>KZ451950.1:10251393-10398029 GCA_002786265.1 Apostasia shenzhenica
TTAAACTTAGATAAGAATTTGGTAACTGATAGAGCGCAATGGAAACAAAGGATTCATGTAGCCGACCCCACCTAGTGGGATTAAGGCTTGGTTGTTGTTGTTGTTGTTGTTGTTGGTGTTAGCCTAAATTTAGTTCCAGCTTCACGAACAGATAAGAATCTTTCAACTACCTAGTAGTTCGTCGATTCTCGGTACATTAGCCACTACTATCACCATCATTGTTAGATTTCCAGAAGAACTACTGCAAGCACTGAGTTATCCAGTAACTCATGCCTTCTGATATCATTTTCTAGAACTGAATTCCAATACATGCCGATGTTCGAAAGTGGTGCACCAAACACAATATAGATTTTGTGTTCCACTTCTTGCTCTCAAAGGCAATCCTTATAACTCCCAGAATTGGTACAACTATTCCTTCACGAATCATCAAAGCTTCGACTCCTACTTTGAGGCAAAAATGAGGCCATTCCCTTCTGCCTTCTCTGGTCGAATGTAAGCGAGTGAACATGGGGGACTGATGCAGATCGCTTGTTTTACTTGATCGACTATCAGTAGAGTAAACTACCAATTTAATTTAATTCTAATTCAGTTCAGGTAGATTAAAGTTCTCTAAGTAGCTTGAACCGAGTAGGTCGGTTCATATCATAGTACTAGCATGTAACAACCACGACTAACCCAAACAAAGACATCGTAACTATTGTCTGATGTATATACCTTTAGAATATGTCACACTGATAATTACACACTCTCAAACATAATCGAGCATCTAATTGGTTTATCAAGTTGAGTTGATTTCACGCTTGGCCAAAAGTTAAAAAGAGCAATGGTCTTCTTAGTCAAAGACATTTTTTTAATAAAAACATATAAAATCATTTTATATTATATCCTATGCAAACTATAATTTTAAACAATATTTTATTTCATACCCCATGCAATTCTTAATATAGTAATTTTATTTTACATTTTTCACAATATTAAATATAACTAATTTTATTTTTCATTATAAACTTATTTTTAAAAAAAAGACACATAGTCAACCTCTAAAGTCAAAAAGACTTCATACCAAATGAACCTCAATAATTATTTCATGGAAAAATTGATTTGATTTACCAAGTCAAATTGAAAAGTCTATCAATTGGAACAAAGAAAAGCTTTTATAAGTTTTTAAAAGATTAATTTACATGCACCTGAATTGCACATACTTTTTTTGAATTTGGAACCCAAGATGAAGGTTGTATAATGTTCGTTATAAGAAATTAGGACCTACGATTAAGAATAAAAGAAACTAAAGAACCAAATTATAATTTTTATTAAAAAAGAATAAAGATCTAAAATGAAAACTATGGAAAATTTGATGCTAAAATTATAATTTTCTAGGACCAAAGATGAAGATAAAAGATAACATAATTTTCATTGTAAATAACTGAGAAAATCATGGACTGAATTATATTTTTTTAGGATCTAAGATCGAAAGAAAGAGAAATTATGACTAAATTATCATTTTTATTATAAGAATTTAGGACTATTATAATTTTCATTCAAGCTTAGGAAGGAAAATTGGGAGACCAAATTGTCACTTTTATTGTGACCAATTAGGACCTATGATAGTCTATGGGCAATTAGAAGAACAAATTATAATTTCTTAAAATCTAAGACTAATACTCAAGAAATTTGGGGAACTAAATTATAATTTTTTAGGACATAAATGAAAAATTAAGTGAAATTAAGGACCAAATAATAATTTTGTTATCAGAATTTAAGACTTAAGATTTAGACAGAAAAATCAAGGGACCATATATCAAATTCTAGACATCAAGGAGACCAAATTATAATTTTTTATTGTATAAAATTATAACATAACGCCAAGACTAAAGAAATCATGAGGTCAAATTATAATTTATCAGGACCTCAAACTAAATTTAAAAAAACTTTGGACCAATTTGTAAATTTTTAGGACCTAAAATCATGTCTAAGAGAAATTTAGAGACCAAATTGCAATTATCATAGTAAAGAATTAGAACCTAACACAAAAACTAAGTGAAATTAAGAAATTAAATTATAATTTTTAAGACATGAAACCATACCTAGAAAACTCAAAGAGGCCAAATTGTAATTTTTAAAAACTAAAACTAGGTTTCAAAGAAATTGGAGGACCAATATGAAATTATTATTACAAAGAATTAAGACCTAAAACCAAACCTATGAGAAATTAGTTAAAAACTAAAATCAAATCTAAGAGAAATCGAAAAACCAAACTATAGTTATTGTTGTAAAAAATTACAACCAAAGATGAAATTTAAGAGAAATTACGAACCAAGCTATAATTTTTGAGAAGGATCAACTTGTAATTTATGATTGGAGGGGGGTGGGGAGTGTAAATAAAATGAGAGTATATATGTGAAGGGAAGATAAAAAGAGAGGATAAAGATGGGGCTTGAGAAGCTATTTGTTGATGTAAGTGTGTGAAAAGTGCATGCATAGTGGAGATGAAAGACTACGATTTCTAATAATAAAAAAAAGCAAATGTTTTTTACTGTCATATAAGAACAATTTTACCCGTTTAAATTTAACATTTATATATAGTATAGATATCAATAAATTGATATAATTATATTTGAAGAAACAATAAGAAAGTGATATAATAAAGTGCTCCCATGCCTTTTTTTTTTTAATATAATAATAACACTCACATGCCTATTACTTCATAAACACACATGCCTATTACTTTATAAACTGTGTTTACTTTGTTTGATAACATAAAGTCTGGAACCTAACCATGGCCTCTAGTTTCAATTCAATTAGGATGAGCAGTAAACTGTATAACCACAAACTAGTTTTCACCTATCACACTAATTTAATTTCGATATAATTTCATTCTAATATATTTTCATAATCATGAAAATGTTTTCATTTTATTGTTTTGCATAATTTTTCCCGCGTTTTCTTTAAATTGTTTCAATTGCTATGATTGCACAGTTAATATAAAAGATACACTTTTTTTTAAATTCCTGAATAAATATTTAATTGTACATGTGTCCTATTATCATGATCTAGATTCCTCTCTTTTTCACAATCTTTAACTCTATTAGATATTTATTTTCATTAAAAAGCATTCTTAAACATTATTATTACAATATTTATTAAAAAATTTATATTTCTCAAATTTAAAATAATTCATTGGACTTGAACCTAACCCTGACCTGACCTGAACTAAACAATTTAGGTCTACATCAAGTCCATGACTGCATGAGTCAAATTTGGTTCCACTATTTGGCTTGGTTAGAGTACATGATAAATACAAAACTGAATCAAACTGATCCATGCACACCTCTAATGGTTAACGGTTTCATTTTGATTTATATATTCAATACTTGATTGTTTGTATGTTATTTTGATATTTGAAACATTAGTTTTTTATTTGACTTTACCGTTCATTATTCTACTAAACTTATTTTCCTATTTTTTAAATATTACTGTGATGTTTGCATAGTGAAAAGTTTACACCACTATAAAGTCATCCAATTAAATCGACTAAACCATAAACTAGACACTGAATGATTTGAGCTTCGATTTGATTTTAAAAATCTTTCTTCATACAATTGAAGATTGTTCATCACATACTTCCATGCTAGAATGCATACCTTTGCAACTACGGAGAATATACAATGTTCGACTAAACCACGATCTAATCACTAATGTCTTCAAGGTTCGGCTCACCTCTAAAAACCTTGTTCATGAAAGATGGCCCATCAAATAACTGCATGTTAGTATACATAAACACACTACTATGGAGAACGTAAAAAAAGAGAAAAACTCGAGTATCTCGTGCATGTGGAACAATACAAAGTAGGCAACATGGAAGAATGATGGATGAGATGACAAGTATTGCACCAATGACGGCCAATCCAAACAAGACTACGTACGATGAAATTTGAGCGACAAGCCATAAAAGTTCAACCACTTTGTCACAAAATCTGGGTGACAAGCAAGATGGTATGATGATTCAATCCACATTATCGAACAGTGGATACTCAATTAAGTCACTACAAAGGACCTCATGATCAACTGGGGACCGGTCTAGTAATTTAAAGAAAAGACTTTGCTACGCAACTCAATAAATTAACTAATAATAAGTTATGCGTCTAATCCACCGGATGATCTAGTTAGTTATGAGTTTAATCTACTCAATAATCCAATGATTAGCTTTTTCCTTCAAAGGAAATGCAAACCCCTCACTAGATAGTGCAGCCTGATAGGAATAGAACAAATTGTTCTTTACACCATTGACCTCACGAATTGGCTCTTCGAATGAATGCTGCAACAAATGAGACATCTCTAATTCAACAAGACCGTTCCAATTTGTAGACTCTAGCTAGTAATACCAATCTTCCAATCACTTAGTTAATATCCTAAGACATGACATATCACCAATCGAGTCTTGGGAAGTTTTTAACGGAAGTTGGTAGGTCCAACGACCTCCAATTGCCAGCACCATCGTCTCTACATATGAATATAGAACTTCTCTCTATGTATCAATCTTGTGATTGCTATCTACAACACATTTTCTTACCAACTCATGGAAATAGGAGGGTTTCGGGTTTCCTCTAAACCATGTAAACCTCTTTATGATCTTCAAGCTAGCTTTTTTTCGGTTCTCTTGTTCATTCCCAAAGGTATTCACGGTACATTGCTAATCATCTACGAACACTTTTCTCTGTCAACAACCATAGAGAACAATGATACCATGTAGTGAAAGACAAAAAGCAATTCATCATTCATTCCAATCAACAAGCAACTATAGCAAGAGGCCATCTCAAAGGCATTCTCTGTGCACTACTGATCCTCTATGAACACTTTTATCCATGAGAGAACAATATACTATGTAGTGAAAGACAGAAGCAATTCATCATTTGTCTCAATCCACAAGCAACTATAGCAAGTATGGTAGCCATTAAAGCTGAAGTACACTAACTTGTTCTGATAAGTCGAAAAGAATGTTGGCAAATGTCTATAGACTACACACCTATGC
This sequence comes from Apostasia shenzhenica, assembly GCA_002786265.1. Lineage (NCBI taxonomy): Eukaryota > Viridiplantae > Streptophyta > Magnoliopsida > Asparagales > Orchidaceae > Apostasia > Apostasia shenzhenica. Next base: position 10,256,423 of record KZ451950.1, read on the forward strand.
ATTGAACAACATACCACCCCAAACATGACCTACTAGCACATATCAACAACCTCAATTAACTCAAACAAGCACCCAAGCACACTTAGCTAGACCTCAAATCTGGCTACCATCAAGTTCAAATTCCAAAAGAGGACAGGTGGAGGCCAACATTCAAAAGTCAACATGCGCCCTTTTACAAACATCAAATAGCTACATAAGCTTGATGAACAATGTCTTGCACCCTTATCACGCACTTCTTGAATAGTATCTTGCACCTTATTTTCATGCACTTGATGACTGATATCTGGATTTTGCATAAAGTTTTTTTTTTTTTTTATGTTGTTTCATTTCCCGCACTTAACATGGTTTTCTCCCTTTCTACAATCACTTGTTCGTCGCTTTTTCCAACACTCCAGCACCCTAGTTGATCGACCATTCTTTGACAAGGACGAATACATTAGATAATTATGGTAAAAAGAAGGGGTTAATAACCACGCATGGTTTAATCTCTTGATTGGCTGGCACGTTAACCGTCAACCATAACCTAGCATTGACAAAAGGGGAAAAAGAACTTGCCAAAACTACTCCCACACCACATCAGTTTTAACTTGTGCCGTGACCCTTTCTTCCAAAATTGAGGTCATGTACAGACCTGCAACAGAAAGAGGATTAGATGTAGGACAACTACGTTGACTTCCACTGTCAACATGCAAAGGTCCCTTCAGGCAAATGTGAGGGGTCCAAGTCACACATAAAAAAAAGAGGGGAAAACCAAAATTCAGTAGAATATGATCATCACACATGATTTTGAATTCCTAGGGCTAAGAAAAACAACTGCTTTTAATTTTGTTGAATGGAGAAGTGAAGTGCATATAACCAACTCGATAAAGGCTTTATTGTTATAAACAAATGCAAAAGTGGCTCTAAATACTACATTGCAACATTTTTATTTTTCCCAACCGAAAAAAAAATCAACTTACTGTAAAGATCTGGTGATACCCTATAAATCCTATATTAATAATCCAAAATGCACCTCTTTATCATACTATTCAGTCTGAACCACAGGAGGACGAAAACCAACAAATGATAAATGATAAATAGTGTTCTTTCTATTTTCTATTTCTTTTAACCCCATTTATAGAGCTATAAACAAAAGAGAAAACCAACTGGAAATCTAGAGCTACACAGGCCATCGCACCAGTGTGCTTTGTAGCTCCCAAATGCCAAAGGAGCATAAGTTGAAGCCATCATCATAGAGAAGTAAATGTCCAGAATGCACAACTTAAGAGAAACAATTCTACCAGAGGAAAAAATCACAAAAATATTACGAAAAACATAAAAAAAAATAAATAAAACCTTGCTGGAATATTATGAAAAGAAACACTTTATATGTGAGTAGAAATAATTTGACATCATGCATAATTACTATCTAGGCTGTTCTTGATCTTGTCCCTCATTCTTTTAACGTTGTGATTTGAAGCCCAAAATTACTTTGAAGAACCTCTATAAACTGACAAGATAATACCTTATTCTCAATGACAAAATTCTGAAGTGCCACCTTAATCAACGTGACTTTGATTTAATTAGGACAATAACCCTCATTTATGACAAGTTATGATACTAAAGATACGGAAGAGAAGACCAAAATAAATTGGATATGATGATTACATATTATCTTCACTGACACTGATTGAGACTACTACGTCACAAAGAGCTGAATATAGTAGAAAAAAAGTATAAAACAGCCAAATTATATCAAGAATTTATTATTTCACTCGTTTAGTTTGATCTAAAGCAAATAAATACTTTTGACAATGGTGACAAAAAAGAAATTATTATTATAAGTTCTGAGAAAGCCATGAAAAAGTTCACCTTTAGAAAGGATACATAAAAGAAAACAAATAATGGGAAAAAGATTAAAGATGAAAGATCATAAAATTGAGCAATGCTCATTCACTACATTGAAAAAATGCAGACAGGTCCTAGAACTTTCCTCCATCCATTTAAATAAGGATAAAAAGAGTAATATGAATTCAGAAGAGTTTAGGGTTCACAATAGGTTGTAGCCTGTCACAAATCTTTTGAAACCAAGAATTGGACGATATTCAAAATACTTTATATATATGGTGGAATGAGATTGAGATTTGGTATACAAAGATTTGGATAAATAAAGATCAACACAATATGCAACTTTAAGCAAGAATATTGATTAAAAGATTTCAGAAAAAAACCCTAACTAAAATAGAATAAGGTGATTCTGCTGAAAATCCAAACAAGAAGCTTTTTATTCAAAGCTTGATTACGGGAGAAAAAGATGTGGCAAGCAATGGTATCCAATCATTATGAAAATTTACATTAAAAATACAAAGTAACAACATAACACTAGGTACTGAATATTGCATTAGGAGGCTTAACAATAGAGTCTGTATATTTCATGTTCTAATCTAATGCATTCATTTAGGTTTACAGATCAATTGCAAAAAACTTTAAAACAAACATTAGAACATTTGCAGTGCACATTAACTGTAGAAATTAACAAGTTAGTTACAATGCTAAATGCGCATGAGTTGTGGGATCAGGTTGCATATTTATTGATTTGCTTAATTAAAGGCACCCCGATCAGGATTATATCTGGAAGCACATGATAAAAAAAGAAAAAAACAAAAAAGATCACATTCCAAATTAGTTCAATATGCTTCAAGCATATCAATTTATCTTCTCCATTCATAGGTATTAGTAGCACTGGTCGTAATGGCAAGAGAATGAAATTTATGTATGATGATCATATCCCAAACTATTTTTTGTCGCCCACTCCCTCTCTTTTGTGACTAGGACCGCCTGACATTTAAGTAGAAACCAATAATTTTACATGACTTCAACTGATATGATTAATAATCTTCCAATAACTTAGGAACTGTCAAATCACTCAGAGCTACTAGTACCAGCTAAAGCATTAAAAGACAACCAGGGAAGCAACAAATAAGCAAATAATGCTAGGATTCAAACCTATTTTAGCTAAAGTGTTTGATATGCAGAGAAAATTGTTCAAATACAGATTATTCAACATTGTCAACACTAAAGTATGGCTATACTGATTAATACCTCGAGGAGCAAATCTATCAGGTTGATCCAAAACACCCATACTGTTTGGAGAGGTCCGCTCGGGCTGCACCCCAAACGCCTGCGCATATGTCTCATCAAACTCCTCGAAAATAGCCCTCCGGTAAGCCAACAGCTTAGCTACGCTTTGTATCCACTCAATGCTATTGCCATCACTGCCAAGAGGAGACAACGCCAGATTCTGCAAAAAGGAAAGAGCTTCAAAAGGTATAAAACTGTCCCTTGCCTTCTTGATTTGCCTCGCTGAGTAGATGCCCCCAGGTTCATAGCCCACAACATCAACCGCAAAATATCCGGCAACATCGGTTGGCCGGAAATTGTACGGATTACGGCACCGACAAGTCAAAGCAATCGCCACTCTTCTACTAGCCTCATCTATCGCCTCATCCACTGCCTTAACAAAGCTTCTTGAGCTTGTCTGCCTTGACTTCTCGGGAAAGTTGGGCTCAAAGGGGATGAGCTCCGCCAGATCGAACCATCCGTAACTGCTGTCACCAAAGAAAGCAACCAAGACATGGCCTTCTCTCTTCATCCTCCTCACAGAAGATGAGGCAAAAGCTTCGTTGAATATGTGGCCCGGCCACCATGGGTGAGATTTCACCTTGCCCCAGACCATATCACCGACTTTAAAACCGTGCATCCAGCTACTCAACTCTACGAACGAAACCATATTATCTTCCGAAAGAGACCCCAAATCCTCGGAACTAGCAACCATATCCACCTTCGCCTCCTGCTCCACATCCAGATCCATCCGCTGTCTAGCCAGATTGACCTCGTAAGAAGCACTAATAAAACCACCATCTCCATCCCTAGCTCCTTCCTGGGGACTCTCCATCCTCAGGAACGAGCCATCGGCAGCAGAGGACCCGGAGAGATCGGATTTCCTGTCGATCTCGAAGTCGTTCATGACAGATATCATAATGGAGAGAAAGAAAGGAAAGGAGCGATACCCTAAAAGCGGAGCTAGCAGCACGCAGAGCAAACGATGAAGCAAAAACAGCCGATTGTAAGAACGAAAACCCTAGATATGAGGCAGCCGGGCACGCCGGCGAAACCCTAGAAACTAGAAGAAGAAATGAAATGGCATGCGAGAGATATTAGAGGTATAAAAGTGACGGACGGATCTGCTATCCATCAAATGTCGTGCGAACAGAATCTGATATATTGGCCAATAACTATCGTAGGATTGAACACACGCACGAATCTTGACATACACAAAGATTGAAAATTTCTAACCTCAACTTTATGAATTTCTTCCTTTCAGTGCAAAAAACATGTCAGAATATATAAATATATATATATATATATATATATATATTCATTAATGGCTCAAAACTCTGAATGGAGAAGTTTCTTACCTGAATATTTGAATTCACACCTCCATAAAAATGTAAATGAAAATGGGAGAATTATAATTTTATGGTAAATAAAAAAATAATAACACTTCTTATCTCCAAATTATTCTTATCAGTCATTTAATCTCCAATAATGAATAGTTACTTATCACTCCAAACTTAAATAAAACAGGGCTATCACATACAAGCCACTCAAAATTATAAATATTATTATTTCTTAAAATTGCTATATAAAAAATATATCATATAAATAATATTTAATATTTCATATAAAATATATTGTGAAATAAAATTAACTTTTATAATTAAAATTTATGTAATATGTAAATAAAATTAAACTTTAATATTTAAACTTGTGCATAATATTAAATAAATAAAAATATTAATGAAAATATTTTTTTAAAAAATATAATTTTTTTTAGCTATGAATCAAATTAGACTTAAAGCTCCTTAAATAGAAAAGAGATTGAGGGACCGATTACATCCAAATAAAGTTAAAACATGCAGCCCCTAATCTGAAATCCCTGTGAAAGTATTTTTTTTTCCCAATTTTTTTTTTCTTTTTTAAATTTTGGTTAGAATGCTGTTATTACATTTTATACTAATACTTTTATACGATACATAAAATCCAAAACACCCAATAATATTGTATTGTAGCACAACAATCAAGTTTCAATATAATTTATATTTTATATTTGAAAATTATATTTATATTTTACACCTAATTCTTAACCTTTTTTTTTCCACAAGCATATAACATCTTCATAATTTAGTGGGAACTTCCCAAAAATATAAATTTCATTTATTTTATATATTTACCAAGTGCTTTACGAATTATAATATAATAACAAGTATTCCATCATGTAAGTTTTCGCACAATGACGATACAAATAAATATTACACAACATACAAATAAAATGAAATACTTACACGCAAAACTTAATTTTTTCGCTTTAATTTGCCCAGATCTTATTTTTAATGCATCACATTTGAAAAATTAAATTGTAGCCAGAAAAATGGATACAAGGCATTTATTTCAGTAGTGATGTAGGACTAATACAATATAAAGGAAACTAAAATTTAAATGTTTTTTGTTATATGAAGCATTTCATCAAACATTGAGCATGCAATTACCAAGGTAATCCATGATAAAAAAATATAAAATGAACATGACATAAAATAAGAATGGTATAAAATAAAATAGAGTAGGGCGGCGGCAATGTGAAGTTATCTCGAGTTAATGATGCCGTAGATGGCAAAGTCGGTAAGGGTTATGCTCCGCATCAAGTAGTTTTGTTGATTAGCATTTGATATTGAAAAAAACATAAAATAAGATCCAGTTTGGATTCTCTGCAGATAAATTACCATGAGTGTGAATTACCCCAGAAAAAGGGTAAATAAACAAATACAACAGTTAATTCAGGAAAGGCGCGCGACTTGGAATGCAGAAAAGTAGTTATCTGGAGTGAGCGGTGACCTGCCACAATAAAAATCATCAAAAAACCAAATCTCTACTACGTCTTAATCCATAGATCCAATAATTAATCAACAAACTGACTAATTTTTATTTTGGACTCTAACCTACTGAATCATCCAACGATAATAACAATAAACCAAGTTTTTATCTCACTGTGGTGTTGGCTACATGAAACCCTTATTTCCGTTACACTCTATCAAGTAATAAATCATTATTTAGGTTCAAATATATAAAAACATTTCTTATAATTTTTTGCCACGCCCTTTTTTACTTTTTCTCTTCGTCTTTTTATATGAGTAAGATCCAACAATCTAATATTTCTTATTTGAGGTTCTATTGGTTTATGATTTATATGTTCAAGCAATCCAACCTGACTCTCTCTAACCTTATCTTCAATAGGGCAACTCTAACCTTTCGCAAACATACTCATTTCTCATCTTATCCTTTCGCGTATACCTGCTTATTCACTTTAACATCCTCATTTTTATGACACTTATTTTATTTATGTGTTTCTATATTGTAGGTCGGTATTCAACACTATATATTACTAGCATTATAATTATTTTATAAAAATTTATTTTTAAATCTAAATGAAATTTTTATATCATAGAATATGCCAGATGCATTCCTTCGTATTATTCTGTATGATTAATATAAGGTATCTAAACCGTTTGATCTTTCTAATAATTTGATAGCAATAAAAAAATCATAGGCTAAAGAAAACTCTAAAATAATTTTACCTTTTTCATTAGTCTCCCCAAAATCATGCCCATCATGAATACTATTAAATTCTTTATCAATACTTCTAAGATGTACGTTTAAATCTCCTCCAATAAAATTCTCTCCTGAGATATCCCTCTTACTAACATTTCTAAATTATTCCAAAATTTTTATTTTATACTCACATTCAAACCTACTTGAGGATCATACATTGGTGGGGACACCACGATCGACCGTCGATTCATTCCAGGCAGAGTTTATCGTCGACGGCCGAGATCTAGCCATGCTGCTTCGATTTGGATTGATTGACTATTAGGACAGATTTGGAAAGATGGATGCTGCGGATCGCTGACTCGATGGATTGAAAATCTCCTATTAATTCTGATTGATTGGAGATTCCATTTTGGGATGATTTTATTTCTCGCATTTATTTTGTATTAGTTATTTTCATTTTAATGATCATTATTTTAGGCATGTTATCAAGTATTTTCTAGTTTGTGTGAGGAATTTATTACATTATGTATTTTTTTTATTGAGTCAGTCTGTATGGAGGTCTATATAAATGTCTCTCTGCTACTCTTATTTTGTTAATGCTGAATAAATCTGAATTGTGTTTCCCTCGGGATTACTTGATTCTGGAATGAATCGATATCTAGGATAGAGTAGGGCTTGGGCCGTGGGTGAGAATCCCTAAACTCCACCCGCTCCTCCCCTCCGGACTCAATTCCATTCATCTCACACCCTCCAGCATTCACCTTGACTCCTCCTCATCCACTCCACCGACTAGCCTGCGTGCCTGCGCCCAGTTTGTTGACTCCGATCTGCCGTGGAAGCGTCAGCGTGCACCGACAATACCGACTACGCGACGACAACTTTGCACGACGTCCGTCAGACGCGCTTGCCCTCCGACTGCGCGCGTGCCCCCATATCCGCCCGCGCGTGCCCCAGTCCCGCCTGCGCGAGCACGCTCCCGCAGCGCGCTCGAGTGCATTTGTCTCCCCCCCGTGCGCGACTGCACCTCGCACGTCAGCGCCGCCCCTGCTCGCCCGCGCGCTCCCGCACGCGTCGCCCGCGCCTGACCGCCACTCGCCGCTCGGGAGTGACTGCGCCCGGCCTGCGCCAGCAAAGCCTGCGCTCGCCTGCGCCTCTGCTCCGCGCACGCGCGCAGTCGGATTATATTGAGCCTAGCTACAAGCTATATTTACGGCTCATAATTATATTGAGCCGAGTTTGAGCCAAAGTCATATTGGATCAGCTCGAATCAAACTTGGATCGAATATTAGCTTTTAAATAAAAATATTTGCCCTAAAAATATTGTAACTTGTTTATATAACATAATTATTTATAACTTACGTAACGGTTAAGAGTATGTGTTGAATAAATCAATTAATATGCTTGACTCATGATTAAAACTCAGGCCCCGTTTGTTTAGGAGTTTAAAATTAACCTGGTTTAATTTTAACCAAGCATATCACATCACACATAAAATTTAATATTAAAAATTAAATTTATTTCACATCCTACACATATTACTAAAATAATAACTAACTTATATCACATCCCTCACATATTCCAACATAATAACTAACTTTATATCACATCCCTCACATATCCCAACATAATAACTAACTTTATTTCACATCATTCACAACTTTGAATAAAAAAATATCTCCATCCAAATTTAATTTTAACCTTCTTAAATTTAACCTTACAAACAAACACACCCAGTGATAGCTATTTAATTTTTTTTTTCTAAAATAATAATTCTTAAGATACTAAGGGATTCAAGCTATTAATGCTTGAATCCCGCCATAGAAATACCTGAATGTTCATTTGGTTCAAGAATCAAAAGCAGCACGTTCTTCCTGTAATTCCATGTGAAACAAGGTGTATTCCCGTTCAAATAATAAAAATTCCTGAAGAAACCAGCATTAGGAGGTATTACAGAAAGAGGAAATAGAGGCAATTATATTGTGCAAAAAAGGATATTAATCCATAATATTTAGGTTTATAATGCAAACAAACTGTAAGTACAGTGAATAACAACCCCTTGTTTTCAATTAAAGTCGCCTTACACATCCTTTTCGTGTTTGACAAACATGCCCTGTTATAGTAATTTTTTTCTTTGCACAAAATGTCTTGTTCATATTCAAATGGTTTCTAATAGTCATACTTAAATTTGCTAGTAGTCTAGTACAATAATTCATTTGGTAAATTGAACTAAAAAAATAATATTTCAAATATTTCCGACGGGAACTAACTTAGGTGTTATGTTTGTTACATTTGACACAATGAAACATTCTATGTTATATATGCAAATAGCATGATTTGAAAATTTTGTGACAATTTTGTGTGTAAAATCCCAAGGAATGTCAGCAAAAATTCACATCAAAAGAAACCACAAACCTGTAACTGCTGCTGGCTAAACAACTGTAGCACACCGGAAGCAACTAGTTCAATTATTCTGTCATGATAAGTATTCAATTCGCTCCATTCAGAAAGAAATACCGAAACCTAAACATTTTGACCAACAAATGCCATGCTCAGAAAAATGTTCAAGCTAAAATGCTATGATGGTTGAGCCTCAAATCTCACCTGCATGCATCGCAAAATGATTTCTGATATGCAACATCTCCGACAGAGGCCTTTAACTATATAAGTAGCTGGTATTTGAAGAGAGCCATCAAAATCAGTGTGCCAAGCATCAATCCGGGATATCTCTAATGTGACACCAGCCTGGAATCGGGCCAGTTCCCCTAGAACAAAATTATCATATCATTAATGACACTTTAAAAATCACTCACAAGTCTTGGATAAGACACATGGAGACTTGTGTAGGATAGCCAATATATAAATTTGTTGAACAAATATGACATGAATCCTTCAGTACTAAAACAAGGATGTTTCCTTGAAACAATTCACTGTATTGCTTAAATATAATAAAAAATATAAAAAAATTGCTACAATGCCACTAGAGTAATGACAAATGAGCAATGATTTTCACGTGAGGACGGATGCGGATAAAAGGTAAGTCTAAGAAATTAGGATAAGGCTAGGAAGTTGGAATATAATAGGTAAGTTAATCGAACTTGTAAATATATACTTCATAGAAGGATTAACATATTGCACCTTCAAAAAACAAAATAGGCAGGAAAGAAAGCCAAACAAATTGATAGCATATACTTCAAGCTTTGGTGAGTATAATTTTAGATAGGAGTTTGAAAAATTATATAATAAAAGTCAAGAGGAATGATAAAAGAATTATACTTTTAAAAATTATAATCAATTGGATGACTATGAACAATGCAAGTGTGTATACTTCAAGTAGATTTAGATGCAAGTATCAGAGAATAATTTTTAAATGATTCAAAATAATACATAGAAATGAAACCACTAGGAAAAATATTAATTGGATGAGATTTAAATAGGCATATTAGAAGTGTACCTGACAAATTTAATAGCATTCAAGGTAAATATGAATTTCGAGAAACTAATGGAGAGGGTAAACCTATTTTGGAGTTTTTTTTTTGGCTGATTATTTTATAACTGTCAATACTTTATTCAAAAAAATAAATGAACATATTATCACTTATAAGAACAATTTTTCAGAAACACACATTAAATATTTTCTTATAAAAAAATGAGATTGCTTAAATAGGAAAGATTGTAAGGTCAATCCAAATAAATGCCTGATTACCTAATATCATTTAATAGTCTTAAATTTCAAGATAAAAACTTTGAGAAAAAACAATAAGTCGAAATACTACCCTCAAATTCAATAATGGAATTTAAAGAATGAAAATAGAATCAACTTTAAAAGGATTGCTCAAGAATATTGACAGTAAAATACTGATGGTAAAATTGATCATATGTAATAAACAGCTGTTGGTAGAATGCGTTAAGGGAATTTAAACGAAAGATTTTAAACAATAAAGATGTTTGGTAGTCAAAAAAAAGATGTGCAAGAAAAGATTATTTGGAAAAAGAATTATTACAAAAACAGATTTAAATGCAAAAATAAAGAGAATTAAAAAAAATATATAAAGCTCAATTGAAGTCCAAGAAATAGAAAAGTTAGATAAAAGACCAAATAAAAAGTTGTATACAAAAAAGAAGAAAGAAACAGATATGTTTATTAATATAAGGGATGGAAAAATTAAGAACTTAATTAAATTAAATGCACAAAGGAGATATTCAAAATAGTTGGATTAGTTATCAAAAAAAAATATTCAATATAGATGGATAAGTTATTTTGAAATGCTTTTCAATAACGAGTGCGACAATATGATTGTATTTAATTAAGCATAACATCCAAAAAGAAAATAAAATCAATCTTACATTGTTCGTATTAGAAAAGTTGAAGTTTGAGAGATTTTAAAGTACATGAAGTGTACAAAAAGAATAAAATCAGAAGATATTCCAAAAGGTGTTTAAAAATGTATGAGAGATAAATAATTTTTTTTGTTCTACTATGATGATTAATATAATTTTGAAAACTAAAAAAAATCAAATAAATGAAGAAAGAGTATACTGAAACTTATTTATAAGAATAAAGACTTATGCAGAAGTGCCTCAGTTATGAAAAAATTAAATTAATAAGTGATACTCTATAGCCTAAGAGAGAGTGCTTGAGCATAAATTACGTTGTGATACTAGAATATTTCAGAACTTTTATACTAAGTGGAGAAAAAAGAACTATATTTGAATTTAATTCATTTAAAATAAGTGTCATGGAGAGTTTTATAGAAGAGAGTTTGTTTTGCTTACATTCAACTTATCAAAAATATGTATAAAGGAGTTTATTATGTTCCTATATAAGAGAGTTTTACCAAAACGTTTTCTATTAAAGTTGGATTGCATCAAGACCCAACATCAAATTCGTATTTTTTTATATTGATTATAGATGACTAAACCAAACACATTTAAAAAAAATGCCATTGTGTATGCTTTATGTAGATTTTCATTGTACTAAGATAGGAGATGGGCTAAGACAAATCTCAAGCTATGGAGAAATATATAAAGTAAAAATTAAGTGAAAATAGAAACTCTTATATTAGAGGCATGACAATTAGCAAAGAAGTTATCACGAAGTGTGAACACAAGTTTTTTAAAAAAAATTGTTATTTTACAGATAAAGAGAAATAAAGTAATTTTAATATTATGATATGAAATAATGTTATTTTAAAACTGAGATTTGTATTAGATGTAAAATAAAGTAAATTTTTTTAGTAAAACCAGGGTAAACTGTCAAATAAAATTGATTTAAAATTAAAATTCGTATTAGATGTGAAAAAAATTAATTTTGTACTATTAAAATTTGTATATGATATAAAATAAATATAAAAATTTAGTTAGATATTTTTTAGAGAGATTTTGAATGAATTTAGTCCCAGGACAAAAAGTAACTTGAGATTTAAATGTATATTTTATAGAACAGTAGCAAGACTAATGATATTATACAATGATAAATATTAGCTTACAAAGTAAAAACAAACAAATAAAAAAGTACATCAATTGAAGATAAACTTAGAGTAGGTTTAGTTATATGGTTTGGACATATAATTCACAAGTAGATAAAAGCATTGGTAGGAGAGTTGGGTTATTGGTTTAGGCTAGGTAAAAAGCAGAAATACAATAATCAAGCATTTACGTTAGATGTAAGAGCATTTTTACTTTCTTTTGGGATACTGAATTTAGTAAAATAAATTGTATTATTACAACCATCATGAAAATGTCTTAAAATTAACTCGTCCATCTATATTGGATATTTTTTTAAATGAAAATGTATTTTTTGATTTTCATTATTAATCATTTTATTTGAGATAAGTTATTAGCTTTCTTGGATCTTGCCTTAGCAATACTGTATGTCTCTCTCTTATTCTCGTATCCACCTTATATAGATCCTCAAAAACTACATGTTTTGCTTTACAAATGGCCTTTTTAAACTTTCGTCAAGCCATTTTATATTTTTCCCAATTCTCTTTATTGTTATATTTACATAAGTTTTTATAACAAACCTTCTCATTAATCTTTTCTCATATATGTTCTTTTCACTACCGATCATTTTTATTATTTGAAGTTTTTCATTTGTATTCTCCCAACACATCCTTTGCTAACTTGCAGATATAGCCAACCATCAATGATATGAGATCAGTTTTCTCCTCGATGTCTTACTGTTCAAATTGTAAAACCTTCTATTTAAAAATATGTTTATTCTTAGTTTTTACATTCTATCATCAAGTTCAAGGACACTGTTTCAACTTGATATTCCTTCTCCAACTCTTTACTATGAAATCATAAACCGCTAATTGATATTGGGTGATCAAATATTTACTTGGAAGAACACAATCTTTATAATTGAAGCAAGCTTTCTTATAAAAAAATAACAATCTACAGCTATGAAAACCCATTATTGTAAGTAATAATACTCATTTTTTTTGAATAAGAATCATGAAACCACTCACTAAGGAAAGCTCCACAATGGTCTTACACTAATTAGTCTCCTTAAAACTATGCCCACCATTAATGCTGTTAAATATCGCACAACATTTCCAATACGTCCGTTTAGATTTCCTTCGATAAATATTCTTTTTTCTTAAGGTTTCCAAAATCATTTCAAAATTTTTTCTTCGCATCCAAACCTATTGGAGAGGCATACAGACTTACAATGTTAACTTTCATTCAATTGCTTACAACTTTAAAGTTAAAATTTTATCCTTATTGTTCTTGACATCTATTAAATAGTCCTTCAAACTATTGTTTAGAATTATATTGACTTCATCCTTAGTATTATTCTTCACAAAGTTTCAAAGTTTGAAACATATGCTTTCAATTTATTTGGCTTTCTTCCTCACCAATTTTATTTCCTAAAAATACAATATATTAATCTTTACATGAATCATAATATTTACTAACTCCATTAACTTGTTTGTCAGAATGTATATATTCTAAATTCCTAATCTAATTCTAGTGACTTGAGTTTTTGTATCTTGGACTAGTTTCTTTACCTGCATTCGTTTATAATGTGAGAACCTTTATTTACTTATCATAACACTTGAGAGTCGATGTAGCGACTCTTGCATATTTTTTACAATACACAAGCAAGACAGCGCATCACTTTCAGCGAACGCTCAAGATTTAGCGCAAGTTCTTAAATAATATATGTTATATTTGACTCAACAAGTTTTACATTGGTTATCGACTGCATAATAGAATCCTTCGCATTTTTCATTCGAAACTTGGAACCTTGCAACATGTTAGGTAAAAAGCGGAAAATGAAAATAATAAAAGATGACAAAAAACTATAAAAAACGATCTTATATAGTTCGAGCTACAAGCAAAGTTATTTAATAAAATGTAATAGAAATAAATGATTGACATAGGTGACCCCACCAGTGAGACGAAGGCTTTGTTATTGTTGTATGGCCTCACAAGATATTAGTTTCATATATTGATCAAAAATATTTTGCATTAGTTTTTCCAATATGGTCCTTTCACGCAATTAGCAAAAAGTAGGTGGTTTAGCTAATTAATTGACTAGTATCGCTCTTCCCCACCCCGCCTCCTAAGGACTAAGGTAGAGAATGATCTGAGTTTGAGCCGAGCGAGCTCAAGTTTGGCTTGTTGATTTACATATTAATTTGTGATCGGATTGTTGCTTGAACATTTCGAGTTCAAAGTAGCTCAACTCAATTAGCATTCAATTTTTGAGTTGACTTAAACTTTAATACAACACAAACCTTAATCGATAAGAATTATTTTTTTTTTAAATTCAATCTTCATTGAGTTTTAAACGCGACTCATTCATACCTACCAGATTGCCTAACACATAGTCTAAACAAAATGACTAACATCTTTTTTATAGAAACAAAAAACAAATATAATATTTTTATTTAAAAATACAAATGTCAATCCAAGTTTGATCCGAATAAATTCGATTTGACTATGGCTCCAAACTAAGCATGACAAATTATGAGATGAAACATGGCTCGTGGCTCAATGCAACTCAAGCTCCATTCGACCTAAATATCAATCCACATATTTAGCGATTATCAATCTTTGGTCCCTCTATTGAGTGCCAACCAGTCTCATCCGATTGTCTAACGAGTAAGGTTACCTAGATAAGAGAGAGAGAGGTTGAAAAGTAAATTTCATTGCAAACAATAAAAAGCAAATAGTAGATCCATCAAAACAAGATTAATTGTAGTACATGAAATGATTCAAAGTCAACCTAAAAAACCACCCTAACAACAGAAACCTAGCGTAATAAACCTAAAAAAGTTAAGGGAGAAAAAGTGAATAATTTCAATTACCTTTGAAACCTGCAGCTATGACCGTTGCAAGAATACCACCATCGTTCGAGTCATGGAGACCAAGGCCATCACCATTTACAGCTAAGCATCGAAGTGCAACTTCAACACTATACTGATCTGTTGGTGAGACAGAAACTTTCACCTGTAAATTGATTCAAAACATAACAAAAGAATAAACTTTCATGAAAAAAAATAAAGAATAGACTTTTTTGGGTTTCAATGAGTTAACAACGAACTAACAAAATTAAAATGTCTAATTAGACTATTATAACTATCTTTATCACATACAATTATAATAACAACAACCAAGCTTTTATGCCACTAAGTGGAGTTGCCCACATGAATCTTTTATTTCCATTACATTTTATCAAATAATAAATTCTCATTTAACTTCAAGTATGCAAGATCATTCCTTATAATTTTTGGCCATATTTTTTTGGCCTTCCTCACCCTCTTCTTTTTATATGAGCAAGATCCAATAATTCAATTTCTCTTACCGGAGTTTCTACTTGCTTACAATTTATATATCCAATCTATCAAAGCCAACTATCTCTAAACTTATCCTCAATTAAAGTTATGCCAACCTTCTCTAAAATTTACTCATCTCGCATCTTATTCTTTCATGTATTCCTGCTCATCGACCTTAACATTATCATTTCTATGACACTTATCTTATTCGTGTGTTTCTGTTTTGTACGTCAATATTTAGCACTATATAACATCACTGGTTTTACAATAGTTTTATAAAATTTACCTTTAAATTTGAGTAAAATATTTCTACCACACAATACACTAGATATATTTCTCCACTTTATGCATCTTGTTTAGATCCTACTAATAACATTACTATTTATTTCACCATCATTTTTTATAATTGATCAAATGTATTTAAAGCGCTCACTCTTCCTGATGACTTAATTATCAGTTATGACATCACTTATCTAAGTGCTTCATTTTTGACTAAATTAGCACTCTACATATTCAATTTTTAATTACTAAGACGAAAATCAAATGTTAAAAACACGAAATTGGTGATGTCAACGTGTTCCTATTTAGTAATTACCAACAAATACCTCATGAATATTTTGCATTTTCACAACAGAAAAGTTTAATGCATTCATGACAACATGACATTTCACTTAAATAGCAACAGCTTTAATGAATTTTTGGCAATTTACAGAAGAGAAATTAGAATAATGATGGTCTAAGCATGCATATACATGTAATTTACTTTTAATGGTCCACATTGCATCAAGACAATTGTTAATCTCATTGCCACTTAATGGAAAATTTAAACGCAGCATAAATCATTACCATCAGCTGCCGTTTTAGCACTTCTTCTTCACTGACCGAAGAATACAATGCGCTTGTCAATGTTGTGCATAAGGTTGCGTCAGGGTCCAAACATTCACCAGAGGGAAGACAAAGCATTGCACAAGCATGCAATTCAAGAAACATACAATCCGTCAGCTCATATAAACAATTGTCAACTGCATTCAACCATGGCGTATCTTCTCCTGGAAAAACAAAAAATTTAGTGCCAATTAGACGTTACATGAACAAAACACGAAAAAGAAAATAAAGAAGTCATAAGCTGCAAAAATAAGAGAACAATAAGTATCATTTAAGCACAAGCCCCAAAAAACATACGTAATTTCACAAACTAAAACTTTATATTTTGGCCAAAACATACAGTGAAATTACAGAATGACAATGAAAACCAGAGATTTTTTGTGGCAGAACTGTAAATATTCAGTTTAGGGGTGTTAATGCGTAGTCACTTGTGTTTTTTAAGGCTCATAGGTAATTATTCCGTTATATGGGACTTCTACAAATTACAGACAAGTGCTGAGCTTTTCCAAACTGGTGAGAAGCATCCGAGTATGATAATCTTCATTGTCAGCCAACCCTTTTCTCAAACAACTTTACAGAAGTTTAGCATCAAATTTCCCAAGTAGTTTTGACAAATAAAATTTGGTAGACTACTTAAAGTCCTTTGACGATAGCAATTCATCACCAATTTGCCTATAATTTTTGACACTTTAGGCATTGAGATGTCAATTTATTTTGTTATATTATATTTCTAAATTATAGAATAACATTGGTCCACAAATCTAACTATAAAAATTGCATCAATATAGTGATTGTAAATGACTATCTTTTTTTAACCCTTGAACACTATAATTTTTTCCATCCTGCCAGAGAATTGCAATACTGTGGCTTCAAACTTGTAGGACCTAGTATCCAGACAAGTTCCGTCTCCACTGGGCTGGAGAAATGCTACCGGTCAATGACTATGTGTGAGATTCTTTTTCTCATTTTTTTTTCAACTACTTTTGAGATTAACAAAGCTTATAAGTTTGATCATTACATTTTCTGGGATTTACACAAAACATGGAATTTCATACTTGTACATATTAAATACTGAAGTTACTTCATATACCGCAATGCACACCCAAGATGGACATCTATTACATCAACATAGTTGACTTCTGTTGGATTCAACAAAAAATGAAAAATTCTCTTTCAATACTTCAAAAAATTAAGAGAATTTCATTTCACTTTAAAAAAAAAAGCTAAAGAGAAGGTACCCACAGAGGGGCTCTCAGGCCTCTCAGCCCCCTACAAGCAACGGGAGAATGTTGCTGTTGCGTTAGCATAAGGTTGATGGAGGATGCCTACCAATTGCGGATTTCTTTTTGTTATTTGAACTCAATGATCAATTTCCTCCAATGAAATCCTAATCTATGCCCAAATTTATTCAGATCCAACTTTAGTTAATTATAACTCAACCACAATTTATGAGTTTAGAGTTAACGAAAATGTGTTGAATGTAATACTTATGTGAGTAGAATGTGTGCCACCATATAGAGTTCAATTTGGGCGTTCAACTTCTAAATAATATGGAAAATTGTGTTCAGTACTACTAGAATGAACTTTATCTTCATTTAATGGTTAAGCTGATGTAAGGACATAATACAAACATAATTATTAACAAGGGAACCCAATACCACCATTCAAAAATTGTGAACCAAAGTGTAGTGAACTACAATCCTAAGGCCTCCAAGCAATAAACTGAAATCAAAAGCTACGACATCAGCGCTAAAAAGTTTTTCATAAGCATCTGACAGCTTCCTCAATGCAGTTATCTACCTTAACACATATTAGGGAAGAGAAAGGAGATAAGCACGATGATTGTATAATTTAAAGGAACAAATTAGAAACCAGCAACTCATTATTCTTAACTTCAAAAATAAACTGCCAATCCCTTTAACAGGTTAAGTTTTATAAAAATAACAAAATTGGCCAAACATTTGTCACAGATATTATTAACTGGTATCTAATACTTAGAACGTGTGTACAATTTGATAAGATAATAGGAATGAACAACCTAAATGTTAGGGATGAGAGAATTAGCATTATTGCAACATCAGATTGTAAAGTAAATATTAGGTAATTAAATACCAAGTGAATGGCCTTACTCATGAGCATAACCTTGTGGATTGATAAGATGATAAGAACAAATATATTGCATCCAAGAGCCAAGGTAGTGAATTTGGAGATAAGGTATGGCTCAAGCTGGAGCACAACACAATTTGTAGCTCAGTGTTTCTTGGCTTTTCATGTTAACGAATTTGAGTAATACATGCAACAAAACATGGTGAGATTGAAATCATTTTGGGGATTGGTACTCAATCAATTGAAATGTAGTGAGGATCAAGGCTGGAGCGCTAAGTTGGAAAGGAGACCCCCAATTGAGGATTATTTCTTATGGCACATAAGGATTAGGCATAATAGGCCATTGGATAATTAGCTAAAATTCGGAATTTAATACTTGTGATTGTTTTTCACACGAGTTTTAAGATACTAATTCTTAGATAACTAACAATTGGCATAATGCACACAAGGGGGACTCAGCCATCTTGTTTCATGCAGCCATGTTGCAACATTAGAGCTCGACAGCAAAACAGAATTAAAAGAGTAAAATACACCAAAGCCATGGAGGTTGGAGAGAGAATGAAAACAAGTCCCAACATGTAAGTGGTCCCTCAGGTAGTGTTTGACAGTAATGTTTGGTCCCAACAATTACAAACCTGTTAAAATCCAATCTAATGATGTATTTACATTTTTACTCTTTGAAACTATTTGGTTCCACTCTCCCTCCCATGATGGGCGAGGCCCCCACCGCCGCCTAGGTTGGCACCTTTGCCGGCCCCCAGGTCCCCTGCTCTCGCCCCCTTTCTTTAATTGATAGGGCCAAAGAAATCAACATTTCCCTCACCATTCTCATACCATCTATCACTCTCTCCCTCTTCTTTAGCCTCTTTTGAATGGGCACAACCCCCACCATCACCAAGGTTAGCACCTCCACTTGCCCCCAGGTCACCTTGCTACACCCCCTACTATTAGATTGATGAAGCTAAGCTTGTCAGCTTTCCTCCCTCACCATTATCTCTGTCGGATGGGTGAGCCCCTTATCGCTACTTAAGTCAACACCTTTGTTAGTCTGCAAGTCACCCAGCTGCCCCCCACCAATGCCAAGGTCAACACCTCCACCTCTCTCGAGCCTCCTTTCGGATTGACAAGATCAAGCATATCCAACCCTCCTCCCTCATCAATCTCTTGGATGGGTGACACCCCCCGTTGTTGGCCAGCTTGGCACCTTTGCTAGTCCAAGTCATCTTGCTAGTCCCCAAGTGACTTACTGGGCCTCTCTCTCTCAGACAAATGGGGCCACCACTCATCACGCATCTCTCTCTCTTTGAGAAGCAAGACCCTTGCCTAGAACACTCTGCTTTCTCCTCTTCCCCACTCCCCTCATCTCGCATATCATGCACTCTTTGTCAAAGGCAGAGTTAGGTTCACTTTAAACTTTAAAAATTTAAATTTTATTTTAAATCTTACAAACTTATTAATCATATAAATCTTATCTTATAAATTTATTTTACAGTTTAAAATTTACATTTTAGATTTGAAAAACTTCTTTACCTATCTTCAAATATTCTAACACAATTTTATACTTATTATTGTTAGAATAATACGAGAGATCTTAATTGTGAAGCCTTTTTAAAATAAGAAAAACAAAAACATAAAATATTTTTGCAATATTTTAAATTTTTTATTTTAACACAAAGTTCTAATTTGAATTTAAATATTTAATTTCAAAATTAACAAATTTTATATTAAAATTTTGAATTTATACCCATTTAATATGATGTTTATTGCAATTAGAATTTAAAGATAGTAATATTTACTTTTAAGGAAAGTTATTGGCAGGTCCCTAAGGATTACCTATAACTACATTTAATTCACATTTTTTGAAAACATTCACTTTGATCCCTAAAATTTTTTGAATTCCCACATTTATGTCCCTAAAATTTAAAATATGTAGCTAGAATGCCCTTATAGTTTTAATTAAGGACCTAAGTCAGATTTCAAAAAATATGAACCAAAATATAATTATAGGTAAAATGTAAGAACTTATTAGTAATATGCGCCTAATTTTATAATTGTTAATAGTATATTTTGGATAAATTATACTCAAGCTCCTAAGGTTGCTTGCACATTGCAAATAGTTCCTAAGCATATTTTTGTCATTTAAAAATTAGGTTTGCAATATATTCGATGAATATTCTAGTAATTTTGATGGTTTCGAAAAGAAAAGGTAATGGAAAAATGTGGGAATTAACACATAGGGCCTATTTGCTTGTCGCTATACTATTTGAGAGACCTCTTTTACAAAATTTTAAAAGTTGCAACTAGTTTGCATTTTACCCAAATTAAAAAAATGAAAGGTTTTAATGGCTAAAAACTTCTTAATGTAAAAGCTGATAATAGCAAGAATCAATTAGTCAAATAAGAAAACTAGTAAGTATTCAAGAATACTATTGTCATCTAAATCTAAACAACTATTCAAAAACACTAAAGAAAGCACGTGACATTTGTACATAGAAGATTGTGTAAGAGGGCATACTCAGTAGTAAAAACAATGAAGAATTTAATGTTTCATTTGCAGCAACAATTGCTCCCTCTTTGTCCTCAGAAGAAAGTTCGGCAGGAGACACAGCAGCATTGTCCCACTCCATTTTAAGCCAGCTTCTATAAGTTGCATCACACGAATAATACTGCCTCTGCATTCAATGAGTGTTTATCAAGAAATCAAGAAAGCAAGAAGAAACAACAACAAAGCCTTAATTGCAAACTAAAATTACAAAGAAATCATGATGCAATTAAAACCAACTCTGACCTCGAAATCAAGACAAAAAATAAATATAAAAATAAATCAATACCCAATCGTCGAATTCACGGAGATCATCTGAAATATCATAATCATCAAAAGAAAGGAGAGCATCCTTGGGTTGCTTCAAAGGCTCAGCAAGGTAACTGAGCAACATGTGTGCACCAATTGGCATTTTAGGAATTCTCCAAATAGAAATTAACGCAAATTCCCTGAACAGAACATTGCTACAGCAGAGAAATTGAAAAGTAAAGAAAAAAGATCAGAAAACCTATGTGCAAGTGCAAATTTGATTTTTAATAAGACTCGCTTTGGTCTTCCATGTCTATGCATTATGCAAAATCCAAAACTAATTAGCAAGTATACATAAGCTTAAATACCTATGTACCAATGCTCTTATTAGAAGTTTCGCATTCACAGATTCAAAATCACTAACAGTTGTAGGAGGGGTGAAACAAAGCCACTGAACTGCCATAGCCTTCTGCAAAGATTGCAATCGATGCTGTTCCGCAACATCTGAAGGTTTCGCATCATATTTAGTGAATTTAATTTCACGAGATCTTGAAAGAACCCTGCATAAATTTCAATTAAGATTTTCTACCGTGTGAAAATGTAACCACCAAGAATGCCAATTGTTAAAATTTTGGAGAATGCAATAGTTAGCAACAAACCTTTGAATGACATCTTCAAAACATGCCTTCGAATGATCTTCAGAGGAAAAAGGCAAATGCTCTATGGCTGAACGGAAAACTTTATATTTGACATGTACACTACCGAATGCAAGAAATTAATCACGCAAAGTGAAACAAAATAAATCCCAACATGACGAATCAATATTAGGGAGGAATACCAACTTAGCATTAAAAAACCAACTAAGGTAATTCTCTTATACCTGCTATTCAACCTTAACTCCATCATGTCAACAAACAAATCAATACAATGATGACGAGCTATCTGACAGGCATAAACTCCAACCAACTCTTCATGATGCTCAGAAAATAAGAACATTGCATACCTGTGCATAATGGATCAATAATAAAATATTTTAACAGTATCTATGATAATAAAGCATGTTTCTGGTAAAGTATCTATGACAATAAAGCATGTGTCTGGCCAAAAACCAAAAGGGAGTATGTCGCAATGTGGGTCAATTATGCGCAAGAATATGCCGACACATGCAACAATCTAACACTCATCCAAGGCAACAATCTTTGCTGACAAATTTCAAGGTTACCTACACTTTCATTTTTATTTTAATTTTTTGCTTTTCAAATATTGGCAATATAAGAATTTATATGCAAAGCCTTGAGTCTATAGCCGGAGGCACCACCTGATTGACAATAAAGAATGATGCATCATCTTTGTTAGAGTAAAAAATTTATCTGTATTTTACTATTTATCTTAATTGCACATTTTAGATGTTTTCACTTATTGTGGAGGGAGATTGCTGGATAAATGCGAATGATTAGATGAATGAATATTTATAGTAGAATGGACCACATTTAATACAGAAGATCGGATGAGGATGAAACATTTCAAGTAGTGTGGTCAAATAAAGCACAATCTTTGGAAAGCCCACAAATGTAAATTTGAAGGGATTTGCGGTGGAAAAGAGAAAAGGAAAACAAAACAATGACTTATAACATGATCGCTAGACATGAAATTGACTCACTTGCAATTACAAGAGTTTTTCTAAAATAGAGTTGAACGGAAGAACAACAAATTTTGAGTGAAGGAAAACTTGTTTGTTCAATGATTCTATCAAAATGTATACAAGAAAGATTCCAAAAAAATAAAATAAATAAATAAAGTTGGAATCTCCCAAAAAGGAAGCAAATAACTTCCCAATTTTACTCCCTTAATTAGGAAACTACTAGGAATCACAAAATTCTAGAACCTAATCAATATGTAAAGAGAGAAAAATAATGGAAGCCACTCAATCACATAAGGATGGATTACGGATTTGGTGGAAGCCAAAATTTGGATTCCGGATTTCTACAAAAAAAAAGGATTACAGAATTCATGGATAAAAATCTATTTTTTTTTTCTATTTTCTCATCTAAATCTATTGAAAAAACATTGTTCATTCCCAAGTTGAAAACTAACATTTGAAATAAAGGACTGAGACCTTTAATAAGGACATCAACTAGCTAAGAGTTGGATGATACATAGGCAGATTAGGGCCTTATCACGTTTCTCTTGGATGAAATGCCAATAAACTTCAATTTGTTAGGTTCATCATTTTGGATCGGTGTCTATTTTCATTGTCGCAATATAGACTAATATGTCCTTCCCACTTGACTCTGAGATGTTTAAGAACAATTTTTAGCTGTAATAATTGGCATACTCTCCATGCCATTGCATGAGACTTGAACTTTCATGCTTGATCTTCCTATTACATTCTGTTTGTTGCTCCTTCACATACCAAAATTCCTTCTAACAAAACTACAATACCAGTGATAGATTTTCTATCAACTACTGAGCTAGGATAGTCAAACATCGATGCAGGTTTCAGGTGCAATTCTATCATTTTTTAGATGAGAATCCCCTCATAAGGCGTCCCCCCTTTGATAGTGCAAGATTTAGTAAACGTAGATGAAATTCCTTATGATTATGCATGAATTAACTTTCACTACATAGGCTAGGTCAGGCTGAGTGTGAGATAGATAATGAGTTAGCTAGCCAACTCTTGATAAATCTCCCTATCAATGGCTGTGTCCTCTAGAAGTACTTCTAGCTTGTGGTTTGGCTCTATGGGTATGCTGGATGGCAAGCCAATTTCCATGCTTGCTTTAATAGGTTGATAATATACAATTGTTGTGATAAAGACTCATTGCCCTGACAGCGCCATATCAATGCTAACAAAGTATTTCAAATTTCCCAACTCTTTTCCTCAAGCTCCCTTGCTGGATGGCAAGCCAACTTCCATGCTTGCTTTAATAGGTTGATAATATACAATTGTTGTGACAAAGACTCATTGCCCTGACAGCGCCATATCATTGCTAACAAAGTATTTCAAATTTCCCAACTCTTCTCCTCAAGCTCCCTTGCTAGGTGCCTTCCCAATCTGTCACTCTCTTTTTGATCATTTCCTATTACAATAGTATCATCAACATACACAATGAAAGCTGCATCTTCCTATGAGTTAAACTATTTGATGAACAAGCACCTCAAAGACAAAACTCTAGGCAACTATTTTAGACCATATAGTACCAATTTAAATTTCCACACCTATTAGAAGGTATATTTTTGTCAAAACCTTATGGGACCTCCATATATACTTCTTTCTCCATGTCATTGTGCAAAACGATTAACATTAAATTGCTTTAAGGGTCAATCCTAATTGATAGCCAAAGATAGAAGAATCCTTATTGTAGTCATTTTTGCAACAAAAATAAATGTTTAATATTATAACATCCTGTAACCCAAATATATAGGTATTGTCCACTTTGGAATTAGGGAACTACAAGATTTGTATACTTTTGAGTAGGTTACTCATTGTAGTACTACTTCTACTCAAGCACACTTAACTACGGAGTTTTACATTATCAACCTCACGATTTTACCCCAAAAGGTGCCTCGACTATTTAGGATCACGTTATTTACTTATACAGCTTAAGAACTCTCTCCCTTTCACTCTTGTGCCTCTCCATCTAGAAGCCTGCTAGAAAACGCTCCTTGTCCGGGTGATTCTGATTTAATCATATGGACATCACCTTGACGATCACTCTTTACGCTGTACGGTCCTGACTCTGAGATCATATTATAATATCTCATGATTTAAATGTAGAGATATTATCAACTTTAGCTTTAGGGAATTGCGTAACTTGACTACTTCTAGGAGGTCACCCATCTCAGTACTACTTCAGCTCAAGCACGTCTGTGTGCATCAGTTCCATACTTAACGGTCCGACTTATATTTCATCTTTCATGCTTGGCGAACCTTGCTTTATATCTTGCTAATGAGAAATCAGCTCTGTACTTCAGTTCACCTTAATTTTCATCTTTCATGATTAGCGCTTTCCTTTTTACTTTGTTAACAAGTTCTATACCTAAATCGTGATTTCACATCAAAGTTTTTCTATATTGTGCATATTCAACTGGGAAACATCTTCGATAAAAAAGACATTCCAACCAATTATTTGCATGTTTCTCTTTTAAGCTGAATGATTTCTAATGTTCTTTTGACAATCACTACACGAAAGAGCTATCTTCCTCACAAGATAAGCATTAGTTTGGCACAAGAAATTGCACGTTCACTATATATCTACCTGAAACTATAATTTCAAAATCTTTCTGAAATTCGGCCGTAGCCTATAATACTATAGCAGTAAGAGAAGATACATCAGGTACAAAAGTTTCGATCCTCGTCGAGAATCGCACAAAAATCGAGTGGGAGGGACATGCCCCTACGCCACTCTGTATCATCTAAACAAGAAAAGGAAGCTATAAAATCGGTCGCTCTATTAGCGGCTCTGTATACATGAGTAATCCTATAAGCCTTGAAGGCGCAAAAAAGGTCGGCGATATGGGCCGTGGTCTTGTCAGGAGGGTGTCCTCTGGCTGCCCGATGAAGGTCCGCAATAGTGATGGCTGAGTCGCCCTCTATCCAGATCCCGTCCGCCGTATCCGCCCACTCTCGGGCGGCTGTCATCGCGATGAGTGCTCCCATCGCTTCTGCTGTAGTAGAGGCATGAGTGTAGAGCCTTGAACCAGTTGCTGCTAGAAAATTGCCTTGGTGATCTCGAACAACTCCACCTGCTCCTGCCGCACCATTCTGTTTAACGGAGCCATCGAAGTTCACCTTAATCCATCGTGGGGGTGGGGGATCCCAGTGGGATGAAGAGGGGTAACAGCAGCCTTCAAGGCTGTTGGGATCCCAGTTCCCCACGTTGGATGAAGGTTGTTCTTGGGCTTCGCTAAAATGAACTAGTGCAGCTATTACTCTAGGCAATGAGAACGGTTTGTTGTGAACCCGGTCGTTGCGAGCTCTCCAAGAGTGGCACAATGCAGCCACCGCACGGATGGCTTGAGGATCGGCTGGATTTCGTTGAACTCGTGCCTGCAAGTTGCTGAGAAAAATGTGCAAAAGATTACCACCGCAAGCTTGGGACGATGGAGATGTCGCTGCCGTATCAGCCACCAGAGCTGGTGGCGTCAAATTTCAAAATCTTTCATCTTCAATTATACACATATATCATGAAAACTAGTATTAAGGTAGCCTTGTTAAAAATAGATGACATGGAAGCTATTGTAACGTGAAGGTTAGGCAACCTGATGCCATTTATAATTAGATTTCAACTTTTAGCAATATTTTATTTTCCCTGCGAGGCCTAGTCTTGAAATACACTCCTTCCATAGCACATTGAGAAATAACACCCCCGCAAATCTCATTCGAAACAATGAACAAACATAATAGCTTTGAAAAATTTCCTACATCACCAGTAGCCAACCTAACTGGTCCTAACACAACTCCACGACATTAAGAACAGATGATAGCAGAACATCCTTCATCACTTGCTTTACTCCCATATCCTAAAAGGCCTCATTTCTCGTAGGCTTCAACTAGAGACTTTAGGATGATATGACCAAATTGTTTGCATCTAAATCCAGCGCTACCACTCATTTTCTGGCTTGATATTGAAGTGTTAGCAATAAAGTTTCCTGCAATATTCTTGCTTGCTTAAAGTAGACGTGTTTTCCCCACAATGAAAGATGAAAAAAACCCAATATCTATTTTTTTTCCTTTGCAATGGAAACAAAGGATTCATGTAGCCGACCCCACCTAGTGGGATTAAGGCTTGGTTGTTGTTGTTGTTTTTTTATGGAAACCAAATCGAAGAAATAAGATCAATTAGATGGTGCAACATCCCATAATTTAAATGTAGAGGGTATTGCTCGAAACCGTGTGAATTGAGTATTTCCCAAAAGGCCACTCATCCCAGTATTACTCCAACTTAAGTATACTTGACTACGACGTTTCCCATCATTAGCCTCACGGTTTTACCCAAAAAGGCAATGCGCATTTACCATTTAGGAACACGTTATTTACTCATACAACTGTCTTTTCCCCTCACTTTTTGATGTAGTACGATTCATTCCAGTGCCCCTCTAATGACTTAAAACTGGGATTGGTCGAACTTAAAACTGACTCGATACATGAGAATTTGAAAAAAATAATATATTTACACTTTCAGTTGACATTATAGATTCAAGGCAAATAAATCAATTCAATTCAGCTATAAGCTTAATTGCAATCAAATTAGTTTTGTCCACTCAAACCAAAATCAACCCAAAATCAGAAATTCCATGTTGACATTGAGCTTGAGTCACTAGAAATCAAACTCGATGCAACCTAGAACCGTGGTTACTGGAACAAGATAAAGAGAAGTGGGAGGTCAACAAAGGGAAGGGAGGAGAGATAGAAAGACGATAGAAGTGAAATGGTGTTGGGAAATGAGACTGTTCAGAGCTCAGCAGAGAGGAAAGAAAGCAAATATATTGATAGAATGAAAAAAAAAAGAGAGAAATGAGTGTTTGGAATCAAGGTCACATATATATAACCGAAAGAGTTTCTCCACCCAAATCTCTACACAAATAGCAGGTCAACTTGTGATTAATATTAAAGAGTCAATCTGCTCAATCTCAACACAAACAACTTTCAAGACATGAATATGACTAGAAACTTGACCTAAAATCACCAGATTCTATTTTCAATCGAAAAATCAACGTTTAGATTGAACTGTTTTTGCTAGTCCTATCTGATGCAATTCCTATACAAATGCAATTCCTAAAGACATTATGTTGTTTAGTGTACAACTTTGTCTTCACTTATTGCAATTGTTTGGTATTTATTTTACTTTAGACAAAATTAGATTACTTGATGCAATTTTATATGGTTTGTAATGAGCATTTTTATTTTACTAATAGTAAAATTATGGAGAATAGTACATGTACACCATCATCTACACAAAAAATCGGCAGTAATAATACCTTCACAAATATAGAGGCAAAAAATGATATTACATGGAATTATGCAAGTGAAGCAAGAATAAATGATGGAAAAAAGATTCTAATTTGCATATTTTGTAATAAGACTATAAGAGGTGGTAGAATTTATAGAATGAAATTACATCTTGCTAAGCAAAGAGGAGAGATGAGGCCATGTAACAAAGTATCTACAAAGATTACTTTTAGGTTCAAGAAAGTTCGAAAGAGTTTGCTCAACACAAAAAGGAAAAGTAATAAAATTACGAGGAAAATTTATTTGAACAAGAAGAGCAAGAAGATGCTAATGACTTGGGTGATAATATAGTTGATAAAAATCCATATGCATCTGTTTCCAAAAAAATGTGATACTAGAGATGCACATAAAAGGAGAACGAGCATTGGAAGTTCTTTTCCTAGTGGTACTACACCCGGATCTCAATCTACTATAAAAGCTGCACTTCAAAGGCGATATGGCAATCACATTGTGGTGGTATGATGTTTGTTTGCCTATGAATACATCTAATTCACCATATTACCAACCAATGTTAAATATAGTGTCCCCTATCGGTGGAAGGCAGGCAGGCGGAACAGAGCATGGAAAACAGAGGAGAGAGAGAAAATATTATTTTTTTTATTTAAAATTACGGCAGAGAGGGAGGGGAAAGGCGGTGGCTGACAGCTTCAAGTTTATCCCTTTTTAGGAAAAAATCACATTTTGGTTCCTCAACTTTGATACCCTTATGAATAAGTCCAAAATCCTTACGTGTAGGTCCAAATTCATTTATTTTGGATCCAAATCAGCTTTAATTTTTAAATCTCAAATCAAATTCTTGGATGTCACACTAACCAATGAGTCTTATGCGCTCTCTACCAAAATAGGTATATAGGAATCACATTTTAACTGAATGTAGGATGTGCATAAGTGGCTTAGAGACATCGAACTTACTGAGCTCATAGCAACCGTGACCAATGATTATCTCAATACGATCAATTATATCATAAATACAGTTAGATGATTTAGTCATCTACATCGAACCAATGATCTGCTTCCCTTTATGACTTAAAATTATGATAATTTTTTCAATTTTATTTCCAATTTTTTTTTTATAATTTTCTTCTTTCTTATAAAGTTTGCCCTCAAACTTCTCGTACTTTTTGACTAAAGTAGGATCCGTTATATAAATAGATATAGGTAAAGAACCGAGTCTCATTTCTTCAGGAAGAATAAAAGTCTCTACAGAGAACTCAATCAACTCTTCTTTTAAAAGAGAACTAGATGTGCCACCTATTATGTTAGGAGATTTGATTTCGACAGTTGAAATTAGGGCAATGGGTATAATTCTAAAATCATATAGTTTAGAAACTAAGGAGTCAAATTTATCGAATAAAAGAGAATATCTACTGCATAATTAAGTTTTAATCTTATCCTTCTTCTCCAATGGCCAAAACTTACTTCGAGGGCAATGATCTTCTTAAGTTTCTAATATAATATTTTGCATTGCTGAGAAATCAACTTCTCAATTGAGAAGAAAGAGATGGATAAAGGTTTAGAGTTTTCTTCTTTTTTAAAGCATAAAGAGGATAACTAGACTAAGTTAAATATTCTCACCTAAGGCTAACTCATTCCCTTCTCTTCACTAGAATTTAACAACTCAAATACACAACCAAATTTTATTCATTAATAATAATCCCTAAATACAATGCTAGGTGATCTATTTATATAAAGGGATTCTGTGAAGAAAATTAAAAGTACAATACTAATTTTATTACAATAAAATAAAATTAGCTCTAAATATAGTGAATCTTGAAATTTCTCTCAAATCAACCATGAATCTTCATCAAATCAAATCAAATCTGAATATAACATAGATATCTCCAATTAGCTTTAATTGATTTAAATTTAAAATTTGATATTGTGGTCGTTAGATTATGCTGATCCGTGTTCCTACCACAAGTCACACGTGAAAGGAAATTTATTTCACTAATTACTTAGAGTAATATCCACAGGCATAAACTTTCAAAAAAGCATATCAACAAGCACAACATTTTTTGGAAATAGAGAACTGAATCTGGGCATTATTTTGATGTATGAGCAATAAGAACTAATGAAATTATTCAATCATCATGAAGGATTGCTTTAGAATGAAACAATAACATACTATCTAAAGAAAAAACTGCCCACTTATGCAAAACAAACCAATGATAATGTATAAGTCTATCGAAAAAAAGATACCGATTATATAGCGAGTATGTGCTACAACTAAAACATTCATCATCACTTGATAGCAAAGTAGGGAGGAAGAATGTTCTCACAATTTAAGAATATTGTCTCCAACTGTCATAAGTTTCTCCCTGAAAGTATCCTTCATCTCATCATCAAGAAGATACCTAAGAAGAAGAACTACATGTGCTCCAAAGCGAATCATTTGAGGATCACCGTGAGGCCTGTAAATGGATGTGTGGTGAGAAAAAAAAAAACACCAGGGAAATCCTCCAAACGGTAGTGTTTTGCTTGATAGGAACATACCTTGAGGCATTTTGCTCATCATCACATGGCGAGATCCAACACCATAGAAGGTCCAGGAGATATGGTATATCACCTAGCAAGAGAGTCATCTGTCCATAATTCAGTATCAGCTTAAGTAGAGGAACACTAATAAATAAAAAAACATTTATTAGCCAAACTGCTTAAAATCAGTACGAGAATGCAATTAAATATATATAATACAGTTGCTTAATTTGTTCATTGGCAAATTCTGCTTTGTAGCATCAACCTTTGATTTACTAATAAAGCATGATAATTATCGTTGAAAGAATAACCTGTTCAACCTAACCAATTCATTGAGATTGTGCAGCTATTTCGGAATTCTGTCTGCTCAAGCTCAGGTTGTTCTTCCGGCGAGATCTACTTTTGAAAAAGAAAAGGAATCAATGGTTCGACTTAATTCCCAGGTTGAACAGGTTTTGTAGATACTAATGCAACCATTTGGGCATGTTGGGAGACATTAGGATTGCCAATGATGGCCATATTCGTGAGAATGTGGGGCTGTCTCGGCATCTATTCATCTTGTGCAATCTAATGTCTCGACGAAATCTGCGATCAAACTAGTGTTTGAACCGCCAAACTGACATTGCATTCATGTTCTATGAGTTGTGTGGATGCTTTTACATCCATTTGGGTATTTTTTAGCACATTAAAACCTTTTTTTCAGTCCAAATCCGCATGACTGTCCTACCTGACAACAACAAGCCTACACTGATCTTTCAGTGAGATCTTTAGTTTCAGATGTTGGATTGTTGAATCGACTTCATGCCCTTGTTCTTTCTTTGTTTCACTCAAAATGAAAGCAAGGTTTTACATATTCTCATCCAATTTCTCAACCTATTCCTTAACACTCCATCACAATCTTAAATTAAATTAATGAACATCCCCTAGAATCGGCACAATATTAGACTGCATATAAGGGGCTAAACCCATTAAAAATTCAAAAAGATAATATGGAACCAAACAAAACAAAAAATTAAGGGCATGCTTGTTTGCATAAATTATTTTTAATAAGACAAAAGTTAAACATGGATGAAAAAATATTTTTATTGAAAATTGTGAATGATGTGAAACAAAATTAAATATTATGCTGGGATGCGTAAAGAACATGATATAAAATAACTATTATTTTGTCATGTGCGTAGGATGTGAAATAAAATTAATTTTTTATTTTTAATTTTGTACATGATATGAAATATAATTAATTTTTAATATTAAATTTATGAATGACATGACAGTTAAAATTAATTAAATTATAAAAACAAGCAGACCATAAATAGGTTAGCCAAAAAAGCCTATCTTATTGTGATTGATGATAAGTAAATAAAAAATAATGATCATCTAAAGCTGTGGTTTAGTGTTGGTGATATATGCGTTTCATAATGTAAAAGACCAAGCCTAATTACAATATGTCATTACAAGGAAGTATGAAGACCTCACAAGAATGCAATAAAGAGAAGAACAATCGTAAAGTGTTTATGTTTTCATCTTACATAGCATATTATGTAAGAACATATATCTACTAGATAGTTTTTGGGAACAATATATTTTACATGAAAATTACTGCGAATAAATACAATTGTAAGGACAATATAATATTAAAAGAAGATTGATCAAAAATTTATTTTTGAGATAAAACTATAAATATATGGACTTGAATTCTCATGATTTAATATTTTTATTTAAGTAAAATATTAAATAAATAAATAAGCAAATATTATAGAACATTATGCTTTAAATTTGTACACTTAAATGAAATAAAATAATGCACAAGTATTACAAAAAATATTCAATAAAATAATACAATGCTCATTTAAATTGAATTTAATGTTTATTGGGCACCATATTGATATTTAATAAATTATTTACTATTCTTCATTATGCGAACTGCACCTTAAATATGATAATATATTATATTACATATATATAAATATATCTATAGTATACATATATTTTTGATTCTGTATCTATATTATTAACAAGGGTACACTATCTATCAAAAAACAAAAAATACAATGGTACATAGTGCAAAATGTTTGACGTTCCCAAAACAACCTTGCTGAAATTTTGATTTGCCATTTTAATCCTCTCATTATTTCTAAATTTCCTCAAATTTGTACAGCTTGAGGAAAAGTGGACATTTGTAAGTGGACATTTGCATACGTTAGGAGCCACAATGTGCCATTCAATATGTTTTGTTTCCTAAACAAGTGTAATAACTTATGCAAGCGTCAAAACAATTTTAGATACTTTGAAAACAATTTTCTTTTCTTGCCAAGTGTGTTGAACCTTTGAAATCTCCAAAAGACATGCTCATTTCAATAAACAACATTCAATTGCCAATAATCTTTTGAATTTTCCAAAATAATCAAGCTCAAGAAAAGAAAATCAAATTCCACTAGTAATGTCACCAAAATAATGATATGGTTACAGTTAAGTAACTTTGATTAGGCTTAACTAATAATGATTAGCCTAATCCTAGTCCTAGCAAAGTGGCATATGGTGGTCTTGACACGTGAGCAAAATGCATGATTAATGTGTCAAAAAAATTACATACAAGAATGTGAAGTGTCAAATGAGTTTCATGCATGGTGAAATGTGTCGATGCAAATGGTGGGTATCCATGCCATGCTAACATAGATTAGAGGAGGATAATTAAAGGGAATGGGATTTGGGAATTCAAAATTGGTTCTAGCAGTGATACAGAGTGAAGGGAGGAGAGAAAGAGAGCTAAATGAAGTAGAAAAAGAGAAGAAAGGAGAAGTGCTTAAGCTTCAACAATCCTTCTTCAGCCATAATCCTTAGTGACAACTTTGGAGAAGGGCTAGTTGAGGAGGAGAGGATATCTTGAAGAGAAATGTGATGCCCGTGCTGAAGAGGACGGAGTGATCGTCAGGTAATGTCCTAAAAGAAAGGAATTAATGAGGCAAAATGCGGCTTCTAGAAAGCTTTTAGGCCGATAAATAGGGGTGAGAGGGGCACAGGAATGAATCCTTTCACATCGAAAAAGGGAAAAATTCTGAGCTGTAAAAGTAGATAAGTGATATAAAATAGTAGATGCACCTTTTAGGATAAAAACATGAGGCTAATGATAAGAAACTCTAAAGTAAAGTGTGCTTGATTAGTAATAGTATTGGAATGAGTGACCTCCTTGAAGGTACTGAAGTTATGCAGTTCCCTAAAACCAAAGTAGACAATATCTCTATATTTGAATCACAGGATGCAATAATATGGTATCAGAGATGATCTCTCGCAGTACAATGTGTTTCAAAAACGAACTAAGCGAAAGCTGGTAAGCTTGTGACGCCCGTGACCGAACAGAACAGGAGTGATCATCGGGTGATGTTCTAAAAGAAAAGAATCATTGAGACAAAGTATGGCTCGTGGTAGGATTGTAGGCCGACACTGTGAGAGGGGAAAAATAATGAATCGTCCCACATCGAAAAGGGGTGGAGATCCTTAGCTGTATAAGTAGATAACATGATCTCAAATAATATAAGCAACTTTTGGAGCAAAACAATAAGACTTATGAAAGAAAATTCTGTAGTTAAGCATGCTTGAACTAGAGCAATATTGCAATGGGTGACTTCTCAAAAGTATTCAAGTTACGCAGTACCCTAAAGCCAAAGTGAACAATACCTCTACAATTGGATCACAGATGTTACAAGAAAATTCTCATTCATCGCCAATCCAAGGTATGCAATAGTACTAATAGGTGTATTAAATCAACAACTTAATAAATTAATATGTTACTTTGAGCTATACAAAAGCAGTTGTATGAATTGCTTAGTTGTTCATGCAACAGTTTTAACTGAATTTTTAGTATTCTAAATACTGCATTATTTAACATATCAAATAATCGCAAACTTTAATGAAATTAAATATCGAGCAAGTTCACGATGTTAGCTGCAACTTTCATGTTGAAATCATATATTGATTCTGATTAAAAAGTTGTGTTTTGAGCTCTTCAATTAAATGTGGCAGATGTCAATTGTTTTAACCAGTTTTGATTATATAAGTAATTTCTTTATCAAATGAATTTAGATTTTCATGAAAACTGGTAAGTAGTTAGAGCACTTATTATGCTACATCTTTGATGTTTAAAGCTTCCTAAAAAAAGTTAATTATATATTCTTCAACGGAATGAAGTTAGCATGAAAATAAGTTTTTATAGTATTTAGGTGCATTTGCTGATCAAGTAGGGGTGTGCAAACTATAGTTTAAACCGAAAAATCGAACTGAACCGTTTAAATTTAGTGGTTTGGTTTGGTATAGAATCTAACGGTTTGGTAATGGTTTGATATTTTGAGTATTTCGATTAATTGATTTAAGTTTGGTTTCACATGTTTGGAAACTAAACCAACCGAGTTAACCGATTATTAAATAACCCACATATAAATATGATTTTAGGGTTGGGTCGGTGCAGTTGTATTATATTAATTTTTATAGTATTTACTTTGACTTATTGAAGTGATAGTGTATATGTATATTTATAAATTTTTCAGTGTATTTTTATGATAATTATTTAACGTATTTTTTTTCAGGTGTGATAATTAGGATGAATTCTTATAAGGGAGACTGACTAAAAACTTGAAAAAATATTTATCATTTTTGATAAACAAATGAAAATTTTGTTATGTAATTTTGATTATATTGTGATATTAATGTAATGATGTGTTGCAATTGCTTCTGAATTCTTTCACTTTTTTCTGAGTTTATTTTGGTGATGCGATTGAGTTATTAAATTAAATTACTTATTGTGCTAAATTACTCTTATATTAAAGCTATTATCTAGATATTAATATAACAATATTTAATATCATTATAAAAAGATTAAGAAAATTTTTGAGATAAAAAAATATGATTTTAACTGAACCAAACCAAACTAAACTGATATTTATTTGGTTGGTTTGGTTTGGTTTATAATCTAATTTGGTTGGTTTGGTTTCATTAAATTTAAAACCGAACTCAATCTTTTTTTTGGTTTGGTCACCAAACCATCCAATTAAACCGAATCCACAGGCCTATGATCAAGTGATAATTTCCAATATCAAATGAGATCAAATTGAAGTGAAACATGGCAGGTTGATAGTAAACTTGATTTTTCTACAATTGTTTATTTAAAGTTTGAAACAAATTAGGGATAATTAACTACATGCCACAATAAATCATATCATTTTGTATTATTACATATTCATACTTGATAAATTAGATTGTGTTCACTTTATTATACTGTGCACACCATAAAGTACTAAGAATGCTATTGTAGACGCATCACAATTGTAGTATGAATGTAATTTTTATGCATTTTATAGTGCATGAAATATAATTTATTAGGTATGGACGAAAAATATACAAAATGAGCTCTTTACTATGACTCTGTTGCAATTGCCACTACAAATTGTGCCTATTAACTTAGTGCTTTAATTGGTTGAAAACGAAGCTGAAAACAAGCTTGTCCAGCTAGCTTCAAATTTTCACTGATTATTGATCCTACTTTTGAGTTGAGCTTGAAGACATAACAATGTTTGAACTACAGTACACCAAACCTACGCATGATGATGAGATTATCTATAATCACTATAGTTTGCTAGTAACTACAATTTGTTGTGACATTGGTTCATATCAATAGTACAAAAGACAGCAGAAGTGTAGCTGAAGAAATTAGGACCCCAAAGATTAAAAAATAGTAGTTGCATAAAACATTTCCTCATGCATTGCTGAAATAAACTTATTATGAAAATCTAGCTTGAAAATGCCGTGGAATATCTTATTTATATTTCTTATAGTCATCCAACGTAATAGAGTACCATGTAATTCTATTATTGTTTTTACAATTTGCATTTATAAAGATTTCACTTGCCGCATATCCTCTGATATATGTTAATAGAACATTTTAAGGTAACTATATGTTTGTACAATAAATGTTTTGTTAGCTTGCAAGCATTATTATCTACTCGGCTTGGGGTTGGATAGCTAATGCCTTCTATGATAGGCACTGCTGCACAAAGAATATGTTAGTGATTGAGCTAAAAGACTACTTTTACTATTTTGAGATTTGAAGTTCTTGTGCTAAGCTAAACATTATTATTAAAAACTCTTGTATAAGCATGGACCAATTTATGTACATTAAAAGCTTGGAACCTTTGTATTTATTTACGTTAAATTAAGTAATTTAAGCTCTTGAGCTGATCTTTGAATGAAAATTTTTAAATATATACACACATGTACACATAAATGACAAGTTGATGTCTTATTTATAAAGAAAAAAAAAAGTGAGATCTAAAAACTTCTATTGTACTGCAGCGGAGTTGACCCTTACTCGACGGGGTCAAGTTCTTCGCACCTAGGGAGAGTTGGTGGGGACACGACGACAACGGACTATCGATTTATTCTAGGCAGGGTCTACGCTCGACGCCGGAGATCTCACCACGCGGTGTCGATCTGGATGGAGGATTGATATTTGAAAATTTGGCAGCAGGCACGATTGATGGTTGAACAGTGAATAGGAAATTCCCATTTAAATTAATTTATTGATTTGAATGAGAATATTCCAAATTTTGGGTTGATCTCGTTTATTTTCTTCTATTTTTAGATATTCACATTTGGCATGTTGTAATCAGTTTTTATTTCCGCAATTATTTCTACAATTCGAATTTCGATTGCAATCGCCTATTTAATGGCAAGAACTAGTACTGCTTTTTTTAATCCTGAAATGAAATTACTTTGTCTTTGAAATACTATGTTACATCCCGGTGAAAGGAAGGGTTGGGACTTTGGGTGGAAATCTATAAATACTTTAAAGAAATTTGAAGTATTTCTGGTGGGGACACCACGATCGACCGTCGATTCATTCTTGACAGAGTTTACCGTCGAGGCCGAGATCTAGCCACGCTGCTTCGATTTGGATCGATTGACTATCAGAACAAATTTGGAAACATGGATGCTGCAGATTGCTGACTTGGTGGATTGAAAATCTCACATTCATTATGATTGATTGGAAATTCTATTTTGGGATAATTTTATTTCTCGCATTTATTTAGTATTAGTTGTTTCTATTTCTGTGATTATTATTTTAGACACGTTACCTAGTACTTCCTCGTTTGTGTGAGAAATTTATTACATTATTTATTTTTTTCTTTATTCAGTCAGTTTGTATGGAGGTCTATATAAACGCCTCACTGTTATTCTTATTTCTTTATTCAATCAGTTTGTATGGAGGTCTATATAAACGCCTCACTGTTATTCTTATTTCTCTAATGCTGAATAAACTTGATTTGTGTTTTCCCTTGGGATTATCTAATTCTGAAATGAATCGATATCCCGGATCGGGAAGGGCTTAGACCTTGGGTGAGAATCCCTATACTCCACCGCAGCCCTTCACTTCGGATTCAATTCCATTCATCTTGCACCCTCCAGCGTTCACCTCAACTCCTCATCCACTCCGCCAGCTAGCCTGCGTTCTTGCGCCCAGTTCGCTGACACCGATCTGATGTGGATGCATCATTGTGCCCTGACGACACCGACTACGCGAACGCGCCTATTACGCCGACACGCACACGACGACACTACATGACAACATCGCGCGCCCCAACTCCGTTAGACGTGCCTGCTCTCAAGCCGCGTGAGCCCCAACTCTGACCACGCGCGCCCCGCTCCATCAGCGCGCTCGCATGCGTCTGTGCCCCGCTCGCGTGTTGCCCCTGTATGCACTCGTGCATGCTCGCGCGCGCCTGCGCCCGCCCGAGCTCAACACCTGACCGCGTCCTTCCCGTGCTCGCAAGCATCCCGCCGCTCGCTCGCCCCCGTCCCGCGTCTCGCCCGCGCGCCACGGTCCTGCCCATGCGCGCCCCGTTCTGTCGGCGTCAATCTAAGCCCCGCACGCGTGCCTGCACCTGTCTGAGCCCTATTTTTGGGGAAACTACATCGTGGTTCCTAGACTCTCTAACTCAGGTATGAATTTCAACAAAACGTTTAACTTGATTAAGCCGAATAATCCGAATTTTTCTGCTTGCTTGTGATTTGCTCGAATTTGCTCCACATGTGCAACCTTTCATTATTGAGTGAATTTAAATTACTGTTGGTTAAATATTGTGAGATCCTTAATCATGTTCCCCGTTTCTGATTTATCGAACACTGGACTGCGCTCTAATCTGAATTGATAATTTATCAATTACCTTCGATCTAATTTATTTAAAATTTTGAAAGGAATCAGTTTTGCTGGTTTAATTAAATTCTCAATCATTACAAAATTGTTCTCTGATATTCTAGCATTAATTTATGAATAATTTGTTTTATAAAATTGTTGATCTCTAAACTACATCATCATTCATCCGTCCCGCATCAAATTTGGTATCAGAACTTTAGGTCAGGTTAGGGCATATTCGCATTTGCATGAATTAGATCATATTTATTTTTAATGCATGCGTACTCATTATAGTTTTGAGTATTTCATTTTTGACCCTAAACCAACTAGTAGTATGGATCCCGAACTTCAAAGAGCATTAACTGAGATTATCACCAGATTAGATCGTATGGACGGTAGGATAGACCGAATTGAGGGCCAAAATAATCAAGAGAGTGAAATCGAACAACTTAGGAAAAATTATGAACCTAGGAGAACTGAGCATAACCCTGTGGGTTATCAAATACGAGAATCACGTGAGCCAGAAGAAAATAACTGGCGTGGTGTGAAAGTAGAGGCCCCTACCTTTGACGGTCGTCTGAACCCAAAGGCTTACTTAGATTGGGAAACGGACATGGACCATTATTATGAATTTCACATGTCGAAAAATCGAAAGATTAGATTCGCGAAGATGAAGCTAACCATGCAAGCCAAGCTCTACATAAATAATGTTGAGCGACTCTTGCAACATGGTTGACAAGAACCTATTGGATCGTAGGATGAGCTTAAAGCGAAACTTAGAGAGAAATATGTTCCTGTTTCGTATCAGCATCACTTATTGAGGCTGACTCAGGGTAATAAGACTGTAGCTGAATACATCGTGAAGTTTGATGAATTCCTTATGCGATGTGGTGTTTCATGAAGATCCAGAAGTTACATTTTCTAAATTCCATTTTGAACTTCGGGACGACATACAACGCGAAATTATTTTGAGATAGATCTAAACCCTTGAGCAAGCTTATCAAGTGGCCCAAGATCTAGAGAGGTATCAAAGGCCAATCATACTATGTAAAGTTGATCCGCACCCGACGATAGCTCATACAAAGACTACGCCCTCAGGGACCAAGCTAGCTGATGGTTCACCAGCCACTAGCTGGCCTCTTGCCACTGACAAAGGCAAGACTGTTATCGGGGAAACCTCTCGAGTGGTAATCAGTCCATACGTTGTTTCGAGTGTCAGGGAATCAGTCACATGGCATTTGAATTCCTATAAGGACAATAGTCATAGACAATGATGATTCTCCAGCCTATGAGGATGACCCACCCACCTAGGTGGCCGATGAGGCATTTATTAGCAAATTTCAAAGATTCCGAGTATAAAACTCTAGGATATGTCGGATTTACTTATCAATTTGAGTCTCATAGTGATCCAAGAATTGGGGTTATTAGATGTGCTCTAACCCAGCCCAAAGAAAGTGATAATTGGTGCAGAACTTCTATCTTTCACACTTACATAAGAATCAATGAAAAAGTCTGTAAGATTATCGTTGACAGCGGAAGCTGTGTGAATGTAATCGCCACCACAACTGTGTCATGTTGTGTCGTTGACATATCCATGTGTCTATGTTGTGTCCGTGCTTCTTAGGTACTGTTTTTTTTAATCCTGAAATAAAATTACTTTGTGTTTGAAATACTGTAATATATCCTGGTGAAGGGAAGGGTTGGGACCTTGGTTGAAAATCCCTAAATACCTTAAAGAAATTTGAGGTATTTCCCAACTCTTCTCTCTCAGTTCTCAGTTTCAAACCAAACAAAGTCCAGGCCCCATTAAGCAATTTTCCAGCCATAAAATTTATTTTCCTGTCATCTTCACTGTTGGCTCGGGAAAATGCCGCTCGCATCAACGTCGCCTCCACCGCCCGCCTCGCCTCCGCCCCCTGCTGGCCCGCCGACCACTGGCGAGCGCCGGCAACGCTGCTACCACCCCGCTCCTTCGGCAGCAACCCTTGCCGAGCCCGAGCGCCGCTTACGAGTGCTCACCCGACGTCGCCTCCACCGCCCGTCTCGCCTCCGCCCCCCTATCAGCCCACCGATCACAGGCGAGCGCCGGCAACGCTGCTGCCGCCCCGCTCCTCCTTCGGTAGCACCCATTGTCGAGCCCAAGCGCAGCCTACGGGAGCTCGCCCAACTCCGCCTCCGCCCCAATCGCCCTGCCGACCATCCGACGTCGACGACCTCAACGCTACCACTCTAGTCGCTCTACTCCACCGCCAGCAGCACTTCTTGTCCGAACGTGGTCTCGCCTCACACGTCGTACAAAGAGTCGTGTTCGCTCCGTTCACCTACCACTACCCTCATCTCCGGACAGCCCACCAGTCACCGGCGTTCGCAAGCGACCACGCTGCCGTCCTTCCTGGCAGTCGTGCTCCAACGACCTATCGCAACCATTTGTCCAGTTTGCCTCCTTCGGATTTCACTGTATCACCGACATGTCAGACGATCCCCGGATTGCTGAAATTCATCCTTGAGGCCCGAAATCTTCTGTCAAGGTAAGTCTGAAATCTTCTGTCGAGGTAAATCAGAACATCAACTGAATGCTTTGAAAGTCTCGTGAGATTTTGTTGTGGTATCTGTTATAGAGGTTGTTTGATTTGCTCACTTGTGCAACCTGAGCATTACTGTGTGATCAAATTATTGTTGGTAAAATTATATTATGAGGATGTCTATATTATCGCATACCCTGGCTCTGATTTATTGAGATATAGTTGTCTAAAATTATTTGGTAAATTTATTAAATATCTGGTTGGGACACAGATCAGCATTGAAATGAATGGCTAGGATAACATTACGTACTGAATCAAAATTTAAATTCAAATTAAATAGAGCTATTAGAGATTTCCATATTAGCTTTATTTAGATTTGATTGGATTTGATTCAGAGCATATCTGGAAGATTTTGGAGACTCATCACATTTGGAGTTGATTTTATTTTATTGCAATAGAATTAGTTCCATATTTATTTTTATTTATTTGGTATGTTATTTTCTGCATTTAATATTGTATTTTCAAATTTCTACATGGGATTTCTCTATATAAAGAGGTCGCCTTGCAATGTAAGGGGGGCGTTTTGATGAATGGACACTATGTTTGAGTTTTCTCAGATCCTAGATCCGGGTTAAGGGGTAGATAATCCGGTGAAGGAAAAGGTAGGGTTAACCTTTAGTGAGAATCCTCAAATTAGCCTAGTTATCTACTTTTTAGAAAAAAATAAAAATAAAAATAAAAATAAAAAAATAAAAATAAAAAATAAAAAATCTTCTTTGCCAACTCACCTACCTCCGAAGCTCGCTCCACTCGCAGCGCCGTGCAGTCCTCCAGACTCGTCGCACTGCGCCTCACCTCGCGTCGCCTCGCTTGGCCGCTCCTAGCCTCGCCTCGTACGGCCGCGCCGCACCTCGCTCGGCCGCGCCTCGCCTCACCGCGCCTCGCAGCAGCCGTGCCTCGCCGCTCACCCGCAACAGCCTGCCTGCGCAGCTCTAGCGCGCGAGCGCAGTCGCGCACCAGACGCCACGCAAGCTTGCCCCGAGCTCCAGCCTCTCGCCAGCCGCTCAGCGTCAGCCTGCTCCCGCGCGCCTGCCCGTCCGCCAGCCCACGAGCCGCGCGCGCCGGCCTGTGCTCGCGCCTGCCTGCGCCAGGCTCCCGTCTGCCCGCGTCCCCCCCCGCTGCCAACGCCCCGCCTGCGCACTGGCC
This sequence comes from Apostasia shenzhenica, assembly GCA_002786265.1. NCBI lineage: Eukaryota > Viridiplantae > Streptophyta > Magnoliopsida > Asparagales > Orchidaceae > Apostasia > Apostasia shenzhenica. Next base: position 10,299,033 of record KZ451950.1, read on the forward strand.
CGCCTGCCTGCGCTCTCTTACCTGTCCGCGCGCTCCTGCGCCTGCCCGTCGCGCTCCTTCGCCTGCCCGTCGCGCCTTTGCACCGTTTGCGTGTAATCCCGGGAATTTCTTTCCTGAACTCAATTAAGCCGATTATTTGATTTTCTACATAAATTACTCGCTTGACTTGAATTATTTATTTGGCTCTAATTGTGTGATCCGAAAATTTATTGTGTGTTAATTACTGTTGGATTTAACTGTGAGACGTCTGTCCTAAATTCCGAACCTCGGGATCTGATTTATTGAATTTAAATTGACGCTCTAATCTAAATTGAAAATTCTTATTTATCATACAATCCAATTCAATTTTTTTAAAATAACTTAATTTACGGGATTCAAAATCTTATTTATCATATAATTTATCTAGAAAATATTTTTCCTCTTAATTAAAATAATTTGCTAATCGATTCTGCTGAATATAAATATAAATTATCATTGACATCTTTTTTTCCGTACCGCATCAACTTGGTATTAGAGCATGGTTGTAATAGGGTGCATTTAGATATATTTATTTCTGTTTGCATATGCCCACTAGGTTTAGCTTCCCTATTCCCATGGATCCCAAATTAGAAGCTATGTTAACCGAGCTTATCGCAAGGTTTGACCGCATATCCACACCTAATAAACAACATGAGCCTAGATTAGTACCAGTTGCTCCAATTCCTACTCACATTATCAGACCTATTGAGACTATAGGTGACCAATCTAATTTTCTCATGAAAGAAGTATTGAATGAGTTCTTTACAGAGACCTTCATTCTTCCTAAAGCATTAAAACTTGATTCGTTACCTATATCTATTTATATAGCAGATCCTAGTTTAGCTGAGTACGAGAAGTACGAGGATGAGATGCACGAGGAAGATAGTTATAGGATAGAAGTTGAAAGTCAAGTTGAGAAAATAATCATAGGGATGAGTCATATAGAAGAGCAAATCCTAGATTCGATAGATGTCACTAAATCATCTTATCGTATTGATAACACTATCGATCATATTGAGATAATTATAGGTCACGATCGTTCTGAGGTCAATAGGTTTAATTTAGCTAAGCATATCTATACATATACTCGATTTAATAAGAACTCGACACCTATAGACCTATATAGGCAAATGGTGCATGAGACTGAGTGGTTAGCTATGCGAACATCTAATTGGTGTGCTGTACAGTTCGCCAGATATTTTTGGAGGACTTTATGGCATTTATTAGGAACCGCGTCTCTCGTCACTTTAACTTATTCTCCACATGCCTATAATCAGAATTAATTATCTCGTAAGCATTAGTATGGTTATAAATCTAATTTGCATTCGTATTAGGTTTGAGTCTACTCAATATTTATATTTGTATTTTGTTCATTGCATGTGTCAGTTTCTTTATTTATATATTAAATAAAATCAGTAAAATTAATCGTGAGCTATTATAATTAAGTATAGAAAAATTTTCTAAATATTTTATTATGATAATTTAAGATAATTAAATCTCTCATTTAATTTATTTTAAAATTTTTATTAAATTGGATCAACTGAATAAGTTCTTTCCTGAACTCAATTAAGCCGATTATTTGATTTCTACATAAATTACTCGCTTGACTTGAATTATTTATTTGGCACTAATTGCGTGGTCCGATAATTTCTTGTGTGTTAATTACTGTTGGATTTAACTGTGAGACGTCTGTCCTAAATTCCTGAATCTCGGATCTGATTTATTGAATTTAAATTGACGCCCTAATCTAAATTGATAAATTCCTATTTATCATACGATATAATTTAATTTTAATTTAAAATAACTTAATTTACGGGATTCAAAATCTTATTTATCATATAATTTATCTAGAAAATATTTTTCCTCTTAATTAAAATAATTTGCTAATCGATTCTGCAGAATATAAATATAAATTATCATTGACATCTTTTTTTCCGTACCGCATCAATATCATTTGAACTTGTTTCTAGGTATTTAAAATTGACTCGCTTCAGAGAGTTATAGTTTCTTGGTTATTACAAAATTATCATTAGAGATACTCCTAAACCAATTTATGCTTATCCGTTAGAATTATTTACTGATCTCTAATTTGAATTGCATCTTACATATTGTTCCGCATTAAAAATGCAAGCAAATTTTGAGTGAGATGTGAGCTTCGAGTATTTTTCACACCATTACGTCGCACATAAGCTCATACAATTGAAAATAACAAGAACATTTTAAATTAATTCTAGACCGACCTTAAACACTCAAACCGTCTTCATATGCAAAGGAAGAAAGCTATCCTTCAATTTACTTGTTCCTAGACTCTCTATTGCACAAATATTTTTATAAGAAAGTTGTTACTGTGTTTTTATTTATTTCTTACTAAGATCATGGAGGTTGATTTTAAGAGGTACTTAATCCCAACCTTATAAAACCGGTATCAGCGTAGATTATGCTCCCTACGAAGTAAGATCGAAGAAAAAAGGATTGATTTTGCCCTATGCGAGAAGAGATCAGAGGCATTTTGCCTGCGTAGTAAAATGAGAATTGTAAAGGCTTTATCGCCTACAATGTGCAAAGGAGAGATTGATTTGGGGGTGAAGCAGTAAGTACCAAACAACATAAAAATTCGCATCTCCCTCTCTTACCTTTATTTTATTACTTGCAATCGGTTTTTTATCAATCGGTTTTAATTTAATTCACCCCTTGGGTGCACCAAGGGACATTTCGAAGTAAACTCAAATAAAATCTACGAAAACAGACTTGGCTAAACCAAACTCAAACTAACTGAAATAGTAAAATAACCTAAATAAGCCCCATTCAAGAAAAAAAAGTAAAATAATAGAAACAAAATCAGTATTTGCCAATCAATGTGTTAACATTGCCATCCGAGTTAGGCCATCAACAGTTGAGGTGTGCGCACCAAATAGCCATATCACCACATATGGGGGTGTATGCGATGCAAGGAATTGGAAGCAAGCATTCAACAAGTCACAGGATCTACTTGTTGTAGCACCAGCCTGTCATATCTCAATTTTCATGAGGGAGGTTGGTACAATTTGCTAATAGTTGATTTGGTACAAATTGAGAAAAAAATGAGTGGATGGAAGATTCTCATTTAATGGAAAGCACAAAATCAATTGCTAGTTTAGTTAAATGGATAAAAAGTACACCTTGTAAGTTAATTGCTACCATTGCGATGAATACAGAACATTTCATCAATACCAACACTAACCTCAATTTGACGATGTTGTTCTTTGCATTCCCGCGAGACACTTTCATTTACAACGTCACTACAGGACAAAATAGTCTAGCCCATCAGATATTAACGGACACTAAGTCATTGTTCTGCAAATTTCTTTACCTCGAATGCAGTTTCTGAAGAAGAGCAGCAAGATCTCGTGGTTGCTGATCAAGAACTTGATCTGGCCATGCATCAGAACCAGCTAAACTCAAAAAAGACCGACTCCTTGGTGATGAATTCCCAAATGAATCGTCTCTAAATTTTTCTCGAGCCCGCTGAAAGTTGGTCAAAACTAAATCAACCTGAACATCTAACCAGGACTTGGTCATTGCCCAACATGCTGACTGCCAAAACAAGATTTTTACAGTTAGAGCTCACTTTATAATAGAAATGAAAAAAAAAAAAAACAATTCTACAAAAGCAGGTATAACGAACTATTAACGATGGCATAAAATCGTAGGACTAACCAACAACTAGTACAATAACAAAAAACAATAAAAAGACGTCCAGATGTGAACTTCAAAATAGAGATTTCGAAGAAATGGATGAGGGATTGGTTATCCAAAGAGAAATAAGGGGGTCATTTTGTCAATCAAACATGAGTGAGCAGCTCATTCTTCAGAGATTCAAAAATAAATTTACGACATTCAAAAGGATAATGAACCACGTTTGAGTAACAGGGAAACCAATCCAGCCCAGTTCTAGATCAAGCCAGTCCATTATGGAGAACTTGACTAGCTACCAACAGCATAATGCCGAAAGCAATACTTCCAATAAATGTTTTTTCTATTAAATTTTATCTCTAAATACCACAATTTCCTTCACTCTACTTGAAAACTCTAATGGTAGTGTGGTTCGAATCTGAAATCCTTTGATACTAAGACAAACATCTTTCCACAAGGCTGGAGAACACCACTACTTCTAAGAAAGAGTTTTATTTTCGCCTTTTTGAATTGATATAGGAGATTCTATATTTTGAAGAACTTTATGAGCTAAGAATAAGATATTGCAAGATTATAGCTCTTTTGAAATCTAAAACAAAAAACAAGTGCAAATAAAAGATGTGTTTATCTCAGTTAACAAAAACCTAGAAAGCATAGAAATGATTGGATTTGCAAGCTAGCTAATTAGGTAAGGAAGGTCCATTGTTGGGTTTACACTTGAACGTGTAAAAATCTGAGTTGTATTAGGCAAATTGTTGACCCTAAGCTATTCAAACCCAACTCGTTTCCAAAGGGTATCACTCAACAGCTTGATGGAGTTAAATTTCTTGGTGCAGGTATCAATTATGATGTTACATTTATCTTAGCTTTAGCACATCGTCAGACTGTCAAGGTGGCAGCCAGTATGGATGATTTTCTCCTTTAGTGAGTACACAAATTGAGTCATTGTTGCTTCGTGCATGCTTAGGCATGCCTAAACATGGCCTTTGCACAGCAAAGCCAACTACTCTTTTTGCTTCACCAATTCATTTTTTTCAGGCTCTTTGTTGTTGTCTTGAGCTTATTGTCACGGCTGATGGCCTTAATTTTGGACCTTCATAATGACATGTAGCCACATTGCCGATCCATTTAGTTGGCTTCAACATTTATCAGTTACAGATGTGATCGCCTATGCTTTTGTTGCAATATGCCACCAAACTGGCATTCTTCAAGCTCGTATCATTCATCATGTGAGCTGCCCGTCGGTTGCCTTTATACTGATTCGAGAGTATGATGAGATTTTGTCTTTGTGCTTTAGTGATAAGCTTGTAGTCATTTAGACAAAGAGGTTGCTCCCTACAAACCCTAGCTTACTTTGGCTAGTTACTTCTATGATCATTTACTGCTTGTTTTGTGCTAATTTGACGCGTTCATCAGGTTTTGAATTGGTGCTTAAGTATCTGATCACTGATCATGCTCAGGATTTCTTATCAACTATATTATTGTTTAGTTATGATCGGTTATTTTCTCTAGCTGAGTATTGTATTATTTTCTGCTATCGCTTACTAATACCTATATTTAATGGTGATTGACATTGTCCTTTGCGTCACACCGAACTGTTGGATATATATGGTGACCATGTTGCGCACGGTGCATCTCGTCATAGTTATATATTTCAACATGATGTACGTAATACACAAATAGATATTCTTGGTCGCTGCATTTTGTGATGCCATCAAAAGGTTCCTTTGGCTTTCCTAGTATGTGTCTTTGTGCATCTTGCTGATATTTGAGGTTTATAGTTGGTCTAAAGGTGGGTGCGGATTTTTGCTTTGACGTCACAAACATTTTACCTTTGACATCTCTCATTGTTGTTATTCTAGATGGCCTTCCTCCCGAGGAGGTTACTCGTCGTACTGCTTCTCACAAGGTGGCTTAGATGTCTGTCAAGCTCGTGATGTTAACTTTCAATCGTTTGCAATTGATAGTTATTTAACTCCTGAAGTTATTTCATAATTCAAACGCATATAGTGTCTTTGAAATGAAAGTCAGCTTATTGGAGGAATTAATAGCTTCTCCTTTTGTCTCTCATCGCATTGCCTAAACCCTTCAAAAAGGAATTGTTGCTAAATTATTAAGCCGCACGTAAGACAGTGATGCTTTTTAATTTAGCTTTGTAACTCTTTTTTCTAATAAATAAATAGCAATAAGGGAAAATAACAACTATTATAATAACAAATCAACTCTTGAAATTTATTAGAATCCGTAGTGGATACAATTTTAGAGAGACTAATAAGAATGATAAAACTATTTTAGAGTTTCCCATAACATATGATTTTTTGATTGCTAATACTTTATTCAAGAAAAATTTTAAAATAATTTAGAAGAGTTGCAACAAGGAATACCTCAGGAGAAATATTCATCGAAAAAGATTTAAGCGGACACATTAGAAGTGTTGCTGAAGAATTTAATAGCATTCACGGTGGGTATGGTTTGAGGAAATTAATGAAAAGGGTGAATATATTTTGGAGTTTTCCTAAGCTTTTAATCTCTTGATTACAAATACTTTATTTAAGAAAAGAGATAAATATATTATTTTTTTGATATTAAGAATAGCATATTATTACTTATAAGAATGGGTATTCAAAAACACATATTAATTATTTCTTTATTACAAAATAAGATCGCTTAAACTGTAAACATTATTAAGGTAATTCCAACTAAACATTTAACTATCCAACATCGATTAATGATCTTAAATTTTAATATATAGAGATGAATAAGGAATAGTAAATCAAAAAAATGCGCTTGGATTCAATGGTAGAATCTAAAGAATGAAAATAAAAATTCCTTTAGGAAGAGGGTTTTAAAACAAAAGCAGTACGACATTAAAGGGAATGTTGATCTTATGTGCTTGGGAGTTACTAACTACATATGTAAATTTGCAAAAAATATATTGAAAAAGTCTAAAGCAATAGAACCAAACAATATGAAAGCTTAATGGTAAAAAGAAAAAATACAAGAAAAGATTAAAGAAAAAAAAGTTTGTCACAAAGACTTGCTTAAGTGCAAGAGAGAAAAAAATTTAGAAAAGTACAAAATTGCGTAACGAGAATCAAAGAAAACTAGTAGCAAAGAAAGAAGGTTTTGATAACTTTTATAAAAAGTTGAACACTAAAAAACGAGAAAGACATATATGCAATCTTGCTAAAATAGGAAATAAGAAAACTGAAAATCTTACTGAAGTAAAAATATATTAAAAATGTAACTCACAAAGTACTTTTTAAATATAAAGACAATCAACACAAATGGATAAGTTACTTTGAACGGCCTTTCAATGATGGTTATGCTAATGTGATTAATTTTACTGAATTTAGCATCCAAAAAAGAAGATAAAAATTGCCCTAACAACCCGCGTATAAGTAAAGTTGAAGTTGAGAAGGATTCAAAGTAGATGAAGTACAAAAAAGCAGTCGGACCGGATGACATTCTAATAGATATTTGAAAATATATATAAGATAAAAGAGTTTCATTGCTCAATATGTTGTTAAATACAATATTGAAAACAAAAATGATGTCAAACAAATTGGAAAAAATACATTGATATTTATTTATAAGAATAAAAGCGAAAAACAAAATTGTGCTAATAACAAAGGACTTAAGTTAATAAGTCATACTTTAAAAACTTTATGAGAGGGTGATTGATCATAAATTATGTCGTGAAAGTAGGGTATCACAGAATCAGTTTAGTTTTATGCCAAACAGATTTACTATGAAAACTATTCATTCATTAAAAAGTTTAATTGAAATATTTAGATAAATAAAAAAAACTCCATTTAATTTTTATTGATTTAAAAAAAACTTATCAAGTTGCAAAGGAAGTACTTTAGGGAGTTTAAAAAAAAAAAGACATTCGCACTACTTACATTCAAATTATTCAGGAGATTATATAAAGGGGTTGTTACATTGTTCAAAAATAAAAGAGTTTGACTAAACTTTTTTTTATTTCAGTTAGATTATATTAAGGTTCATTTTTAAGTCCAAATCACTTTACATTGGTTATGAAGATTTTCATAGGACACATTTAAGAAGTGCCTTAGTGCATGATTTTTACATATGGTATAATGCCAAGGTAAAACTCAAGTTATACAAAAATACATTACAATTTAAAGATTTTCGTTTTATCAAATTTAAAAAAATATATAGTGTAATTTTAATCATAAAAGAAGCATTTAGGCCATGCTTGGGAATTGACTAAAAAAATGATGTATTTTAGCCATGCCCAAAATCTTAAATTTAATTTTAAAAAAACTTTAAAAATTATTTTATATCTCATCTTACACAAATTTTAACATTAAATAATCACTTTATTTCACATCCAGCACAATTTTTAATACAAATAACGCATTTTATTTTACATTATACACATTTTTTTATGTGAAAATTTTTCAAACTATCTCTTTTTCCTCCAACCAAACAAAACCAGACCCTATTTGGTTGGAGCGAGGTCATCGCCAACATAGTCTCTAACGACCTCCAATAATTTTATTAAAAAAAACAAAACATAAAGTATAATGTGTAAAAAGTTGTGTAAAATGTGATATAATATGAATTTTTTATATTAAAATTTATGTATTGAGAATAAAAAATGAATTTTTTTAACAAAATAATTGGAGACCATCTTGACCATAGTCATGACCAAAATAGTCTCTAACCAAACATGAATTATAGTAGAGAGATAACAATTGATAATTAAGTTATCAAGAAAAGCGAACAATATATATATAGGATCAATCATTTAAAATAATGATGAAATAGAAGGCAATCTTATTAATAGAATTCAAATAAGATGTATAAATTAGAGGAGTGCATCTGACGTATTGTGAGATAAACAAATTTACTTACACTTAAAGATAAATTTCATAAAACAGTTGCTAGGCCAGCAATGTTAACGATACTGAATATTGACCTAAAAGTAGACACACAAATACGATGGGTGTTGTAATAATGAGGATGCTAATATGGATGAGCAGGTATACACGAAAAAAAATTGAGAAATGAACATATCCACTAGAAGGTTGAAGTAACCTCAATTGGAAACAAGCTCGGAGAGAGTCAGCCTAGATGGTTTATACATATAACTCAAAAGTCAATAGAGGCTCCAATAAGAAAAGTTGAATTATTGAATTACACATGCAAAAAGAGAAAAAGGAAAGAAAAAAGACATGACTAAATACTATAAGGAGTGATCTTACATATTTGAAGCTAAATAAAGATATGTTACTTGAGATTGACGTAACCGACCTTATCTAATGGGATAAAAGCTTGATTTGTTGTTGTAATAGTTTATTTAAAAAAAGAGGCGCATATTGTCACATACAAGAATGAGTCTTGAAAAATGAAGATTAACTATTTCCTTATAAGAAAAATGAGATCGCCTAATCCATAAAGATTATAAGGGCATTCCAAGCGAATACTTAACTACCAAATAGAGCTCACACACTCCGTAAAGAAAACTAAAAATTGAGAATAAAAACATCTTTAAGAAAATGGTTCTGAACTTGGGCAGTTAAACATTGATGGAGACGCAAATCTTACTTGGATGAGAGTTGCTAATTGTATCGAGAGCTGTAAACGGATCGAGCCGAGCCTAATAGTGGTTTGTTCATGTTCATGTCTGTTTACAAAAACCGAGCTTGAGCTCGAGCTTCACTCAAGCTTGATTGAGGGATGTTTGGGCGAGGTTCATATAGCTCGCGAACGAGCTCATTAATGTATTCACAAACGAGCATATTAATGTGTTCATGAATGAGCACAAAAATCTAAGTTCAAATCAAATTTTTTGAACATGAAAATCATAAACAAATTCTTATATATCAAGCATATTAATAGGTTTACAAACATATGCATTATTATGATTTATAATTTTTTTATTCGAGTTAATAAATAACATATACTAAAAGCTCTGAAAGAGCATCACATCAAGTCTTATAATTAATAAAGATATTCATGAACTTTATACAAACAGTTCACGAACGTTACAAGCAGAATATAAGTTGCTCAAACTCATTGACTTACTAATTGAAGTTTTAAAATTATATACAAGCCTGTTTGTAAATATTGACGAACCTAACACGAATTTGCTCTTATTAAGCCAAATGTTGAGCTAGCTATTCAGTAAACACTTGATTTGTTTATAGCTCTAACTACATTCGTAAGGTTATAAAGAATATATTGGAAGAATAAAATAGAAAAGATCCAAATAATAACGATGTTTGCTAATGAAAAGATGTAAAAAATATATATAGGCTTGCTAATGTAAAAGATAAGAGAACAAAAAATTTAACAGAAGTAAAATGCATTTAAGATTATCAAAAGTTACTTTTTAAGAAAAATTTATTCAAAATAAATAGATGGACAACTTTAAAAAGTTTTTAATGAAGACTGCGATAATACAATTTATCTTCCTGAATTTAAAATCTAAAAAAATAAAAAATTATTTTTACATCTGACGTATAAATAAAGCTCAAATTTGACAGATTTTGAAAGAAGATGAAGTATAAAAAAATATGATCAAGTGACGTTCGATTAAATGTTTAAAAATGTATAAGAGATAAAAAACATTTGACCACAATATAATTTTGAAGGCAAAAGGGACGTTAAATGAACAGAAAAAGAGTACATTAATACCTATTTATTACAATAAAACTATATACAAAATTGAACTAAGAATAAAAGAATTAAATTAATGCATCACAAGTTATAATTTTGAGAGGAGGTGATTGAACATTATGCCACCATATTGAAGTATTAAAAAACCAGTTTGGTTTTATGCTAGTAGAATTACTATAGAATTTATTAAGTTGCTGAGAAATTTAATGAAAGCGTTTAAGGAGACAAAGGAAGATTTGTGTTTAGTTTTTATGATTATAAATAACGCTTATGATAAGATTCGAAGGAAAATGCTTTGAAAAGTATTAAAAACAAGGATTCATAATGAAAGTTTAACTGGACACATCCAACAAATAGTAATTAGGTATACGTTTTTCATACAAATATTTCCCATATTATTAAGACTAGAGATGGGATAAGGTGAAACCCGAATTATGAAAAAATACTACAAAATTTTAAAATGTTCTTCTTAGTAAATTAAAATTTGAATCTATAAGGCTATAAATGTAGTTAAGGTAAAAGAACTTATATTACGGAGATGACAAATGATGATTATGTTATCAAGATGAGCGAACAATAAGAATATTTATGATAAAATAGAATATGATACTATTAAAAAAATCAAAGCATAATGTATAAGTGGAAACATACATCTGGTACATCATGTAAGAAAAAAATTCTACCAAAAACTTAAAAAAAAATATTTAGTAGAATACTTGTAAGACCAACATTATTACACGATACTAAATACTAACCTACAAAAAAAAAATACACAAACAAAATAAATGTCATACAAATAAAGATACTAAGGTGAAATGAGTCGATATACGCGATAGGACAAGATGAAAAATAAATGTATTGGTGAGAAGATTGGAGTAGCCTCAATTGAGGGTAAGCCCAAAGAGAGTTAGCTCAGATGATTTTGATAATAAATCATAGGCAAATAGAAACTCCACTAAGAGAAATTGAATTATTAAATTTTTTCAATATAAAAAGAGGAGAAGGGAGACTAAAAAAAATAAAATAAGAAATTATATAGAATGATCCTATATACTTAGAATTAAATGATGATCTGTTATTTAATAAAGTGTAATAAAAACAAAGAATTCATACAGACAATCCCACCTAGTAGAACAAAAACTTAATTGTTATTATAGTTGTAGAAAGAGAATATACTCCGCTAATGAAAAATTATTATCACTAATTTATAATCTATATTGAACAAGTTGCACAAAATTAATTGTTTTCTTATATTATTTTACATTTTCATCAGTACAACAATTCCTTTCCTTTGAATGTTCAGTGTCTAATAGAAAGTGATCTCTAAAATGCGAAACAAGACAATTCCAACTGCAAATAAGTGGATGATCAAAATACATAAGTTGGTTTTGATTTCATAATTAACTTATTAAACTAAAGAGTTTATCTAATTCGAGAACCAATAAAATTTTCTTAATTCTTAAACTCATAATGTTTGATGTAACATAATTTCGTAAGGCGATAATATGCTTTAAGACTTGATAACTATGAAGCACCGATACTTCACGAACTTAACGTATCCGTATTGTATCGTTATCAAAGAACAAGCCCCAATACTCCACTGATACGTATCAATGGTTTTCTTTTTTAAAAACATTCAATACCAATTCAATACTTGTCTGATACTTGTTTGATACTTCCTAATACTTCCTGATACTTCTAATAAAAAATAATAATAATTAGCTTAATTTTCATGATAAAAGAATCAATATTTAGACTCGATAGTTAATAATGATAGGGCAACACACCAAATTCACATAATTGAAATCGCAAAGAGCTTCGCGTAAGCAAGAATTATGGCAGGAGAAAAGAACTTACTATTTACAAAGTGTTACAATCTTTATTTTAATTGATCCGTTTTCACAGTCTCACAAACACAAGTGACACTGCTGTTTTCTCTACGGTAACTGACACTCTAATGTTACTTCTATTAAACGTTGATCATGCTTTTTTTTATCTCAATCGAGCTTGTTTTGTGGAAATGATAAGACTTTGGCATTTTTTATTTTATGTCTATTTAGTGAGTTAGAATCTCTATTTGGTTAGAGGATAAAAAAGATGGTTTGATTGAAGCATTTGACTTTTTTTTTTTAAATTGTATAATGTAAAATAAAGCTATACAAAAAATTATATTGTAAATGAAATAAAGTTAATTGATTTATTATGAATTGTCTTAAATGTAAAATAAAGTAATTATTACTTATTAGAATCTATGTAGAATGAGATATAACATAATTTTTTTATTTTTCAAAAGAAATTAATCTTTTAGCAATGAATATTTTTCCGAAAACCAAATAGAACCGAAAACGAAGGGAAAAAAGGGCATGTAACTATTTTGATTAAATAAGTCTATTTGAATTCAGATCACAGTAATTATGTTACTTATCAATTACATATTGATTGCATTAAGTCAACTCATTTAAATTCGATTTAGATTGAAACTGAACCTAACCTACTAATATGCATTTAGACTCCCATCTCATCTACATATTTTGTGATATAAAAGTAATTAAATAAATTTTATGATATCATTTTTAATTTAAAATTTGTTGAAATTCAACAATTATTGGAGAATTTTTTTATTGTTTTGCAAATGAGTATTTATAATGTTACTTTGAGTAGCATCAAGAATAATTAAAAATATAAAAATATAATTAATTTCAAAAAGTTCAAAAAATATTTTTGAAATTTATATTAATAATCTGAATACCTTAAATATAACAACACAACACACACTATACATATTTCGACGCATATGTATTTTATTTTTTTTTAAATTAATCACATAGACGTATCTGTATCGTATCATATCTATATCGCACTTGTGCTACATAACTTGATAGAATCCAAAGAACCATAATAGATACATCTTTAAGAAGACAGTTCTAAAACTTTGGCAATGACGAATTGATGAAAATCTAATTATATATGGCTAATAGTTGTTACCTGCATCTGTAAGACAACACAGCGCATGTAGAGAGAATCTACAGAAAAGGCTATAAACAATAAAGATACTCGGCAATAGAAACAAAATGTAATAAAGTAAATTAAAAAGAAAAGATTTGCTATAAACACTAATTTAAATGAAGAAAAAAAAAAGAGAAAAATACATAATGGCCGGATAAGGGTCCAATAAATAATGTGGCTTTTGAGAATCTATATAAAAAATTGGACTAAAAAAAAATGAATGGCACGTACATGTGCAGGCTTGACAAAGTAAGAGAGAGAAAAACTTAAACTTTGATTCAAATGCATTAAAGATGAGGAATTCAAGAAAGAAGCATTAGTAATTTTCAAAAAACTTTCAATGGAAGTTGCAACAATGTGATTAATAGAAAATAGAACATACTTTTACATCTAATGTATTAATAAAGCTGAAGTTTAAAAGGCATTAAAAAAGATGAAGTATAAAAAAATAGTAGAACTGAATAACATTCTAATAAATGCATGAGAAATAAAATTTGTTCGCTCACTAGGATGTTTAATGTAATTTTGAAAACTACAAAATGCCAAATAAATTAAGAAATAGTCTATTGACACCTATTAAAAAAATAAGAATGATGTATAAGATTGTGTTTACCTATAACAAGTTAAACTAATAGGTCATATTTTGAAACATTGAGAAAAGATAGTTAAGCATACGACATCCACACTGTACTACTTCTTTATGCCTTTTTAGGGGATGAAGAAGGACAATGGTCTCATCAAATCCCTCCAACTCAACAAGTCCAGCAACTTCCCAGAGTTGGTGAAGGGGGAGAAAAAGTTCATGATGGAGGTCGTAGGTGCTAAGGGAAAAGCATCCATCGTCTCCCCTCCAGTAAAACTCCATAGGTGCAAGCATGATAGGAGAGATGCCCCCCTGACCGAAGGACACCAAGTCCTCTAAGAAAGCAAAGGCCAAGCCCAAAAAGGGCAAATCCCAATACTACAAGAGGTGCTAAGAAAAAAGAATCCACCGTCTCCCCTCCAATAAAACTCCATAAGTGCAAGCACGATAGGAGATATGGCCCCCGACTGAAGGACAACTCCTCTAAGAAGGCAAAGGCCAGGCCCAAAGAGGGCAATTCCTAAGCCTATCGATACTATCAGGATAACATGCCCAGGGAATAACACTAATGCCACAAATTCAGCCACACAAATATGGTCAGCCCATGACCGAAGTTTTACCGCCGCCTGGCAGAAGATCTATATGCCCAAGGTAGGTGCAAAAAGCCAGCTCCTTCTGAAGGAGCCAACCCCAACATCAATTGTGAGTCCCATCAGTCCTACAAGCACCCTATCTATCAATGCAGGACTCTAAAGGCACTACTGGAAAAACAACGAACGAAGGAAAACCCTAGGAGTTCCTTCTCCCTGCGCCAACTAGCCAAGTCCATTGCGACACAAAGCAAACTAAGTCTGCACATAAAGCTCCACCTCACTTGACCAACCGTCTTGCAGCCAGGATTATCAACACCACCTTCTCTAATTCTCCAAGACAGCCAAAGACGGCTTGCTGAAATCGAAAGAGTCACCGCCTTACCCGAAAGAGTCACCGCCCACCAAAGAGAACCTTCTGAACTGTGACAACTCCACAACCAAGTCATTATCACGACTAAAACTGTCGACTGCGATATCCGACGAGTCTTCATTGACTCACCCTCACTGCGGATCGACACTTTGGTCGACCGTACCTCTGAACACTCCATGATGAATTTCATGGATGCATACTCCGGGTACCACCAAATTAAGAAGGTTTGGAAAAGGCAGAGAAAACCGCCTTCATAACAAACTAAGGAACACATTGTTACAAAGTTATTCCCTTCAGTCTCAAGAATATGGGGGTTGTTTATTAGCAAATCATAGATAAGGTGTCGAAACACCAAAGGGGAAAAAACATGGAGCCATAGATCGATGACATCTACGTCAAGAGTGTCTCTCACTATCAACACCTTCGAAGCATCCTTTGGTAAGTTCCAGGGATACTTGGAGTAAGCACACAGGTCTTGCCATGTGCCTGCTGCTAGACAGGCGGGTGGTGCTGCGCCTTTCCTTCAAAATTATATTTTCTTTTAATAATAGAATGGTATAATGAAAATTTTAAGCATTTTTGTCAAATTTTTATATGTAACGCCCCTTATAAATAAGACTCACATGTAATGTTATTGCTCAAATCTTTGATCAAATTCCAAATTCTGCTGCTTTCTTGAATTTTTTTTTGTAAAATATTTAATATTTTGATGGCTTCTCAGCGTTAATCCGTTGTCGGTTATTCCTCAAGATGTCAGCTATGTGTGGATTCAAAGTACATTTTTGAGCTCCCTTTCTTGCACTTTGATGAGATGTTAACACTAGCACTGACACTAGCACTGGCACTAGCCCACTGTCTTCGGGCCTTTCCAACAAGACTTAGTTCAAACGCAATAAGGTATGCTAGCATTTTGAATTACAATTAATACCTAGTTGTAATTCGGAGAGGGTTGAGTACAATGCTATTTACAAAATATACATAAATCAATACTTGCACAAAAAACTTGCCAACCGTTTGCTGTTGAGGCAAACTAGACAACTAAATTCATAAAATGGATCTGTGCATGCCCTGATCATTTTGGAATGATAAAGCATATAGAGTTTTAGTTCACTTTATTGTTCCAATTGAATAATCTTTTACAACTTGTGAAAATGTGAGTTTATTATAATACATTATTCAGTACCACAGTTACAATACCATCATGCTTTTAGGCGCACTAAAAAAGAATTGTATGTCAATATATGAAGAATATACTAAATCCTTCATTCAACGTCTTTCTAATATTTCTTTTGCAGCTAGTTTAACTTTTGATATCTGGACGAGTATTAACGTGTTGAGTTGCTTTGTTGTTGTTTGTCACTGGATTGATAGGCAATGAGGAATGCAGAAACACATTTTATTTTTAGATGCAGATGAAGCTCATATAGGTTCTATTTCTTGTATATTTGAAATGTTTATAAAATTGACGACATAAAAAATAAAGTTTATGTATTTATATGGATAATGTTTGAAATAATAATTATACTTTTAGTTATTTATAGCAATTTCTTTGAACACTTCATATTTTTTTATGTTAGATCTATATGTTATATCGTAAATCTATGTGTTTTCACTGCTATATGTTATAAATATATGTTCAACAAATCGAGCTCTTCGAGCACGCAATCGTCCGTCAATGCCAAAACAAGGTCATTCAACCTTAGCACCCCTCCAACGAAGTAGTAATCATGCCAGTCAAATTGGGAGCAAGATGCACCAGCAAAAATGGCATCCCGAGACAGAGCCCTAATGTTCAGGCAACCCTAGTATTGGACGTCCTCCTAGAACATGAGATCGCACGGAATAGCCGTAGATCCCATGACCTCTTTGTAATAGCTATTCTCCGTAACTAGAAATAATTCATTTGGAGCACTTTGCTCCTTACAAGTTGTTGTTCTTGAACCCGTCCTCAAAATTATACTGTTGATTTCGCAACTCAGCATATCCTGTAGACAAAGCTGTAGATAAGTTACTTCTATAGTATCCTATTATTGTTCAAGCCATGAAGAAAGTTGATTCGAATGTTACGGTTGACATTTGTACTGCTAGAACATTGCAAACCAAAGTACATAGAATGAGGTACTATTTTGCTGGGCCCTTTCACAATTCCAAGAGGCTTTTGTCGTCATAAAGTTTTTCTGCAAGTGTAACTAAAACAGCAAAGTCATCAAATTTGCTAAGGCTTGACCCTGGGTCATAAATTGGTCAATTGCATGTCTTTTTCCATTGTTTACAGAAAGTGACATTCATTGTTACCGATCCAAAAAAATTGAACAAGCCACTCTTCTTCAATATTTTTGTTTGCAGCTCTGCACGTTGCACGTTTATACTCCTAATTCACTATAATAAATAGAAACAAAACGTGGAGTTGTAAAGACTGATATCTTCTAAGGATCAGTATCACTCCCAAACAAATCATAATATTCTATATAAAAAGCTACAATAGCGTTGCTATCATGGCAGGGATCAAACAAAGCAGCGCCAGAACACAGACAAGGTATTTTTCCCCACTATTGTTTTAATTTTTGTTCCATATCAATAACAAAAAATAAGAATTGGATTTGATCTAGAGTCTAAAAATTTCTGAAACATAAAAAATAGGCAAAGTTGAGTAATATCCCAAAAAACATTCAGTAGCGACCATAAAAATTAATAACTCAGAATGATTTTTTTCAGAAAATTTAATCATAGAAACACAATTGAAGATCGTGTCTAATTGTACATGAATTATAGAAAGCAATAAACAAATAAAGAAGGGAATTCTGCATGCTTTTAACAGATAAACAAAACTTGATGCAAGTTTTGTTTGCACGTACACAAACACATTTTCATTCGCATACCAGTGGAATTTAATCAAATCCATTTTGCAATATATTTAATTTTATCAATAATCATATGATTGATATCAAGAGCAGTGAAAACACATAGATTTACGATATAACATATAGATCTAACATAAAAAAATATGAAGTGTTCAAAGAAATTGCTATAAATAACTAAAAGTATAATTATTATTTCAAACATTATCCATATAAATACATAAACTTTATTTTTTATGTCGTCAATTTTATAAACATTTCAAATATACAAGAAATAGAACCTATATGAGCTTCATCTGCATCTAAAAATAAAATGTGTTTCTGCATTCCTCATTGCCTATCAATCCAGTGACAAACAACAACAAAGCAACTCAACACGTTAATACTCGTCCAGATATCAAAAGTTAAACTAGCTGCAAAAGAAATATTAGAAAGACGTTGAATGAAGGATTTAGTATATTCTTCATATATTGACATACAATTCTTTTTTAGTGCGCCTAAAAGCATGATGGTATTGTAACTGTGGTACTGAATAATGTATTATAATAAACTCACATTTTCACAAGTTGTAAAAGATTATTCAATTGGAACAATAAAGTGAACTAAAACTCTATATGCTTTATCATTCCAAAATGATCAGGGCATGCACAGATCCATTTTATGAATTTAGTTGTCTAGTTTGCCTCAACAGCAAACGGTTGGCAAGTTTTTTGTGCAAGTATTGATTTATGTATATTTTGTAAATAGCATTGTACTCAACCCTCTCCGAATTACAACTAGGTATTAATTGTAATTCAAAATGCTAGCATACCTTATTGCGTTTGAACTAAGTCTTGTTGGAAAGGCCCGAAGACAGTGGGCTAGTGCCAGTGCTAGTGTCAGTGCTAGTGTTAACATCTCATCAAAGTGCAAGAAAGGGAGCTCAAAAATGTACTTTGAATCCACACATAGCTGACATCTTGAGGAATAACCGACAACGGATTAACGCTGAGAAGCCATCAAAATATTAAATATTTTACAAAAAAAAATTCAAGAAAGCAGCAGAATCTGGAATTTGATCAAAGATTTGAGCAATAACATTACATGTGAGTCTTATTTATAAGGGGCGTTACATATAAAAATTTGACAAAAATGCTTAAAATGTTCATTATACCATTCTATTATTAAAAGAAAATATAATTTTGAAGGAAAGGCGCAGCACCACCCGCCTGTCTAGCAGCAGGCACATGGCAAGACCTGTGTGCTTACTGCCACAACGGCAAGGCAATACTCTGTGGGGTGAGCCACCTTTTTTTGTTTCTTTGAAGAACTAGGCCAGTTTCAACTCAACAGAACATATTTGGTTTCGAATCGGTTCCTCAACCGTACAAGAGCATAAGAGCCACGAACTTGTTTTGCACCTGGGAATTAGTCAAAATCGGTTCGGTATAATCGGTTAGAAGCCACACTAGCTCCGGGTGGAACCATTCTAATAAGTAGCCTGAGATCTAAGCAGTATAAATGCATAAAAATCCTCAAACTCCTCTAAAAATACTTTTATCAATATTTTAAATTAGTTTCATTTCAAAAATAAATTTAAATAATAATAATCAACTTTATTTTACATCATACATAAATCTCAATATTAAAAATTAACTTTACTTCATTTTATACATGTTTCATTAAGAAATTAACTTTATTTTACATCATTATATTAAATAGTTTTCTTTTTCTTTAACTTAAAAAAACTTACATCTTAAAAATATATTCCAATCAAACGAGGCCATAAGGTTACTCCTAAGTATAATAGAGTACTGAGATTCATGACTTAGGCCCTGTTTGGTAACAGGTTAAAAAAATGACTTATTTTAGCTATGACTAAAATTTTAAATTTTGTTTTAAAAACTTTAAAAAATATTTTATATCTCATCCTACACTATTAAACAATCACTTTATTTCACATACAACACAATTTTTAATATAAATTCACTTTATTTCACATCATACATATTTTTCCTAAAAACTTCCACAAAAAATTTTCTAAACCATCTTTTTTCCTCCTACCAAACAAAGCATTAGTCTCAAAAAGGGGAATACAAAAGGTAGCTTGCTTAAGGCCAAGAAAATAGAAAATATCCAAAGGGGTATTTGATTTTGAATGCAAAAGTTCCAAGAGCTTTGGGTGATGTACGTAGGCAAAAGTGAGACAAAAAACATAGTGTTGTATGACATCAGTGTTCTTTCTTTACTTTGCATTAGGATTTTATTAACCAAAATCTCCAAAAAATTTAGTTAACCTAGTTTCTCAATTTCTCGTGAGTTTACCTAAGACAGTCTTTGAAAATCCCTCTAAACAATAGTTTACAAAATATTGCCTATAGTGAACAAGAACGTGTAGTAAAAAGGAAAGCAGATACTAAATTATTGATTAGCCTCATTAGAACCTGACTCAACTCTGAAAATAAAAAGGTATAAATTATGATCCAAATCGATTGACTATCCATTACAACTCCGTAGAAGAACAAAAATCCACAGTACTTCACAAAACTATTGCATAAGTCACATTAAATAACCAAAAAAGAGAATAGATACACATACAAATACATATATATATATATACATATGTGTATAAGTGAATGTACATATAAATATTTGATCAAAATTGGTGAGGATACAAATCAGCATTGAATTGGATGGCTAGAATGGTGTCAAGTGCTGAATCAAAATTCAAATTCAAATTAATTAGAGCTATTAGAGATTTCCATATTAGCTTTATATAAATATGATTTGATTTGATTTAGAGCATATTTGAGAGGTTTGAAGGACTCACCATATTTAGAGTTGATTTTATTTTATTGTAATAGAATTACTTTCATATTTACTTTTATTTATTTGGTATTTTATTTTTGCATTCAATATTGTATTTTCAAATTTCTTTATGGGATCTCTCTATATAAAGAGATCACCTTGCATTATAAAAAAATAGCATTTAATGAATGAGACTATGTTTGAGTTTCTCAGAGCCTAGATCCGGATTAAGGGGTCGATATTCCGGTGAAAGAAAGGGTAGGGTTAGCCTTCGGTGAGAATTCTCAAATTAGCCCAGTTATCCACAAAAAAAAGAAAAAAAAATCTTTGAGCACTCACCTACCTATTTTTCTGGTGATTCAGATTATTTATCATATAAAGAATGAGAATAATTTATATCGTTATTTTGATTATTGTGATTGGAATGAGTTAGAGAGGGTTAAGTACGCGAAATTAATGCTTCATGGTGAAGCAAAATATTATATTAAAGATTTGGAGAATCAATGTCCTTGGAGTAAGTTTAGGCCGTTTGAGACGTGGGATGAAATCAAAATTTATTTACGTAAGAGATATTCCTTTTCATCCCATATAGTTGACTCTATAATTCCTAAACAACATGACCCTAGATTAGTACCATTTACTCCAATTCTTTCTATCATTGTCAGACCTATTGAGACTACAAGTGACCAATCTAATTTTTTCGTGAAAGAAGTATTGAATGAGTTCTCTACAGAGACCTTCAATCTTCCTGAAGCATTGAAACTTAATTCGTTATCTATATCCATTTATATAGCAAATCTTAGTTCAGCTGAGTACAAGAAGTACGATGATGAGATACACGAGGAAGATAATTATAAGATAGAAGTTGAAAGTCAAGTTGAAAAAAATAATCATACAGCTAAGTCATAAAGAAAAGCAGATCATAAATTCGATAAGAACCACTAAATCATCTTACTGTATTGATGACACTATCGATTACATTGAGATGATTATAGACTACAATCATTATGAAGTCAATAGATTTGATCTAGTTAAGCATACTTATGCATATCCTAAATTTAGTAAAAACTCGACACCTATAAACCAATGTAAAAGATGACGCATAAGACCGAGTGGTTAGCTACGCGAACATCTAACTGGTGTGTTGTGCAGTTCGCCAGATATTTTTAGAGAATTTTAAAGCACCTATTAAGAACCGCATCTCTCGTGACTCTAACCTATTCTCCACATGCCTATAATCAGAATTAATTATCTAGTAGACACGAGTAAGGTCATAAATCAAGTCTGCATACATTTAATTTTTTTTTTAGATCATAGGTTTGAGTCTAGTTAGCATTTGTATCTTATTTTAGTTCATTGCATGTGTCAGTTTCTTTATTTGTATATTATAAAATAAATGAAATCAATAAAATTAATGGTGAGCTAATATAATTAAGTGTAGAAATTTTTTTTAAATATTTTATTATGATAATTTAAGATAATTAAATCTCTAATTTAATTTATTTTAAATTTTTATTAAATTGGGTCAACTGAATAAGTTTGAATATTATTATTAGATCATGAGAATAGTTGATATTTTCACTATTTCAGATCTATTGATTATCAGGATGCAACAGTAATACCTAGTGAAGTAATAGCCTCTTGTTCCCTTTGAGTATAGCTTTACCCACGAGAGTCCACAGCCAAAATCCACCTCAATAATTATTTAGAACTAATTGAATAAACTTGTTGAGCAAGTAATTTTAATAAAATTCAATTATTAGTGATATTTGGTTCGGTGCAGAATTTTACCTTTTCAGAAGACTCAAAGGTTACAGCTGATTTGACCCACTCAGAGACACATGAGTCGCATGACCCATACTCGACGGGATCAAGTTCCTCCCACCTGGGGAGAATTGCTGGGGATACAAATCAGCATTAAATAGGATGGCTAGGATGATGTCAAGTGCTGAATCAAAATTCAAATTAATTAGAGCTATTAGAGACTTCCAGATTAACTTTATTTAGATTTGATTTAATTTAATTCAGAGCATATTTGAGAGGCTTAAAAGACTCATCATATTTGGAGCTGATTTTATTTTATTGTAATAGAATTAGTTCCATATTTGCATTTATTTAGTTGGTATTTTATCTCTTGTATTTAATATTATATTTTCAAATTTTTTATGAGATATCTCTATATAAAGCGATGACCTTACATTGTAAAAAAAATAGCATTTGATGAATGAAATTATGTTTGAGTTTTCTCATAGCTTAAATCCGGATTAAGGGGTCGATATTCCGGTAAAGTTTCGGTAGGATTAACCTTTGGTGAAAATTCTTAAATTAGCCTAGTTATACACTTTTCAAAAAAAAGAGAAAAAAAAATCTTTGAACACTCACCTACCTCCGAAGCTCGCTCCATTCGGACCGCCTTCGCCTCCGTCGACCCGCCGGCTACCCGCGAAAGCCGCCAACCCCGCCGCCGGAGCTCCAGCCGTGCAACCAGCCACTGCCCGCGTCTGGCTAGCAGTCATCGCCCAAGACGTCTGATCTCGATCCCACTGGTTCTGCCTTCTGTAACATCGTGCACACTGGTTCGGCCATCTCAAATCTTGAGTACGACGTTTGGCTTTCTGCAACTTCTTGCGCACGACGTTTGGCCTTCTGCAACCTTCCGCGCCCGACGTTTGACCTCTGCAACCTTCTTCGCCTGACGTTTGGCCTCTGCAACCTTGTGCACGACGTTAGACCAAACTTCGAGCCCGCTGATTTCCTGCAACATCGAACACGAGGCTTAAGCCAACGGCCTCCTTCATAATATCGGCTACGATGTTTTCAACCCGCCTGGCTGCGACCAGATCAGTTAACCATCATCGCTAGTGACTCTTCTTCGATTCAAATCGCTGATAAATTCTTTCCCGAACCCCACTAAACTAATTATTTGACTTTAACACAAATTATTCGCTTGACTTGAGTTATTTATTTGGCTTTAATTGTGTGACCCAATATTTCTTTGTGTGTCGATTATTGTTGGATTTAACTGTGAGGCGTCTGTCCTAAATTCCTGAACCTCGCATCTGATTTAATGAATTTAAATTGTCGCTCTAATGTAAATTGATAAATTCTTATTTATCATACAATGCAGTTTAATTTTAAATATCTTAATTTACGAGATTCAAAATCTTATTTATCATATAATTTATCTAGAAAATATTTTTCTTTTAATTAAAATAATTTGCTAATCAATTTTGCTGAATATAAATATAAAAATATCATTTTGCAATTTTTTTCTGTTCCGCATCAAAAATGCCCCTAAATTGGTCATTAAACTTGACCATCCCGGGTAAACTGGAATCCCATAAGTCCATGTGGCTATGGTAACCCCCTATTCCACTGGGATCCCCTCATCGAGGTAAGTAAAAGTCAACTTTCATGACTATGTATAAGCAAATAATGAGGCCACTGCAACAATAGTTATTTGTGACCACCATGGAGTTTTTTTCGGAGCTGTGGGTACCAGATTTTTCACGAGAACAGTGAAGGCGGTGGAGACTTAAGGAGCCCAAAAGGAGGCGAGATTGGCTAGTACCTATGAAGATAGAGCACAAGGCGTCTAGCAGGAGAGGGATGCTACCATCATCGTAGGAGATATCCTGCTTTAACTATGTAGAGCTGTTGGAAGTGGCTTACCATCTGAGTTTTTAAATTTTTGAGTGCATTAAACATATGTATACAAATCTACCAATAAGATGACCGACTTTGTAGCTTCTTCTGCTTACATAGCTAATATTGGATGAAATAACGGTACAACTCTCCCACCTAATTTCTGTAAGATCCTCGCTGAGGATTGTAATTATCGTAGTTGATGTACTTGTTTGCATTTAATAATATTCTAAGCTTTGCCCGAGATTTATAAAATAAAAGGGAATAAATACAATAGAAAAACAATAATAGAAGACGTTTTATTAGCATCAAATGAACAAGGTTACAGTCATAAGGGACAAGAAATTACCTCCCAATCATTACAGATAGGAAGCATCCGCTTTAAGTTACTACACTGAGCAGCATATACAGCCATCTCATATTTCCCACCATCCTGCTCAGCTACTTTCTGCATAAATGACTACTAATTTGAAATATAAAACTTTAAATCGATCCATGTGCATCCATTAATCTACTGAAACATTGTTCTAAAAGCTGCACCAACTATTATGGTAACAACAAAATACAAAACTTGAGAAAAAATAGACAAAACAAAATAAGCTATGAGCTGTAATACCCTCGTCAAAAATACTAATAATAGTAGAACCTGTAATGAAAGAAGGAAAACTGTAAAATCACAAAATGGGAAGGAAAAGGAACTAAGAAACAGAATTATCAAGCAGCACGGGTCTCTGAGAACAAAAAATGAACTACAACTAATCCTATCTCAAGATGGAAATACCTCATTGGTGGAATATATTAAGATTCATATCAAAGAAATGTTGTACAGTTAAGGAAAAGATTGCTCGAGTTTAATAGACTCTAACACTAAAAATTAGTTGGAGTGCTCTTTAATTTTTGTGTATGCAAGTACACCGCTCATCATCGTTACCATATGGCCTTGACAAGGCATAGAAATATGCCAACAGAAATACAAAGATTATGCTCATTCAATTATAACAGTTCACAGAAGTAAGGTGTCGTTAGGAAAAGTATAAGACCACAAAAGAAGCACATTAACTTTAAATTGAAAAGATACCCAGAAATACACACACACACACATATATATATATATGTATGAATGTATGTGTGTACGTACATATGTATGTATTTGCGTATGCATCTATGCATTTCTTCACACTATCTAAACAAATTCAAAAGTTTTAAATAAAGATTAAATTTGTGTTTGGTTAAAGCACCATAAAATATTATTAGCCCAAGTCCTAGGGGTGTCAATTCAGCTTCACAAATCGGGTTCAGTCCAAATCTGGCACTAGTCAGCCTGAATCCGACTTGAAAATTGACTTTTAATATTTATATGCCTTAAATTCTAACCTCTTACAACCTAACTATGAAAAATGATCAAAGATTAATGGTAAATCTTACTAATACACCATTTAATTATGTTTATCATAGAAATCATCATTTAGTAGAACGAACTTGAGGTATCGCATTACACGTGCTTTAGCAAGGTTTATATTCTTGGGTTGACAAGAACAAAGTGACCAAAACAAAAATTTATCATGTCATATTTACCAACCTGAAACCTAGACAGCTGGACCTAAACATGTAGAGTCAAACTCAGGTCCAAACTTGACACCTCTACGAAGTCCCATGTCAGCACAGCTATTAAACATATTTCAACCTTAAAAAGAATGAGTAAACTAAGCAATCCTTCTTTGACCTAACAACAATAAGCATTCTTTTACGCCAAAATAGTGTTGCTTTATTTATTTACATGAATATCAAGTAAATTAATATGGTAAAATTAAAGCTTTCTACTAAGATTTTTTTTTTTAACATCTACTAAGAATGACTTGATTAGAGAACTTTTATAAAAAAAAAAACAGTGATTACAGAATGAACTCAAAGGGAAAGTGAACACTTATTTTAAATGGGGTCATGCAAGTGGAAAGAAAACATTCAATAGAGTAGAATAATTTGAAGTTTAACATAAGGTAATCGGTGGGACTTACCCTCTTAGCAAAGAGGCAAGGCTCAAAACGTATTACAAAAGCCAAAAATGCTTACAAAATGACTACAATAACAATAAGACCTTAATCCCACTAGATGAGGTAGCCTACATAAATCTTTTGTTTTCATTGTTCTCTATCAATCAAAAAATCTTATCTAAACCTAAGTGAGTAAGATCACTCCTTATAATAACTTGTCATGTCTTTTTTAGCCTCCTTCTTCCTCTTTGTACATGAGCTAAAGAAGAAGAATATGCCAGAGAAGAGAAAGATTAGCATTCAACTTTTGGGAGGACCAAAAATTTAAATATTTAACAAATAAAATACTACATGCCATAAGCAATTTGTAACATTGAAAGAAATTATTATTTTAATGCGTCATTGTCGCATCCCAATTACTAGACAAGAAACAGAGGCCTGTGCTAGACAATTGACAACCAATGAAAAATTTGTTAAACAAATGACATAAATCCTTCAAAATTTTGTACTAAAACTAGTGCATTCCCTGATAGCAATGCGTTCAATTGCCTGAATACAGTGAAAAGTGTGCAAGAATCGTTGTATCCACTCAGGTAGGGGAGAAAGAAAAAGAAATTGATGACTTAAGCTTCAAACAATAGTACTCTGGTACGAAAAGAAACAATAATGGAGTCAGTATAATTCTCGAAAAGAATCCGAAATATCATGTAACGAAAGTCAAGAGGAATGAATATAAAATTATAGCTTTAAAATTTGTGATCAATAGAACGACTATTAACATTGTAAGCGTGTATATCTTCTAGGTAAGCTTGAATGCAAGTATAGAGAAAAGTTTTCAAATGACTTAGAAGAGTTTGTATAAGAGATAACTCAAGAGGAGATAATATTTATCAAAAGAAATTTAAACGAACATGTTGAAAGTGATGCAAAGGAATTTAATACATTCACAGAGGAAGTTGTTTGGGATAGATTAATGACAAAGGTAAAACTATTTTGGAGTTTTTCTTAATTTATAATTTTATAATCACTAATAATTTATATAAAAAAAAGATGAGCATATTACCACTTACAAGAATAAATACTCCATAACACAAATTGATTATTTTTTTATAAGAAAGAAAAATTGCTTGGGCTATAAAGATTGTAAAGTTATTCCAAGTGAATACTTAACTACATAACATCGATTAATGGTCTTTAACTAATAAAGAACTGAAGAATGAATAATAAGTCGAAATAGTGCCCTTGGACTCAATAATCGAAGCTAAAGAATGCGAACAGAAATATCTTTAAAAAAAGGCTACTAAAAATGGGCAGTTAGACATTAATGAGTGAGGAAGCTAAACTTATGTGACTGAGAATTGCTAACTGCATCAGTATGGTTACAAAAGAAATGTTAAAAGAATCTAAACAAAAAACTTCAAATAATAAAAATGCTTTATGATAGAAAGAAGAAATATAAGAAGATTTAAAGAAAAAAGTTTATTACAATAACTAACATAAATGCAAGAGTAAAGAGTATTTAGAGAAGTATAAAATTACTCGACAAGAATCCAAAAAATCAATCTCAAATGCAAAAGATATGACTTTTGATCTTTATAAGAAGTTGAACACTAAAGAAAAAAAGATACATATACAAGCTTGCCAAAAGAAAAAATAAGAAAGCTAAGAACTTCAGTGGAGTAAAACATATTAAAAATGATCAAAAAGTATTTTTTAAAAATAAAGTCATTCAACACAAATTGATGAGTTACTTTGAAAGGCTTTTCAGTGACAATTATGATAATACGATTGATTTGACTGATTTTAGCATTCAAAAAATAGATAAAATTGCTATTACATCCAGCACATAAGTTAAAGTTGGGGAAGCTTTAAGAAAGATGAAATCAAGAAAAACAATAGAACCAAATTACATTCAAACAAATGTTTGAAAATGTATGAGATGAAAGAATTTCTTGGCTCACAAAGTAGTTTAATATGATTTTGAAAGCAAAAAATATCAAATGAATGGAGAACGAGTACAATGATAACTATTTATAAGAATAAAAGCGATATAAAAGATTGTGGCAACTATAAAAAAATTAAATTAATGAGTCACAGTTTAAACCTTTAGGGAGGATAATCGAGTATAGATCACATCGTGATACTATGGCATCATAGAGTGAGTTTAATTCTATGTCAGGCAAATATACTACAGAAACTATTCATTTATTAAAAAGTTCGATGGAGATGTTCACGGATATAAAATAAGATCTGTATTTTCTTTTTATCCTTTTAGAAAAATTTATGATAAAATTTTAAGAAACGCGCTTTGGAGAGGAAAAAAAGAGGCTTCCATTACTTATATTTAAGTTATTTATAACATGTATAAAAGATGCATAAAGGTTTGAAAATGAACTTTTTTATTTCAATTAGATTATACTAACGTTCCACTTTAAATTTATATTTTTTTACTTTGGTTATAGAATATTTAACTGAATATATTTAAGAAAAAAGTGCCCTAATAAATTCCATTTCCAGATGATATCCTCCTCATTTATAAGCCTAGAGAAGGTATTATGGTGAATTCGAGTTATAGAGAAATATATTATACATTAGAATGTAAACGTTTTCATCTTAATAGATAAAAAACTAAATATTTGGAGTATAAATTTAATGAATATAAAAACAGTTATAGTTAAGAGATACAATTAATGATCAAGTTATCAGAAATAGCGAGCAACTTACACATCTTCGATCAATTATACAACAAAAGGCAAAACAGATGGTGATATCATTAGCAAGATCTAAGCAAGATAAATAAAATAGACGAATACATTTGGCATATTGTGCGATAAAAACATTTCACTCAGACTTAAAAAGTAAAATCTATAAAATAGTTATAAGGTCCGTGATGTTATATAGTGTTGAATACTGGTTAACAAAGAAAAAACACACAAATAAGGTAAGCATTGCAAAAATGCGAATGCCAAGGTGGACGAGCGAGTACACGCAAAAGAACAAAATAAGAAATGAGTATGTCTACAAGAAGGTTGGAATGATCTCAAATGAAAATAAGTTCAGAAAGAGTCGGCTCAAATAGTTTAGACACATAAATCATAGGTCGATAGAAACTGTAGTAAAAAAGAATGAATTATTTAAAATTTTGTCAATATAAAAAGAGGAAGAGTAAAGCTAAATAAAACATGACAAAAAACTATAAAAACTAATCTTACCTATTTGTAGCTAAGTGAGGATTTCTTATTTAATAAAGTGTAATGGAAATAAAATATTCATGCAGTCAACCACACATAACGGGATAAAAGTTTGATTTATTGTTGTTGTCGTTGTTGAAAAAATTTATGGCTTTAACACCTACTAAGTTTGCTGACCTCAATATATGCAATATAAAGAAGATCCATCAAAAGAAAACCGCGTTGATATATTCATTCAAGAATAACTTGATTTCAGTTTATTCGGTAGAAATGATATCCTAACATAATGATAAGCACACATGATACCTCGTATTTATTTCAATATCATAAGATAACTTTATAGCTAGCAAATTTAATGCATATACAAAGCCCAATACAGATCAGGTCACAGACAAAAACATTTTAACAATTACTAAACCGATAAACTTGGAAATTAAGGTTCAAAGATTCCAACCTCTGATGCACAATAACTTGCCCATTTCCATAGACGTAGTTGGTACCCAACACCACTTTCCAACTCAATAGCTTGTAGCAATCTTGGCTTTCCATTCTTATGCATAGACTCCACAGACGGTAAAAGATCTAGCCCTCCAAAAGGACATAGACTTGAAGCTCGCCATGACTAAGTTAATTATAAGTAAATAGCTGAAGAACGAATGAAAATTTAAGAAATGGGAACTGATGGAAATGCCTAACCTGGCCAGCAGAGCGGCAGAGCTGACATGCCTCTTCTGTATGTCCTGCCCTCAACAGAGTCCATATATCTTCTAGAAGTGACTCATCTTGAAGCTGATGATAAAATGAGACAGAACAACATGCTTGATTCAAGTATAAAAGAACATAACGAGAATAAGCTAAAACCTACCAAAGTCAGTAGTTCCAAAAAACAGATATATTACACATTCAGTGACTTGACAACAGAGTAATATAAATCTCTAAAAACTCTTTATAATAACTAAAAGGGGTAATTCCATCCTAATCCCCAAGGTAAACTCTCAACTTTACACAAATCTACAAAAATGAAAACACATCATCTAGGCCCCCAACCAAAATTGTTATTTTAAAAATTTAAAAATACATGATTAAACTTTAAAAATTACTATTGTAGGCTAGAAGAAAGAGATTAAGGAAAAACTGAGGATATAACAGTAATTGAAAATATTTAAACATGTTTTTAATATTGCAATACGTACTTTTAATTTATTTAAATAGCAACTAAACGACCAAACTTAGAAGTATCTTTTTTTAGAGGAGAGGAAGGAGGAGGAAGAGGATGGAGGTAGTATCAGTCAAAAAAGATACAGAAAAAATTATGGGCAGAAGAGACCTAGATGATAGATTTTCTTTTTTTTTTAACGGGGTTCTACATCAAGGGCTTACACGGAATTACCCTAACTAAAAAGACAACCTGTAACTATGAAAGAGCTTCAAAATAAGTAGAGCAACTTATGCAAGATGTAACCCTTACAGAATATAAGGGAGTTGAAACTTCAAACTATGACCATCTAAGAAAAAAAACACCAATTCTTCAAACCTAGTTAGAGGGAAAAGAACTAAACATAAATATATGCATACTTCCCAGCTTCTCATCATTTCATATCAAAATAAAATCTTGCTTTGCAATAAGGTTTACAGCAAAAGATAATTTTTGACCATTCTTACGTAGCTATTCACATGTAAGATGTGGATTCAGGACTTGGAGCATCCTTACAGCTTATGGCCTCTTTCCCACATAAAAGAAATTTCAAAAAAAAAGAGGTGTTGTTAATGCGCCTTCATATTAACCAGGATGTGATCACCTCTTCCCTTTAGAGTCTCCCATCTTCTCTTTTGTCTCTCTCCTCTGCCATGCCTAGCTTAAGGAAGGTTATTGCATAGCATAGACTTTGCAAAGGAGACTCCTTAAGAAGAAGCAACACCAACTTTCTAAGGATGCTTCATCATTCCCAAGAAAGTTCTTTGTGAGATTAACCTTTTACAATCTTTCAACCATTTGAGGTTAAGATGAAGCAAGCAAAGAAGCTCATAGCACATGTTTATCAAGACATAAGTCCCATTAAGCAGGGTGGTCCTTTGATAGGAACTGCACTTTCTCCCTTTTCCCCTTCTACATTTAGGGCTCCTTCAGATACACCACTCTCTAAATAGTCTAACAAAGGCTACTGATATGGATGATCCTGGCACCTAGGAAGTTGAGGTTGACAGGCATCATGGAAGGTTGATTTTTAAGTTTGTGATTAATTGTTCTAGAGAGGAGCAACTACTTAATTTGGCAACGGTCCCAGCAACGATTGTTGTTGATGATGATCAAGGGCCATCCAAGAAGAAGAGACCTTTGGAGGGGCTTGCTGCCAAGCCCTTTCAAATGAGTTTCTTGAAGGGGGTAATTTCCAAGGAGGGCTAGGCTTCTAGCATTATTCCAACGAATACCCAGTAGTGTCTCTACGCTTGTAATTTCATCAAGAGAAACAAAAAGCAGACTGCTGAAGAGGTTGGAACCAACGACTGATCACTCGTTTTAGGGGAGGAGCCTGTTTCCGAAACTTTTGAAGGATGACCTCCTGAGAGTTCTTTCAAAAGGATTTCTTCTAAAAAGGGAGAGAGCTATACGCCAGCAAGGGTCCTCTGCAAATTACAATTTCTCCAAAAGGGTAGGATGAGGATGACAAGCCCTTTTTCATGAAGGATACTGATTTCGAGGAGAAAGGGGAAAAAGAGAGGCTCTAGAAAAAGAGTGAACAAGCCGAGCAAGAGGAGCGGTGTCTGATGCACCAACAAACTTCAACGTCCTTAGCACATTCTGCCGCCCATGATGATGGCAGGGTGAGTTTTATGTTTGTGTGAAAAGAGATCTATTCCATCCTCCCAAGTACTTGGAATGAAGTGGAGACTTGTATTGATAGGCTGCTCCAATCCATCCATAGGGAGTCAATATCTCTTCTTAAGAAGTCGCACAAATGTTGGCGCATGAACTTTGAGGATTCAGGTGAGGTAATCGCCCGCTCGACAATGGGTTGTTATTGTTGGATTCCTTTTGAAGGAACATTCTTTCAAAGAGGGTCCTTTGAAGAAAGCACCTTTTCTAAAAAAAGGAGATGGTGCACCTCACAGCGTGAGCGGAGAGGACACGGAGGAATTACACCAAGCTCTTGGCTCCTCTGAAGTGCTTGTTCACATCTACAATTGGGACCACGCAGATGGCAAGCCAATAAAGATGGAGGTTAGCGCTTCAGCGAGGCACATTGATGATTTCCTTTCTCGAGTCTCCCTTGAAGTTGCGCGCACTAATTTCACCCGCAAAAGAACAGCTTCAAGGGCATTCTTTGGAGGAGCTTGCCATGGGAACTTGGGCAACCTTAATTTCCTCTCGAAACTTCATTTCTTTAAATTTCAATGGTCACCTCTTTTCGAAGTCAAACGTTTGTCACTTCTCCTTTTCATAGGCAGGTGTATGCTCCACAACACTTTATGTGGCAACGAACAAAGAGAGAATCAAGGTTGACGAACATAATGCCAGCAACATTCATAGCAGTGTCGAATTTGCTCAGCTATTTGAGGATCTTCAACAAGCTCGATAGGAGGCTTTCAGGCAAGCTAAGCAAATAAGTGCTCTATCTGATGACGTGAAGGAGAAAATTGAACAGCACACTATGGCAGTTCACCAAGTCAAAATCTTGAATGAATCCTCTTCAAAAGAGCAATTTGACCTAACTCGAAGAAGGCTTCTACAGCAGATAGAGATAACTTGATGACTAAGCTGAAGTCT
Source organism: Apostasia shenzhenica (assembly GCA_002786265.1). Taxonomy (NCBI): domain Eukaryota; kingdom Viridiplantae; phylum Streptophyta; class Magnoliopsida; order Asparagales; family Orchidaceae; genus Apostasia; species Apostasia shenzhenica. The sequence goes on from KZ451950.1 coordinate 10,332,164, forward strand.
TTGAAGAAAAACTCACAAGACCATCGAAGATCATCTTTGAATGAAGATCTAGTTACTTAAGCAAGCTCAAAAAGATTTATCTGAGCATTATATGTTACTCGACACTCTTTTAGGGATGATCTCTTAGAGCAAATCAAGGGAATCGAGATGAATTTATTAGAAAAGCACCACCTTTAGATGAGAACCACAGGGTAGGTTTGTTGGAGCAGCATCGCCTAAAAATTGAGACCCACAATGCAACCTTAGTCGAGCAACGGTCCCTCTTAATCACTATCCTTTGAATTTGCCTTTATCGGGATGAGAAATTACAAGGATAACTACGAAATCTGGACTTCTGCTGCCATCAAAAAATGGTTGACCACCAAGGCAGAGCCACGAACTCTCAATGTGCAGGACTACATCTTAGGGACAAATATAACATACAAGGAGCCATATTACTCTCACATAAGGATATAACTACCTTATATTATCTCCTTGAGGATGCCCCCCACTCTCCTCACATTAGTCAAGCAGAGGTAGAAGAAGGAGAAATGAGGAAGAAGATTTCCTGCTAGCAAACGATGCAGCATCATGACCTTCCTTTGCCTTCCTTTTTTTTCTTTTTTTCTTTTTGAAGGCTTACTTAGCCTGTTGTCATTTTGAAGGCAACTTTGTAACCTCCCATTTTAAGTAAAGGAATGAAACTCATGTTCCAACTCACTTGTGCATGCCTTTGTTTCAGATGTGTGCAGAGTAGGAGAATTCTTTTCTTTGTATTTCCCTGTTTCACTTCTTTGATGAACTGGCCTCTTTCGATGCTTTTGTAGGGGGAGGCCTATCGAGGAGACATGCAACACCTTAATCAGGTCCCAGGTCCAGGACGAGAAAAACGGAGTTGTATTAGACAATCAACAATCAACGCAAAAGTGTTGAACAATCATAATACGAATCCTTTAAGAGATTGCACTAAAGCTAGGATTCCCTAAAAATGACATGTTGCCTAAAATTAATGAAAAACGTGCAAGAGGAACTATATCGACACCCAAGTGTAGCAACAAGTGGGCAAATGTTCCCACATCATGTGCAGATGCGAGTAAAAAAGCTAGTCCAAAACACAAATATAAGACTAAGGACTTAAAACATAGATACTATGATGGAAAAAATAATAGAGGTGATGCATATCATAATTCATAGGAAGATTAATATTTTACCATTTTTAAAAAAAAATAAGTCCGAAAGAGCCAAAAAAGTTGATAAATTAGACTTCAAGCTTTATTACTTTGGCAAAAAACAGGTATAAGAATGGGAATATACTAGGAATAATTTTGAATAAGAGTTTAAAATATAACAGTGAAAATCAAAAAAGTTGGAGATAAAATTACAACTATAAGAATTATAAACAGTAGGATGACTATTAAGATTGTAAATATATACCAAAAAACATTTTGGAAAAATTGGAAGAATTGGTTCAAGGGATACCACAAAAGAAAAAGATATTCATCGAAAGAGATCAAAATGAGTATGTTCAAATTATTGTCGAGAATTCAATAGCATCAATGAAGAGCATAATTTTGAGGATACTAACGATGAAGGTGTGATTTTGCAGATACTAATGAGAACTAAATGAGTATTTTTCATTTTTTATACCTTATCACTTTATGGTTGCTAATATCTAGTTCAAAAAAACAAACAAACATCTAATCATCTAGGAATAAACCTTCAAGAATATAAATTGATAATCTCTTTGTAAGGAAATGAGATCTCTGAGATTGTAAATATTATAAGTTTATTTAAAATTTGGCAAATCAACAAACATTCTAAACATTATAAGTTTATTCCAATTTAAAATTTGGCAAATCAACAGAAGACTAATGACTCCAGAATTCAACATGAAAGGTAAGAGAAAGAACATGAGCCAAACAGTGCCCTTGAAGTTGAAAGTGGAATTCAAAGAATAGAAATTCCTTCGAGAAGAGGGTTACAAAACTTTAGCAACGAGCTATTGAGGAAAAATTGATCATGTGTGGCCAACGGTTGCTAACTACCTTCAGAAGGTAGTAAAGAATGTGTTAGAAAAACATAAAAAAAATCCAAATAATAAAAATCTTGGTGGTGAAAACAAGTTGTATGCGAAAAGATTAAAGATATAATTGTTATAAAGGCTAATTTAAATAAACAAATAAGGAGAATTGAGATAAATATATTGTGGCTCGATTGGACTGCAAGAAACAACTTATAATGTAAAGAATATAATATTTAAGAACTTATATAAGTTAAATACTGAAAGAAAAAGATAAATATATAGCATGTTAAGGTAATAGAAAGAAAAACTAAATACTTGATTCAAGTACAATACATTAAGGACGAAGATGAGAAAGTGTTTTTAAGGAAAAGTATATTCAATATACATACATGAGTTATTTCAAAGCTTTTCAACAAATATTGTGATAAATCAATTAATTTAAGGGAACTTAGTATCTAAAAGAAAATAGATAAAAAACATCTACTGTTTCGTCTGATAAAAAAATCCCACTCAACTTAAAAATAAATTTTATAAGAAAGTAGTAAGATTAGTAATGTTATACAATGTTGAGTGTTGACCTACAAAACAAAAATATATAAATAAAATAAATATAATAAAAATTAGAATGCTATAGTGGAAAAGTAGGTATACATAAAAAGACAACAGAAATGAGCATATATGTAAAAAGGCTGGAGTAATTTTAATTGAGGATAAACGCAAAAAAAGATGACTTAAATAGGTTGATATATATATATATATATATCATTGGTCGATTAAAACTCTAGTAAAAAGAGTTGGGTTATTGAATCTTGTCCGTATAAAAAGAGGAAAACAAACAATTAAAAATATGTAATAAGAAACTATAAGGAATGACCGTAAAGCTAAATAAGAAGCTCTTATTTGACTTGAATACAATTAAAATAAAGCATTCATATAGTAGACCCAACCCAACGGGATAAAAGATTGTTGTTGCTGTTAATGAAGTCCCACCAAAGAGTTTCTTCCATTATGAGTCTTAAAAGAGACTTTTTTTCTAGGATTCCTTCAGCATTGTCATCTGTGAAATATGCACACTGCAAAAAAATCACATGTCCGTGTCAAACACACGGACAGGCTGGGGCATGCGAGAACACGTGGGGAAATCGAGTTGGACACGCCACATAGCATGTCCTAATAAATTAATATTAAGAAAAACTAAATGACACTTCTTGGACACACGATAACACTTTTTAGACACACAAGGGAACTTTTTGGACACACGAGGACACTTTGAAACACCGTAACATACTTCTGAGAAACTTTTAGGACATGTCTAAGATGTAGAATAATTCTAGGATAGAATTAGATTTATTTAATATTAATGTTAAACTTATTTATTAATATTATAATTTTTTAATAAAATTTATGGATACATCTACCTCCTTTTTATTCTTTTTATTAATATTTAAAATTTTTATTGTTGTTAAAAATTTATTTAATAAAATTAAAAACCGATCTCTCAATATTATTAAAATTTTACTTAATATAAGTTAAAATTCTAAGTTAACCAAGCTAAATCAAATTTCTTCCTCTTTAGTTGCTCTCAAGCCTTACGAAAATGAACCAATCATAAAGGGCTGGAACTCTAGCTTCACTTCTACCCTTCTTTCATCTTCAGCACCGTTATTTTCAAATAAGGACAAAAGTTTACACTGTCCTTGAGCTCTAAGCAAACTAAATTTCTCTATATAAAGTGTTTCTTCAAAAACTGACCATTCATAAGTGGCATTGGCCCTGAGCCATCGGAAGCAAGCAATTAGTAGGCTACTTCCACATATGTGGGTTATGTGGGTGTTCAAAAAACAAAAAACAAAAAGTGTATTGAACATCAAAGTATTTTAATCTCCTAAGGTAAATTGAAATCAAATATCCTAAATTTGGCAATTTTAGGACTCCGTCAACATCCCTTGGTTCCATCGTTCAGGACTCCACTAGGGATCCCAACTCATGTAAACTTTCAATTTAAAAGTTACAGAATGATTTATCAAGAAGTACGAGTTCTGGCATTCAGGGACATTTTACTAAATTAGGGTGACATTTACCACATGTACAAACTTTTGAAATTTAGATTTCGCGAGGCTTCTATGAATATGTGATCAAAACACCAAAGACTGCTTAATCACCAAGTGCTAAGGGATTTAAAGGCCTTAGCACTTAGATTTATGATCTAAGTGTTGGGGAATTTGCAAAAACTCAACCATTACAATGATTTGGGAACCCATGGGTATTATAAGACTTGATAAGCCTAATACTCCAAGGGCGATGAATTTGACACTCGCGCGTTGGAAGATTTGAGAACTCAACTTATCAGGTCAGTTTGAAACTGTAGCATCCGAGGGGAGATACGAACTTAAAGTTTGGATTTAGGAATTAACTTGATTTGCGTTCAAATTTTGACTTTGAAGATTTGAGTATGATTTAGATATGAACTTGAAGTTTGAATTTGAAGAATTTGAATTTGAGTTAAAGATGTAGGTTTGAATATAGAATTTAGAGATCTAGATTTAAAATATTTGGCTTTGAAAGATTTGAAATTTTGAATCTGAAAATTTGATTTGCATATTAGGCTTTGTTTGGCAACTGGCTAAAAAAATGACTTATTTTAGCTACGGCCAAAATCTTAAATCTCTCAAAATAATTAAGTCACTATATTTCACATCATACACATTTTTTAAATATTTTCACAAACATTTTTCAAATCATCTTTTTTTCCTCCAACCAAACAGAGCCTTATAGTCCCTTTATTATAACGTTCCATGCCTTTGGATTCAAAATAAGACACATGGGGGACAATATAATTTAGATAGGCTCAAAGAAAAGGGACCTTTAAATTTAGGGTTTGGACCCAAATGAAATATTTACATATTATAGGCCCTTGGTTATAATTTGTCATACCTTTGGGTTCAAAATAATCCACAAGGGGTACATAAACTCCAGGGCCCTGTTTGTTTGGAAGTTAAAAATTATTTTTTTTTAATTTTAACCTGGCATATCACATCACACATAAAATTTAATATTTAAAATTAACTTTTTTTGACATCCTATACACATTACTAAAATAATAACTAATTTATATCACATCTCTCATATATCCCAACATAATAACTAACTTTATATCAAATCGCTCACATATCCCAACATAATAACTAACTTTATTTGACATTATTCACAACTTTCAATAAAAAATATCTCTATCCAAGTTAATTTTAATCTTTTTAAATTAAAACCTTACAAACAAACAGGCTAGATTTCAAAATTGTGTAGAACTTTCATAGTTTTAGGACTTGGATAAAAGACTTAGATGAAATTAGAGACCATTTATGCAATAGCATAATACTCGCCCAAACATTTCAATTTACTGGTGATTAAAGGAGAAAGGAAACCAAACTAAAGAAATAATCAAAACCTCTCCAAAAATGAGAAAGAAAACGAAATGAAGGTTCAATGAAAAAGATGAGCTCAGAATTAAAATCCCTAGGAGAAATATGCCAGGAGCAGAGTTATTTGGCAAACTTGCAGAAATCAAAACTCCAAAGAGAATTCTGCAAAAAAGAAAGTTTTTGCAAATAACTGCAAAGAACTTCACTCCTATGAAAAGACCAAATCAAGAGGAAAATATGTAGAAAATTCACTTCGAGACTTCTGAATGGAGAAAGGAAAAAACATAAACACTTCACAAAACGTCCGCGAGGGCATTCTTTGCAAAAGTCTAAAAATACACTTTTTGCAGAAACCTCTAAAGAGAACCTTCACGGGTGGTCTCCGAAAATGAACTTTTCATAGACACCCTCTGAAAGAAACCATTCATAAAAATCCCTTGAAAAGAAACTTTTCCTAAGGTCCCTATGAGCAGAAACATTTTTTAGGCATTCCTTCAAAGGAAAACCTTGTCTGAGAGACCTGTGGAAAAGGAAACTATTTCAGAAGGTAGTAATTCCAATTCTAGTGATGGATTCCTTTACAATAAGATTCTCACTATGGTGTCAAAGTAAACAATTGTAAAATTGATACTCCAAACTCCAAACATAAATCCCCAAGAGGTCACTAAACCTTCCTTCCCATCCTCCCAACCAAGTTGTTTCAATTACAAAGCCTACATATCAAAGTCATAAATCATGAATCTGATTCCCAACTGAATACCAAAAATTTACACTTTGAGAGAAGAAGCCTCGCAAGTAAAGCATTCTCAAGTCCAAACTTCAAAGCAAAGAACTTCCCCTATGGGGCAATTCAAACTCTCAAATTTACACCCCAAAACAAAAGTCTTCCTCACGAGCATTTTGTGCCAAAAACCCAATGCCAAGTCAAATCCAAATACTCAAATATTCCAAAGTCCACGATCTAATTCTAAACTAAAAATCAAAATTCAATCTCAAAGTCCAAATTTCAAATCAAACTCTTCAAATTCAAATCTAAATATCTCAAATCAAAATGTTTCGAAAGTAACTCAAATTCAAATCTAAATATCTCAAACCCAAATGTTTCAAACGTAACTCAAATCCAAATCAAACTCAAAATCCAAGTCCAAAATCAAATCCAAATCTAGAAATCCAAATCAAATATCTGATGGTAGGCTCTCATGTCGTCTATACGCTATCTCAATTCAAATTTTTTAAAGCAGGCTCCCCATGCCCTTAATACGCTATCACAACTTAAATCTCTAATGACAGGCCAATATACCACCATATATGTCATCGCATATCAAATTTTCGACAGTAGGCTTCTATGATCTTGCTAAGTTGTCGCACATCAAATAATTGCAAATTTCCATATCTTTGCTATGCCATTATAAATCACTATAATAGTAGCATACATGCCATTGCTATGTCGTTCCCAACAAAGTCTAATGTCTTAAGACTTTGCTAAGGTCTCCATCAGATCGGAGCCCTAAGTTGAGGGCAAAAACAAAAACATCACTGCCATTGCCACAACGACAATAGCAATTGCAGATGACAAAAATATTATCAAAATATTCTCTATTTTAATGTATATTTCTTAAACATACATAGCATTATTAGTTTCATCTTTGATGCACCTCACATGATTCAAATCAAGAAACTTCCACACCTTTATGCCAACCTATATATATCACTTTAACCTTTTTAGTTCTAGTATAATTTTTTAGAGATTGACATTACTTCCTCGAATATACTTCACCAATTCAACATACGCTCGAAAGAGATAGATAACAAAGGAAAATTCATAGACAAATGAAAATAACAGGTTCAAGCAGAAAAAAAAAAAAAAAAGAAACAAACTGATTAGCAATGAAATACAAAAATTACTTACACAATAATATAAATACATGCAAACTAGAGAATCAAATAAACCAAATTATGACCACACACCTTGTTCGACAATATAAATTTGATGTGATTATCAGAAGAAAAGTTATCAAACAAACACAATATAATCAAAATAAGTAGCAGTACCTTATCATCAGAAACTAGCTGCGCTACTTCACGAGTTGGAGCATCAAAATCCATGTGGTGCACAATAGAGGAGTCATTGATCTTTCTTTTTAAAGATCTTTGGGTGTGATGCCAAACACCAGAGCTTGGAATATAGGATCCCACATAACACCCTTTAAACTGCAACACAGTTTTAAAGACTATATTAAAAGAAGACAAATAATAAGTCGGAATTCACAATTTGAATGGTCAATGTCATTTTCCTAAAGTGATGATATAATAAATCTAATTTGATCATGAGGAACATAAACAAGATTACAACAACACAAGTCAATTGCCAAATGCCACTATTAATTAACAAATAGCAACTCTGCTACAAAAGCATGGATGAAGATACTATTTGCAAAATGAGATAGGTGTCCCACATCTGTGACTCGCACCCCTTCCACAGCATTTTCGTATTATATATGTCCCCAATACTTTCATTCCAAAAACAAAGAAAACATAGGTAACAAGACTCAAATTGGATGGGGTAGACCAAATAGAACAAAGCCATAATTTATACGTATGTGGATATTAGATGACATGTATGGAAAGGGTAGGATATATTCAGATTTTATGAAGCACGAGTACGATACGGCCATACAAATATGACACGATACGGATATGAAGATACGATAAAACTTAAAAAAAGTAAGATTCGAAAACGTCAGGATACGACTGTTATATATGTGTGTATAATATGTTATATTCTCATATTTATAATATAATTCTATGGTAGATGAGAATAACTAATATAAATTGTTGCTATAAATATGTTTTAAATTTTTTTCAAATTAATTATATTTTTTCAAGTAACTTTTATATAACTTAAAATAATATTATGAATAATTTAACTTGAAAAAATAAAAGCATCTTTTAACTATTGAATTTCAAAAAATTTAAATTTAAAATAATATCATAAATTTCGTTTAATTATATTATAACCTATCAGATTATTTATATGAAATAAAAATTTAAATATATATCAGTAGATTAGTTTCATTTTCAATTTAAATTTAATTCAAATCGATTAGCTTGATACAAACATATTGCAATTAATAATACAGATGCTGTGACATAAACCAAGATATACTGACTCAGTTAAAGTATATATATGTTCTCTCTCTTCAAATTTTTGATAAAATAAATAGATAAAATAAAAAATTAAAATCTTATCTTTTTTGTAATATGAGCTTGATTAAAGTAAAAAAAAAAATATTATCAACATTCAAAAAAAACAAAAATAATATTAGTTAAAGTAGAAAAAGTTCAAATGTCATTAGTATCTATAAGACCATAAAAAAAGGTTAGCTAAAGTAGATGGTGCACCTGCTTACAAATACTAAATCTTTATCTATTACCGAAACACAAGCGTGCATAAAAGGTTTTGCGATCCCAATTGCGTAGCACAATATATATATCTCTCAATTTTAACGTCCAAATATGTGCATAAGTTGTATTTTATGCATGAAATATTTTTTATTTTTTATTACGTACGCTGAACTGACAGTTTTAATATTTTTTCTCTAATCAGAAGTATTTGAAAATATCGGATAAGTATCGAGGATGTATCAGATAAGTATCGCGGATGCATCGGATAAGTATTGAGGAAGTATCGGATAAGTATCAATTTTTTTAAAAATAAAAAATAAAAATTGATACGCCATGTGGTGTATCGGATACGTATCGGTGAAATATCGGAGAGAATTAGTATCTGATACGGATACGTTAGGTTTCATGAAGTATCGGTGCTTCATAATTTAGATCAAAATCCTTGAAAAGAAAAAAATTTAGGATGCACACGAATGACATGTTCTGATCATCCATAATCATTAGAATACTACAATTAATTTTGATCACAATTCAACAGAAGAATTATCCTATTGGGATTCGCCCTTTGGCCCTACCTTAGACTATGGCAGAGGCGGCAGCAGTCGAGCCCTCTAGAAGAATTTCTTTTCTGGCTCTAAGCAGGGATTAAGACATAGAACTTTGGGTTATGCCAGCTAATGGAATGGCAGAGATTTCCAATCACTTGGATAGCATTAGTGAAGCACGACAATGAACGATCAACATTTTTCTGTGTTTAGTTCGCAAAAACAGTCGACGAAAGCCCTTAAAGTCTCATTCAAGGCCCGTTTCACCTTTTGGAGCTCGTAATAGATTCTGGACCTTGGCTTGTTGGTAGAGAAGCACGCGACAAAGTCTTGAGAGAACTATTAGAAGCTTTAGATGGAGCCAGGGGCAAGGGTGTTGAACCACTTGAAGGCAACTCATCAAAAGGTATTGCCATTCTATTCATTAGTGATAGCATCACAAGTGTAAAGGGCGTTTTCAAAATGCCTTACGTGTTGCACTCGATCTGCTTTCTCGTCAAAGGTAGGAACGGCGAAGGTTTGAAGTGGTGAGGCATTGTCGCAGCCAAGGTTTTGAAAACCGAACCAATCATAGATTCAACCGAGCTCAAACTGAGATTTAAACATAATGATTTAATAATTCAATAAATAATCATAAAAGATAATATTATAATAATAACAATAGTAAATACAATACCTCATAAAATTCATCGGGAGATTAAAAAAACTAAAATTTATCAATATTAAAATTTATTTAAAATTACAGAATAATAAAAATTATAAAATTATTTTTATAGAGAAGAAAAAGTAAAAAAAAAACTTAAAAAATAAGAATTAAATAAAAATATTCTAAAAAATATTTCTATAAATAATAAATGATGATATTTTGTTTTACAAAAATTAATCCAAGGAAGATAAAATGAAAAAAAAAATATTTTTCACTATCACCATTGCGTAATGCAAAGTAACATTTATTCCCATATTGCTAAGCGGAGGCATAAAATCCCCTTCACGGTGTTGAAACTTGAACGGACCAGCTAGGCGATTGATTCACAGTTCAATCGGTTGACTTAGCTGGTCTGATTCAATTTTTAAAACATTGGATGCAACTATAATTTCAGTTGAATGTGGAAAATTCAACTAGTTGCTGGATGAGAGGTACATTGTACCCTTGAAGGTTTATTTGAGATGTAGGCGCCACATCGATAGGAGTGTCAAAATGTGGCTTAGGGGCCCTACAAGCCGAAGAATTGAGAGACAGTTGAATATTGGTGAGATCTCCCGAAGTTTAGAACCCACAGCAAAAAGGTAGAGAGAAGAGAAGGAAAAGAAAAGTCTCTCAATCACAATAAATGAAGGTATTTATAGTGCATAAGCAGTAGATAGAGCAGGTGATCATCATTAATGAGAAGCTTCCTAAGTATGGGCATGCTAACAAGCTAGCCCATAATTAAGGACAATCTTCAGTATACGCCATGAGGTACGGTAAGGTATGGCTGCATTAATTATGCCGTGGACAAGTAAAGACCTTCGTTGAAACAAATATTTCGAAGGCATTATGAAATAACATTTGAAAGAAAATCTCCTCTCTTATATACTGTAACAAAGTTTGTACAAGTTTGTTAAATCTGATTTTGCCAAAGAAGTTTCTGTCACTAGCTTTTTCGATTTTATTCCTTAAAAGTTTATGTCTTACTTATTTCCTATTTATCTAAATACTTTAAAAAAAATAAAATATGAAATTAAAGTCATGTTTAGTTGGAGGCTAGGCCATGGCTAAAATAGCCTCCAAAGGCCTCCAACTATTTTATTAAAATTAATAATAATAATAATAAATTAAATATAATATGTTAAAAATTGTGTAGAATGTGATATAAAATAAATTTTTTATATTAGAATTTATGTATTGAGGATGAAAATAAAAATTCTTTTTAATAAAATAGTTAGAGGCTTTTTTGGTTATGGTCATGCCCAAAATGATTTCTAACCAAACAAGGCCTAAGCCTGTTGTTTAATAGATTTGTTTATTTTATTTTAATTATAATTTCTTGGTATTATTATATTAATTCACTCTAGAGGTTTTTTATTTAAATTTAAGCATACTTATTTTACCTTCATTTTTTATAACTAGAAATAATATATTATCACTAAATATAAAATTTATTTATTTATTTTTAATTTTCATACTGTCCGCACAAGCATCCTGCTAAAACTATATTATAAATATAAGCTAATTAAATTTAGCTTTTCTTTCCTTACTCCTCTGTTAGTTATCTCAAAAAGCTAATTAAACCTTAATACTTTCACTTTTGCACTTAGAGTTACTTATGTCAATTACCTTGCAGTTACTTATTTCAATTACCTTCTATACAACTGGCACAATACTATAAACTAGTTAAAATTTGCATTTCTATGTTTCCCATTGTTAATTTTCCATTTCCAATATAACCCTTGAGTTATATATCTCAATTACCATAGGAAAACAAAGCAAATGATAATGACATTTTATAACAATATTTCCATTTTTTTCAGACGTGCGTGAATTGTTGGTCAACCCCAAAAACCAAAATGAAATTACCCTTTAAAATATATAAATTTATCTTTATTTATATTTTAATTTTGTGAAGTATACCTAATAGCATCATAAAAATGGCTACGATGACTGGCTATCATTCAAAAATCACAAAGTTTTCCTTCCGCACTATTTACTGGTTAATTGTTCATACCTAACTATCAATGCACACACTATAACATAACAAGGTCAAATTATACAACGTGAAGGTGTCATGTCCGTTCTTCAATATGACGAAACTAACAAAGGGGAAAGAAAATAAAAGGCCCAGCTTTCAACCCTCAATAAAAACAAACAACAGCCTAACTTCAGAAACATTAGATGTTAATGGAGTGCTCAATTATTACAAAAACAATAACAAATCAGAAGAAAAAAAAAAGACCTTCTTTTCCAGCTCGAGAGCTTTTGCAGCTAGTCCTTCAAGCCAAAGAACAATCCGAAGACACAATTGTGCAGTGAGATTCATCATAACATATTGGCATGCTTCCTGATGTGAGGTTGGTGGAAACTGCAAAAACAAATTGAAAGATTGTATTTTATTCATTGAACATAGGATAAAATGTGAAGAACTACCACAAACTACAGATGAAAATCAGAGTTAGTACCGTCACGAGTTCTCCAGGAAGCTCTTCATTATCTGAAAATTTTCAAATAACCAAAAGCATGTTAATTCCAGAAAAAAAAATTATTATGTAATATTAACTAATAACCAATTAATTTCTGACGACTACGAACAGGTATCTGTGAGGCTAAATTGGTGTTTCATTAAGTTAAAAATGACCATGTCCAAACCCAGAGGTCGAGGAAAAAAATACCTTGTGACTTCTGGAAGTGGAACAACAAAGTTAGCTTCTAGATAATTATTAATCACTGGCAATTCAATCATTTAAATTATGGATATTTTGGCAGTAGAATTATCATAACCAACTTGTCCCGCTACTGGATGTTGCCCATTCTACGAACTTTTCACCACAAAAGGACAACAAAACATGTCTAATTGACTAATAAACATCTTAAAGAATCAGCAACTTGTAGGAAGAATATTCTACGGTTAGGAGGAGTCTGTCAACGAGGAAATCTAGGGCAATCCTACAAAAGAACCTCATGAAAACCAAGATGAAAGGTTAGAACGTTAAAATTCCATGTGAATTAAGCCTTAAGCTTTTTCAATAAAAGCATTAAAAATGCAAGTGATGAAATAGAATTTAAGGTTTAGATGATTTGAATAAACAAAATGTTCCACGATTTTGCCCCTGTTTGGTTGGTGACCAACTTGGTGATGACTAATTTTTTTAAAAATAAAGCAACCTATACAATGTTCAATACATAAATCAATTTTATTTAATATTCTCACAATTAACCAATTTTATTTTTTATCATATACATATCTTTAAAAAATTATATATTTTTTATAAAAAAAATTGAAAAAATTGTCATAACCAACTTGGCTATGAACTAAACAAAAGCTAAATGGCATATGATATCAAGAAGTAATGGTATTCCAAAACTTCTTCTAATTCATGCATAATCTTTAAGCATAAAATTGAAGAGGGATAATTACATCCTGACCCCTACGATAGACCTCCTATTCTACACACATCTACAAAACAAATATTCCATCTAACTCCATCCCGTGAAGAAATTATTTTTTAGGAATTCTATCAATTTTAAATTAAGTTGCATTTTTTAATAAAAACATATTTAGGCATTTGCAATTACTATTATAGGCTAGGATAAAGATAAAAAGAAAGAATAAGGTTATAATAGTAATTATAAAAGATTAAACATATTTTTAAGAAAAAATACAACTTAATGACCAAATTTAATAGAACCATAAAAAAGGATCCACATGGAACAATATCTGAGCGAAAGGGCCTAAATGAAACGTTTTCAGTTTTGTGAACCTGTATGGAATAGAAAGCCTACCGTAGGAGCCCTGATGTAATTACCAAACCTGAATGGCATAAAAAGTAACAAAATCAATAAAACGAAGTCAAAGGTCATCATAACATTACCAACCACAGAACCTCAAACTTACCAATTCAATCTAAGGATTCATTTTCACAAAAGCAAGGAAACACCAAGAATGAACAAAAATTGAAATCAAAAATCTCCATAATACTAGAAATAGCGACAACTTAGACAAAGAAAGAAGAAATCAATAAAAAACACTAGTACAAAAGATACTTGAAAGAATTTAAGGAACCATTTAATAGAATACACACTCAATTATCAAGAAAAATTTGGAATACTCAATTCTGAAAATTGGATAAATCAATCTCTATAAAGAAAGCTACAATAGACCAGGAAATATTACAATAGACCTGCGAATATTTTAAGACAAAGATATACTAGCAAAGCCAGCCAGAAAAAAGTATGGGACAAAACAATAATATATAGCATAATCATAAGATAACTTTGGAAGGGAAGAAAAAAGAGAGAGAACACTTCAATTAGATAAAAACTTGATGCAGGCATGAAAGCAAAAGTATAATTTGGACTAAACCAAAGACTTATAGACCCTATGGTGGAAAATTACTCAAGTGATTAACTCAAATGAATACAAGGAATTATGAACTTAAAAGCCTAAAATAGGACCAAACTACAACTTCTAGAAACTAAACTTACGCAAATTTTGGTCGACCAGTTTATTATTGCTACAGAAGCATTCTTGTTATCAGCACCAAAATCACTCAGTTGATAGAAAAGAAAGTTAGATTTCAGCTGAATTTGAAACTATTGGATTGTTTTGGTCACTATGACATCAAGGTAACTCAAAATTTGATGAAGTTTACATGACACCTAACACCTATATGAACATGAAAACATGCAAAATTTTCAATATTGAAACCATTAAGAAAATGACTTTCTGATTTGAAGTAAATTAGCCCTGACCAAACCCTAACGTAGTTCAAATGAGCAATTATAAAGAAAATATTATGTAGTCTCCAATATCCTCAATAGCAACTTGTTAATTAGGATTCCAGTAAATTAATTAGCAAATTTAAACCTAAATTTGCAATAGAGCTCAAAGCAAACAACTGCCATGTAAATCAGGAACCATACTCAGAAAAAACTCATTCAATCAAATAGACATTGAAGGACAGCAAATTCAAAACCTCTATCTCTGTCTTTATTTAATAATTTAGAGAAGGAAACACTGAGTTAGCAAGAAATGAGTACAAAATAAAAATTTAACGACTAGAAAAGACCACATAGATAACAAGAGGAATAAGGATTAACATATTGAAAAATGAACCTGACTAACAAGATAGACCAAATAGATGCAAAGGGTCCCTCCCCACACATCAATAGAACAAATCAGAGCCTGTGATCTTACCGTTTCCTGCCTTCACTCGGTATAGACAGCATCACAGCAGCATTCCTTCAACGGTTCAGCTTACCCTCACCCTCAAGGCACAAATCCCTCAATATCTTGATCACTTCATAGCATGATCAGATCTCTTCTTATGAATGAACTAGATATATAATTATAGCAAATTGGCATCATTCCTACCTCGCCAAGAAGCGGAGAAAGTCGTCAGAGAAGTGCTGGAAGTGCTGGAAACAATCAGCCCACCCCACGTTTAGCTCAAACTATCGCAGCAATCAGAGAGTGCAGGGCTAATTTGGCTTGTCAACCTATTTCTGCCAAGAACTGGCCAACACCCCCTTTGGTATCGCTAAATTTTCAGGCCTGACAGGCAGGTGCAGAAATAAGTCGCCTTCTACTAGTTTGACCCATTTAAGCCCTATTTGGTCACCAAGTAAGACCAAATATGTCTAAACATACCCAAATACTCCCAATTACACAGAAAAATGATCAAATAGTATCAATATTACATCAAAATCATAATAAATTTGGGTATAACATAAAACTACAATATGTGCATTTTTCCAAATAAGATCTTGCATCACAAGAAGTATCGTGTTCCTAAGGCTCTGTTTGGTAATAAGAAAAAAAAGAAAATGTAGTTAAAAATTTTAGCTATTTTTGAAAAATGTGTATGATGTGAAATAAAATAAATTAGTTATATTAAAAATTGTGTATGATGTGAAATAAAGTTGATTGATTTATTGAGAATTGTGTTGGATGTGAAATAAAGTGATTGTTTAATGTTGAAATTTGTGTGAGATGAGATATAAAATAATTTTTTAAGTTTTTTTTAAAATAAATTTAAGATTTTGGCCATGGGTAATTTTAGCCATGATTTTTAGTCTATTGCCAAACAGGGCCTAAGATTAACATCACATACTTATGATGGTAAACAAGGAGCATTCGAGGACACTAAGGTCATCTAGAGTCATAAAAAACTTTAACTGGTTTGAAGATGAGTAGATACCACATAAGCCTTTAACAACTAACTTGAATCAAAAATCTTGAAAAACAGAAAATTGCTACATATCCAAAAAGAACCAGAAAATCTGCATCAAATGCTAGAATTTCAGAATAATTAGGCAAAATGACTGTCACTGAGAAACCACGTCGGAATGAAAAAGAATGTTGAATTATGTAAGATGTTATCAAATATCAAGGCCTCGTTTGGTTCGTGGTAAAGTTTTACCGAACACAAATTTCAACTATAAAAATTAACTTTAATTGACATCCAATACAAATACAAATATTAGAATTTAAAGTATTTCACATTTTATATACTTTCTAATATTAAAATAAATTTCTCTCCCATTAAACTTAAAAAATAAATTTTTTTTTTCATGTCAAAAAAAAAGCTCAAACCAAATGAGGCCTATAAAAGTTGTCTTCAGGAAACACCACTGAAGGACACAACAACTTGAACTAAATCGTCAAAAGGCACATTATTCAACAAAAAGATCTATCATGGAAAAGATTCCAATTATGGCTGAAAATGTTTATAGGGATATTTTCAGCAGAGTGTTTACTACAAGTCCCTGAAATCCTCCAAACAACATCAAAAATTAAATCAATATATGTAAGTCCATCCTACTAATTGATAACTAGTGTGCAAATGACTAATAAAACAGTTCAGAACGAATGAGAAGGGGGAAGGATTCAAAAATCCAACCCAAACAGACTTGGTAAAACCTTTCATGATAATAACAGATATGTTAATGTCAATATTTTAAAAATCAGATTCTGGATACAATAGAAATCCATAAATTTTACCATGTTGTATTATGCATCAATATGAAAGTGAAACTTAAACATCTAATTCAGTAATAATTACAAATATAATACTAAAAATATTTGAAATGCATAAATCACCAGTAAAACCTAATCACCATCACAAATTTCACTTTATAATTTAAAGTATACTGAGCCAGAGTATCAAGTTCCACCACTCTTTATTTCCATATTCCCATTTCAGTTTCTATCTAACCCAACAATACTGATTACTTCATTTATAGATACTTCAAAGATAGAGAACATCTTATAATATCATGCAAATTAGTATGTGCTCAAATAGATTCAATCAACATAATACAAAATTTGAACATAAGAATAGCCACAAGGATCAATAGACCTTTCCCAAAAAGATACCACAGAAGCGACCAAGAAGCTGCCTCATCAAGTAAAAAATGAGCTTTCTGCTGCATAAATTTGTCCTCCACTATCCGATGTCTCTCTGCACCTCCGAACCTACCAAATTTGCAGCATAAATCAAATCCATGATCCAACAATTCACCTCAACAAGAGCCCCACAAATGGTAAAAATACTGCATAGAACAAGTAAAACAAGAAACAAAAAAGTTGCTAAAATTTCTATTTTTGAAACATAAATCTTCCTAATTAGCTAAAGAAATGATCAAAATAGACTTGATCTTCACAAATACAAAACAGAGAGCAGCATCAAACAGAATAGTCAAATAGCCAGATGCAGAAGAAAATATGATATATGTCAGCTTGTCTCGCTAATCCTTAGAATTGTAATTTATCCGGCAATCGTGTAAATTTCAAAATAAAGAGAAATCCAAAATTCCATTTAATAGAAGCATATACTCTTAAGGAAATTCAAAGAAGGTATCCAAATTATCATATTTTATGTGTATAATACTTTAATCTACCTCATTTGCTTATATAGCACAAAATCCTTGAATTTTCAACAAACATATCCAAAAATTGCAACTGCATCAAAATTATCAGTTGTAGTTCAGTCAAAAATTCTAAATAATTAAACTGAAATAGCCAAGTTTTTTTGCCTCTTCAATAACCAAAGCCATTCTACTCGATGGCTTACAAAAAACAATTTCCTCCCCGCCACAGCATTTGAAACAAACAAGAAAAAGCACACTTTTCTCATCTGGTTGTTGTAATCTATAAGCAAAAACAGAGATATCAGCCAACACTACCCCTAAAAAAAAAGTCGGCTCTATGCCGACAACCACAACTAGTAGGCACAGGCCTACTGGAAGGTAATCAACACAAAACATAAAAACTAACCAGCAATAAAAAAATAAATAAATAAATAAACAAATAAAGATTGAGACTGCATGCACAATTGACAATGGGTTAATGAAACAAACCATATAGAGAATACTAAGTGATCATTTAGACATCATCGATCTCATCTTTTAAAAGTGGGGGATCAATAAGCACACAACCAATTTTCAAGTGTCATTAACGTGAATTCCAACACGATTATCCAACTCCAGAATTTATACTAATATGGCAAAAATGGCAACTAATAAAAAACGATAAAGAATATTAGACAATAAAAAAGAAACCTATTATGTCTACCGAAACTGAAATTTAGCAGAATCAAAACCTGATAGACTCAGAAACACTTCGACATGTGTTCTCAAACTGCAAAATAAGATCTGGGAATGGCATCAATCCTGCATGCAGAAGCAGATATACATAACATATTTGTAATACTTTGAATTTGTGCATATTCTAATAGACTTGGAAGCCCTTACGATAATATATACATATCGATTTTTTTATGACATATATCAAATTTATTAAGGAAAAAAATATAAGAAAATAGCAAAGAATACAGTAGTGATTATCTGTTAAGGATGAGTCGCATTGAACATATGTTTCTTATCCACCTTACTACTTTGTATTAATAAAGTCCCAAGAATCTCACTCAAATCTATACTTTATTATAAAGTGTGAGTACGATAAGGTGATATAGATATGATGCGATACGGATATAACGATACGTCAAACTTAAAAAAGCTAGCATACAAACATACTAAAATATGGCTGTTATATATGTATATATAATACATCATATTATCGTATTTAAGATGCAGCTCCATGGTGGATTATAATGACTTATACATCTTACCGTTATAAATTTCAAAAATATTTTTTAAATTTTCTTCAAATTAAATATATTTTTTCAAGCATTCTTGATATTATTAAAAGAAATATTATAAATAATTCAACTTGAAAAAATAAAAATATCCTTCAATGACTGTTGAACTTTAAAATCTTAAATTAAAATATAATGTTATAAAATTTATTTAATTACTTTTCAATTTGTCATAAATTATTTAAGTGAGATGATAGTTTAAATATACATTAGAAGATTAATTTCAATTTTAATTTAAATCTAACCCAAATCAATTACCTCAATGCAATTGTGATGCTATATGCTCAGACATACTGACCTGATCAAAATAGGTACATGTTTACCTCTCTTTGAGTCTCGAATTAAATAAATAATAAAGTAACAAAAGACTAAAGTCTTATCTTTTTTACAATATGAGCTTGATTAAGATAATAAAAAAAAGTACCTGGTATCCAACAAAAACAAAAAATAGTATTAGTCGAGGTAGAAAAAGCAAATGACAAAACTACTTGCGAATACCAAGTCTTTTTTCTATTACTAAAACACTAGCATGTGTGAAACTTTATGCAATCCCAATTTACGTGAGCCTAATGTATCTTTCTCTCAATTTTAACATTTAAGCCTATGTATGCGTTATGTCTTATTGATGAGATATTTTTTACTTTTTTATCATATGAGTCAAACAAACTATTTAAATATTTTTTCTCTAATTAAAAGTATCAAGAAGTATCGGACAAGTATCGTGAAAGTATCAGATTTTTAAAAATTAAAATAAAAATTAATACGTCGTGTGACGTATCAGATACGCATTGGTGGAGTATAAGGGAGTATCAGTATCCAATACAAATAAGATACAAATGCGTTTGACTTCACGAAATATCAGTGTTTTATAGGCACTTCATAATGTTTCATAATGATTTCAACCATAGATTATTTCATGTGCATGATTAAGCTAACAGTTTTAATGCACTCTCCAACAATTGTAATAGGACCCCGATTTACAAATGGAAAAAATGATTCCAGAATCCTATGAGAGAAGGGGGGAAACCCTTTGAAATAGGCATTAAACTCTCAGGAAATGGCTACACCCTTTGGATCAATATGGATATGGTGCAGATAAACTACAGAATGTGGTGCTATAATCACTAAATAATAGTAATAATAGTAAAAGGAAATTGCAAAATTTTCACTGTAAAATGAAATGTCTAGACAGCACCAAACTAATGTAACAAAGCAATTTGTTGTGTTAAATAAGTTGCACACCTGATCATTTATGATATTAAACAAATTTTCATCATAATTTCAAGGGGGCTACAGGGATGCAAGGCCAAGTAAAAATGATTAGTATCAAGTCAAACATCATCTCCAATAATAATTCATTCAAAAAGACCTCAAAACAATGTGTAATTATACGATAATATGCGCTTATAATCATCATTTATTGTTTCAACAAGTGCATTTCATAGTGATGATTGTTTGCATTTTGGATCCTCATTTACCATTCCAACAAGTGGGCATTGTAATGATGGTCAGGAATTAAAAGATGCAGAATCATCTATATGCACACCTTGTAGAGCAGAATCCATAAGAGATGCAAACAGAGTAAAGGTAATCTCTCCACCATCAGCCAAAGGGTAATCCTCTTGTTTCACTGACTTAAGTGGCTCACCGGATGGAACAAGACCAAGACCAGAATTCAGTTCTGAGATCCTATGACTATCAGCATTAGTTTGTCTTTTCGATGAACTTTCTATTTTAGGTGTAACTCGTTCTGCGCCATCAATATCAAAATTCTCAACTTCCAGTTTAATTTCTTCAAGAAGAAGTTGGGCATTTGGCCTCCTTTGAATGTTGTTTCCATCATATAGGAGTCTAGCATCTGAAACCTTCGATACAGAATTCCCAGATAGAGGAGAAATACTAGAAGTAGACTCCCTTTTCCTGCATGCCAAGCATACTTCGCTTAACAGTCAAGAATACTGCTAGAAGTTCAAACACAACATTCATATGAAAATGGAACAAACAAGTTATGCAATAATCTGACCATTCAAAGAAACAGTTATGCAATAACCAACATACATAAAATCTGAACATGGCCCAACAAAAAATACTCCTTTGTGATCGATCAAAAGAATGCCAGCAGTCAAAAGCAAAACACTTCTTGATGTTCAGGAATTATCTATCACTGTGCTAACGCAGTCCTAGCACTAGTTTAAATACAAACGAACAAATATCAAATAAATATTGCTTTGCTCCATTACAAACGTGTTCTAAAATGTAGAGAAACTTACAAAGATATCTTATGATTCAAAATAAAATGACCTAAAAAGTTCATTTTCTTGCATTGTGCATGAAGTAAAAACGATGAAGAACAGTCTTTCAAAAAGACTCAGAAGCAGGAAGAGAATGCAAGGATATGCTGCTATCGGATGAAAGATAAACGACGACAAGAACCAAAATCAGGCAACGTTGAACTCTATCTTTCAACCTGCAACCAGGCACTTGATGCTCAGAAGCTCCCTTTGTTTCCCGTACGAATGCCAAACATTAGAAACAGCGACTACAAAACCTAATCTTGCTTCATGTATCGTGGAAAGACAGAGATAGAGGACGAGCTGCACCTGTAACGACGATACTGCTCCCGGCTGCTGAGATCCTCCGAGTTGAAGTAACCCGGAGAAGCGTCTTTGTCCACTTCCATATTGATTAGAGAGAGCAAAGAGTGGCGTCACAAGGCTAAGGCAAGATTGGGAGCAGACACGAGTCACACGATGAAGAGTCTGTTCGATCGCCGGAAAACGAACACAAAATAAAAACCCTAAACCGCCGTTCCAGGCCCGTTGCATCGCCACAAGGGGCCACAATTTTTTTTTTTATTTTCCAGGGCCCGGAAATTTAAAAGCCCCACAGCGAGAAATTAAGTACATACTATTTTAAGCATGCCCCCAATTACAATAATATTTAATTAAATAATACTATTAAATAATTTTTAAAACATTATATATATATTTATAACATTTGAGACTCAAGAAAAACATGTAATGAAAAAAAAACGACGTGATAGAAACGATAAATTTATTTTTCTCCTGCTTTAAATTACGTTTTTATATATTATATATATAGATATATTTCAAATGTATTATGATTTTTTTTATAAATATACTAAAAAAATAAAATAAAAAGTGATAACTTTTTTATAAATATATTCAGATGGACTATGATCTTTTATGTACTCCAAATGGTGAAAAAAAAAACTGTCTTTTTTCATAAATGTATTTTAGATGTGAATAAAAATTTGTGATAAAAAATAAAAAATAATATTTTTTATATTAAAAAACTTTAAGCGACAAAATTAAAATTATTTAGACATAAATAATTTTTTATATAATTTCAATTTTAAAATTTAAAATTTTTATATAATCTAAATTTAACAATTTAAAAAAATTTAAAATTTAAATTTAATTTTATTAGTTTGAGAAAAAAAAATAGGGAAGTGTTAGTCTAATGTTTTTAGTAATTTGTATTTTTAAAAAAGTAATATTTGTGCATGACTTAAACTAATAAATTAAATATATATTTAATATATTAAATTAGGAATATATTCTCATTAAATATTAAAAAATTATATATAATTAATACGTAATTTATTTAATATATTTATTTTAATATTATAACCAAAATAAAATTAAATTAAATTAAAAATATAACAAAATAATAATAATTTAAAGTAACTTTTCAAATTTAAAGAGTTCAATTAAAATTATTAAATAAAAACTGATTTTTTTTATTTACTTTTAAAACTACCATCTCTTTTCCAATTATTATAATCATTTTTTACAAGATTTAGTTGTAAATTTAAACAATGTGATACACTTTGACTATAACTAATATTCTAATTTCATCTTTTTTTTTTTTTGTGCGTATACAAATTTTACAAAAAACATAAAAAAAATTTATTTTTACGTAAATAAAATCTTTATTTTACTTTTAAATTTCGTACTATAAACAAAGTAAACAGAAAATTAATCATTATCGATTTAAAATTTTTATTATTTTAATTTCTTTAAATTTATTATTTCATGTTAAACATTTGCAGAGTTTTATCATTGTATTCTTTCTAAAATTATTGCTCCATATTAAATATCAGCAGAGTACCTTTAAAATATGCAATACATAAATCACTTATTTTAAAATTATATTTCACCTATTAAAATGCTGAAATACACTTAGGGGGCGTTTGGTTCAGTGTTATATTAATGTCAATATTATTTAGATATCATGTTATCTAAATGTTAATGTTATTCATAAAAAAAATTATTTGATTCAATGTTATGATATCAGAAAATATCAATACTATTCAAATTATTTTCATTTAGTTGGAAATTGTTGATATTATAATGACCAATTGATAATGTTATCTTGAGATATCGTCCGATTTTAGGTAACATGTAGATGTCAGCATGTAATAATATTTTTGTAATTAATTATAATGTTATTTAAAAATATCATTAAACCAAATAATTACTTTTTAAAAATAACATAACATAATATTAAGATAACACTGAACCAAACGCCCCATTTGGCAAATTACACAAATACTGCCTTGTGCATAATTCAATAGTAATTTACTTAATTAACGTGTGCCTTTTGTTAATAACGTTAGCTTAACGAAAATTATCTTTCAGTAATGCTAATTATCCCAATTATTACTATAATGTTTTATACATAGCAGTGCATTGAAATATTTGTATTCAAGCAAAAATCAACTTATCACATTTATTTATTTAAGGGGGCAATTAGATCATCAAAGTATTAATCATAATTTATTAGTCAATTATTTAAATTTCTGGAATCAATCACCTCCATAACAAATATATTGTATTCAATCATCATATATAAAACCAGAAAATTTAATACGTAATATTTAGTAAATTTACACCACTCATCAAGCATTTATTATATATCAACATCATATAAAAATATAAAACAAAATAGTGCAAATAATTGAAATAACTAAAAATTGGCAGCACGGCGCTCCCAAGCACTCTGCTCCCATTTCTCAACCTGCAGAACGGAATTCCTCTTCCGTCTGAGCAGCAGGTTGAGCTCCAGACCGCTGAAGGGAGGAGGCAGGGTGCAGGGAGGTGCACCATGAGGGGACTTCACTATGGACTCCGTCATGAACTCTTTTGCCGTCCCATAGGCCTTGCGGGCCATAGACTCGGCGGACAGCCCATGGGCCTTGCGGGCCATTTACTCGGAGCACAGCTTATAGGCCTTGAGGGCCATTTACTAGGTGTACAGCCCATGGGCCTTGCGGGCCATGGAGTTGGCTGACAGCCCATTGGCCTTGCGGGCCATGGACTCGGCTCACAGCCCATAGGCCTTGCAGGCTATTGACTCGGCACAAAGCCCATGGGCCTTGCGGGCCATTGACTCGGCACACAGCCCATGGGCCTTGCAGGCCATTGACTCGGCACACAGCCCATGGGCCTTGCGGGCCATTTACTCGGCACACAGCCCATGGGCCTTTGGTAACCTTATTGGGCTGTACCGAAGGAGCTTTGCGTGTTCGCTGAGCAGGTGGAACATGTAGTCGTACACGTGGCTCATCTGCAAATTCTCGTGAATGAAGTCGCTGCCTGCTTTTCCGATTTCTTGAGCCTAACGGTAATTGAACCGAAAAGATTATAGTTATAAAATTATATTTATATTCTACAGTATTTATAAAAAAAAACACAAAGCTCTTGTCCCTTATTATGTTTGTGGATTGAAGTTCAGAGGCATTTTTGATCGAGAAGAATCAAGAACAAATCCTAGAATTCCTTCCAGATGATCTCCATGAATCACTAAAAGGCCGATCAGACCATTTGACTTTAACGATCAGTGTGACGCCTGTGTCTGAAGAGGGCGGAGAGTGATCGTCGGGTGATATCTTAAGAGAAAGGAATCATTGTGGCAAAACGCAGCTCCTGGCAGGCTTCGAAGCCGAATAATGAGCAGTGGGAAGGGCACAGGAATAAATCGTTCCACATTGGAAAAGGAGAGAGATCCTGGGTTGTATAAGTAGATAATATGATCTCAAATGGTAGAGACGTATTTTGGGGCAAAACTGTGAGGCTAATAATGAAAAACTCTACAATTAAGTGTACTTAAATTGGAGTAGCAATTAAACCTTATAATTTGCCACGGAGAAAAATATCATTCTAGAAACATAACTCACATTCTGTTTCAAATCTGAATGCATGATGCCAGTAAAATGGATCTCAAGGAATTTAAAAAATTAATAAAACATGAAATTCCCGTAAAATCTCAATGGCATTAACACAAAAGATGCCATGAAAGAATAACCAATCACGAATTGATTGGGCCTTCTCACCTGTGTAAAGTTCACGATCAAACCAGAGAGAAGAAAGAGAATGTCGAAACAGACGACCACCACGATCGCCGGGATCCCCATGACCAGTAGAAAGAGAAGATGAGGAGGACCATATGTACGGCTTTCTCTTCAATTTCAACAAAGGCTGTCGGTGTCGCCGTCGAACTCTCCGGTAGTAGAGCAAAACCTCTCCAGTTCCAGATCAAGTCGAAGATGACACTGGTGATTGAGGTACTTACCGGAGATGACGATGACGACAGGCGGATGACCGGCAAATGGGAAGAGCAGCTACGACGTCGTGTCACCGACTCAGTTTATCCTCTTTCGACGCCACGAAAAGATCGATGCCGATTGTATACACATACCTTATTTTCGTTGAGGCCGACTGTGGACAAAGTGAAGATTTATTTGTCTCTGTAGTTGGTGTGCAGACAAACAGGCAAGCGGATACGGTTCGTGCGGAGATGAAGACATAGTTTGGCGAGTTTTCTCCAAGAAGAGCCACAAGGGTAAGCAGTGATAACACGCGACATGTTGCATGCTAGGGTAGAGAGAGCTGCAAGATTGGCAACTGTGCTGTTGAAACACGCAATGAAAAAGAAACAATGTGGAAAAGAAACGACGAGGTAGAAACGACAAATTTATTTTTTTCCTGCTTAAATTTCACTTTTATATAGTATAAATAAATATGAACTTCAATATAAAAAAATTAATTTTATTTTACATTCTTAATTACTTTAAATAAACTATCAATTTTTTTTAATCCTATATAACTTATAATAAATAAAATATTTTAATTTTGAACATAACTAAAATAATCTTAAACTAAATGCAAATTTCATTTGGACCATTTCATTAATTGAACTAAATATACAACATAAAACTTTGATCATTATGGAATTTAATCTTAATTTTCTCAAAAAAAAAATTACATTTTCTAAGAAAATCAAACCAATCCAACAAAGTCTACATTTTCTAAGATTTGTATTACAATTTTGTTGGATAATATTGTCAATTAAACAGAAGAAAAACTTTCAAATATGTCTGTAAAACAACAAATGGTGGGCCTCTTGAATGAAAATTTTGCTGCATTTCATCTCTCGTAGGGTAAAAAGATAAAAATATACAATCAATTAACAACTCACAAATATGTAACACCCTTTTACACTACGAGTCACATTTGAAGTCAAATATAACATGAAGAATTATAGTGAAATAAGTCCCTCGTAAATTGGAAATAAAAAAAATTAGAGAGCATTTGGTTCACCTTGATATTATGTTATGTTATCTAAAAAAAATAATTATTTAATTTAATGATATTTATAAATAATCTTCAATTAGATTATAAAATTATTAGTCAAAAAATGACATCTTAGATAGCGTTTGGTTCGATGTTATCTTGGTGTTATGTTACGTAATGTAAATGTCATGACATCTATATGTCATCTTTTGACCAATAATTCTATAATCTAATAAAATTTTTTTGGTAGATGTCATTAAACCAAACAACTGTTTTCTCTAAATAACATAACATAACATCAAGATAACATTGAACCAAATGCCCCTTAAATGACATCTAAATGAATTACATAACATAATATCAAGACAATAACGAGCCAAACGCCACATAGTCGTGCTTCCTTGAGCTCTTTGCCCTTGCCCCATGCTTGATTTGAAGAAGTCTGCCTATCATAATGGCATCATCATTCAGCCAACTGTGTGACTAAATAGGCAATAGCCTGCACTGAATAAAAAATATTGCATGCATATATTCAATCTCATAATGTCTATTACAGTATAAAAAGCATGAGGAAAACATGATTATAACATGTGATGCAAACCCATCATAAGCACAACAAATATAAACCAGTAAATCGTCAATAATTTTTTTCATAACCTTTTGGGCCCTTGTTTCGTATTATATTACCTTCTCTACCTATGCCTTCATGGAATAGTTCTCAGTGAATATTGACAAGACGTAGCATTAAATCACATCAATAATCCAATTGAACATACTCTACGACAAATGAGGGATCATGAACTCCGAGTGGAATAGTCCTCCGCAACTATCTAATAGATTTGATCACATCAAATATCACCAACTCGAGCAAATGGATGCGAATATTGAAAGAAACCTAAACGTTAGTTCGTTGTTACAATCAATCCGTGTTATAGTCAATTCTCTTTTAACTTCAGAAGTTAAACCTCTAGTTTGATCACATACCACAGTTTTCTCAGATCCTTACAGCCAAGTGCCTTCTAAATAGTAGAATTATTAAATAGTTCTTTTTGTTGAATTCTTTATAAAAACAGGTTGACTGTTAATAATCAATATCTCAGTGTCTACTCAGCCATGAATTCGTTCAGCATAGTTAATTATGTTATCTCAATATAATAAACAACACACAGATGGTGGTAATCATTATTGAAGTCGAGCAATCTTAAAAATAACACTACAATATAATCGTACAGGGAACTAAACTGTTCTGTCAATATAACTGGCAACTGCAATTAGGAATATGCAAATATACCAAAAACAATAAAAGTTAATGCGGAAACAAATTAAACGGAATTAATTATTTTAGTTCAGTTATTATTCGAAATGGTTTTCAAATTTAAAACCAGATGATTCGGGTTGGTTCACAATTCTATTATTTGGGTAAACAGGAATCGACCCAAAGTAAATTAATTATTAATTATATTTATATTGTGTAGGTAATTGGTTATGATCCTAACAGTTAGTATAGACTATTTTTATGTGAGTAGATCAAAATTTGTAATCTTAACTTGAGCTTGGTTTGATTATAAGAAATTATTTGATTTTGGGCTCTTTCTTATTATGTTTTTTATAGTAGTGTCATGGGCAATCATATTTTAAACTTGGAAATAGAACCAAATCGGACTTGAACAAAAAAAACCAATTCAAGTCCGGTTTGTGTGCAGTGAACTCAATTCGGTTCTAGTTCACGAAATCATAGAACCGAGCCTAGTCGATTCAGTTTCAATTCCTCATGAAACAGAACCAAACAGATCCGAATTACACCCCTAGCTACAACCCATTCTAGGGTTTCCCTAAACCAAAATCCACTACAATTTAGTATGAAACATGAATCAAGAGATAGAGAACTATCATTAACATACCAACAATAAGGTCAGAAAATTCTACAAAATTAATCATTATTCACTCATCAAAAAGGAAAACTGGTATTCAAACAAACTTTAACTAAACGACAGCATGGATCATAAAAATACAATAAGACACTTTACCAGGAATACCCTCTCTTCCTTATGCTATTATACTCTTTCATTCTCACTACGTTATTCAAAATCATATGCATAGTGCATTAAAACCGCCTGTTCGGCATTGTGGTTTCTTTCCCTTTTCTGGGTTTTTAACATACAAAAATTCTGTGTTGTTACATTTTTTCATTGAATTGCTCCTTTCCCTCTCCAATTTGATTTGTTATCAAATATTTTTCAACAGCAGTACTCATTGTAATTTTTTGATCCATTTTTATTGAGAGTTTTAAAATGAAATTTTCATGTAAATTAAGGAGCACGAAGTGAATATGAGCATTTTTGTGACTAATCCACTATATATTGTGTATCCACTTCCATCATTACAATTATTGCCCTCTACTATATTTATACATATGTATACCAAAATTCAAACTTCAATTATGTGATATTTACACAATCTCTCTTGATCATGCTAAGTATACAAGTTTACTTAGGGGGCATTTGGTTCATTATTTTGGTGTTATGTAATCTAGATGCCATGATATTTAGACGTCATCTTTTGATTAATAATTTTATAATCTTATAAAAAATTATTTATAGATGTAATTAAACTAAATAATTGTTCTCTCTATATAACATAACATAAGGTCAATATAACAATGAACCAAACACCGCCTTAATTAAAATTGTTTTTACTAACTTTCCTAACTTCCACTAATCTTTACTTGTGATATTTTCTTCTTTATCTAATTCTTTCTAGTATTTATTGCAAATACTCTTTCCTTATTTACACAAACATCTCTAATTCTTACAAATAGATGTCCACATTTGAATATGTAGCCTAATACCCCTAACTCATCCTCTTAATCATTATCTTGTCAAATTCCCTTCTCTGAGGTAGGTTTTGAACACAAGGCACATACCTAGCCAATTCATATGAGAGTGAGTTTCAGTCAAATTCTATACAGTAAGTGTTGTAATAAAATTTAGAAATGATATCAAAGATACTGTAATTTAAAATTTTGAAGTTTGATGTTCGATGTTGAAAATAGGGATGTAAGAGAGTCGAGTTCACGCAAGCTGACTGCATTTTGAGTTTTAACTTTGGGAGTTTAAGTCGAGTTTGATTCGATTCAAGTTACAATTATTCAAGTTTGAGTTGAGTTTCAAGTTTATTCGAGTTAAAGTGATTACCCTTGTATAGTAGGCAAAAGTGTATTTTAAGTATTAAAATTACTATAATAAATAATGATTTTAATAAAATAAAGATAAATGTAAGATACTTAATTTTCTTTTAAATTCTCTGTATAAGAAGTAAAACATATATTAACTATACCTTATATATATATATTACATCAAAATATAAAGTTATATTTAAGATCTGCAGGTTTGAAAACATCAAATCGAGTTCGAGTTTTGTGGATCTTATTTTGAGCAAGCCGACTTCGAATCATGAGAAATTCTAGTCGAGCTAAACTCGAGTAAGTTTTTTGTTTTCTTGTGTTTTTTCTTTGAAACCATAATTGGATCAAAGATAAGGGAAATGTGAATAGATGACTTTAATAAACTAAATTATAAACAAGTTTGCAAAGTTTATAGAGAGCTGTCAAGGTTGGATTCAATTCAATAACTTGACTGAAATGTTTTAGTTTGGGTCAACCCATTAGCGATTATTGTTGAGAATCTTGTCCTTTGAATTGTGTTCATGTTTTAGTTGGGTTTGATATTTGCACAGAGTTTACATATATATATGTATATATATGTATATGTATGTATACATATATGTATATGTATGTATAAATATGTATATGTATGTATAAAGTGATACATGATAATTTTAAGTGGTGGGGACATGACGACATCAGACAGTCGATTTATTTTAGGCAGAGTCTACACTCGATGGCCGAGATCTCATCACATAGCGTCGATCTGGAGGCAGATTTGGCAGCAGGCACGATTGGTGGCTGATCAGTAGACTGAAAATCGCCATTTAAATCAATTTATTGATTTGAATGAGAATATTCCAAATTTTAGGCGGATCTCATTTATTTCCTTCTATTTTTAGTTATTTGCATTTGGCATGCTGTAATAAGTTGTTATTTTCGCATTTATTTCTGCAATTTAAAATTCGATTGTAATCGTCCATATAAGGGCAAGAACTTGTACTGTTTTTTTGTTAATCCTGAAATGAAATTAATTTGAGTTTGAATTATTGCGTGTTATATCCCGGTGAAGGGAAATGTGGGAGCCTTAGGTGAAAATTCCTAAATACCTTAAAGTAATTTAAGGTATTTCCCCAACTTTCCTCAGATTTTAAAATAATTTAAGCTCAAAGAAATCCAGGCCTCTTATTGCAAATTTCCACCCTAAAATCTCCTTTCTTCCCCCCCTCTGTTGGCTCGACCCGAGCCCACGCGCCAACACGCGAGCGCCTGCCTCCGTCTCCGCGCCGCCCGCCGACCATCGGCGAGCGCCGGCGACTTCGCTGCCAGTTAGATCTGTTCCGTCCCGCCGCCTCACCTCGCCTCGCTCGGCCGCACCGCGCCGCGCCTCGCCTCGCCTCGCTCGGCCGCACCGCGCTTCGCCTCGCTCTGTTAGACTAAAATGCATTTAGGTATATTTATTTCTATTTGCATATGTCAACTAGATCTGGTTTAGAATACACTAGGTCTAGTTCCCCTATTCCCATAGATTCCAAACTAGAGGCTATGTTGACCACTCTCATGGCTAGAATAGACCGTCTAGATGATATGAAAAATAAACTGAATGAGGTGAGTGATCGAATCGCCCGCCTTGAGGTTGAGCGATGCACCCAACAACAACAACAACAACAACAACCAAGCCTTAATCCCACTAGGTGGGGTCGGCTACATGAATCCTTTGTTTCCATTGCGCTCTATCAGTTACCAAATTCTTATCTAAAGTTTAAGTAAACTCCTTTATTAGTTCTTGCCATGTTTTCTTTGGTTTCCCTCTTGCCTCTTTGTACATGGGCAAAATCCAGTAACTCAATTTTTCTAACTGAGCTTCAATTGGCCCTGCGATTTAGATGTCCAAACCATCGAAGCCGACTTTCTCTAAGTTATCCTCAATTGGTGCAACACCCAAAACTTTCTTTCGGAATACTCATTTTTCATTCTATCCTTTCGTTGTATATCCACACATCCACCTTAACATCCTCATTTCTGCAACATTTATTTTATTTGTATGTTTCTTCTTTGCAGGGCCAGCATTCAGCACCATATATCATCGCTGGTCTTACAA
Source organism: Apostasia shenzhenica (assembly GCA_002786265.1). NCBI lineage: Eukaryota > Viridiplantae > Streptophyta > Magnoliopsida > Asparagales > Orchidaceae > Apostasia > Apostasia shenzhenica. The sequence continues at coordinate 10,364,249 of KZ451950.1, forward strand.
CAGTTTTATAAAATTTACCCTTAATTTTGGATGGGATTTTTCTATCACATAACACTCCAGAAGCATTTCTCCATTTTTACCCAGCCTGCTTGGATCCGCAATAACGTCATTATCTATTTCGCCATCATTTTGATAATTATCCAAGGTATCTAAAGCGCTCACTTTTTCTTGACAATTTGATCACCATTGTCACATCTCCAATATAACTATTTCTTTCTTGACTAAATGTGCACTCCATATATTCAGTTTTGATCTACTGAGATGCAAACCTTTAGATTCTAGAGCATCCCTCCAAAGCTCTAGTTTCGCTTTAGCTCCCTCTTTAGTTTTCTCAATAAGGACAATAATCATCTGCGAAGAGCATACACCAAGGCACTTCATCTTGGATATGTTCAGTCATGACTTCCATAATCAAAGCAAAAAGATACGGACTTAAAGCCGAGCCTTTGGTGTAATCCAACTGTAATAGGAAATTCTTAGTCAAACCTCCTTGTGTCCGAATAGAGGTAACAGCTCCTTCATACATGTCTTTAATAACTTGAATATAAGCAGTGCATATCTCTTTCTTTTCTAAACTCTCCAAAGTACTTCTCTTAGACTTTATCATAAGCTTTTTCCAAATCAATAAAAACCAAATGTAAGTTTTCCTTTCTCTCCTTAATTTTCTCCATTAAACTTCTTTAATAAATGAATGGCTTCTATAGTAGATCTACCTGGCATAAAACCAAACTGATTCTCTGATACCATAGTATTATGGCGTAACCTTTGTTCGATCACCCTCTCCCAAAGTTTTAAAGTATGAGCGATGCACCCACACCTCAGAAATTGAGGTCGATCAGCCTAGGAGAGAGCCTACTGTTAGAAGGACTATTCACCAGCCTACTGACGAAAACTACCTGCATAGTATTAAGGTGGAAGCCCCTAACTTCGATGGGACAATAGATCCCAATGCATACTTAGAGTGGGAGGATGATATGAACCACTATTTTCAGTGGTATACTATGAGTGAAGAAAGAAAGGTCATGTTTGCTAAAATGAAGCTTACTTTGCAAGCTAGACTTTTTATTAGCAACGTTGAGAGTCTGCGCCAGCGCCGTGGCCTAGAGCCAATTGAGTACTGGAATGAGTTCAAGGCGATCATGAGGGAAAAGTACGTTCACATTACTTACCATGATCGACTCCTTGATCAGTGGCAGCGCTTGACTCAAGGAACTCGCTCTGTGACTGAGTACATCGCTAAATTCGATGAATTTATGATGCGATGTGGCGAGGCTGAGAGTCCCACGACTACCTTATCCAGGTTTAGAGCTGGATTCAAGGAGGATAGACAATGCGAGCTATATTTACGTCGTGTTGCTACGCTCGAGGAGGCGTATCAAATGGCCCAGGACTACGAGCGATTTCAGAAGCCTCTTGTCCCACAACGTACTGATACTCGGGAGGGATATACCTTTGTTAGACCAACACCTATAGGTGTTAAGCCTTCTGCAACTTCTGCTCCTGTCAGTCGCCCACCTTCTTCTAAAGAGGAAAAGGGCAAGGCTGTAGTTGGTGAGTCCTCACGTGGCAGTACCGGACGTCCACTACATTGTTTCTGGTGCTAAGGTTTTAGCCACATTGCTGCTGAGTGTGCCTCCAAAGCCTTGATGATAGCAGGTCCCTGAGGATACTCCTCTATTTGCTGAGGGCATATAGCCGACTTATGTTGCTGACCCCGCATATGCGGAGGAATTTGAGGAGTACGAGGAAGAGGTCTACGATCATATTACTGATTCTACTCCTCTAGGAGTAGTCAGGTGTGCTCTGGAACAACCTAAGGAAAGCAAGGACTGGCGTAGAACGTCGATCTTTCATACATACATTAAAATAAATGAAAAGATCTGCAAAGTCATTGTCGATAGTGGAAGTTGTATTAATGCAATTTTCACTAAGACTGTCTCGTATGTGAGGTTGACCATGGTTGATCACCCACATCCTTATCGAGTAGCATGGATCGATGCTTCCTCCATTGAGGTTAAGCATCGGTGTCAAGTTCCTATCTACTTCAATTCTTATCAGAAGGACATTTGGTGTGGTGTACTACCAATGGAGATAGGAAGTGTGATTTTAGGTCAGCCTTGGCTATATGACCTAGATGTTACATTATTCGGTCGCTCGAACTCTTGTGCTTTTAAGTACAAAGGTAATCGCATCGTGATCGGTCCATCGCCACCGTGATGAGCGACAGTCGCACCAGAGAAGCCTGATAAGAAGAAAGAACTCCACCTGATTAGCGCTAGCGAGGTCGAGAGAGAGATCACATCAAGAGGGTTTGTTTGGGCAGTTGCCATTCATGAACTCCAAGAGGGGGGCCACCGCTGAGCACCCACCTGAGGTGATCCCACTGTTAAGTGAGTTCACTGAGATCTTTCCTGACGATCTCCCGGATAGTCTCCCTCCTATGTGTGACATTCAGCACGCTATAGACATTGTTCCAAGATCCACCCTCCCGAACTTGCCTCATTACTGCCTTAATCCTACTGAGCATGCGGAATTAAAGAGGCAAGTTGATGATCTGTTACGGAAAGGGTTCGTTAGAGAGAGTTTTAGCCCATGTGCCGTTCCAGCCCTTCTTACTCCCAAGAAGGACGGCTCATGACGGATGTGTGTGGATAGCCGCGCCATCAATAAGATTACTGTGAAGTACCGCTTTCCCATTTCTCGCCTAGATAACATGTTAGATATGATGACTGGAGCCACTATCTTTTCGAAGATCGATTTAAAGAGTGGTTACCATCAGGTTTGAGTCAAGCCTGGGGACGAGTGGAAGACGACCTTTAAGACAAAAGATGGTCTATACGAGTGGATGATCATGCCCTTTGGGCTGTCCAATGCCCATAGTACGTTCAAGTGTTTGATGACGCAAGTATTACGACCTTTCATTGGCATCTTTGCTGTCGTATACTTTGACGACATCTTGATATATAGCCGGACTAGGGAGGACCACTTAGACCATCTTCGCCAAATCTCTTAAGAGCGGAAAGTTTGTTTGCGAATCCTAAGAAGTGTGCCTTTCTCACTGATCGTGTAGTCTTCCTGGGATTCGTCGTCTCCCCAAACGGTGTCTCAGCTGACCCTGAGAAGGTTCGCGTCATATCCGAATGGCCAGAACCTCAGAACATTCATGACGTTCGTAGCTTTCATGGCCTAGCTACATTCTATCGACAATTCATACGGGGGTTTAGCACCGTCACTGCTCCTATTACGGACTGTATTCGAAAAAGAGCTTTTGAGTGGACGAAGGCAGCAGCAAGAGCCTTCGTTGAAATTAAGGCTCGCATGTCTGCAGCTCCTGTTTTACGACTCTCAGGCTTTTCCAAAGTCTTTGAGGTATCCTGTGACACCTCAGGAGTTGGTATAGGTGGAGTCCTAAGTCAAGAAGGTCATCATGTGGCTTTCTTCAGTGAGAAATTAAATGACATTAGGCAACGATACTCTACCTATGATAAAGAATTTTATGTCGTGGTTCAGGCTCTTAGACATTGGAGACATTATCTCCTACCCCAGGAGTTTACCCTCTATTCCGACCACGAAGTTTTGAGATATCTGAATTCACAGAAAAAGCTCAACCCAAGACATGCCAAATGGGTTGAATTTCTTCAATAGTACACTTTTGTACTCAGGCATAAACCAGGAATTGAGAATAAAGTAGCAGACGCTTTGAGTCGTCGAGTCTCCTTATTGACTACGATAAGCATCGAGGTTGTCGGGTTTGACAGGCTAAAGGAGACTTATATTGATTGCCCCGATTTTGGAGTTATTTACACAAAAGTGAGCTTGGGGCCGACTAGTGAGTACCCAGATTATCTCGTCCACGATGGTTACCTTTTTCGCGATCATCGCTTATGTTTGCCCCAGACTTCTGTGAGAGATTTTATGGTCTGGGAACTTCATGCTGGTGGTCTCGCCGACCACTTCGGGTGAAATAAAACCATCAAAGCAGTTGAGAGTCAATTTTATTGGCCAAGTCTAAAGAAAGATGTAGCTCGGATCGTTGCCCAGTTTTGGACTTGTGCTGTTGCAAAACAGTAAAAGCAGAACACCGGATTATATACACTCTTACCTATTCCTGATAGACTTTGGCAGGACATGAGTATTGACTTCGTTCTAGGTCTACCTCGAACTGTTGCACGGCACGACTTAATCTGTGTTGTTGTGGACAGATTTTCCAAAATAGCGCATTTTTTTCCCTGTTCGAAGACCTCTGACGCTTCTAGGATAGCTCGCCTCTTCTTTGATGGGGTTGTTCGCTTGCATGGGCTGCCTAAAAGTATGGTTTCAGATAGAGGCGTAAAATTTACAAGCTATTTTTGGAAGACTTTGTGGCATCTTTTAGGAATTAAGTTAAAATTTTCAACCGCTTATCATCCTCAGACAGATAGTCAGACCGAAGTGGTCAATAGGAGTCTAAGAAACCTTCTTAGGTGTCTGGTAGGAGAAAAAGGTAAGAATTGGGATCTGATCATACCTAGGGCTGAGTTTGCATATAATAATTTTGTCAATAGGTCCATAAGTATGAGTCCATTTCAGATCGTGCATGGTTATAAGCCTAGGACCCCATTGATCTTATTCCCTTACCGCTGCACCATAGAATTTCCGAATATGCACAATCATTTGCCGGGCATATTAAGCATTTGCATCAAGAGATCAGTAAAAGAATAAGTCTCAGCAATGAGGCCTATAAAAAATTAGCGGATGCTCATAAAAGATTACAGGAATTTTCTGAAGGTGACTATGTGATGATTCGGGTTAGACCTGAGCGATTCCCTTCAGGGGTCGTTAAGAAGTTACAAGCTCGTGGGGCAGGTCCATTTAAAATATTAAAGAAGCTTGGGTCAAATGCATATGTGGTTGATTTACCGTCGAATTTTGGGATCAGTACTACATTTAACATTTCAGATCTGGTGACTTACAAAGAATCAATAGCAATACTCAGTAATCCATTTGAGCCTTCTTCTCCCATTGAGAGAGAACCTACCCCTGAGTGTCCACTTTCACAGCCTTCCACAAAAAAAGAGCAGATTCTTGATGATCAGATAACCTCGACTAGAAATCACGAATATCAGAGATATTTAGTCAGGTGGAAAGGTTTGCCATCATCAGAGGATTCTTGGATCACTAGAGATGAGCTGCAGCAGCTTGATTCGGACTTGCTTGAGAGGTACTGCAGCGGAGTTGACCCTTACTCGACGAGGTCGAGTTCTTCGCACCCAGGGAGAGTTGGTGGGGACACGACGACATCAGACAGTCGATTTATTTCAGGCAGAGTCTACACTCGACGGCCGAGATCTCATCACACGGCGTTGATCTGGATGCAGATTTGGCAGCAGACACGATTGGTGGCTGATTAGTGGATTGGAAATCTCTATTTAAATTAATTTATTGATTTGAATGAGAATATTCTAAATTTTTGGCGCATCTCGTTTATTTTCTTCTATTTTTAATTATTCGCATTTGGCATGTTGTAATCAATTGTTATTTTCGCATTGATTTCTGCAATTTAAAATTCGATTGTAATCGCCTATATAAGGGCAAAAACTTGTACTGTTTTTTTCTTAATCCTGGAATGAAATCAATTTGAGTTTGAATTATTGCGTGTTATATCCCGGTAAAGGGAAATATTGGGGCTTTGGGTGAAAATCCCTAAATACAACAACAACAACAACCAAGCCTTAATCCCACTAGGTGGGGTCGGCTACATGAATCCTTTGTTTCCATTGCGCTCTATCAGTTACCAAATTCTTATCTAAGTTTAAGTAACTAAGATCACTCCTTATAGTTTCTTGCCATGTCTTCTTTGGTCTCCCTCTTCCTCTTTGTACATGGGCAAAATCCAGTAACTCAATTTTTCCCTAAATACCTTAAAGTAATTTAAGGTATTTCCCCAACTTTTTTCAGATTTTAAAATAATTTAAGCTCAAAGAAATCAAGGCCTCTTATTGCAAATTTACACCCTAAAATCCTCTTTCTTCCCCCCCTCTGTTGGCTCGACCCAAGCCCACGCGCCAACAGGCGAGCGCCCGCCTCGGCCTCCGCGCCGCCGGCTGACCATCGGCGAGTGCCGGCGACTTCGCTGCCGGTTAGATCCGTCCCGCCGCCTCACCTCACCTCGCCTCGCCCGGTTGCGCCGCGCCTCACCTAGCTCTGCAGCGCCGCGCCTCGCCTCGCCTCGCCTCGTTAGCCGCACCACGCCTGGTCGCGCCTAGCCGCGCCCCACCCGGCCGTGCCTCGCCGCGCGTCAACTCGCCTCGCCACGCCTCGACTCGCTCAGCTGCGCCGCGCCACTGGCCGGCGAGCTCACCGACCTTCGTGGAATACCTCTGCATACTTGGCTCGCCGCTCTGTTCACCCGCACCCCCGCATCGCCTTTTGTTCGTCTGCCTCAACACCATCCGCTTTGGATCGCCTTGACTCGTCCCTATAGTGTTGGAATCTCGACTTGAGGTAAATCTGAATATCAGCTGAATATTTCGAATATCTTGTGAGATCTTGTAGTGGTGTCTGTTATTGGGACTGCTTGATTTGCTCACCTGTGTGACCTAGACATTACTGTGCGACTAAATTGCTGTTGGGTAATATTTTATTGTGGGAATACCCTTTACTGCGTACCCTGGCTCTGACCTGTTGAGATATAGTTGCCTAATATCATTTAGTAAATTTATTAGATATCATTTGAACTTGTTTCTAGGTATTTAAAATTGATCTGCTTCTCATACTTACAGTTTCTTAGTTATCACATAGTTAAATTAATTTATGCTCATCCGTTTTAATTATTTATTGATCTCTAATTTGGATTGCATCTTGCATATTGTCCCGCATCATTAAGTCCTTGATTTTAGATATATTCATAATCAAATTGGTGCTTATAGATGCAATGTAATTAGCTTTCACTATTTGGATATGCCTATGATGTTCAAATTGCAGAGTATGTACAAGTTTCAAATCATGTTTGAGTTTGAGTATGAATTTCTGAACCATTCAGGTAAAAACTTTTTTGTCTCGTATTCATATTGATCACTTTGGTTGGGATCAATCTTGAATCGAGCTCAAACCTGACAAATGAACCCATATTGATGGTTATGCAATTTATATTGCCAAATCTTTCCACCACATAAGTTATGAGTCATCAGAAAATGGGTAAATTTAATGTGAGTATGAGATTCCATCTTTGATTCAAAAACTCTCTTTGCTCCTTGAGGAGCGTTAAAGTACATGTTTTTGACCATCAAGTTGAAATGAGGAAAGTAGCCCTTCATTCTCCCTCTCTCTCTCTCACTTCCCTAAGGCCAAGCTTCCCATCACAAACATTCTTTTTTTTTTCTTAATATCTGAGATTTCTTAACCAATTCGAAAGCGTTGAAGGGGCAATGATATTGCATTCCTTATTCATCTAATGCATGTCGTGAAGGAATGCCATGTAGAGAATGCATGCCATGGAATCAACAATTAGAAATTTAAAGTCCTATTTGATTGAGAAAAATTTTAATAACTAAAATTTTCACCAACTAAAATCTCATTTAAAAAAAAGCTTATGTTAAAGTCCCAAAGAAAGTGGTTTCAAAAGTTTTAAAAAAGAAAAATATTTGAATTACTTAAATGCAAATTATTAAATATGACATGTGTTCAGACATAAAAAAATTTGACTAAAGATTTTTTTATTACAACTGGATAGAACTAAGGGTCAATTTTGAGTCAATATCTCTTCGAATTGGTTATGAAAGTCATGATTGGACCCATCAAGATGAGGTGTCTTGTGTATGCTTTTCACATATGAAATTTTCCTTATGGGTAAGACTAAAAAGGGAGCTGAGGCGAAATTCTACTTATGCAAGTATATTTTAGAGTTCAAAGATTTTCAACTTAGCACATTAAAAATTTAATATTGCACACTGAGTTAAAAAATATTAGCAATGACAATGTGACAATTAGAAATTAAATTATTAGAAAAAGTGAACACTTTAAATATCTTAGATCAACAACAACCACCAAACCTTAATCCCACTAAGTGGGTTTGGCTACATGAATCATGTGTTTCCATTGTGCTCTATCAATTAACAAATCCTGATCTAGGTCTAAATGAGCAAGATTGCTCTTAATAATTTCTTGTCATGTCTTTTTTGGTCTCTCTCTTTCTCTTAATATATGAAAAAAATCTAATAACTCAAGTTTCTTAATTAAAGCTTCAATCGGCCTACGATTTAACAAAGGTATCCAAATCCTAGATTGTGCTCCTTGCCCACTCCTTCTGTACTGATGAGGCCAAAACAACGGTCCCAGGACAGTAAGACTATTGACTTCCTTCGCAGCAACTCTGCAATGCCAGTCTACCTTATTTGTCACCCCTTATTTCGGGCAAGTAGTATATAGGTGCAGTGCCATGTTGATGGTGTTGTGCATACGATGCAAAGCTAGGACACCCCATATACCACAGAATCAACTGTTCGGCCTCTTCTCTATTGCCATGGACTATCAAGCACATTTACATGCCAAACGTCCACATCAAGGCTCTACGCAACAAGATCCAATCGCTCTGGTGTCCAGCTCACCCCCTGTAGTCCAGATGAGATGAAATACTTCGCCTTCCTTTAATTCTTCTACTATGACTATAAATAACGGAACTTAATCTATCAAAACCAGGACACTCTCTCCTTTTCTTCTCCCACTACCTTGTACTCACTTGGATAAGATTTCCTCCCCCAAATAGTAAAATCTTTGGTTGGCTTGACTAGTTGATATAGGAGAACCTTTCTAAATCACCTATACACTTTCCTACACACACATTCTCTCTATCCCCCTGACTGTTGCCTATAAACATTCTGTGTCGGTTGCTAGCAGAGCTCTCCCTTCTTAAACGTTAACATCTTCGGTGCTTTCATTGAGACTTACTAGTATGACTAGCAGAGACCGCAACCCTGGTAAGGCCTGCAACCTTACTGTCATCCCTAGGCATTCCAAACAAAGGAAGGCTCCATTCATCAATGAGGCCTTCAAGTGTGACATTCACGCCTGCTCTATATAATTTTGTCCTAAAAAGCAACTCTACATTTTAAAGTCATTATTAATTATATATCTTAGAATATCATTGACACATTCATGTGCTTATTTCTCTTTGACCTAATAGTCTACTAGAAGCTTCTCTCCTCTCCACCCTCCTTAAATTAGGTCACTACAGGCTCCCTTTTAATTGTAGATTGTCACAGCTTCCTTGGAGGCTACCCACTCAAGCACACTCAACTACGGCATTCTATTATTAGTCTCATGATTTTGCCTCAGAAACCATCTCTACAAGTTGGGAACATGTTATTAGCTTAAGAACTCTAATCTATTTTTGATATAAGATGAATTATTCCAATACCTTTCTCTCTTTTCCTAACCTAAAAGCCTACAAAGAATTCATGTCCCTTTTATTATATTAGAAGTCCCTCTACTCCCCATCCTCTTTGATACCATACATCACAAATTCACAAATTTAAAATATTATCAAACATCAAAATAATAGTCATAATAGAGAATGGGGACAAGAAGAACATGTGACACTTGGAATAAATATTGAACCATTCTTTTTACTAGGATAAGGTTCAATTTGTTCAGCCCGTTGATCAAGTGGTTCAAACAATAATGATCTTACTATCAAATAAAAAAAAACAATAATGACCTTAGTCAATTAATAAATATAATAAAAATATAAATCAATTGTAAAATTCCAAATTAAAATCAGAAATAGGAAAAATTTAGAAAATAACTGCAAGTTAAGTAGAAATTATATATAAAACATATATCACTTGATATACATTAATTATGCCAACACTGTATCATATATACACAAGCTATGAAATTATGTAACATACTCAATGAACTATATATAATCAAACATGAAGTTAAACAATACACATTAAAAAAAAAAAAAAATTATCGGCTAGCCTGTTATGGGAAACGAGATTTAACCGTTTCTCAATTAATTCCAATAACTAAGCTTGGATCGATTCTAGGTAGAACCATAACCACATATTCTATCGAACTTGGGGATGGAACCAACTTCGTTCACCCCCTTACCGGTACTCAGAATTGGTAACTAATAAACTTAGACCAATTTAATCAAACCAAGCTTAACTAGAGTAGTTTTGAATCAATTCTAGGTAGAATTAGTCCCTTGGCCAATCGTACTACCACGTGATTTTCATTGATGACTCTACTTGAAAGTAAGTAATGATTTTATGAGAAATAAATTTTTAATGGGTGATAAAATGTGGAAGTCCAAAGTAGACATGAAACTCATTCAATGATCAAGTGTCTGAAGTCAAACAATAGAAGTGAGTATGATAGCACAAAAATCAATGATTTCTACACAAAGAACAACATCAAGATGAATAGAACAATTTCGAATTGACTACAATGGAATTGCATTAGAAATTGACTGCTTGAAGAGTAATGCTATACATCCCTAATAAATGACCCAAAACTTTGAATTCAACTAAAATTCCTATATGGCAAATGGTACCACATAGGCCAAAAAGTTATTTTTGTCCATGTGACACTATTATCACATAAATTCCACATAGAAATCCAAAGTGAATTCAAAATTTGAAGTTATTTATGAGCGCTACAAATCATTTCTCGTTAAGAATAATTACTATAACAACTTTTTAGCAAAGCATGAATATCATGAAGACAGGATACATACCGGAACTCAAAATCGATCAGATCTATCACATATTCCAGAAGTTCCACACCTTTCAGTTGTTCAATCTCGTTTTTGTTTTGTTTCTGAGATATCCTACCCTTCAGTTCATTCACCAGGACGTTTCTACCACCATCATGTAACACACTTTCATGGCCGGTAGCAGATGTTGAAGCTTCAGCACCTTGATCTCACGGAACACTACACGTAGTGTGGCTGGAATAAATGACCCAGCAAAGCATCCCACGGGCATCACTAAACCTACTCAGCTCATGTCTCCAGACACAACCGAGGGTTACACAACCTTCAAAATGATCATAACACAAATGTTAAATAAAGGACAAGTGAAGCTGTTCACAATAACAATGACAAGCATCTGGATGCATAATGCAATTCCTTAATATTAGAAGTTAATGTTACATGCCAAGTGCTATTTTGATGTCGAGCAATATGCTTACAAAAGCAAAGGCTATTTACCTTTCCTTTTGAAAGGGAATGATAATCCTGGGGTAGAACTTGGTTCTTGCCTTTTCAGAATTTATTATTGGCATTCCAGTTCAAAAAGAAAATAAGCTACTTTCATCATGGTGGAACTGAACATCATGTTCAGCATCTGACTCAATTTTTCCTTTGACTCTGGAACAATTGCTAAACCATTTTGTATCATCATGAGGAGATTAATAAAAACCATTCATGTAATTTGTAACTTAGATGTTGAGGTGCTGCCCGCTTTAGCTCGAGAACTTCTGCAACACGAGAACTTCCGATGAGACCACCAATCCTAGTACTTTCCTGGCTCAAGCAAGCTTAACTGCAAAGTTCCCATACTAAGCCTCACTGTTTTGTCCCTGTTTAGCAACAAGATTAATTTGGTCATACCAAAAACTAATATTAAATTAACTATTATAACACTATACACAATTTTCAATATAAAAAAATTTATTTTCTTTCACATTCTATATCATTTTTAATATATTAATCAACTTTACTTCAAGCTAATAACACAAATTTTATATCAAGACCAAATTGATTTTATTGCCGAACAGGGCCTTAATGTAACATCACGACCATCAGTAACCCGAACTTTACCCTTTTCAGGCTCAAATGACTAACGATCAAGAAGTTAGAATTAAAATTTTTCCGCTTCTAGTATAAATCCTCTAAAATTTTCTTTATTTGTTTACATTACATCATAATTTGTAATTTTAGTTTATACAGATTTATATCAAATGAACAAACTAATAAGATCACCTAATTCACATTTTCAAGTATTTCTATTCCATTTTCTCACTAGCTCATTTTCCCAGTCCCCTTTGTGTTGTGTTATACCTGTCATATTTCATACAAGAGCCTGTTAGAACAGACTCAGTAGGCAAACTAAGAATCTAATTAAACAAAAATGATAATAATAAGAAATAAAGATTAATATTGAATACTCAAATAAAAATTATATAAACACGTACATTACTTTACAAAATTAACATGACAACACTCACAAGTATGAAAATCAACATAAGTGTCGGGTATAATTATTACTGAAATCAAGTATACACTTTAAACTATTTCTTATCTAATCATTTTTACTTCTGGGTCTTGGTTTCTTGATTTACGCCTCAACTGCCTTCTTTATACATTCAAAATGTAATTATTTGACAAATTTTAAGCCAACTTCTACCCAACTAATGAGAGATAAAATGCTTTTTTAAAGCCTATAATAAGCAGCCAGGTAGTAGCATAAAAGATAAATTATCAATCTGAAAAGATCCATGCCTATCCGAGTTCATTTGATAAAGTCAATATACCCAAAACTGAAACCTAACTAAATTTTAAGTTGCTGACAATTTAGAGTAAATTCGACCAAATTTCACTTTTTATATAAAATCAAAGAAATCTTAGAAGATAAAAATTACAGCAGATAGGTTGGACTAAACCCGATACGGAACAGATGAATGACGATGCAGTTGAGAGATCAGCAATTTTATAAAACAGATTATTCACAAACTAATGCTAAAATATCAAGATCTTTCAAAATTTTAAATAAATTAAATCGAAGGTAATTGAAAAATTACCAATTCAGATTAGGGCGCAATCCGGTTTTCAATAAATCAGAAACGGGGAACAGAATTAAGGATTTCACAATATTTAACTAACAGTAATTTAAAATCACTCAATAATGAAAGGTCGCACAAGTGGAACAAGTTCGAACAAATCGCAAGCGAGCAGAAAAATCCAGATTATTCAACTTAACCAAGTTAAAAGTTTTGTTGAGATTTGTACCTGAGTCAGAGAGTCCAGAGACTACGATGTAAATTTTTCGAAAAATAGTGCTTGCAGCTTCGGGCGCGATCGCAGGTACGCTCTGCGCAGGCGGGCGCTCGGGCGAGGGCTCATGTAACATCCCGTGATCTCATTATAGAGGTATTGTCCGCTTTAGCTTTAGGAAAATTACGTGACTTGAGTGCTTCCCAGGAGGTCAACCATTCCAGTGCTACTCCAGCCCAAACACGCTTAACTACAGAGTTTTCCATCACTAGCCTCACGGTTTTGCCCCAAAATGCGCCTCTACTATTTGAGATCACGTTATCTACTTATATAGCTCAGGATCTCCCTTCCTTTCCGATGTAGGACGCATTCCTGTGTCCTTCTCACCACTCATTATTCGGCCTAGAAGCCTGCTAGGAGCCGCACTTTACCTCAGTGATTCCTTTCTCTTAGGACATCACCCGACGATCACTCCCCGCCCTCTTCGGCCACGGGCGTCACAAGCACACCAGCTTCCGCCTGGTTTGTCCTCGATCCACATCATACTGCGGGAGGTCGGCTCTGATACCATATTGCAACATCCCGTGATCTCAATGTAGAGGTATTGTCCGCTTTGATTTTAGGAAAACTGCGTAGTTAAGCGTGCTTGGGTTGGAGTAGCACTGGAATGGATGACCTCCTGGGAAGTGCTTAAGCCACGCAGTTTTTCTAAAGCAAAAGCGGACAATACCTCTACAATGAGATCACGGGATATTACAATATGATATTAGAGCCGACCTCCCGCAGTACGATGTGGTTTGAGGATGAACCAGGCGGAAGATGGTGGGCCTGTGACGCTCGTGGCCGAAGAGGGCGGGGAGTGATCACCGGGTGATGTCCTAAGAGAAAGGAATCACTGAGGCAAAGTGCGGATCCTGGCAGACTTCTAGGCCGAATAATGAGTGGTGAGAGGGGCACAGGAATGAATCGTGCCACATCGAAAAGGAAGGGAGATCCTGAGCTATATAAGTAGATAACGTGATCTCAAATGATAGAGGCGTCTTTTGGGGCAAAACTGTGAGGCTAGTGATGGAAAACTCCGTAGTTAAGCGTGCTTTATTTAAATCTGATATCATTTGATATACTAAAACCTTTTACAATTAATACCTTAAAATTCAGTCTAAAATTACAGCATGCAGATTTTACTATAAGCAAGAAAAACAAATAGATTTAGCAAACATCAACTATAAATTTGTAAATAATCACTTAATTATTATTTCTTTAATCCAAATATATATTTATTAGAAGAAGTTTGCTTACCTTAGAAATTTCATGACTTTCATGCAGGAAGTAAACATAATGCTTCTTTCCAATATCTTTCCTTGCTTTGATGATTTGTAAGATAAAGCCATGTTTTTCTCTCCTTTCTCCCTCTCAGGTTTGAGCTTCCATTCATCTTACATCCCTCAACATTCACTTCACCTTATCCTCGCCCACCCTACTTGCTAGTCGTGTCCCTGCATCCAGCTCGCCGACTCCGGTTTGACGTGATCGCGACGTCACGTATCCACATCACCGGCGATGCGCTCGCGCCTACTACGTTGACGTGAATACACAGCTCCACTTGACACCGCCGCACCCGCCGACCCGCTGCCCTGCGCGTGCCTTAGACCGCGCTCTTGCGACCACGCTCAGCCTCCCGCGCCTGCGCACGCTCCCGCGTCTCCGCTTGCGCTCGCCCCCGCACCCGCACGCCTGCCTGAGCGGTAACATCCTGTGATCTCATTGTAGAGGTATTGTTCGCTTTGGCTTTAGGAAAACTGCGTGACTTGAGCACTTCCCAGAAGGTCACTCATACTAGTGCTACTCCAGCCCAAGCAACCAAGAAGGGAAAGGCCGAAGGTTCTGCCTTTCAGACCTTAATTCCCCTAAAATTTTCACTCAAAGACAACTTTAATTAATTTTTTTCTTTTTTTAATCTTTCAATCATGCAGAATTTTAACATGCAAGAGTACAAGTGTAAGCCATGTGTCCAAGCTTCAGGAAGATTGACCAGCTCTCTAACCCAGATCTCTCCTTTTTTTCTTATTTTTTTTTTTTTAGTTTAGGCGAGCTTCAAATTAAATTCCAATCCATAACTTAGCTTGGAATTTATTACCACCTTCTATATGAGCTTAAACTTCAATTTTTAGCCGAAACTATTCACTTTCTTTAAGCTTCAAATTAGCCCAAACTAAGATAATAACTCAAATCAAATTAACTTTCATAAAGTTTTAAATATCTGATTACACCTGAATTCCTCGTCGCATCTAAGCCATACATGTGGCACCCAGAGAGACCCTCTCAAACTTTAGTATCTATCATCATCAACGATAATTGACTAATCAGATATCACCTTTACAAACCTTGAACATCGATCCCGCTGGTTTTGTCTCCCACAACATCGGCCATGATGCTTAAGTTATAGCATTCCCCATAACATTGGATAAAATGCTTTCCCGGCTCCGGCTGTCGCTGTCAGATCGCCACATCAGCATAGCTTCCAGTGAATAAAAAATCCCACGGGCCGCGAAAACCAAAAAGCCGCGTGCTCCAGCCACTATTGACGGTTTTTCTGGAAGCCATTAGTGGTGGGACCGTTGGATGGCCTCAGAAGACAAAATACTCAGCATTCCAATCCGGAGAATCTGCTGAGCTTCACTACAACCCGCTTATAAATACCTCGGATGAGACGTAAAAGGAGAGAGATATACATGTAACAGTAGACAAGTTAGAAAAGATTCTCCCAAGAAATGTCAGGGAAGAAGCTTGTAATCCACCTTGTATTGGTCTTCCGACCAAACCCTTGACTTTTAGTGGAACCTACCTCGCTGACTCTCCGGTGGACGTAGAGGAATTTATTTTTGAATCACCTTAAATTTCTGTGCTATTATGGATGACTATTATACCTATTAATAATTACGCTACGGGACCACCGGGCTAAACACATTGCGTGCCACTGATTGTCGGAACTCCCGTCTCTTTTTGTCAACAGTCTTCTGGTGCTTTCATTGAGACCTAGAGAATGGTAGGCAAAACACACAAAACCAGCTTCATGGCTCAGAATGCCCGGGGCGCTGGGAAACCTCCTGATAAGGTTCCTGGAGGTGAAGGTTCGGCCTCCACCTCCAGACGCCGCACTAGACCTACCTCCTCATCTGAGGGGACCCAAATGGTAGAGCTGCATGAGATGCTGGCGAACCTCACCAACCGTGTCACCGAACTCGCTACTCAAAAAGCAGCGGCCCTTCGACAGTTCGAACAACCAACGCTATTACTGATCCGGTCCACACACTGAGCGCGGCGGCCCCTCTTCCCTTGCCGTCATTACATGCTCCTTCCTCACTGGTCACGGCGGGACCTGTCCTGATTCCTTCGCCGAACGCGGCAGTCCCAATCCAGAATCCCCCACCGGTTGTGGTTGTGCTCCCACCACTTCAACAGAGGCTGAGGGGAATCCACGCCCTCCAAGGGATTATTCTCCCACCCCTTCTGCTCAGTCCTCTAGCTCCTCCCATCCTCCTAGGCATGGTCTTCCCCCATAAGGAGGCCAGATCCCACATTCACTAATTCCTCCTTGTCTGTCTCACCCTTAACCTGCCCCCTTCCCCCCAGCTTTCCCCACATTCCTAGCTTGGGGGAATACATTTTTTTTCTTGGCCCTCAATATCGATCTGATGCCTTTTTTGGGCCTCTTGATAACAATACCCCCTTCTGCGAGGCCATTTGTTAGTTGCCGGCTCTAGAGGACTTCAAACCTCCTCATCTTGTAGTCTATAAGGGCACTTCAAACCCTCGCGATCACATCCAAGGGTATGAGGCAGCCCTCCGTTACCGCCAACCTACAAACATTTGAAGTAGGAGCTAATCGCCCGCTCCATTGGGTGAACCCGCATGGTTGTCTCTGACATGGTGCTCGCCAACATCAAACAAGGAGAGAAGGAGAGCCTGCGAGACTACACCAACCGATTCTACGCTGCTGCAGGGGAAGCGGAAGACGTCGACCCCACCGTCGTCGTGCATAATTACCGCAGGGGATTGAAGAACAGAGATTTGTACAAGTCTTTTCAGCTGGTGAAATCAAGAAGCTATCCCAAACCGTTGCTAGAGCGAGCCAATTTGTGCTCCTAGAAGACGCGGAGAATGGCCCTCCCATTGCTTCTAAGCCCAGAGCTGAAGAAAAGAGGAAGAAAAAATATCGGGACAACAAACCACCGACCCCGACAGATCGAGGGGATCCTAAGTGCGGCATCAAAGACAAGAAGCCTTGCTAGATCTATGAACAGAAGTAAGAATGAGTTTGCCGCTCAAGAAAGTTTGTGCAGTAGCTGTCAAGCAAGAATGAGTTTGCCCATCCACGCCAAAGCCGACATCTCCAGCAGGCACACACCCTGACAACTAAGCAAGCTGCACGGGAACTATGGGCAAAAACAACATAAGTGCCGCACACTCGGGGCCCTGCTTGATAAAATTAGCTGATCAAGGCAAACTAGAGGAGTTCCTGCTCATGTCTCGCGCCCCCGAAGCAGGCAGGAAGGAAACCCCCCACGAGGACACCTCGGAAGCCCTTGCGTCGGCTACCACCACCGTGCCTGGCTCATATCAAACAAACTGAAGGTACACCCCCGCCACCAGAACCATCAACACAATCTTCAATATTTATCCTACAACTGCCCGCCACCAACTCATCAAAGTCTGCACGCATCGCCAACTCTGATGTCCGGCGAGTTCTAATCGACTTCGGTAGTGTGGCCGACATCCTCTTCGAGTCAGCTTTCCTCCAGATGGGCCTTAAGGAGACGGACCTCCTCCAAAAAGGACTTACCCTTTTGGGCTTTTCTGGAGAAAAAGTTCAACCCCTGAGGTTCATCTCCCTACCGGTGACTTTCCTCGATGACAACGGACACGCCACGAATATAGTGAGCTTCGCGGTTATCAAAGCTAAATTTAGCTTTAATGCCATTCTTGAAGAACCACCCTTAATTCCTTTGGGATGGTAATTTCCGCACCCCATCTTTGCGTGAAATTTGGCATCATCACCATCAAAGGAGATTCAAAGCAAGCTTTTCGATGTTTCCAGATAGCTAACCAGATCGTAGTTGGCCAACTAGATCCCAGGAAGACCCAGCCGGTCACTCCCTAAGTGGGAGTCAGTAATGTAACTTTGGAAAGAAAAGACCCCTACAAGCTTGTATCTATATCCTCTTTCATGAATAACAAGCAGCAGGCAGAGATTACTGCCTTGCCTTCTGAGTATATCGATGTTTTCATATAGTCCCTCGAGAATATCATTGGTGTCGATAGATCCATTTACGAGCATCATTTGAATGTAATTGTTAATGTCACATCTGTGAAGCAGAAGAAAAGAATCATGGCAAGGGAGCGATACTACGCCATTAAAGAAGAAGTAGAAAAATTACTAAAAGCTAAATACATTAGGGAAGTCAAATATCCGGATTGGTTAACGAACGTCATCATGGTAAAAAAAATCAACGGAAAGTAGAGGATGTGTTTTGACTCCCGCGTGCTCAATTAGGCTTGCCCTAAAGACCAGTCTCCCCTGCCACGCATAGATGTAATGGTAGATCGCACTGTTGGGTTCAAAATAATGAGCTTTCTGGATTCTTTCTCTGGGTATCACTAGATAAGAATGGCTAAGGGAGACGAAGAAAAAACTGCATTCATTACTGACTTCGGAACCTACTGCTACAATGTTATGCCTTTTGGGTTGAAAAATGCTGGAGCGACCTACTAGCGTATGATTGATGCCGTGTTCAAAGACCAGAGGAGAAGGAATCTTAAAGCTTATGTAGATAATATCTCGGTCAAAAGCACAAGCATGAAAGGTCATTTATCTTACGTAAAGGAAATGTTTGCCACCCTTCGCAAGTATAGAATTAAACTTAATCCCACCAAATGCACTTTTGGCGCCATGTCAGGCAAGTTCCTCTGCTATCTCATATCCTCCCGAGACATCGAGGTCAATCCTGATAAAATCTCGGCTATGCTCAATATGCCCTCTTCGAAGACACTGAAGGAGATCCAGAAGCTGGCTGGCCGGGTGACTAGCCTGGGTAGATTCATCTCCAAAGCTGGGGACCGATGTTTGCTGTTCTTCCGCAGCTTACGTGATAGTAAAAGAGCGCAATGGACTCCTCAATGCGAAAGGCCCTTCACTGAATTAAAAAAATACCTGACAACAGCTCCAATCCTCACTACGCCAGAAACATAAGACACCCTATCCCTGTATCTCGGAGCCTCCGACACAGCAGTCTCAGCAGTCCTCGTTAAAGATGAGAATGGGATCCACTGCTCGATATTCTACACAAGTCACGTGATGTCGGACACTGAAGCCCGATATCCTGTGCTGGAGAAGCTGGCTCTCTTTCTCCTTACAGCCGTTAGGAAGTTAAGACCATACTTTCGCTCCCACAAGTATAGGTCGTCACTAACCAACCTCTCCTCAATATACTTCACCCCCCTGAAATCTCAGGCAAACTGCTCAAATGGTCCATCAAACTAGGGGAATTTGACATCAAGTATGTCGCCAGAACGACAATTAAGATGCAGGCCCTAGCTAACTTCATAGGAGAACTCACCACTTCAGAGCCTCCGTCGGCACATAAGGCAATAACGCCCTGGACGCTATATATCGATGGCGCTTCTGGACAGAAATCTCAAGGGGCTAGCATACTTCTATCAAGACCAGTCGGCATCACTCTGCGTCGGTCTATTGCCCACCTGCTCAAGGCCACCAATAATCAAGCCGAATATGAAGCCCTCATTGAATGTCATTCCTGTTTGATACTCCAGAACTTTCTTGTCTCCTACATCTCATTATTATGGAATTTTTATACTGGGATTCATGCTCTTTATTGACAAAAGGATTTATATTCACATGACTTTTTGGAATTCGTATTTATGGTCTTCCGAGATGTAGGGATTCGATTCGCAGGGAATTCTGGATTTCAATGAAAGTTCTCAATGTACATCTCTACTAGATGTACACGATTATTCTATGAATCACATTCGCATCACTCCGCTCGTCCGCTATCATACACGAGGCCATGATACAACGGGATCGATACCTCCATTATTTAAAATAAGCATCATCGTCCTCGATGTGTTAACATCGCGGGTCTGATATTATCCCTCATTCTAATACAATTAAATTAACAGTGGTTTCTGAGCCTAGTTACGCCTGCAAGGTAGGTGGGAACTCCTAACCGTTGAAATAGGACTCGCACCATAAGCCTAAAGGTCAGGGGAACTCGGAAGTGCCTGCTCGTAACCTTAGGGCAGTCCTTGTTATCTTGTTTTGATATAGGTTCCCCCTAAGCAAAGTACCTTCACTCCTCACTAGGATTTGCTGCTATAACGGAGGTCGACCCGTGTCTCAGTACAAACATCGACATTGATGTTTTAGACGTGTGTCCTTTCAGCATTGGGGAAGTAACCCCTTCCAAGCAAAATCACTACTAGTACTATTACTTCTTTCCTGTACAGGTGCAGGAAAGGCCAACTATGTCTAGTTTGGCCAAGGGAGAACATTGTCACTTGGGGTTCAGACTTGGTGATCGTAAATATTGGAGGAGGATGATTGTGGACATTACAATAATACTTCTATCCCAAATTCCTGCTTTGAGTTCATCCTTTTAGTTCACCATCTGGATAAAGTTATTCACTTATTATCGGAATTGTTACACGTTACAAGTAAATAGATGCTCAGAAGGATCATACATACATTTTCAATAAAAATTGTCAGGACAACACGCACAACCCACAGTAAAACGGATAGGTATGAAATAACAAAATTTCATTTATAAATTCCTGATTACAAAGTATGATCTTACAAAAAAATCTAGGAGACTGGAGTACCGTTGATGTTATCCAACAGATTAAACATCTACTGGATAACCTCATCAGTGAGCTCCAGCCCCTCTTCTTTATATAAGGAATCAGCAACCAGGCAAGGAATAGGGTCTATTTCAGAGAGGTCATCTGTAGTGATTTAACCTCTCTGATCAAAACAGAAGCCAGTTCTTCCCAAGCCCTCCTAATCCCATCTAATCTATTTTTTCTATACTCTAAGATAAGTTTGTAGGACTCCACCACCTTTGTTGATTTGGTCGCAATGGTGGCGTCCTACTCTTCAAGAATCTTCTTCATCCTATCTTCAGTGGCTGAAACGTTAATCCTTTAAAATCTCATCCCAGATTTATACTTGCCTAGATCTGCTCAAAGCTTCATGATCTCCTCCTGTTGGGCATTCCTCTGAGAAGATTCTGCTTCCATCTGAGCCTTTATTGCCTTTATCTCTTCATCCTTTTGATGGAGAAGGTTAGCCTGTACAGCGATCTCCTCAGCCCTCATCGCCCTGTTCAACATTAGAGGAAAGCGAGCCAGCACCTGCAGGACAAAGTAAAGCCATCAGTAGAGCACACAGAGGATAGAGAAGTGTAAGGAATGACGTCTTACGAAAACTGTTCTGTTAGCGACGTTGGCATAGAGGTCTAGAATGGAGTCTTCTTCAACTTTCTTCTCCAACTCTGTGGTAACAAGGCCTCCCCCCACGACCAGACCCATCTACGCCGATACAGAGAACCCTTGATCATATACCTGCTGGGAGAGCACTCTTAGTTGTTTCTTATCCTCCTGCAACTCCACAACAATCTTCACTCTATCGTTGTCGTAGGCCTCCTTGAAGTTGACATTGAAAGGGGACCCTATGCTTCGATCCCAGCCATAGGTCCCCCCTTAAGAAGGCCTCTCTTCTTCAACTTCCCTGCTTCTCTTAGAGGGGGGTTTTGGCGTCCTATCCGAAAGTCCCTACTTCTTCCTGAGCACTTCCGCCACCACCAAGTCCAGAAAGGAACTTGCAGCGGCCTCCTCCTTCTTGCCTCCCCCAAGGACAATTTCCTAATTGCCGCTGGAAATTGCCTTGGGTTTGGACGATGCCGCAAGTGCTTTCCCCGTGCCCATTTCTTCAAATCTTTGGGCCAAGGAGATATCGTCGTTGGTATCTTTCAGAGAAGATAGCACATCGACTAAGGCTCCTTCGCACATAGGTTTAGGAACCCCCATTTCTCCTTGCTCCTCTACCACCTCAATAATTTTCTTGCTTAACTAGGTAGCAGGGAGCTGCCCTGGCCCTCTTCATTATCACCGTCCCAAGGGAGGGAATTATTTCTTTGAAGATGACATATCCCATTGACTTAGCTAGCAAGGATATGTCACTCTTCACGTACCTTATGAAATCTTTTAAGGGCCAGCTCTGCCTCTTTAATTTCTCCAGATGGCCCATTGTCCCCTCTCCAGTCATCCATCTGGCGTCCCCGGATGGTCTCTTGGGGATCCCTAACTTGCCCCCTACAAATAAATAGTAGTCCCGCCAGTCCGAATGAGAACTGCTAGCGCCGAAAAACATCGTCTTCTTCGATTTTGAGCGGAGAGCGAGGCATCCTTGATATCCAGGGATCCCCATCCAGCTGAGCAGCCCCCTAAATAAGGTTAAGCTCCATGGAATGCTTGGCCTTTTAGGAGCTTTATAAAGGAGTAGATATACACGACGGCGTTGGAACGAGCTGCGCCAGTATGATCTGGTAAGCGTTCAAGATCTCCCGAAACTCTAGTTACGAAGGGAGCATCATACCGTATTCCACTTGGGCCTTATAGAAGCATACGGTGCCTTCCGGGGGTTTGTTGGGGCGATGCTCGATGGCTGGTCAAATAACAATAATATCAGGATGCCCCCTGAACCTTCTGGTGGTACTGAGCACCTCGTGCACCATTATCAGGCTCTCCTGATAGCTAGCATCACTTAAAAACTTATCAAAGAGTTCCGCCAACTCGATTTCCTTGACCGACATCGCAAATCAAAGAAAGGAAAATGAGAAATAGGATATAAAAAATTAGGGCAGAGGGGGAGAATAATCGCTTGAATTACCCTCTTTCGCAAAAGGCTTGGTGGGAGATATAGTCTCACACTCTGGTTTATCAACCGTTCGACCCCGTCAGTGACAGGTACGCAAGATCTTACCCTCCATCTTTTGTGATAGGTACGAATTACGAAGTGATGCACGAATTTTGAAGCGTCGCAGCCCTTCCTTTCCTTGAACAATGTGCGGTGTTCTCTGACATCAGAGTCGACGAATGGCTACCTATTCAAAAGTTGGCCTCTTAAACATCGTCATCGATACTTACAAGCTAAATCTGCTAAGAAGAAGCGAGTTTCTACGGGCCTTCGGCAGAAGGTTGCTGCTGCTACGATTCAGAAAGAGCGCTTTGACCTTCATGAGGGCCTCTGCAAGGGGATGCAGGTCAATACCCCCAGCCAGCATAGGCCCCTGAAGGTGGAACTTTCTCCAAGCCTTGGCTTCTTGCGTCGAAAAACTTGTTTGGACCTTTGGGGCCATAGAAAGGAAGGACTGCTGGACCTCTAATATTCTCCTGATTCAAAATGCTAACGTCTACTAGTGTCTGCAGGAGTACATCAAAGGCTGCTTGACTCTTGACGTGGTGCCCCAGGGCCGAGGAATTGAAAATGGTCACAACCCTCCTCACTGTCTCCTCCAAATCCTCCATGCGCTGTCCTTTCCGTCCCTAGCTCTTATCTATAAAGGTGCGCATTGAGCGTATCTCTGCCCTCATCAAATCATTCTGGCGACGAGCCTCAAAAGCAGCATCCTTCAGTTTGGCCTCTGCTCCCTTAGCCTCCAATGCCTGAACTCTGAGGGTGTCCCTCTCCTTCTTCAAAGCCTCCCTCTCGTCCTCAAATTTCCTTATTCTCTTCTGGAGGTCCTTGACATGCGTAGAATGAGCCTAGGTGATCTAAGAGACTGTGCGGTGGAACTCTCCCCTCGCAGCCTCTGCCTTACCCGCCTATTCTGAATTACTTAGAGCTAGAGAAGCTATCTTATTTTCCGATTTGTAGAGCTTTCCTAGCTCCTCCCCGAAGAGAGAAGAGGGCAAGATGGAGGCGACGACTAAGAAAAAGGAGAGGATTCCCCTGGTCGCCCCCAAGGTCGCACTCGGCATTGAAGGGTCAGGAGGTAACCTGGGGGAGAGGTTGTTTAAAATAAGGAGAGAGGAAGAGAAGATTCTGAAGAACACCTCCCAAATCATAGAGGTGATTAAAAATTTAAAAAGTCAGGAGGAAGGGGAAGCTCACTATCTTAGGAAGATAGCAGAGCTAGAGAGTGCTTTGTTGCAAGTCACAAAGCGCTCTCAGGCTGATCACATGAAGGAGCTAGAGAAGCTATACAAGTTGGAAGATAAGTTGGTTTCCCTAGTCCTCAGCAACTCAGAGTGGGCAGGCCGGGCCGAGGTTGCAAGGGGGAGTTCCACCACACCTTTTCGGACATGGGCCAGGCCCATTCTGCCTACGTCAAAGACCTCCAAAAAAGAATAAAGGAGTTAGATGACGAAAAGGAGGTTTTGAGAAAGGAAAGGAATAGGCTCAGGGGCCAAGTGGCGGAGGCCAAGGAAGCAGAGTCCAAGGCGAAGCAGATCCTTCGAGACCGATCGCCGGGACGAGCTGCTGAAGTCTGAAATACGCTCCATGCCTAGGATGGAGGGGGTGATGCATGGAGGACCTGAAGGAGGCAGTGAGGAGAGCGGTGAATATCGTCAGCTCTTCAGCCGGAGGTCACCATGTGAAGAGTCAAGCAGCCTTCGATGTTCTTCTGCAAATGTTGGCTGATGTAAGTATTCTGAATCAGGAGAACAACAGGGGTCCAGTCGTTCTTCTTTTCTGTAGCCCTAAGGGTCTAGATAGGTTTTTCGACACTGGAAGCCACGGCTCAGGGGAGATTCTTCCCACAGGTACTTACGTCAGCTGGGGATATCAGCCTGCCTCTCCCCATAGAGGTCCCGATGAAGGTCAAAGTGCTCCTCCTGAAGCACAGCAGCAGGCTCCCCCCAAGGGCCGAGAATGACTTGCTTCCCTCCTGTTCTTTTCATCCTCAAACTCAACATCAACACATTTGATGGGACGATCAGAAAGGAAAGGTGTTCAGGTCATCTCCTTGCGGTTGGTGAAGAAGGCTATACGTCAATCTGGAAGGGAGATTCTCCTCATATTTTAGATTGAAACAATAACCCTAGTTGTCCAAGTTCTGAAACCTTGTGTTTTTCTTTGATTTCATTGTATGTCTTGTACTCAGAAAGAGATGTAAGAGAACAAAGAAATAAAATTTGTAACAAGTTTTGCCATGAATAGAATGTATTCTTTCGAAAACTTGTTCTGGATAAATTCTATTATGTTTTTCTTTCTTCTGTCTCCTTTCTTTTATTTGAAAAAGATACAATGAGATAAGAGAGAAAAAAAACAAGAATTCATAAGTAAATGAAAACATAAAGCTAATGATAAAATCTGAGTTAAAAGGTTTAGGAAACAAATTATCGTCGTAAACGATGTTGTGCTAGACAGACAAAACATCGAACAACGATAGTTGAAGAAATAAAATGAACAGCGCATTCTGATGTTTCGAAACAACGTGTACGATATTGAGAAGAGTGCAGGTGAAAAGACGCTTCGATATCCGTGTGTCGCTTTGGATTTCGAAAATGTCAGAGAAATGGATGGCCAGATCGGGCCTACAAGTCGATCGATAAGATCAGACAGCCAAAAGATGAAAAGTCACAATTATTCCCCACAAAGCCATGGTCTAGGGAGGGAAGTTTGAAACATCAGCCTTCGTCTCAAACCCTAAAGATCTTCCTTACGCTTGTTCGTCGCCAAGCTTCACCATGAAAGGAAGGGAGATTGAGTGGGCCGAGTTAGCAGAACAGTTCCTAAGCGATTCCAGCTACCAGGAGAGTCTTCTGATAGAGCACGAAGTGCTCAACGCGACAAGGGGGTTCAGAGGAAACCCCAGCCTCATAGTTATCCAGCTCACCGCCGAGCTCCGTCCGAATAGACCCCCTGAAGGAGCGGTGTGCGTCTACCGGGTGCAAGTGGAGTACGGGATGATGCTTCCTCCGCAACCGGAGTTCAGAGAGATCTTGGATTCGTACCAGATCGTGCCGGCGTAGCTCTCCCCCAACGTCATGGCACACATATACTCCTTCCTGAAGTTGTTGCAGGCATAGGAGATTCCATGGAGCATGGTTGTTCAGGGGCCTCTTCAGTTGGATGGCGGTGCCTGGATACGAAGGATGCCAGGCCCTAAGGTCGAAGACGAGGAAGGCGCTATTTTCCGGGGAGAGTAGTTCCCACTCAGACTGGAGGGACTACTACTTTTTCGTAGGAGGGGATTTGAGCATCCCTCTGAAGCCCGGAGTCTGCCTACCCGAGTTCATTGGGGATGCCAGGTGGATGGCTGGAAAAAGGACTCTGACGAACTTGGAGAAGCTGAAGAGGCAAAACATGCCCCTGAAGGACTTCCTCAAGCACGTGAAGAACGACATATTCATGTATGCGAAAGCGTTAGGGTATGCTGTCTTCAAAGAGACAGCCCCTCCCCCTGGCACTGTTCTAATGAAGAGGGCCAGTAGACGACAGCCCCCAGCCACGTAACTCAGCTTGTGGCGGAACCGCCGTCGACGTGGTATCTTCTCCAGAGGATACCGCCGAAGACGAAAAAACTTTGGCTGAGTTGTTCGAAGATGCAAGCAAAGGGAAAGAGCCTGCATCACCGGCAAAGCCAAAGGCGATTCCCAAAAATAATAAGGAGATTATTCTTGGGGGTGGTAAAGGAGAGAAGAAGGCCGAAGAGAAGGGCCAAGAGGAAACCCTAGAAAAGGGAGCGGAGGAGGCGGCCGTGAGCCTCTGCCTGGACCTGGTGCTAAGAGAAGTCCCTAAGAGGAAGAGGGGCCTTCCAGAAAAGAGGAGTCCAGAGCCCCCTTCGAAGAAGGGGAAGGCTGTGGAGGAAGAACAGATGACTGTCAAGGGAGCACATGAATGGCAGCGGAGTGTGGAGCCCCCCTACTGCGTCAACTTCACAGAGAGGTTTGGGAACAATAGCGCGAAGATTGCTATGGAGACAATAGAAAATAACAGAAAATCAGCAATATTCCCCCAGCAATCAATTGGAAGAAGCCACGCAATCCCAGGGGACATGGGGCTGGCGATAGGAGGTGGCTTGGTTACCAAGGATCTGGAGGAGAGGATTGAGAAAATCTCGACGCCAGATGCCTATGCCAATGTAGCCAACAGGATGGCCGTTGTAAGGGTTTCTTATAGTTCTCTTCACCTCCTTGATAGCTGCCTAGTTGAGATATGCTAACTTTGTTTTGTTTTTCAGGCGCTCGCTCGTCTGTCCCTGCTTTTGAACAGAACCTTGTGGACGGAGGAGCAAATAATCGAGCAGGGACGCCAGATTCAGCAACAAAGCGAAGAAATAGAAACCTTGAATGCCCAACTTGCAGCAAAGTCTTCTCAACACGATGCCTTGCAAGAAAAGCGTTCGGTTCATAGATCCGCTATGGGAGCACTGAAGGCTGACAATAAAGCTCTGCGAGAAATGTTGGATAAAGTCGTCGAAGACCAAGAGGCAACCGTTGCGGCGAGGTCTGCGACAGCTGTAGAGGCCAACAAAGTTGCTGCCGACAAGTAGCCGTCGTTTGAGCACCAGATCACCCTGAGCGAAGACTTTGGGGTTGACCCTACGGTTGAAGTATCGCTCAACTCGGCGTTTATGCTCCAGACATTTGAGCGCGGCCAACTGCCTTTTCTGTTCCAAGAAATCCAGATCAACCCACTGTGAATCATCATTTTCATCCATCCAAATTTGCAAATATTCGGGATTGAAGTTGGCGGCTGCCTTTACTCTGGGGGAGCAATATTCCAGCTCGACAGGTATAACAGCGTCCATCCCAAAGGTCAGGGAGAAAGGAGATTCCTGGGTAACCTCAGATGGGGCGGTGTTATAAGCCCAGAGAGCGCCCGGTAGTTCATCTGGCCAACGGGTTTTGGCACCATCGAGACGCTTCTTCAAGATATTAAGGACATTTTTATTGGCAACTTCAGCTTGTCCATTCGTGTGAGAGGATGCCAGACGGAGGCATATTTGAGATTAATCTGGTATTTGTCGCAGAAATTGCGGATCATCTGATTAGCAAAGGGAGTGTCGTTATCTGTAATAATCACCATGAGAACACCATATCTGCAGACGATGTTCGCCTATAGAAAATTCTCGACATTCTGGGTTGTGGGTTGAGTAAGAAGCTTTGCTTCTATCCACTTTGTGAAGTAGTCAACAGCGACCAGCACCCATTTGTAGCCTCGAATGGAGGTAGGCATCGGCCCCAAAAAGTCGAGCCCCCATGCGGTGAAGGGCCAAGACGAGTTGATGGGCCTAAGGTAGCCAGCAGGCTGCATCTGCATATCAACGTAGTATTGGCATTGAGGGCATTTTCCCACAAATGCTCGAGCGTCTTTGTGAATGTTAGGCTAAAAGAATTCCTCGCGCAGGATCCACATGACCAGACTTCGGCCTCGAGCGTGTGTTCCTCACTCGCCTTTGTGGACGACCCCCATGACCTCCTGTGCTCCTTCAGGCCTCAAGCATTTAGTGAGCGATCTGGCATAAGATCTTCTGTACAACTCGTCGTCGATAAGGACGTATTTGACGCACTCAAACCTCAGCCTTCTTACTTCTTGTTGATTGTCGGGATGAACCCGCCTTTCAGATAATCTATGATTCTATCCATCCAGCAAGGTACTTGTTCAGGGTTCTGAATCTTTGCACACTCATAGCTGGGCTTTTCAAATGTTTGGTGCTGATGAAAGTTGAAGAGCCCCCCTTTTGCGAGATGATCTGCCACTTGGGTTTCCTCCCTAGGGACATGCGTTAAGGAGAATTCGTCAAATTGGGAGATCAAGGATTGGGCCTTCACCATATACCTTTTTAAAACCTCATCCTTTGTCTCATAAGTGTGATTCACTTGATTGACGACTAACTGTGAGTCGTTGAATACTTGTTTATGCTTTACTGACATCCTAAGGGCAAACTTCAGCCCCGCGATGAGGGCTTCGTATTCTGCCTGATTGTTGGTAACTTTGAACTGAAGAGTTACCGCTCAATGCAAGGCAACTCCCATGGGGCTGGTCAGAAGAATCCCAACTTCTTGAGATTGAAGTCCGGAAGCACCATCAACGTGAAGAGAATAGGGTATGACCTTGCTTTTAGCAGGCGATAGCTCTGAAGTGGAGAGTTCAGCGACGAAGTCGGCCAGCGCTTGAGCCTTGATCGTCGTCCGCGAAATGTATTTGAGATCGAACTCACCAAGTTCAATGGACCATTTGAGGAGTCTTCCCGAGACCTCGAGGGTGTGTAATATCTTTAAAAGGGATGATCAGTGACCACCTGGATTGTATGCGATTGAAAGTATGGACGTAATTTCCTTGCTGCCATCAGAAGTGCAAGAACAAGCTTCTCCAGTGTGGGGTACTGTGTCTCAGCATCAAGAAGTATATGACTGACGTAGTATATAAGGCGTTGGATCCCCTTATCATCGTTCACGAGGACAACCGAGACTGCTGTGTTAGACACCCCCAGATAGAGAGAGGAAACCTCTCCTGCTTTAGGTGCCATAAGCATTGGCGTCGTGGTAAGGTATTTCTTCAGCTCCACGAAGGCAGCTTCGCATTCATCGGTCCACTGACCTTTCCTGCCGTTGCGAAGACATCGGAAGAACAGCAAACACCGATCACCAGCCCTAGAAAAAAACCTTCTTAAACTGTTGACTCGTCTTGCCAATTTCTGAATTTCCTTCAATAATCGGGGGGAAGGCATGCTAAGAACCGCCAATATTTTGTCTGGATTAGCCCCTATTCCTCTGGCTGATACTAGGTAACCTAGGAATTTTCCTGAGAATGCGCCAAAAGTATACTTGGCAGGGTTGAGCTTGATGTTGAACCTTTGGAGAGTGTCGAATGTCTCTCTAAGGTCGGCAAGATGTTCCTCCATGGTTCGACTTTTGACTAGAATGTCGTCAACATATGCTTCAAGATTTCTCCTTCTTTGACCTCTGAACGCAGCATCGATCATGCGCTGATAAGTGGCACCGGCGTTCTTGAGACCGAAGGGCATGACATCATAACAGTACGTGCCGAAGTCAGTGATGAAGGCAGTTTTTTTGCTTCTTTGGCTATCAGGATTTGATGATATCTAAAAAAAGCATCCAGGAAGCTCATAACATTGTACTCAAAAGTACGATCAACCATCATATCGATGCGCGAAAGAGGATAGGTGTCTTTGGGACAGGCTTAATTGAGTACTCGGAAGTCTACGCACATCCTCCACTTCCCATTGGCTTTCTTTACCATGACAACGTTGGTAAACCATTGAGGGTATTGGACTTCTTTGATGTATCCTGTCTTCAACAATTTGTGGACCTCCTCCTCGATGGCGTTGTGTCTTTCCCTTGCCATGACCCTCTTCGTTCGTTTTATAGGGGTCGCATCAGCACATACATTCAGGTGATGCTCACAGATAACCCTGTCAACTCCCGAGATGTCTTTAGAGGACCACGCAAAGACATTTATATACTCAAAAAGCAAAGCAGTGGTGTCTGCTTGCTGATTTGCATTCATAGAAAAAGATATATTTACAAGTTTAGAAGAACTTTCTCCCCCCAGTGGTACATTGATACCCCCTTTTGTGGTATAACAAGTTGAGACTCTCTGGGGTCCAGCTGATCAACGACGAGCTGCACGACAATCGGGAAACATCGGGTGGCCTACCTGAGGTTTCCTCTGATGGTGACAACGCAGCTGGAGGTAGGGAACTTCGCGCAGAGGTGTAACATAAAGATCACCATCCCGAAGGAGTTGAGAGTAGTTCTCCCGAGAATGGCGTTGTAGCCTGACTTGACTCTGATTACAGTGAAGTTTACCATGCTCATGGCGTGGCCATTGTCATCACAGAAAGAGACCGCCAGAGAGATGAACCCGAGCGGTTGAACCCTCTCTCCGGAAAAACCTAGCAAAGTGGTTCCTGCACGGAGGGGGTTTGTTTCCTTGAGCTCCATTTGGAGGAAGGCAGCTTCGAACAGGATATCGGCCTCGCTTCCTGAGTCAAAGAGGATTCGCCACACGTCGAAATCGACGACACAGGCAGTGACCACTATGGGGTCGTTGTGAGGGTTTCCCTGACGGGGGAGGTCTTCAAGACAGAACGTAAGTGGGATGGAGGAAGAGGGTTGATGAGAGATACCGCCGACCTCAATCACCTGGTGGTGAGCAATGGAAGGATCAATGTTGAAGATGGCGCTGATAGTTCTTGCAGCAAGGGGGTAGGACCGCATCGGCTAACTAGGGTCTGACAGGAAGATTGTTTGCAGACATTGCAAAGACGAATAGATGTTTCTTATGATAGTTTAAAGCTTGAGCACCAGGAAACCTTAGGCCCTTTGTTATGCTGCATTTCCTCAAGTTGAATTACATGATTTGATATCTGAACAATGGAAGGAAATGGGTTGGCAGGCGCCATCAGCATGAACTCTTCAAGTTTGCCTTGATCCGCCAACTTATCAAGTAGGGCCCTCGATGCACGGCACTTGTGAAGCTTGTGCCCATAGTTCTCATGGAACTCATAATAGTTTACGAAGCACGGACACTTCTATTTTGCATGAAGTGTCATGTCGGACACTGTTTAGGACACGGACACGGGGGGACACTGTGTCGTACACGTCACGTGGCGTATCCGAATAAAATAATATTAAAAAAAACTGACACGCCTCGGACACGCTAGGATACTTGAGGACACGGCCAGACACTTTTGGACACTGCTGGACACTTATGGGGGACACTTTGGACATTTATTTTAAAAAATTATTTATATTTTTGACTATAAAATTAATCTTAAAATAAAATAACTCAAAAACACTAACTCTAATCGCGTAACCCGCACGCGTGTCCTGGCTATGCGACTGCTCGGCTGCTGCACATCGCTCACCCCGCGCGTCGCGAATTATTGGCCGGCGGCAGAGCTCGTGTGATCGTCTCTTGCGACCTCTTCGGCTCCTCTTCCTCGTGCTCTCGCCGCAGCCCTCGCGTCTCACCGGCTCCTCTTGCGCGGATCTCTCGCTGTCGTCGCCTCACGCGAAACTCCTGCCCAATCACCGTCGTCGCCTCACGCAGATCTCTCGCCGCCGTCGCCTCACGCGGAACTCCTGCCCAGTCGTCGTTGTCGCCTCGCGCATATCTCTAGCCGTCATCGCCTCACGCGGAACTCCCGCTCAATTGTCGTTGTCGCCTCGCGCAAATCTCTTGCCGCCGTCGTCGGCCTCTATTTCTCGAGCTCTCGCGGCTTTCGCCTAGCGTGGATCATTTCTTGCAGCTCGCCGGCTACTCTCACACGCCCAATCCCTCGACCTCGCCTTCCTCCCAACCTACGCACGTCGTTGGCCACGTCGCCAGTCATCCCACTTCTCCATCGAGACACTGAGATAAACTGTGTGCCTCTCGCATGCAAAGCAAGTGCTCTACCAATTGAGCTATATCTCCTTTTATTTTTTGAGCTCTACATATAAGTTTTGTTATCATATATCTGTCGTGTCTTGTCGCGTCTGTGTCATGTATTTTAAAATTTATCGTATCGCCGTGTTGTGTCATGTCGTGTCGTGTCGTCGTGTCCCCATATCGTATCCGTGCTTCATAGACAATAGTTCTCTGGGTCCGCTCCGGCCCGTGGTGCTGGTTTGGGTCCTGCAGGACGAACCCAACCTTGCTTCACGGCTACTGTAAACAGCTGAGAGAAGAAATACTTTTGCTCATGGTTCGTGGTCTCCTTTCATCCCTGCCATAGCTCTTGCCCCTACAATTCATCGTGGATAATGATTCGTCGCCCCGATGTTTCTTCTTCTTCTTCTTCTTAGCTCTGAAAACACTGGGGGGAGAAGCCTCAGCATCTTCCAGCAGTAGGAACTGGTTGGCCTTGACAACCAGCTCCGGGTAGCTCCGAGGCTTCGCCAGCTGTAGGGATTTGGACAATACCCCACTCTTAAGACCCCTCCGATAATTGTGCATCACTACAGCAGGGTCGACGTCTTCTGCTTTCGCTACGGCAGCGAAGAAGCGATTGGTGTAATCCCGCAGACTTTCCTTCTCGCCCTGCTTAATGTTAGCGAGCACCATGTCGGAGACAACCATTCGTGTCCGGCTAATGAAGTGGGCGATCAACTCCCACTTCAGATGCTTGTAAGAGCAAATGTGACCACTGGGTAGCTTGACGAACCAGCTGAAAGCCGCTCCTTTCAGAGTATTGGC
The DNA here is from genome assembly GCA_002786265.1 of Apostasia shenzhenica. Taxonomy (NCBI): domain Eukaryota; kingdom Viridiplantae; phylum Streptophyta; class Magnoliopsida; order Asparagales; family Orchidaceae; genus Apostasia; species Apostasia shenzhenica. The sequence continues at coordinate 10,397,461 of KZ451950.1, forward strand.
CAGGAGATGACATTTGGTGGCTTCATCGGATTGGCGATAGCGGACAGCGGCCTTGAACCCCTGAATATGCTAACGGGGATCAATAGCGCCCTTGTAGGCTTCAAGTCGGGGTGGCCTGAAGTCTTCTGGGATTGGCGCCTGCCGGATAGCGTCAGAGAAAGGGGCACTGCTATCCTTGAAATTCGGCCGTAGCCTATAATACTATAACAGTAAAAAAGATACATCAGGCACAAAAGGTTCGATCCTCGTCGAGGATCGCACAGAAATCGAGTGGGAGGGACATGCCCCTTCGCCACTCTATGTCATCTAGGCAAGAAAAGGAAGCAATAAAATCTGCCGCTCTATTGGCGGCTCTGTATACATGAGTGACTCTATAAGCCTTGAAGGCGCAAAAAAGTTCGGCAATCCGGGCCGTGGTCCTGTCAGAAGGGTGTCCTCTGGCTACTCGCTGAAGGTCCGCAACAGTGGTGGCTGAATCGCCCTCTATCCAAATCCCGTCCGCCATAGCCACCCACTCCTGGGCGGCTGTCACCGCAATGAGGGCTCCTCTCGTTTCTGCTGTCTGAGTG
>KZ451950.1:10402112-10412112 GCA_002786265.1 Apostasia shenzhenica
CTCTTCGTCACTAACCAGACATTCTTCAAATTCAGATGATCACCCACCTGCGCGCGTCTTAAAATTCCAAGTTCTACCTAAACCAAAAGCGACCAGTGATCTGACCCCAAATTGCTGGTAAGGTGAGTAACAACTGAACCCGGAGAGCAGCAGATAAAGCCGCAGAGTTGAAGCAGACTCTGTCTAATCTGACCCACATACGAGCTTTGGCCCTTTTATTGTTGCACCAAACAATAACGTTGCCCCCCATCCAGCCATCATGAAGATCATTTGTTGGCTAAGAAACCCGGCAAATTCATTATGGGCCTCTGTAGGGTTAAAAAGGCTTGCTCCGTCGCTTGTCGTCTTGCGAAAAGAATAGCAGTTAAGTCACCCCCACGAATGGCCGAATCTCCGCATCTAATAGTGGGGAGATGCTGTCCCAAATAGTTCGACGTTTAATGTAGTCTTTGTCAGCATAAACAGCACAAATGTGCCAGATATGTTGACCCATAACAGTAGCCTGAGCAATAACAACTTGCTTATTGGAGTGAATGACGTGGAGCCCGGTGATGTGGTTGAGCCAACACACAATAATGCCACCGGATTTGCCCACAGACGGCTCCACATAAAAGTCCCATTGACGTCCCACTAGTCTGTCAACTTCTCTTCTAGAGAACGACTGAACTCTGGTTTCCAAAAGACATATCACTATCGGTGAGTGCTCTCTGACTAAAGCCTGGAGGTGATTGCGCGAAGCTGGCTTTTTAACTCCGCGACAATTCCAGAAAATGGCTTTAATCATTAAGGGGGGGGGAGGGGAGAGGTTGTGGTGGCGGGAGGGAATCACCCTCCATGACAGTATCGCCTCGGGTCTCCCTTCTTCTCTTATTTAAGTGGCCATCAACGGCTGGAGTTGTACTGCTCTTGAGATTTGCGAGTTCCCTCTCCCAATGTTTCTTTGATCTTCTATCCCTACTTTTGCAGTTGTTGGCACTGGGGGAGAGAAGCTTTCGCATGGCAGACTTCGCCTTCTTCGTGGTAACAAAAGGGGGCTGCACGGACGGGCTAACGGATGGCTGAATGACCTCATCCGCCAAGCTCATGTCAAGGACAGCAAAAGGGTTAACATGCTGAACATCAGTAGCATGACTGCGGCTTAATGCACCTTCTGATTGCTGTTCTGCAGCAGGGAAAAAGACTGCATTTTGTATGGATGGTTGGATGACAACTTCCGCCAAGGTCGTGTCGGGGACAGCACAACAGTTGTTATGTTGGACAGCAGAAACGTTGCTGTCACGGGCTTCAGTCTCAGGTGTGGCAGCTACAACGCAACCCCTTGATCCTCCATGTTGCTGATTTTTAGTGGCTGCACTCAAACCTGTACACGGAATACTGCAGGATTGAAATTCTGCACTGACTAGTGGGTCTACACTTCCATTCTTCGTGTTCTGCAACAATTCCTGCACTGGTTTTTGCTGTCCTAGAGTTACATGTTGCTGCGTCACTAGATTTTGCTGAAAATCTGCACTGTTCTGCAGCGCTGGAGAGCTTTTTTGCTTGTTCTGCATCAGCTTTTGTCCTTGTGTGTGCTGTCCCAGAATTCGACGTTGCTGGGATTCTACAGATTGCTGCAGATCTGCACTGTTTTGCAGATTTTTGCCATGTAGTGGGCTGTTCTGTGGTGCTTGAGGTCCAGTGACTTGCTGTCCCACAACTCGGTATTGCTGGGCGGAAGGTTGCTGGTGAAGCCTAGTTGGTTTGAGAGGTTGGGTATGTGTAGGCTTGCTGCGAGTGTTGCTTGTAACCAGAGTAGGTTTTCTGCGCCGGTTGGTCACAAGCATCCACGGGCCGACAGATTCCTTCGCCGCATCCCCCGAGTGGTCGGGTTGGCTTTGTAGAATTTTGTTATCATGGGTGGAGTTGATGGTAGGTTTGCAGACATCCTCACCAGGGGCTGAATTACAAGTGTTGGTGTCCATCATGTCATCAGAGGTGGACGGGATCGGGAGGGTGGAAGTAGGGGCTTGTTTTTGCGGCCGAAGAAGGGGGCAACTCTGATCCCTATGGCCAACTACACCACATTTGAAGCAAATGACTGTGATGCCTTCGTACTCAACCCTTTGAAAGAATTTCCCTGTTGGCCCATTAATCCACACACCCGGTTTGAGGGGTTGGGTTAAGTTGACCCTCACACAAACTCTTGCAAATGCTATCTTCTCCATGTTGGCGGTGATGGGGTCTAGCCATAACGGAGCTCCAATCTCCGATGAGATTCTGGCTAGGTTCTCCTTACCCCAACAATAAAGTGGGAGTTCCGGTAATCTGATCCAGAGTGGTGTCGAGGCACCAACGGAAGCAGGATCAAAATCCAAGGACCAGACGTCAAGTCCTAGGATTTGGCCCGCTACCGTCCACGGACCACTTCGAATGACTGCATCTCTATCCGCTTCATTTCTAAAATGACAGATGAAGCTATCCTTGTTAGCATCGAGTACTTTGAAGCCATCATAGTGTCCCCATCGCTTATGAAGCTCAGTTGAGAGAAATTGAAATGGCAATTTCCTCCCAAAAACTTTCCCGACTAGGGCGGAAGCTAACTTAGATTGCACATACGAAATGGAGGCTTGGTCGAGCTGGACCACTCCTTCCTGAATGTGGGTTGAGTTTGAGAGATCAATGTCTCCAAAGCTAACATACTCCCTTCGAGTCCAAGCGGAACTGGCTGCACGAGATTGCTGAGGTTGCTGTTTTGGTGGGCTGCTGAAATTATGAGGCTGAATCGGCAATGACTCCCCTTGCTGCTGGCTGCGAGATGCCACAGATTTCTGCAAGGATGGCTGAGAGGCTTGCTGGTTAGCATTGGACTGAGGCTGCAGGTGGCTGTTTTGCTTGCTGGCTGGTGCAGAATGCTGTAATATGCTGACAGCAGCATATTGTCGAACACCTGGCGGACATATTTTGCTGGCTGATTCTGCAGACTGCGAAACGCTGACAACGGCATTCGGACAAACAGCTGGTGGGCTGTTTTTACTGCTGGGATTGGAAGTCACTGCATCTAGAACAGAAACTGCAGGAAAAAAAGTAGCCGGCTGCACGAGATCGACCTGCATAACGGACTGCCGCAAAGGGCCTCGAGCATCCTCACCCGGAAATGCTTTAGCGACATCACAGGCAGTTACAAATGGCGCGGCCACCCCCCGGGCCGCAGGGTGAGAGGAAATAATACCGTGGCTTTGTGCCGAAGTCGAAGCTTGCTGCGAGGGGGGAAATTCCAGCATTTGGACTTCATCTTCCTTGCAGAAAGTGGGTTCAAGCCTTACGTTTTTGCTGGTGTTGCTGTTGATTGCAAGTCCAGCAGCTTCAGCACCAAGCTTACAAGTGATTTCAGCATTTTCTACAGCTGCAACATGGGTGCTCTGTTTTGGTTTGCTGGAGCTATTGCTGACTGCAACATTTGCTGTGCCAGATTCAGTCCTTGGAGAAAGGCTAGAGATCAGCACTCCACTTTCGAGTTTGCTGGTGTAGTCCGCGATTCCTGCACTTCCAGCAGCTGCGAGGCTGGCGAGCTGCTCTGTTTCGTCAGATCTGTTACAGTCTGCGGAAATCCTTCTTCCTGCTTCCATATGCAAGTGTTTGTTGGATCTAGGCCCCCTATTCACGCTGACAATGTTGCTGCCAGCGATTTCAGCGAGTCTAGCAGCAGCAGGCTGCCCAAATGGTTCTGTTTTTCTGGATCTACTGCAGGTTTCGGGTTTTTGCTCTGTTTCACCAGATTTGTTGCAGGTTGCGATAACCTGCGTTTCACCTTCATCGAGCTGCATAAACTGCTCGGGAAAGCCAAGGGAGGAGGCCATAGGGTGCTGGTTTTGGTTGTCCTGCACCTGCATCCTACAGATCCCACCCTCCTGCTCTGTACACAGCGGCTTGGAAGCCGCCACCGGAGAAGAAGACTGTTGTTCAAGTGTGCTGGCCTGCTTGGAGGTCCTGCTGCCTTCTAGTTTTCCTACAGCAGAAGCCACCAACCCTCCTACTACTTCCTTGCCGCGCCGATCATGGCTTTCCGGCGGGGAGGCTGGCCTCCCCCCCGAACGCTTGTTCCCCAGCTCCGCTTTCCTGGTCAACGCTGGTCAACCTGCAAATGAGAGCTCGTTTGGAAAACAAAGTTTTTTCCAAAGTTTTTTCGTTTTGAAAGGGGCACTGCTATCCAGCGGACCAAAGAAGGGATCAGGTCAGTATTGGAGGGCCTGAGCACCTGGGAAGAGGGGACTCCATCTAGTGAAGAAAGGAGTTTGGTTCTGGTGGACTTGAGGAGGAAGATAGTGTCTAGGGGGCTGAGAAGAACCAGACGACTGAATAGAAGGCGTCGTGACCGGCGGGAGAGGAACAGGATCCGTCGCAACCGGTGGGATAGGTGCAAGGGCCGTTGCGACCGGCGGGATAGGTGCAGGAGACGCAGCGACCAGCGGGAGAGATGCAGGAGGCACCGCGACCGGCGAGAGAGGTGCAAGCGGCAGTATGGTAGCGCAGACTGGCTGAATCTGCATGAGAATCACGGCCTGCTGGGTTGTGAGGCCAGTAACCAGATCGGTGAGGTTGGCCAGCATCCCCTACAACTCTGAAATACGAGTGCCACTGGAGGAAGAAGTAGATTCGGCGAAATGCTGGGATATTGAAACTGAAGCTTCATCACCTGGCCCCCTGACAGAAGGTTCATCAGCATGTGTATTGCGGACCGCGAAGTTGGTTCTGCGTGTCCTAACCACCATCTTTTTTAGGGTCTCAATGAAAGTACCAGAAAATATTGACGTGGAAAGTAGGGGATCCCAAGAGAGAGAGAGATAGAAAGAGAGAGTGCCGAGAGACAGCGGCACGCAGAGAGCTAAGCCTGATGATTAGGACCTAAATGAAAGTAATACGCATCTAGAACAGCACATAGAAATTTAAGGTGGTTCAGAGAGAAAATCCCTTATGTCCACCGGCCGATCAACAAGAGATGATTCCACTAGAAAGAGAAAGGAGATGGTCGAAAAGACTAGTACAATGAACTAAAAGAATAGAAAGAGCTTCCTTATCTTGAGCTCTTAGTACAAGGGTGATAGACAAGAGATCCTGCGATTCCCCCAAAAAGAAAAATCCCTCCATTCCTTTAAGCCTGTTCAAGAGTATTTATAGGCAAGAGATGATGGAGCTCGATCCGGATTTTCCGGAAGAGGATGAAATATTCAATTGCTGAGTCCACATTGGTGGTCCCACCGCTGTCGGCCACCGGAGGGGCCGGAAGTAGAGGAGGGAGAGCTTAGCTTCTTGATTTTGGCATTTCTTCTAGGAGTCTGTGATGGCTGGAGCATGCGGACCCTTGGTTTTCGTGACTGAAAGAAGCATGCTGTATTGGAAACAGTGCGGTCGTGGCACGTTGATAACGACAGGCGTGGCTGGAAAACATCGTCATCGATGTTTCTGAGAGGTGATTTTGAATCGTCGTAAACGATGTTTGGCCAAACCCTCGTGGCCGAGATTTAATACTACTGCAATAATAATAATGAAAATAATAGAGTTAATGCTGCCACGGCTCCACGTGTACGGCTGAGATGCAGCGCTGGAACCACGTGTTAATACAAACAAAACTACTCTTCCAAATAAAAAAGCTTCTTATGCCCAATGTAGAGAAAAAGAAGAATATAACTTACATTGACAATGGAGCTACTCTATTTCAGAGAACCAGAAATTCCCATTCCTAGAAAGACTAAACAACCTTTTCCACATACTCTTCAATATCATCCAATTCTGTCAAAGTCCAGCCACAATCTTTCCTCAGACCCCTCTCCCTCATCATCTTCCACACCTCCTCAGCCTCCCTCCACCTTCCCATCTTTGCATAAAGATTTGATAAAAGCACATAATACGCAGCATTTTCTGGTTGCAGCTCCACCATTTTCCATGCCGCAAATTCACCCCAACTCATATCCTTCTTCAACCTACAAGCAGCCAGCAACGATCCATAGATGACCACATTGGGCTCAAATGGCATGGTTTTAATGCATTCAATGGCTGCATCAAGCAAACCTGCCCTTCCATAGAGATCCACCATGCAACCATAATGTTTGATCCCTGCTTTAAACCCATAATTTCCTTGAACAAGCATGTCAAATATCCTCTTACCAGAGTCAACCAACCCTGAATGGCTACAAGCTGTAAGGACTCCAATAATGGTCACTGAATCTGGCTTCACACGTTCTTCCTCCATCCTAGAGAACCACTTCAGCGCGACCTTGCCATTATTCGCAAAAGCAAACCCCTGAATGAGTGAATTCCAAGTGAAGACGTTCCTCTCAGACATTTTCACAAACACCTGAATTGCAGAGTTGATTCGGCCGTGTTTTCCGTACATGTCAATGAGAGCTGTGCCGAGGAAGATGTCGAGCTCCCAGCCAGCAAGGATAGCTCGGTGGTGAACCCACTTCCCGATTTCAAGCGCGGCGCCATAGGCAGAACAAGCGGAGAGGGCACTCACCAGCGTGACGCGGTTTGGCGTGACCCCGGCAAAGTGCATTCTTTCGAAAGCGAGTAGAGCGTCTCCAGGCCTACCATCTCGGACAAGGCCGGCGATGAGGGTGGACCAGGCAACCACCCCTCTCTGCGGCAATTCGTCGAACAAGTGGATGGCCGAAGAACAATCGGAGCAGATGGCGTAGAGGTGAAGGAGAGAGGAGGAAATGTAGGAGTCGGCAAAGAAGCCAAGCTTGAGGACGTGGGAGTGGAGGGAGCGGCCGGAGCGGAGGAAGCGAAGGAGGGAGAGGGATTTCAGGATGAGGGAGAAAGTATGGTGGTTGGTGGGGAGGGAGGATAGGTGGATCTGGTGAAATAGGAAGAGGGGAGCGGAGGGCCGGAAGGGAAGGAGGGAGCCCATGAGGGTGTTGCATACGAAGGGAGATGGGCGGCGGATGAGAGAGAATAGGAGGAGAGCAGGGCGGGGACGACGGAGGGAGAGGGACGAGGAGATGAATGCGGCGGAGACGGCAGAGTTGAGGTGGAGACCGTGGAGGAGGATGTCAGAGAGGAGGCAGTGGAGGGCGGAGGGGCAAGTGATGGTGGATAGGGAGTGTAGTATACGCTGAGCTTCCTTGGAGGCCGACTGTGCAGACGCAGAGACCGAGGAGAAGAAGGAGAGCACGGGTGGGCGTTTCGAGGATGGACGATGACGAAGGGGCATCAGAGCGAAGTAACAGAGAGTCGGTGGAATCGAGACGATTACAAAAATTTTAAGTTGGTTTAATTTTTAATATAAATATATATATATAGATTATATTTATAACTTCAGAACCTATCGATTTCAACTTTTAATCGTAACTTTTTTTTATCAAGTTACAATTACTAAATTCATATTAATTTTAATAATTTTAAATACATTAATTTTAATATTATTTTAATTTTTATGTATTATATTATACCTTACTTAAAATAAACTATAAAGGCTATTTTGATTGAAGTCTTGTTTAAAATATGGTCTTACTCAAGTAATAAAATTGAAAAAAATCTATAAATTCTTGAAATATAGTTTTTATTTTTATTTTTTATACACATCTAAGTCTAAAAGTTCGATAATAAAATAAAAAAAGAAATAAAATTAATTAAGAATTTATTGAAATAAAATTTTTAACTTAAAAGTCTCTATTTCAATAGTTTTGTCCTTAGAACATTGTTCGAAATAATTAATTGATCTGACCAAATTTTACTAAGGCCCAAGGCCCAAACCGGAACGAAAGATAACTGGGCCGAAGCCCGAAGCCATTGAGGTGGACTTTTAGTTGAGCCAGGTGAGGGAAATTAAGAGCCCTAGAAGGGCACTTTTAGTTGGGCCAAAGACCTAAGCAGGTGAGGGAAATTAAGAGCCCTAGAAGGGCAAAGCAAGTGAGTCTAAATGGGCCTGCGGACTTTTAAGCCCATCCATCAGGCCCAAGAGAGGCCACTTGATGAAGCCCAGCAGGAGAAAATTTTAATTGGGCCGAGGCCCAAGGCTAGGGAAGGGTTTTCATGGGCAACGGCCCACAGCAAGCAAAAGGGTTTTAAGATGGGCCGGAGCAAGGGCAGCCCAGATTGAAATAATTTAAAACTGGGCCAAAGCCCAATCAAGTGATAAACATTTCAGGGCCCATACTGGGCAAGAGGAGGGCTTATCAGGGTGGCAGATTTAGTGGGCCAAGGCCCAAAAAGTAGCAGGGCTCTCAAGGGAGGGTGAGGAATCATGGGCCGAGGCCCAAAACAGGAGAAGGCGGTTTGAAAAGTCGATGGGCTGAAGGTGGGCTCAAGGCCCACTGAATTACAAGGGCCAAAGCCCAAACAGGATATGTGGAGGCCAACGGGCCGGGCCGAGAATTGGGATGGAGTGGAGTGGTTTTTAGGTGGGCCTAAGCCCAAAGTAAGTCATAGGAATACAAGAGCTCTTCATGGGCTAAGGAGCTAAGGGCCTAGGGCCCACTTCGTCTTAAGAGTCTGACAGGGCCAAAGCCCAAAGATTTTACGGTTTTTACGAGAAACTAAATTCATATGCATCAAATTGAATGCGAAATACATGTCTTCTATTATAATACGTTGATGTATCAAATATATATAGTGCAATAGCGAGTAAAAATTTATAATTTCGTGATATATAACAAATCAATGTCTAAGTATTAATATTTTACTCAAATACAATAAACAATTTTCAAATTATTATATAATTGATAATATTCAGTTAAGAAAAATTAAAATGTAACGAATCATTTTTAAAATTCTTGTATTCGCTCTAAATTCATTGATATAACAAGGAATAATCGAACAATTACTATAATTTAATTTAAATACATTGATGTTTAACAAATCAATCTCTAAAAATATCTATTAAGTTGAAATACATTAATATATTATTAAGTAGATATGCAATTGCTAGTACTATATTAAAGTTCAATCATACGCATCGAATTGATCATCAAATTATATTTTTTCACTTATAATATATCGATATAACAAAATTTAAATAGCGTAATTATAAGTATTAAGTTAAAATACCTTGATATGGAACAAATCAATGTCTAAATGCTTGTTTTCTTCTCAAATACGATGAAAATCACTGAATAGTCAAATAATTGGTAGAATTCAAATAAAGTAAACCTACTTTTGACTTTTCGGATGTTGAGTTTGAAAGGTTGGCTAAGCCACTTGTAGACATGGCGGTTGGAAAGTTTAGCCTCTACAGACCTCCTACGTCGGAAATTCGTAAATTTTTCAATTCTCTTCATTTGCTTGGGAATTTCAGTTTCGGTCTATACGATCAAAAACATATCTTGATACATTTTTCTGATGAAAGAGACCTCACTAGAGTTCGACTTCGTGGTTCTTATTTCGTGAACAAGAACCCATTACGGATTTGGAAGTGGGAGGTTGGATTTCGTCCTGGTCATGAGTCCTCTCTCGCCTCTGTTTGGTTATCCTTTCCTGCGCTACCTGTAGAGTTCCGGGGTAGCCTGAAATCTTTAGCATCTATTTTTGGCAATCCTTTTCAAGTGGATCGATCCACCCTTAATTTTTCTAGACCTTCTATGGCTCGTATTTTGGTGGATCTCGATGCTAAAAAACGGTACCCAGATGAAATCTACATTTCTGTGAACGGCAAAAATGGCTATACCCAAAAAGTCTTTATTGAAAATAAACCTCAGTATTTTGACCATTGCTTCAAACTCGGCCATTCAATTCACACTTGTTATTTTAAGTTCCCTAACCTTAGAAATCCACCCTGCCCACCTCAAAATGGACTTGGAAAAACCCCTTTACATCCAACCCCTCCAAGTTCTCATGACATATCTTCAAATGGCCCATGCCAAGCCCAAGCACCTCAAGTCCCTTCCTCTCCTAAAAGCCCATTATATTCTAATTCCTCTCCCATCCCTATCCACCCTATAGATGGGCTTTCTAAAGCCACCATTCCTCAAACTTTTTTGGGCCACAGTGAGGCCCACTAGATTTCTCCTTACCAAGCCCAAGC
>KZ451950.1:10423774-10470104 GCA_002786265.1 Apostasia shenzhenica
TACTCCACTTGAATTCAACGTAATGCAATGAATATATGCAAAAACATAACTATTCAACTCAAATTCATCGATATGGCATAAATCAGACCCTAAAAGTGCCTATTCTCTTAAAATTGAACGATATAGTGACAAAAACATATATAATTGTAAGTATTACACTTGAATTCAACGTAATGCAATGAATAGATGCAAAAACATAACTATTCAACTCAAATTCATTGATATGGCATAAATCAGACCCTAAAAGTGCCCAAATAGTGTATTACATTAAAACAGAATCAAATGCCCAAATAGATCGCCAACAATTAATTTTCGATTAAACTACATCAATATAGAAAACATTAGGTGTGTAATCATAATATTATGTTAAAAAAACTTCATATAGATAAAATTAAAGTCAAATTGCATACAATAAAAACTAATTGAATACACAAACAATTGCTTTTATTTAGTTAAAATAACTTATTATGCAATGAATCGTACTTTAAATGCTTGTACTCCACTTGAATTCAACGTAATGCAATGAATGACTGTAAAAACATCACTATTCAACTAAAATTCATTGATATGTCATAAACAAGACCCTAAAGGTGCATATTCTCTTAAAATTGATCGATATACTGACTAATAGATGTTTAATTACATGTATTACATTAAAACGCAATCAAATACCCCTAATAGATCGTCAAGTATCAATTATCGATTAAAATACATTAATTTAGCAAATATTAGGTGTGTAATCAGAGTATTATATTATAAAACCTTCATATTGACAAGATTAAAGTCAAATTGCATATATTCTTTTCAAATATAACAAAAACTAATTGAATACACACACAATTGCTTTTATTTAGTTCAAATAACTTATTATGAAATGAATCGTACTTTAAATGCTTGTACTCCACTTGAATTCAACGTAATGCAATGAATAGCTGTAAAAACATCACCACTTGTCAACTCAAATTCATTGATATGTCATAAACCAGACCCTAAAAGAGCCTATTCTCTTAAAATTGATCAATATACTGACAAATAGATGTGTAATTAAAGGTATTACATTAAAACGCAATCAAATACCCCTAATAGATCGCTAAGTATCAATTGTCAATTAAAATACATCAATATAGCAAATATTAGAAGTGTAATCAGAGTATTATATTAAAAAACCTTCATATAGATAAGATTAAAGTCAAATTGCATATATTCTCTTCAAATATAACAAAAACTAATTGAATACATACATAATTGCTTTTATTTAGTTAAAATAACTTATTATGCAATGAATCGTACTTTAAATGCTTGTAATTCACTTGGATTGAAAGTAATGTAATGAATAGCTTAAAAAAAACTCTATTCAACTCAAATTCATTGATATGTCATAAATCAGACCCTAAAAGAGCCTATTCTCTTTAAATTTATTGATATACTGATAAGTAGATGTGTAATTATAGGTATTACAATAAAACGCAATCAAATGACCCTAATAGATCGCAACGTATCAATTTTCAATTAAAATACATCAATATAATAAACATTAGGTGTGTAATCAGAGTATTATATTAAAAAACCTGACCACAATGAAAATAATCAAATAGTAGAATAATTACTAGAATTTAAATAAAAAAAATTATTAGCAAAGAATTTTTCTCTAAATACATATATTCTACTTAAATTGATTGTTACGATCATAAATAGTTATAAATTACCATAATATAATTCAAATCTGTTGATATGGGCTAAATAAGTCTCTAAATTATTATGAATTCAAAAAATATGGATGTACTATTAAATATATATTTAATTATTGGTACTATGTTAAAATTTAATTATATGCGTCGAATAATTTGCCAAATATATGTTTTCAGTTAAAATACATTGATACAACAAATTTAAATAATTTTTAATTGAATTATGGAATGTTTACAACTATTTATCAACATATTGCTAAATTTAAGATGGATATATACATTTGGAGATCTATACTTTTAATAGCTTGGTCAAAGTCTGTTCGATGACAATTCTCTTTGACCAGCTCTTCGACGTCGTCTTCCAGGGGTGCCTTCTCCTTCTGAAGTTGTTCGACTTGTGCCGGCACTGCCTCCTGGTCACTTTCCTATCTGGCACACTTTGACTCCAGATCGACAATCGTTTTCTTTGGCTTAGTAGGCTTCAACCTCCGCAAAAGTGCCAGAGCCTCGTTGACCTTCTGTTCAACCGTTGCCACCCGCTTCCCGCTTGCAGCTAGCAAGGCATGCCTTTTGATCTAGTTAAGACGACTACAGACCGTCCATGCGAAGGCCTGTATAGCAGAACCTTCAAAGCTAACATCGGACAGGGTCAATGTAGCAGAAGCAGCCGAGGCAGTGATGGAGTGACAGGAAGTGAGGTCACCGCCGGTGGCGCCTGATATGTCCAACAAAATGACATACATTGTAAGTTTTGCTAGGATCACCTCTTCACTTACAATTATATTTTTAATACGACATGTACGTCAGGCCTTTTGACATGTAGCGGTGGCATGAGTATGATAATTTCACAAGTTTTATCAAGTAGGACCCAACATCGTATATCAAAAATTATGTGAAATTATCCTGAGTATATATTCTTATAACTCTCTATATTATAGTAATGTGACACCACAGGAATGTTGTCTACGCGCACTGATTTAAGAGCTCGGATAATGTGATGGTATAATAGATGATAAATAAGAGTATGTAAATGTGTACAATAATAGCACCATTAGTAGAATATATTACTTTTTGCTTTCCAAAAATATAATTATTATTTTCTTATTCATTGAAATTTATCGTGATGAAAAATGCACATGATTCAGCTTCTTTTGTATGTTTTCATAATATTATTCTAACTCTTAGTACATAATGTGAAATAGTTTTAGATTCTCAACTATCAGCTTTCTCATAATATTTTAAAAACACACTTATTGTATGATAATATGTTGCATAAGTAAGTATTTAAATGAGAAATTCACACACATATTTTATAATACCATTGAAGTATTCTGATGTGTTTGCAATCATAGTCTTGCATCTGAAACTTCATCATGAATAAGTGTCCATTTTTCATATCTTCTGTCTTCAATCTACTTATGAGTATCTGAATGTACTGTAGCTATATTTTTTATATACTGGACAAAACTATCTCATAATCAGTATTACCGGTACTATGCATCTTATCATATATAGAATCAACTACTTAAATACTAAGAGTCCATAAAACTTTCTTGAAACTTTCTCTAAGATGACGATTTATAGCTCTCAAAGATTTAAATGTCTATCTTGACCTCCAAAATAAGCATCATTGTCATTTTTGTATCCCACTCTTGTATATTTGTAGCAATCTGGATATAAATATTATGGGTAATTCACTTAGGCCACTGAGGTTTACTTGAATTGCCACGCAAGTCCACAATTTTGAAAATATGCCAGACAGTTTTCCAAAACTTACTGTATAGATTATTGATTTAAACTGCTGTACTTATATTGAATATGCTATAACGTGATTATGCAAGAAAGTATCAACATCATGTTCTCTTTAAACTTACTCTTTCTCATTAAGTTTATCTACATTGGACTCTGATTCTCTTTTAAATTGAGTTGAACTGTCACTATACATTAACTAATAATCATCTTCATCATTATTAGCATCACCAGAATATAATATTATTAGCCAACTACACAATAATTTAAATATTCATATAATAAAATATACTTATAAAAAATATCTAGAAAGTGTATTTAATTAAAAAAACTTATGGTTCATCAGAATATGACGGTTCTTCAGATTATGATAAAAGATATATATTTAATAATTCTTGCATAACTAAGATAAAGATATTTTTTGGAGTATGCCTGAAATAAATTTGTTATTCATTTACATGCGATGAAATACTAATAAATGATACTGTTTTAATATAGTGTGTTAGAGTTGTTTGAGGAGCACACTCTAATATAATCTTTCATTTATCATTATTTTCGATATACTTTGCTATATATTTTATTTTTTTTGAATTTTTACACAATATTTTTATGTTATAATTATTCAAATCAAGTTGCATTGCTCGACAAATTTTATTTTTCAAATTAGTGAATGTATCACCAAGTTTAAATTTCAAAATTTTAGCATGACTACCAACATAATTTAGAGACCATCATTCATAAATATTAAATTACTATCAAAATAAATAGTAACGTAAACAAATGTGTTTGTCAGTAAATTTATAATACAAAATATTTGATATGTTATTTAGTAAAAAGATCGAAACAAACAATGAGATAATCTAATTACTATTTAATAAAACAGTAAAACAGTTAATAATTACAACATTCTAAAAAACTAATAAAAATTAATTTTAACTGATATAGAATAATAATTAGATTATTCAGTATTTCATAAATTTTAATTTATATTAGTTATTTGTAACAAATAAATAAAATTAGCTTTAATAAATTCATACATTAAAATTTGAAAAATAAAATAAAATTATTAATTAATTAATTAACTAATTAATTACTAATAATATTAATTAATTAATTAATTAATTATTAAAAAATAATAAAGTAATAATATAAGAAGTTTAGAAATACCTTGGAGTTATTATTGGACTACCCTTGATTTGGCCTGAAAATTCGGAGGAAATGAGAAATGTGTAAGAAAATGAAAGAGGTGGTGGTGAATCTGGTGAATTTATAGAATTTATTAAATCGAAGTAGCATGATGTATGGGCAACCTCTTCTTAATAGTGTGCTACCCTAACAGTATTAGAAACATATTCTCTTTTTTAATTTTTTTAATAATACTTAATATGTTAATTAGTTAATTAAATATAAAATTTATTTTATTTCATAATTTATATTATTTTTAATATTATAATTAACTTTAATTCACATTTTATATAATTTTTAATATATTTAATTAATTTTATTTTTTATTATATATATTTTAAAATAAAATTATAATTTTTATGGCAAATCAAATTAGACTTTTTATCAAAATAGACAAGCAATAGTGGAATTTTTTTTAGTTTGAGGGGAAAAAATTTGTCTAAGAATTAGAAAGTTTTAGATTTAGATTATTTTATTATCATAATTTTTAAATGTGATTGAAAAAATTGTGATCACAAAAAGAAAAATAATAATAATAATAAAAAACCGGCAATCAACATCTTCTTCCTTGCCCACTTTCAATCTTCTTCAAATTCCCACGGCCGCCACTTTCTCCGGCGGCCACCATCTCTCTCTCTCTCTCTCTCTCTCTCTCTCTCGGGTAAAGATGAAGCGGCTTGAGCGAGTCTACCTTATTCTCTGTATCATCGTCCTCGTCTTACACCCACCACCTGCCATCTCCCAGAACTCGCCTTCCACCATTTGCCCCTTGAACTTCTCCATAGCCGAGCCCTACGTTTCCTCCGCTGCCTCCTCTCCTCCCTCTGACCTCTGCGCCTTTTCCCGCCAGATCCTTCACCTAGTCGAATCCGACTTCCTTCTCACCTCCAACCTCTTCGTCCCCCCTTCCCCCTCCGCCGCCTCCTGCTGGTCCGCCCTCTCCTCCCTCCTCACCCCCTTATCAATCTCCCTCCCCTCCTCCTGCGGTTTCTCCACCCTCTCCATCTCTGCCCCCTGCATGAACATCTCCTCTCGCGCCGACTTTGCCGCCGTGATACCTACCGCCTCCCTCGCCGATCTGAACCGCTCCTGCGACCGACCTCTGTCGTCTTCCTCATTCTGCACCGCCTGCACTACCACCCTCGACCGCATTAAGGCTTCCTACCTCCCCGGCCCCGACGTCTCCAACGTGACGGATTGCGCCAGCTACCCGTTCATCTACGCCGCTGCCGCTGCCAACCGCTTCGGCCCCCGGGACCCCTCCAACGCTAACTGCCTCTTCTTCTTGCCCTTTCCCTCATCCTCTTCTCCCACCTCTAGCGGCAGCGGCTCCAGTGCTGCCCTGCCAGCGGGAATCGCAGGTGGGGCCTGTGCCCTAGTTTTCCTTGCGGCCTTCTGCGCCTGCTACTTTCTACACCGCCGCCGTCACCGCCGCCGCGGCCGGCTCAGAAAGCAGAGGCTGATGCTTACGAGACCAGAGGGAGATCGGCTTCAGGGCTCGATAGGCGCCAGTACCACCCTAATTAAGTTCAGCTTCGATGAGATCCGCCTAGCCACGATGAACTTCTCCAGAGAGAACATAATCGGCCATGGCGGATACGGAAACGTCTACAAAGGGATCCTCAAGGACGGTTCGGAGGTCGCCGTCAAGCGCTTCAAGAACTGCTCCACCGCCGGTGATGGCAGCTTCGTTCATGAGGTGGAGGTCATCGCGAGCGTCCGCCATGTGAATCTCGTGGCACTCAGAGGGTACTGCACCGCCACCACCTCCATGGAAGGGCACCAGAGGATCATCGTGTGCGAGCTCATGCCCAACGGTAGCCTCCACGATCATCTCTTTGGGTTCGCCGGGCAGAAGCTCAGCTGGCCTGCGAGGCAGAAAATTGCCGCTGGGACGGCGAGGGGGCTGGCTTATCTGCATCACAGTTCGCAGCCTGCAATTATTCACAGGGATATAAAGGCAAGTAACATTCTTCTTGATGAGAATTTTGAGGCCAAGTTGGCTGATTTTGGCCTTGCTAGATATGCACCTGAAGGGGTTTCTCATGTGAGCACCAGAGTAGCCGGAACGCTGGGCTATGTTGCTCCTGAATATGCTCTCTATGGGCAGTTAACTGAAAAGAGTGATGTGTTTAGCTATGGAGTTGTGATGCTTGAGCTGCTGAGTGGTAAGAAGGCTTTAATTACGAAGGAAGATGGGCAGAATTGGCTTGTGACTGATTGGGCCTGGTCTCTTGTGAAGAAAGGAGAGACCTTGGATGTAATTGATGAAGAAATGGAGGAATTGGGTCCAAAAGAGGTTATGGAAAAGTATGTTCTTGTTGCTGTGTTATGCTCTCATCCCCTGCTACATGCGCGGCCGACAATGGATCAGGTTGTGAAGATACTGGAGTCTGATCTTTCAGTTCCATCGATCCCGGATCGCCCGCTTTCTATTATAGCAAATAAGGATGATATTGAGAGATCAATGAGTAGCAGCAGCTCGGGCCAATTTTTCTCTCCTGGTTACAAGCCTTATTCTCTTCGAAGAGATGAAAGTCCTATTGAAGGTTCGGAGATATTGTGATCCTTGCATTCAATTAATTTTAACAATTCATTACTTTCTTGCTTCTTGTAGGTATTCCTACATTGTAATTGTGAATTGCTGGGTTCATTCATTTATTATGGTGGGGTTTCTTTTAGTCTAACATTTTGAATTGTTTGTGAAATAATCAATAAGGGGCTATTTGGATTGGGGGTAGGATAAGCTAACCCGGGTTAGCTCCCCATTAATAACTTACCCTAGCCGGAGTAAGTGATTTATTGCAATTTTTTGTTTAGATGATAACCTGGGTAATCTGGGATAACTTTATATTCAGTTTGGCAAATTAATAACTTTAACTTGGGATAGTAAACAAAAAAAAGATGAAATAAAAAGAATACATTCACTGATTCATACAACACAGAAAAACCGCAAAGACAATATGGTTCGAACAAGTATAGTATTCAATGATCTGGAAACATAGAAACATGAAAACCACAAAACAGAAAGATCAAAAAGATGATATGGTTTTAACAATTATAGTATCCAATGACGTGGAACCATAGTAAATATTTGCATGAATTTGAATTTTTGAACTTACCAAGGAAGCACAAAGATAGTAGAACCAAATCAATATATTGAAAATAGGAAGTAAATGTAGCATATGCTAGCATAGCTAGCATTAAATAGGAAGTCCAGCATATAATCAATGTAAGAAGCAGCCAAGTACCATTATTTCAAGTAACACGACATCCAACAATAAAATAAGAAAGGCAACAATAATCAAAATAGCAAACAGCCAACCAACTCTATTTAATGGAAATAATAATGAGAATAATTTTAAGATAAGAAAAAATATATATAAGTAGTAGTTGGGAGTAACGTGACATGTCATACGGGTAACATGACATCTTTGAAGAGGTAACATAGCATACATAAGACAAATCCAATTAGAACATTAGAGAAAATATCATCCACAATTTGTAATGGAGGCTAATAATAAAAAGTAAACTCTGTCTCAACATGAGCACATGATAACTCTCAACACCAGATAAATATAAGTGAAATGAGAATGAAATCATCTCAAAATGATCATGTTCTTAGTCAGCAACATTATAGAGAGGCATCATAATATAAACACATATAAAAGCAAATATAAATTGTTGCCATAAATATATTATTGCAATCATGAACCCTCTCATCAGTAGCTAAAATGAGTTTAGAACCTAGCAAAATTAGAGCTCAATTTCTCCTAAAAAATTGTGTAGCATGCACAAATGCTAAAAAAAAATTTGTAGCATGAGAGCTCATAAAAGAACATATTATTGCAGTCATGAACCATCTCATCACTAGGTAAAATGAGTTTAAAATCTAGCAAAATCAGAGCTCAATTTCTCCCAAAAAAAATCTGTAACAGCAAAACCACAAAAATAGATCCAGCTAAAAAAGTCTCACCAAGCCCACAAAGGAAGATATGAAACAAGATTCAGAGGGTAAGAAGCTGGAGGAAGATCAGGTTGAGAGCTTGAACTTGCGCAGCGGAGGAGACGGGAGATCTGGTCGGCACGGCCAGAGTGAGAAGAGGAAAAAGACAGAAATTACTCACCGACTGCCAGAGGAGGAAAAGGAAGCAGATACGCGATCGCTTAACCCAAGGAATGAGGTGGGGTTTCTTACCCCTGGGGTAAGCAGGGTAGCGAGGTTGAGCGGGGTTTCGCTACCCCGGGTTAGGTATAGGAAGCGAAACGGTGTTTGGTAGGTTAGCTGGGTTAACTTGAGTTTGACTTTATGTGTAGATAGTCCCATCAAATTCCAAAACAAGTAAATAGATCCCTATAGTTTATGATAGATGCTAGGTCATTTCTTTAATGAAGATGATGCCATTTTTATGTTATAATCCTCTGCATGGCTTGGTTGCTTTTTGACAATCCAATGCTTCTAAATTGCCCCTCTCTAAATCCCATTAAAGCTTTTCTGATCATTTTCTTCATTTCTTGATTGTAGGTCAAGTGATAAGGAAAGAACAAAATGAGGGTTAAGTGAGGGGTAGTTTAAGAACATTAGGATTGTTAAAGGGTAAATAAGCCATAAGTGACATCAGAATGTCAAAATCATGTTATATATACTTGTTTCTGTTATAGAAAAGGATCTAGTTCGATTTGGAAAAAACTTATGACAAAGTTTTAAGGAAAGTGCTTTGAAAATTTTTAGAAAAAAAAAGAGTTTGCATTGCGTATATTCAAGTTGTCAGAGACATATATAAAGAGATTGTTACTTGTATTCAAGTGCAGAGTGGTTTAACTAAGAGTTTTTTAATTGCAGTTAGATTACATTAAACCTCAGCTTTAAGCTCATTTTTTTTGCATTAATTATTAAGGCCTTGACTAGGCATATCTAATAAACAATATCTTGGTGTTTACTTTTCGCAGATGATATTCTCTTTATTGATAGACTAAAGAAGGGGCTAAGACAAAATTTGAGTTATAAAAAAATATCTTAAAATGTAAAGATTTTTGTCTTAGCAAATCAAAAACTGAATATATGGAGTGCAAATTTAATTAAGATAGAAGCACTTGTATTAGTAAGATGACAATTAATAATCGAATTATTATGAAGAGTGTGCGATTTAAATACTATCAATTATTAAAAAATAATGGTGAAATAGATGGAGGTGTTATCAATTTAAATAAGATGACTAAAATAGAGAAATATTTTTAGTGTGTTGTGTGATAAAAAAATTTTATTTAAACTTAAAGGTAAATTGTACAGAATAGTCATAAGACCAATAATATTATATGGTGTAGAATGCTGGCCCACAAAGCAAAGACATAAGTAAAATAAGTATCGCAGAGATGAGCATGCTAAGATGGATGAGTGAGTATATACGAAAAGATAGGATGTGAAATGAGTATATCCGCAAGAAAATTGGGATAGTCTCAGTTGAGGATAAACTTGGGGAGGGTCGGCTTAAATGGTTTGGTCATATAAATTGTAGGACGATGAAAGTTCAAGTAAGGAGTGTCTAGTTATTGAATTTTGCTTGTATTAAAAGAGAAAGAGAAAGACCAAATAAAACATGACAAGAAATCATTGGAAATAATGTTGCATATTTAGAGATAAATGAGGACTTGCTATTTGATAGAGTACAATGAAAACAAAGAATTTATAAAGTCAATCCCACCTAATGAGATAAAGACTTGACTGTTGTCCTTATATAGAAAGGATCTAGTTGTATTTATTCATAAACTATTTAGACTTATTTAATTATTTTTGCCAAGTGAGAGACTTATGTGCATATAGGGCTAAACTAGAGGGGCCTATCTATTATTCACCCAATCAACAATAATGAAAGCTTGCGCTTTTTCTTGACTTTGTTGAAAATTTGTAGACTCCAGATAATATAGATTCTGATATGTAGCGTACAAGTTATGATATGTTTAAGCAGTTATTATGTTGTCGTAAGGGTTTTGCAACAATCTGTTTTCTATCCAGTCCATTGAGGATGAGAAGTGAATATTGAGGTCAAGAGCTTGAACAAGGTCCCAATGCTTTAGTGTCTCAATATTTGTAAGCTACTAGTAGATGACATTTGCACCTTTAAGATGATAATCGTCACTTAGAACTATAGTAATTTCACATTTAGATCTAAAGATTCCAAACCACTGTTAAAGATCTAAAAATTTCTTGTCACTCATCCATCTTTGCATGCTCATCTAGAAATCAACTAAAAATTTAAGCACAGCGACATCACCAGTTTTTTTTTTATTCTATTTATTTTTATTTACTCAGATTGTTTATTCATTTTCCTAAGAAATATCTACTTTAAATACCTTCCAAAACTATCTCACTCCTGCAAAAGTCTACACTGAAGATTGGAGTCATTAAGAGTTGTGTCAGCAGTCATTATGAGGATAAAAAAACAGATTGTTAAAAAAACAGTTGTGTAAGCAGTCATTTTGTAAGCCAAATCGACAAACTTTCAAAAGTGAGAATTCTCGATTTTAGCATAAATTGAGGCATTTAGCCTCAAATGGAATTTAAGGATCAACAACTATGAGTTGAACTCTCATAGTTTCTAGATTGATATTATTTATCATTAAGGAGATGACATTTAAAATCTCCTTAAACCTACATATAATTTTCTAAGAAAATTAGAAAACCCATATGAATTATAAGTTTAAGGACTCAAAAATCATGTGTTCATAGATTAATTACTTCACAAAGATTACTCGGTATGAACTTATTATTTTCATGAATTATTGTAAAACAATTTTATTTAAGTCCTGGAGTTTATTTTATAAAGCACCAGACTTATATGAATTTTTTTACCTTCTTAAGTGGATCCAATATTCGTAGGTATTTGTCGCAAAATGAAGCTAGATAGAGTAAAGTATAAAGATAAAAAAGATAAAGAGAAAAGATGATCGATGTGGCCTACCTATCTTTGATGGTTGGCGCTTGTGGTTGATTCGTGTTTGTATAGACAAAAACACTAGAGAGGGAATGGAGGTGAGATGAGATGATCAAAGTGGAGAGAGATGGGGAAGGATGAGGTGGAGAGAGTTGAGTAGAGAGATGCTTAATCTACAAATTGGAGAGCTTGTATGTCTTGGATGATTCATACGAAGGGCCTTATATAGAAGGGAGATATTGGGTAGATGAGAGTGTGAATGGAGAGAGGAGATGATGAGTGGATGAGGGTGTGAATGGAAAAAAGGTGATAGGTATGGAAGTCAAAATATTAGTAAAAAAAGGAAAAATGTGATATGCATGAAATGGTTGATGGAGAGAGTAATTAAAAAATTACTTATTAGTTTTTTTTTTTTAAGGTTAATAGTGTGTTGACAAACTGCTGCATTTTTTTTTGCACTTTACTGGCATTTCTGTTTGCTATTAACACATCATTTTTAAGGACTTCATAACATATCTGTTGAATTTCCAATAATTTGCATGAGTTTATAATATAAAATTTTGCTTATAAATGTTAATCCTATGTTCGATATTTGTTTGCTTTTCCAACAAATTAAGCCTTGATATATTTTAGGGCTTATCCAGCTCTTTAAAATTTCATGAGTTAAAAAAAATGATTTTGAGTAGTTTTATGTGAGTTATAATTTAGCTCCATAAATAGCTCTAAATTGAAAGTTGGATTTAATTTATACTTTTTGTATATAAACTTATGTTCCAGATGGTGTGTGGAAGATTGAAATATACATAAATATGTAATTATATAAATTTATGTCAATACAATGAGTAAAGGAGTTGTTATTCGTGTTTGAACACAAGGAGGTTTGAGTAAGGATTTTCCTATTACAGTTGGGTTACACCAAGGCTCAGCTTTAAGGCCCTGTTTGGCCGTAGGGCTAATTTGGACTTTTGACGCGCCGGCCCCAAATCAGTCCAAATTGGGTGAGAAAAAATAGAACTTCCCATTCCGCAATCGCGAGATCTGTTTTTGTGCGCTAGGGCTGCTTCTTCCGCAGCCGTCGCCTTCTTCCTCAGCCGTCGCCTTCTTCCGCAATGGGGAGTCTTGTGGCCAAGCTACGCTAGTTCTTCTTCTTCCATCTTCTTCGCGGTCGTCGCCTTCGTCTACGATCGTGAATTTTGTTCTCTTGTGCAGTAGGGCTTCTTCTTCATTCTTCTTCCACGATCGTTGCTTTCTTCCGCGATGGCGACTCCTGTGAACAAGCTGAGCTAGGGCTTCTTCTTCCATCTTCTTCCATGGTCGTCGCCTTTGCACATTTCGTGGTGAGTTATGTTCTCTTGTGCGCTAAAGCTTCTCCTTCCTTCTTCCACGCCTGTCGCTTTGTTGCGCAATGGCGCGTTCTGTGAGCAAGCTGCACTAGGGCTTCTTCTTCCTTCTTCTACTGCATTTTCTTGTGTCTCCCACTATATGAAAAGCATTTTGTTGCAAAAAATATTTGTTTCCTATCTGAGATTTATATCATGCTCCCAGATTCTTCATTTTTATAGCAAAAACTATTTTTTGATCTTTTTGGGAAGCTTGCTGAGGAGACTAATCGAGTTCGAGGTATTATATTTTGCGAACATGTTATGTTTTTCTTGCTCATGCTCCCAGATTCTTCATTTTTTTACAGAAAAATAATTTTTTGAACTTTCTGGGAAGCTTGCTGAGGAGACAAATCAAGTTTGAGGTATATATTTTGCGAACATGTTCTGTTTTTCTTGCTTGCTATAGATGTTCAAGCTTGTGTCTACGTGGCCTGATTAATTTGAAGGGGAATTTACATACAGAATATTGAATTCATCACAAATTACGCATTTCACCATCGTTTAGTAAATATTACGCATATCACACTCTGCTTATGTTGGCTATTGTTACAATAGAAATATAAAACCCATAAGCAGAGTGTGATATGCGTAATATTTACTAAACGATGGTGAAATGCGTAATTTATGATGAATTCAATGTTCTGTATGTAAATCCCCCTAATTTGAACTGGTTAAATTGAATTTCATGTCATATCCTACTTTATTTGACATCCTGAGTATATCCTGCGTAAATCCTAATTGAATGTGGTTGGTTATGTGATTTTTTTAATTGAACACATTGTTTTGTTACATTCATTAATGTATTTCAGGGAGATTGAACTAAGATTGTTGGTTTAATTGATAGTGAATTTGTTGTACATCAAGGAATACCATCCTTGGGTGGAGTCTTTGCCAATAAGGTTTTTCACTTTCATGACCTAACATTATTTTTTCTTTTCCCTGTTGTTGCTTACTTGATGTGATTTTACTAAGAATCTTTTGGAAATCTATATTATGATAAAAGGTTAACGGCCTCTTTATCTCCTCATTCTTTAAACGCACAAAAAGAACCCTGTGTTAAAATGATTACTTTTCATTTTTGGACTATTACTTTGACATGAATAGATTTTCTACTGGAGAGCTAATCATTGGAATGTATGTTTATGATCACATGTGCTTACTGTTTTTGTTATCTTGAAGAAAATACAATGTTTATATCAAGATATAAATTTGTCATAGCAGCATATTTGTTTTTGCCATCCATGTAAGCCATTGATATTGGAGGGCTTATCATCTCGTGGCTTAGATTGTATATATTGTTATTCGTTTTAATTTGTTGCCTGTATCCTATACATAATAGATGCCTGTTATCTGCAAAACTAGATGGAAGAACAAATAAAGTAGAGGTGGAAAATTGTCCTAAATTTTATTTAATTATAGATCATAACAAGCGTGTGAGTAAGGAGGCTATTGATCTGCACTAGAGCTTGTGTTAATAATTTTTCTGCTAGCTTGACAATGTTTTGAATATCAAATTATTGAGATTTTCTATGATATGAAGTTTTTAAAATGTAAAATAGTGCATATATGAGATTGATTAAAAAAAAGATACGACTAATGCCTATTATTTTCTTTCATGTTTAATTTTGACAATGACCCTCCATCGTAGAAAGAGAAAAATATTTGAGAAAATAATTAAGCCCAAAATCAAAGTGGGCATTAATTCGGATTGTGAATCAAGCAACTTCTCCTATATATATGGAGGTCATTCATATATATATGGAGGTCATTCATACTCTTCACATCACAAAGTTAATTCTTCTCCCACACAAAAGCTGATTACGGATTATTTTCGACGTAAGTTGCAAAAATATTCAAAAAATTTATAGCTCTAGTAGAGTGTTATATTTTTATTAGGTTATGCATGTGTGACATCATCCTTCATTTTAGTAACTGCTACTTATATTTATATATTTATTTTCTTCTTTCAGATATAAAAAATAATCATTCACTAAAAATGGATGATACAACAATCACAAACATGACCCAAGGTAATGAAGTTGGGTCTGGGACGAAGCAGAAGAAAAGGACGATGGGTTTGTCAGATTCTGAGTGACAAACTCGTTGAATTAGTTGAAACTGCATTTGATGAGAAAAGAGTATTGAAGGGTTCTCCTATGACAACTGAATGGCCAAGTATAGTGCAGAAGTTTGCGGATCAATTAGGAAAAGAGAGACCCTTAAAAATCTTGCAGACTGCATGGAAGAAATTAAAGGAGAAATGGAGAAAGTATCACGAATTGCATCATAAAAGTGGGTTTGGTTGGAATGAGGAGACGAAAATGTTGGAAGCTGAGGATGTGGTTTGGGATAGTGTCATATCGGTAAGAATTTATTTTACAGAACTGATTGAACTTTCTTTCATAGAGATTCTATAACACCACATTCTTTTCTTTAATAGGAAAATGTCAAATATCAAGTCTGCCGCAGAAAATCATTCAAATACTATGATGTTATGACAAAGATTTGTCAAAAAAGCACTGAAGTAGGTCAAACTGCTCATGTTAGGCGGCGATTACCACATAGCTCCCAACCATCAAATGAAGAAATAGAAGTAGAAGAACAAGACACAACACCTGTTGTCAATGATGCCCTAACTTCATTTAATATAGTGCCTATATTGTCGAGTAGTAGCAGAAAGAGAAAAAGATCTGCATCATCTGTAAGCCTTGACAGGTTACAGATTCAAGAAAAGTATACGAAAGCATGTATTGAGAAGAATCAACTTCTCTCACGTTCTGATGACAACATGCAGAAATGCATGTTAAAAATTAATAACATTCCAAATATTTCTGCTACTGCAATTATTGCTATAGGGGCATTTGCAGCTTCAAGTGACAACAACAAAATTATGATCCTGAATGTTAAAGGAATAGTTTTAACAAAGTTGGTTGAATACGTTGTTTCTCAAAATCCAGTGTTTTGTAATGAGCCAGTTTAGAATCCTCCTCCTCAGCCACCTGCAGATTTAAATTAGCCTCAAACAGTGGATTACAATCTTTTCTGACATTTGCAGGCTTTTCTGATAGAGAAACTATCTGAGTAGTTTTTGGAATTTGCTAATCAGACTTCTTTAATTAGTATTCTATTTTGATTAGTCAGACTATCTTGTCATAATGTTTGTTTTTTGTTTTTTTATAAAGTGATAATCATATTTTGGAGAATGAATTATTCTCAGTTAGTATTTCGTATTCATATGTTTTTTTTTTTAATTATCGCTCATTTGTTGAGTTTTTGTGACTGTACTTTACCTTTTATTGAACTACATAACTATGATCATTATTGTATTTATAATTGAGCACTTTGCTAATATTGATATTGTGACTGATATGTTTATATTATCTCCACCTGTTGTATTTGCCTGTTGTAGACATGAATGAGCGGAGAGATTATTTAATTGGCAATAATATAGATCAATCAATCGAAGATGATATAATGGAAACTGTTGCTAGTACATCTATTAGAAGAACTATGTACAATCGCAGTTATAGTGGGCATCAATATATTACACGATTTGCTCGAAGGGTAATTACACTTCACAATGACTTTTGTAAAATGTAAAATATTTCGAATTAAGTGCTTTAATTAATTATAAATTTAAAATCTTTAACAATTACAATAAAGAAAAAATATGAAGTGACAAAAGTTTTAGGCAAGAATGAAAGTGGAAAGTTTTGAGTTAATTCAGATTATATTACTAACTATAAATCTTGAATAAAATACATAATCTTCATGTTATACATGTTGCAGTAGACATATATGTATATCAAATCAATTTTGAGTTTGAGTCAAATCAAATAAAAATTCGAGTACGCTTGTTTTGAGTTTAAAAAGGTTTGCACCGGTCTCATCTCCGATGAATGTAGGATATTATAGAAGAATAGATTTCATTTTTATTCCAATTATAAGCGTTACATGTCTGAGTGGCTGAATTGTTAAACATTTGTCATTATTTAATTACTTATGCATTAATTACTAGCTTAAAAGCTGTCCTTGTGCAAATCATGTGACTTGAAATGTCCCTTGAATCTTGTCTTTCCTATAGAAACTGAAATTTTTTATTTTTTCCACTATTTTCAACAATTTATTAGATATACGTCAGATTACAGGTTGGCCCAACATGATTATAGTAGTATTTGCAAGTGGTTGCTCTTAGTTTTTAATGTATGTATACGAGTATATAAGATGAATTAGTAAATTTAATTAGTACTGATAAAGATTAAGACCAGATTAAAAAAAAAAAATCAAACTTTTAAAAGAGTCATTTCTCCTGCAGTAACTGTTGAGCGATTTTCCTTTTCAAGCAAGTGTTGAATTCCTCTGCTTCCTTGCATTTTAGACGCTTTGAATGGATCTTGAACAGCTTCAAAGGCAATGGTCGCAGCTAATGAAGTCCCTGTGCTTTGAGGTTTGCGATAAAATCTTCATTTGGGTCTTCAAAATATTATAGTTTTGCTAATGTTCTTCATTAAAGATTTAAAAAAATGCTGCTCTGATTTTAAGTGATTTTTTGTCATTTGAAGGAGATTGTGAACAATCAATACAGGTTACTGCAGAAACTGGAAGGAGACGACCATTTTCTCTATGAGACAGCGACAGATTACCTCAGCGGGGCCCTGGCAGTGATCAATGAGATGAGTTCTTTACTGTGAGTAAAACAATCTGGGATGGTTAGAGATTTTCTTCTTCTTTCTTGTTCTTCTTGTAGTGTTAGCTGCTTCATCATCATGATCTTCTTTTTTTCTTTCTTTTTTCTGTTCAAATGCTAGCTTCTGTTCCTTCCTCATCTAATCCTGGCATTTTTCTTCTGTTTCTGATGCTAGATGCTTCTCATTGTTGTTGTTGTTCAAATGCTGCTAGCTGTTGTTGCCTCTTCTTTCTCGTTTTCTATTGCTATCTTCTTCTCATCTTCCAATTTCACCTTCATTGTCTTCTTCTTCTTCTTCTTCTTCTGCTATTGCTAGCTATTTTATTTCTCATGCTCTCTCTGCTGCTACTGATATTCCTTCTTCATCTTCTTCCTTTTTGCTATTGTTGCTTCTTTTTGGCCTGCAATGTTACTTTGAGAACATAAAATTATTATTGGATCATAAGTTACAAGCTTAAACTTTTAGGATAGTTGGTAACTTGAGATTGAACATAGTATTAGAATCAAAGGGATCTCAAGTCCGAGCCTTACGACTGTTAATTATCTCTTTACATAAGGCTGTTAATTTAGCTCGAAGATCGAAGATCGCTCGAAAATTAAATCGAAATTTGAATCAAATCGAGCTCGATTCGATCTAAATGAGCCGACTAACGAGCCGTTTGTTTGGCTCGAAAATTTTATCAATCCAATCTTGAGCCGGCATAGGATCGGATCGAGATAGCTCGAAATCGGATCGATTAAAAAAATAAAAATATTATATATATATATATATATATTGATGCGGGACGAATGAATAACGATGAAGTTTAGAAATCAACAATTTTATAAAGCAGATTATTCACAAACTAATGTTAGAATATCAGAGAACAATTTTATAATGACTGAGAAATTAATTAAACCTGCAAAACTGATTTCTTTCAAAATTTCAAATAAATTAGATCGAAGGTAATTGAAAAATTACTTATTCAGATTAGGGCGCAATCCGGTCTTCAACAAATCAGAAACGAGGAACAGGATTAAGGATCTCACAATATTTAACCAATAGTAATTTAAATTCACCCAATAATGAAAGGTCGCACAGGTGGAATAAATTCGATTAAATTACAAGCGAGCAGAAAAATCCAGATTATTCCACTTAACCAGGTCAAAGGCTTTATTAAAATTCATACCTGAGTAAGAGAGTCCAGGGACTACGATATAATGTCCCCAAAACTTAGGGCTCGGGCAGGCGCCGGTGGGCGCACGGGCGGAGGCGGGTGGGCGCGTGATCGAACCGGCGCACAGGCGCAGTTGCGATGGCGGCGCTGAGGTGGGCTCAAGCGAGCTCGCTATCTTAGGCACGCGCGGGACGACGAGTCGGCGCACCCAGAACAGCTTGTGGAGCAGAAGACTTGGCGCTCGGCGGCGTCGAGCGTAGCTGTGTACTAATGTCGACGTAGTCGGCGCAGGTGCGTCGTCGGTAATGTGAAAACTTGACGATGCGATCACGTCAAACCGGAGTCGGCGAGCTAGATCCAAGAGCGCAAACGAGCAGGCAGGGTGGGCAAGGATGAGGTGAGGTGAATGCTGAGGGATGTAAGATGAATGAAATCGAACCCAGAGGGGGGGAGCTGGAGCGGATGGAGTTTAGGGATTCTCACCCAAGGCCCAAGTCCTTCCCTATCCAGGATATCGATTCATTCCAGAATCAAATAATCCCAAGGGAAACACAAGTCAAATTCATTCAGTATTCCAAAAAATAAGAGTAACAGGGAGGCGTTTATATAGACCTTCAGGATATCGATTCATTGCTGATTTTGCTTCTGCTTCTTTTTGTTCTTTTTCTTCGCTAATCTTTTTTTAAATGCCAGCTTTTAATATTAAAATTAATTGACTTGTAGGGATCAAACTAAGATTGATTTTGAGAAGCTGAATTTTTTGTACTTCAAGCTGAGGGGAGCATCAAGCAAGTAACTCCATAATATCCAGCTTCCATCCCGTTTTGTTTCTTAATTTAATATATTTTCTTAACCACTTAAATTCATAAAATATAGCCGTTAAGCTGGAGAAGTTATTGCGTTCGGACGGCGCACCGTCCGGAACCCAATCAGAGGACGCCACGTGTGTCATGCAGCTGGGTCCGGGCACACGTGGCGCCCTCCGATTGGGCGTCCGAACGGTGCGCCGTCCGCGCCCAATAATTTTTCGTTAAGCTGTCTTTGTTTCCCCTTTTGAACAGCAGCATAGGAGCTCAGAGGATTTTGAACGCATGCGAAGCATTTTACCAATGCTGCAGAGATGGAAATAATGAAGGGTGAGTTTTGCGTCTGATATTGTGGTTTTATATTTTTCATATAACTTAAAACTAAAATAAATTTTATTAAGGTCTATTTATTTACTTTCATTTTTTGCTTCCCAATAATTTCAATTATTATTAGCCTTTTATGAGATAATAAGGATGTCTATCAAATTGAAAACTTTGATAAAAATGTTCATAAAATTAGTAAGTGGGAGGGAGTGGGGGAGAAAACGCGACACATATACGACTAAAGAGATCATTGCTACGTGGGATTGAGTGAGAGAGAAATTTATACAACATACCTGGACCCTGTTTGGCGCAAGGACCAAAATCAAGACTAAAAAATTACAATAATAATGATAAATAATTTTTTTAATAATTTTACACATATTTTAATATAAAAAAATATTGTTCTGTTTCACATATTTAATAATTTTCAATAAAAATATTAATTTTATTTCACATGTTAGATCAAAATATTCGATTTAATTATTTTGATATAGGATGTGAAATAAAGTTGATATTTTTATTAAAAATTATTGAGTATGTGAACTAAAATAATATTTTTTTTATGTTAGAATATACGTAGAATAATTAAAAAAAATTTATTTATTATTATTTTTTTTTAAATTAGTATTATTTTGATCATAATTTTGATTCTTGCGTCAAACAGGCTATTAATTTTGGCTTTAATTAGGCTTATTGTTGTTATTATTCTTCTCATCTAAAGTTTAGAAACTATTGATATGTAAATCTTTGAAAATATCAAATACAAGTTTAGGGCTGGTTCATTAAACATTTTACTTGTCTCATTAATGATTAACTTAAAGGTGAAAATTAGTTGATGCCTTCCTTTTGTGGCTCACATCTAGGCTTGTCAGTGGGTCGGATCTTGACCCGATACGATTCGAGTTTCGATCCAATTATTTTATTAAATGAAATAATTTTTTGACCCAAAGTATTAATTCGAAATTCGATCCGGTCTGTTTATATATTGAGTTGGTTGGATCCGGATTGGCACTGACCCGATCCGATAAAAACTCGATTCAGTTTTTTTTTAAATAGTATTATGTATTTTTATTAAGTCTTGTAATAGTAAATATAAAAATTAAAGTTAAAATTTTATTAGATGACTATATATTATTACTTTATATTATATTTAAATTATTTTTTATTGATTTTATTAAGATTTTTGTTTTATAAATTTTTGTTTATAATATTATTTTAAAAATTAAGTATTTTATTTTTTTTTATAATATTTTTACATATGTTATTATTTTTATTATATATATATATATAATTTTTATAATGATTTAAAATAATATAAGAATATTTTAAATTAGGTTTATAAAATTAAATTTTTTAATAAAAATAAATGATGTGAAATGTATATTATTTATTTATTTATTTCATATTTTTAATTCATATTTAACGTTAATTATTTGATAATATATGAATTAATTAATATTATTAATATATATATATATTTTTTTTAAAATTAACGAAAAGTTTTCACGTTTTTTAAGAAAATTAGTGGCTTAAATAAGTTAATTATAGTTAGTATACGTTTCACGTTGACCCAAAATTCAATCCGAAAAATCCGTTCTGTCACTGTTTCGGGTCGACACTGATTCAATTCGATTTTTTATCTGATCCGGATGTCTTCCCTGGGTCAAAGCTAACCTATCCAAATCCTATTCATTGATAGGCCTGCTGACATCATTTTGTTATCGATTTTCAGAATTCGTCAATATTATGAATCCATTCAGGCTTCATATGACTCATGATCACGAAAATATTTACGATCCATGGGTCACGAAAAATCCTTTCGTGATCATTCCAATAGTTTTTTAATTATCGCTAGTTTAGCCGTATTTTCTATATTACGAATTCATTTAGGCTCCAGTAGTTTTTAACTTATCACTTAGTTTAGGCCTCGTTTAGTTCGAGCTTTTTTTAAACACGAAAAAAATTATTTTATTTTTACGTTTAATGGGGGAGAAATTTATTTTACAATTAGAAAATATGTAAATTGTGAAATACCTTCAATTCTAATATTCGTATTTGTATTAGATGTGAAATAAAGTTGATTTTTATAGTTGAAATTTATGTTGGACAAGAAACTCGCCTCGAATCAAACGAGGCTAACAAAGGTAAAATGATTAAAATAATGATAAATTGATAATTGTTTATGTTAATGACCTTAATTATTTCTACTGGCTATTAAATAGAGGAATTAATTAGCTTGAGGGTTTCTATAAATTAAATGGTAAGATGATCAAGACTCAAAATTTATAGACCTAGGTACCTTCTACTCGACTAATATTAAATCAAAGGTAAGTCTAACATGATAATTAGATTTTCGTCGAAGTACCTAGAGTTCGATGATTTTCAAATTGTGAAAAACCACTTACGCCGCACAAATTAAGGTTTTAAAATTCGGCTTCAATTTTAATCACAAGTTAGAAGGTTTAAGTGTCAGTAGTTTTTTTGATGGTTTTGATAGTTTTTATTTTAACTATTAGATTATTTCTTTTAACTTATTTATAGTTTGAAAATCTTAAAATTTAATTTTATAAATAATTAGATATAGAACATTGATCTTAATTCATTAAAAATATATTTGTACTTTAATTATTTTTACTTTATACTATTTCTCCCTTTTATAGTGTTCTTACACTAGATGCTTCCTAGTACTCTTTTGACCAAATGATAGTTGATATTGCCCGGCCCGAGGACCAAAACAGGATTAAAATAGTACTAGTTTAAAAAATAACAATAATAATAATAATAAATTATTTTAACTATTCTACACAAATTTTAATATAAAAAATAATATTTTACTTCACATACTCAATAATTTTTAATAAAAATATAAATTTTATTTCACATCTTAGATCAAAATACTCGATTTGAATGTTTTGGTCTAGAATATGAAATAAAATTGATATTTTTATTTTAAATTGTTGAGTATATAAAGTAAAATAATATTTTTTTTATATTTAAATTTGTGTAAAATGATTTAAAATATTTATATAATATTATTATTATTATTGTTTTTTAAATTAGTATCATTTTGGTCCTGTTTTAGTCCTGTTTTGGTCCTCGCGCCAAACAGGGGTGTTAGCTGAGCTTTGACCGAAAAATTTAAGTTTCTATTGAGACACTCGTGTTTAAGCAAAAGCTCGTAAAATATGACTCTTTGGATAAGCGTTAGCCGAAACTGATCCAAATCCATAAAATGGACTATTTTAAGTCTAACATCTCCATCAGTAAAGTCGTACTGAACTAATAAAAAAATATTTTTTTTTCTCTATCTCTTTGTCAGAGCCCTAAACACGTTGGAAATCCTTAAGAAAGAGCACGCTCTTTTGAATTCAAAGCTCGGCCATCTATTTGAGGTACTTTTTTTTCTTTTATTTCACCATTAACAACAGGATTTTTTCTACTTCATTTGAAAAGTATGATGATAGTGTGATTTGAACCTTAGACTGCTGGTTCTCAAGCAAGCTCATTTCCTGTTGAGTTAGGAGAATATTACGCGTTGATGGCACTCAAATATGTACGCGTTACATATTTGAACCTCTATTTTTTGAATATTGCATTTATACCACAAGTCAACTTAATCACAACAAAATTCCTCCTTATGGGGTGATTTTGTGGATTAGAGAAGTCTATATTTAATTTAGAAAGTTGAGATTCAAATATGTTATTTTGTAAGATTTCAGGAATATGTGTGAAATTGTCCAAATTTATTTTTTAAATTATTTTTATTTATTTATTTTCTCTGATTCTGCCAACTAGCTTGAGAAGCAAGTGCTTGCTGCTGGGGGGAAGTTCCCATTTCTACCGTAGTGTCAATTTCTTCTGATATTCATTGACATGAAACAAATGTTGGCCGAAAGTTCCGATGAAGAAGTTCATCTCGGTTGATCGCCACTAATCTTCATTTTTTAATCTGACTTTTTACTGTAAATATAGGAATGACAACAGGGCGGGTTTGGATCGAGTTTATAAATACTCATACCTTTCCAGCTATATACTATTCATTATTCATACCCGCCCTGCCCCTATTAATAGTTTAATTTGTTTAGGATTATTGTATTTGAGTTCTAATTAATTTTCTTAAAATAAGTAGACTTTGCTACCCTCCAATGTAATGATTTGATACAATTTGTAATTTTATATATAGCATTAATTAAGTAGCTTATTAAGCTCCACAGTGTTGGTACCTATTACAGGTTCAATTGTTTCGATCGACCTAAAATTTGATTCAAAAATTTGAGCAGTGGCGGATCATGGAACCGATCCGGGTCGATTCCGATCCGATCTGATTCCTAATCCGATCCGAATGTATCCTGGTCGAATCCGTATCAGGTCCAACCTGATCCGAATAGTTAAACTTTGTTTTAATATTGATATTAATGTCATATAATCCAATGCAAGAAAAATATTTATTCTAAGGATAATCTTAATTGAAATAAGATTGGTTATAAGGATAATGAGAAAAATATGTATGAAATGGAAAACAAAAAGGCATCTTTCATATTATTGGCATCTATTTATCATCATATAAGTCAGACTCATATTAAAATCAAATATTTGGATTTATACCATAAAATAGTAACCGGCTAAAAGATGCTCTTTCTAATTTTTACATATTTCATAATTCAAATAAATAATTAACTAATGATTTTAAATTGGATAAATTGATTATAAATTAATATTTTTTACATTTTAGTCTCTGAAATTTGCATCATTAAACGTAGATTGTTAATTTTTAATTTTTATTGCTGTTTGATCTATTAGTTTTTAGAGATAATTACCTACATATCACACAATTTAGCTTTATTTATGTCTTACCCATCCATTCTTTAGTTAATTACGCTATGTATACTCAAAACATTATAAAATCTTATATACACATATTTTAACTTATTCTTATTATAATGAGTAATCATAATTTTTCAATAACCTAACTATAGTTAGATTACAAAAACTCTGAATCGTTCATCATATTATTTTTAGGATATTTAAATATATTTTGAGTGAAAATCTTAAAACCTTTAATGTTTAGGTGACGGCAAAGGAAGGAGACATCCGCGACATGAATTGATTTTAGGACAAATCAGCACTTTAGTATAGTATTGTAGAAGAGAAAAATATATATTATTAAGAGTAAAAATATAATTTTAATGATTTACTAACAGAATATTTTTTTTCAAATAGATTTTAATTAAATTTTAACTCAAATGTGTGTATGTAAGATTTTATAATGTTTTGAGTGTGCATAGTGTAATTAACTAAGAATGGATGGGTAAAATATAAATAAAATTAAATTGTGTGGCATGTAGTTAATTATCCCGAGTTTTTATCTTAAGTTCTTGTGAATTTTTTATTTTATTATTTTTATTTTTTTATGTAAAAAAATATCTACATAACTTTATAGGCGTGTACACCGTTTATGTTACCAAACTATCATGGACCAATCCAAACAATTCAAATTATCCATCACGCCATTTAATTTTGGATAAATTTCATTTAGGTTTCAGATTTTTGAGTGCAATATTGCTCAAGTTTGTGGTTCTAAATTTTTAATATTTGAGTTACCAATTTTTAATTGAGTTTCTTTTTTAATTTTTTTATTATTAAAATTTGAAAAATTATAGTTTTACTCTCTCCCTGTAAGGGTACTAGATTATACTAGTCGTAGGAAATCGATAGCTTTGCACGCCAGCTACTGTTAAAAGAGTTGCGCACAGCCAATAAATATCATTAACCGTTCTTCGAGAACTGCTTGCTTTTGTGTAGCACCACTGTTCAGAAGGAAGAGAGAGGGAGGAGAAGTTATTGGGTTCGGACGACGCACCGTTCGGAACCCAATCAGAGGGCGTCATGTGTGTCATACAGCTGGGTCTGGGCACACGTGGCGCCCTCTGATTGGGCTTCCGAACGGTGCGCTGTCCGCACCCAATAATTTTTCGAGAGGGAGAGGTTGGGACAAGCAATTGCCCTCTTGATTTGCAAATGACCCTCCACCTCTTATGCTAGCTGTTTGGCTAATAGGGGATATATATATATATATATAAAAAGAGAAAAAGTGTGCAGGAGAAAAGTTAAAAAAGTAATTTTAAAAATTTTAATAATAAAAAATTTATAAAGAGATTTCAAAATTAAGATATATTAAAAAATTTTAGAATTATAAATCTGTGTTATATTATATTCTAAATACAGGAACTTGAAAGTAATTTACAAATCTTGTCGGTGGATTAAACAATAATGAGATCAGAAACCTTGAAACCAACCTGTAATAATTCATATTTTATGTTTCATAAAAAAAAAAAAATCATATTTCATAGGTCAATATATAAAGTTAGCCTTGGAGACCGACAGCTGTCTGTACCACCTACTAACCCTCCAGGCCCCATGTTGCGGTCCCCATTATCGAAGCTTTTACAGGTTATGGCCGGTTACGGGAGTGCGAGGTGAGATGATATCAACCATTGGTCCAGCTAGGATGTCCACGTGGATGGTTCGGATGGATGTAAAGTGGGCTCCAGCAGGTCGAAGGAGAACATCCAATAAGAAAGTGCCAGCAGGTCGAATCTCCTCACTTTTTTCCCTTAATTTGGCTCCTGTTGGTGTTTATCATGGCTGGCAGCATGACAATAAATTAATTTCATTTTAGGGAAATTATTGCTAAATTTCTTATAATTTATTTTATTTTTTTATTTCCACCGTAATTAGGGTGTTCAAAAATATAAAAATCACTCTTATCCTCAGGCCTATTATTGTCTCTCTTTCCTTGCTCAAAGCTTGCTCACCTGCATTACGCATAGTTTCATTGTAGCATAAAATCTCTTATATTCTTCAAAGTTATTAACTTCGATATTTATCCTACTTTATTGATCACGATAGGCACCCTCGTGGCGATTCTTCTCTCCTTCATAGCTAAAGTAATATCAATTTCGAAACATACAGCTCCTGAATTACTTGAGTCGCTAAAGAAAAGACTTCTTTCATCGAATTTGCTTTGAAAACTATTAGCCCACACCTTCTTATTGACTGCCCTGTTTAGCGCGAGGACCAAATCAGGACCAAAATAATACTAATTTAAAAAACAATAATAATAATAATAATAATAATAAATAAATTTTTTTAATCATTCTACACAAAATCTAATATAAAAAAAAACTATTTTACTTCACATACTAAATAATTTTCAATAAAAATATATACTTTATTTTATATCCTAAATCAAAATATTCAAATCGAGTATTTTGCAGGCATTAAGTGTGTCATTAATGGGATATCTGTATCACAATTAACTTCTTATTATCAAAAGCCGCCCTTATTTTAGAAGAAGTCGGCCCCTCATATGGGCAACTATTTTTAATCTATCATATGAACGACTTCTGCTTTTATTATTTTCTGAAATTATAATTTTATTTAATTATTTGATTATATTTCTAAGAACATCCCTTATAGAAATAGTGTGCTTTTATTTATTAAAAAAATTAACAATTAATTATAACAAAAAAATTTTAAATGTCAATTTCTAGAAGGGGTAGTCAAATACATGTATTTAATTAACCCCTTCCAGAAGTTCGTGGCATTAAATAATTTAAACCTATTAAATGCTAATTTTTTGAGGAGATTAATTAAATAATTATATTTAATTAACTCCCTTTACAAATTGGCATTTCCTTATAATTAATTAGTAATTATTGTGAATATAAAAGCATACTATTTTGTTTCTGTATTTTTATAAGAGCTATTCTAAAGATATATTCAAATAATTAATTAAAATTATAATTTTAGAAAATAATAAAAGCGAAAGTCGCCTAACTTTAAATAATAAGAAGTCATCCGTAGCATAGGTATACTTAGGCCTGTCTTAAATGAATTTTTTTTTACTCGTCAATCTGCCCCGTTTACTGACCCGATCCATTTACAAATAAATGGAACGAATATGGATTACAATTGACCCGACCCATTTAAAATTTGATCCGTTTAAAATTTGATCCGTTTATGTAATTTAATTTGTAGTTCATACAGGGATACATTGTCGCTAATAATCTTTTTATTGCAAAGCTCAAGTAAAGAGTATCACTATAATTAATTAATAAAAGATTCTCACAGATTTTATTAGTAAATTATAGTTTATAGTGCTCAGTTTATATTTCACAATATATATGTATATTGTTGACGTAGGATGTGGGGGTCCAAGGAACACCGAAGAGAGAAAGAGAGTCCCGGAAGACGGCGGCGCGCAAATGGGGGAGCCTGTTAATAGAGGCTCAGGGGGAAGATTCTGTCCAAGGCAACCAGAAAAAGCACACAGAGATTTAAGGTGGTTCAGGGAGGAAATCCCCTACGTCCACCGATCGATCAGCGAATAGGTTTCACTAAGTGGGAAAAGTAACCCTAAAACAGGGTTTATACAGTGCTTTGTTATAAAAAAGGAAGAGGAAGAAGAAGAAGAAGAAGAAGAAGAAGAAGAAGAAGAAGAAGAAAGGAAGCTCTTCAGTTGGAGCTCTGTTACAAAGGAATGAGAAAACTAGGGGTCTCAGAGCCCTGAGTCTTTCTCTGTCCCTCCTTTTTTCTTTTGTTCCCTTTTTTTTGGCTGGGACTGTTCAGCGGTTTTTATAGCCGTTGACATGCGTAGCTCCACCCTGGTTTTCCGGAGAAAAGGTGATGGGTAAGCTCTGAGCGCCGCTTGTCTGTCACTGGAGAAGTCCGCAGCTGTACGAGGAAGATGATACTCTTTAATACTGGTACTTTCATGGGGAAGAGCGTCTGTACGGAGATCGGCGGAGTTAGGTGAAGCTGATTGTGACAGGCGATACTTCGTATCCTCGGATCCGAGGTTATGAAGATCTATTCCTGGATCGTCGTGGACGATGGTTGATCGATCTCTCGTGCCCGAGGTTTGACCTGGGTTAATAATCCTGCAAAACTGGAAGCTGAGTCAGCAAATCAATCAATCAAGTATGGACCTGTCAGGCGCCACGCGTTCGGCCAGGATGCAGCGCAGGAACCACGTGTTCAACATATATATATATATATATTACAAATACTGATTTTTACATTAAAATATTTAATTAATTCATAAAAATATAATATTTTTTTGTTATTTTATTTTCAATAAATTTAACATTGTTTTAAATTTGATTATGAAAATTACTTAAAAATAACTACTTTTATTGTAAATGAATTAAATCCGAAAACCCGAGTTCTGAACCGATTTGATTTCCGACCCAAGAGGATATGGATCGACTATGACCCGATCCGATATATAACCCGATCCGACATATATAGATTTGGTCCGACCCGAATCTGATCCGTTGACAGTAGGCCTGTCAACGGATCGGATTCGGGTCGAGTTGACTCCGACCCGGATCCAAATCCATATATGTCGGATCGGGTCATGGTCGATCCATATCCTTTCGGGTCAGAATTGGATCGGTTCGGAACTCGGATTTTCGGATTTAATCCATTTACAATAAAAGTTGTTATTTTTTAATTAATTTTTATAATTAAATTTAAAATAATATTAAATTTATTGGAAATAAAATAAGGAAAAAATATTATATTTTTATGAATTAATTAAATATTTTAATATAAAAATCATTATTTGTAATATATATACCAAGGTTTTGAAAACCGGACCGGCTTCAGAACCGGTAGACTGAAAGGTTCAAGGTTCAATGGTCGAACCGAGGTCGAATCGGGGTCGAACCGGGATGAAGTAAAATTTAAAAAAACTAATAAAATATAATATAAATATAGTTAAGATATATATTATTCACACACCAACACAATAATTAGACATAAAATGAATATTTAATAATTAAATTTAACAAATAATATCTTATGTCAATAACCCAAAAAATAATTCCAAGCAAATCAAAATAACAATAACCCAACAAAATATTCACAAATCACAAATTGAGTATAATATTTAGTACATCATTAAAAGATCTGAACAAATATATGCTTTATCATTATTAAAATACTAAATCATTTCATCATTTCATCATTTCATATCACTAAAATACTAAAATACTAAATAATTTCAAAAGGGCTGGAGAGGAGAGTGCGAGACAAGAGAAATCGCGAGTTCGTGACTATCGCGCGAGTAGAGGCTGCAGAACGGAGGCTGAGTTAGAGATCCAGAGTTTAGGATTTTTTTTTTATTTTAAGCTCAACCAGTCCAACCTTACCGGTTCAACCGCGGTTTAGACCGGTTTTGGCCGGTTTTAAGCGGATCCGATTATGAAATTAAACCGGACCGGTTGGCTGACCGGTTCACGGTTCGACCGGTTGAACTGGCCGGTCCTGTCC
This sequence comes from Apostasia shenzhenica, assembly GCA_002786265.1. Lineage (NCBI taxonomy): Eukaryota > Viridiplantae > Streptophyta > Magnoliopsida > Asparagales > Orchidaceae > Apostasia > Apostasia shenzhenica. Next base: position 10,454,023 of record KZ451950.1, read on the forward strand.
GGTTTTTAAAACCTTTATATATACATATATATTGTGAAATATAAACTAAACATTATAAACTACAATCTACTAATATAATATGTAAAAATCTTTTTATTAATTAATTATAGTAACGCCCTTTACTTGAGCCTTCCAACAAAAAGATTATTAGCCACAATATAACCCTATATGAACTACAAATTAGATTACATAAACGGATCGAATTTTAAACGGGTCGGGTCAATGGTGATCCATATCCGATCCATTTATTTGTAAATGGATCGAGTCAGTAAACAGGGCGGATTGACGGGTCAAAAAAAAATTCATTTGGGGGTTTAATCGGATCGGATCGGGTCATAATTCGATCCATTGACAGGCCTAGTTGACAGGCTTAGGCAATCCGACCCTAATCCAATCCTATTTTTATTAAATTTTTTAGTTATAATTAATTTTATTTATTTATTTATTTTTAAAGAAATCATAGTCTTCTTTCCCAAGCCAACCGCAAACTCATGAATACATATAGAAAGTCGTGTTGAGAGAGAGACTGAAAATATATATAGAGAGAGCAGGGCGAGTGATACGAACATGTCAAACATAAATAACACCCAGGGCCCATTCATCTTCTTCCCTCTCACTTCTCAGTTCTCAGTACGCCATTAAAGCTATCACGCCTCTTTTCCCTTCCCCGAGCCTGACCCAGCCTGAAAAGCCATAGACGACAAAAGGCCGAGCCAAAACCCTAGCAAAACCCCACGATCCCCAGATGGCCGCCTCCCCCGCTCTCGTCCTCCTCAACCTCCTCCTCCTCTGTCTCTCCTCGCCGGCGGCCGCGGTCCTCGCTCCGACCGACTACCTTGCTCTTCAATCCATACGCAAATCCCTCTTCGACCTCCCCGGCTCCTCCTTCTTCTCCGCCTGGGACTTCACAGCCGACCCATGCTCCTTCCACGGCGTCCTCTGCCGCGGCAACCGCGTCGTCGCCCTAGCCCTTGGTGACCCCCGCGCCGGCTCCCCCGGCCTCTCCGGCCGCCTCTCGTCCGCCCTCGGCAGCCTCTCCGCCCTCGCCGAGCTCTCCCTCGTCCCCGGCCGCGTCGCCGGACCAATCCCCTCCTCCCTCTCGCTCTGCCCCTCCCTCCGCTTCCTCGCCCTCTCTGGCAATCTCCTCTCCGGCCCGCTCCCCCCTTCCCTCTCCTCCCTCCGCCACCTCCGCATCCTCGACCTCAGTTCCAATCTCCTCTCCGGCGAAATCCCTCGTTCAATCCCTCTCCTCCCTTCGCTGTCAACCCTAATACTCTCCGGCAACCGCCTTTCCGGCCCCATCCCATCTTTCTCCCCCAAATCCCCCCTGGTCCGCCTCGACCTCCGTCGGAATTTTCTCTCCGGAATCCTCCCCGACTCCCTCCCCCCTTCCCTCCGTTACCTATCCCTCTCCTCCAACCGTCTCTCCGGCCAAGTCGACGCCGTCCTCCAGCGACTCCGCCGCCTCACCTTCCTCGACCTCAGCTCCAACAGTCTCTCCGGCCCCATCCCAGGCGCGGTCTTCTCTTTTCCCATCTCCTCCCTCCGCCTCCAGCGCAACGCCTTCTCCGGCGCTGTTCGCCCCGCCGGCCCCGTCCACATCCCCTACATCGACCTCAGCTACAACCGACTCAGCGGGCTGATCCCGGCGGCGCTCGCTGGGGCAGAGTGGCTCTACCTGGACTACAACCGCTTCACCGGCGACGTGCCGGCGAGGTTTGTAGAGCGGGTGGAGAAGGGGGAGATGAGGGTGCTTTACCTGCAGCATAATTTCTTGTCGGCGGCGGCTATCTCGCCGGATGCGAGGATTCCGGTGGCCACTTCCGTCTGCTTGCAGTACAACTGCATGGTGCCCCCGGTGCAGACGGCGTGTCCGGCGAGGGCCGGGAAACAGAAGACGCGGCCAGCTGAGCAGTGCCCCAGATGGACAAAGGCAGCGCAAGGATTGAGCTAAAAGCTCCGCCGCCGCCGCCGCTTCCATGTAGTCGTTAGAATGGTGTCAACAGACGGTGTTAAAATTCTTTTGATTAGTTTCAAAAACCAAAATTTAAAAAAATAAAATAAAATTCTTTTGATTAAATTTATAATATTACATATTAATTATATAAAATTTTTAAATTTTATTATATATATTTAGAGTTATTTTATCATTTAAATGGAAGTTTTGTTAATATATTCATAGATAATATAATTATAACATATTATTATATAATATATATAATTAAAAAATATTACTGTTAAAATGCATGTATAAATATTATTATGGATGCTAAAATATATAAATATGCAAATATATTAATAAATGTTTAATATGTCAAAATAGTTTTAGATATATATTTATAGTAGAATTTGAAGTTTTTATGTAATTTTTAAGATGGATAATTAATATTAAAAATCTAATATTAAATATATTAAACATATACATAGCTTTTAGTTTAACAAAAATAAAATAAAATTTCAAACTGATTAAAATTTAATTGGTTCCAAATTAAAATTAATTTCAACTGATTTCGCTTTGGATCAACTCAATGTCGGACTTAATATTTTGCTTGTATTATGTGATGTGTCTCATTATTTTCTTATAAAATACTAATTTCAATCATTTTTTCTACTAAAAATTATTTTGATGTTTGATTAAATATTGAAAGTTCTAAAGCTTAACTACAATTCTTGCTCTGTTTAGTTCGTGGCTAAGTTGGTTATAATTATTTTTTTAATTTTTTTATAAAAATATATATATTTTGAAATATGTATATAATAAAAAATCTAATCAGTCAATTGTAATAATATTAAATAAATTAATTAATATTTTAAAAATTATATAATTTTTTTTTAAATAATTATGATCAAGTTGACTACCATCCAAACAGAAGCAAGTTTGTTGCATTTTCAAGTCTGTTGAGAATTAAACTAAACTAGCTACTCAAATATTTGAGGCAGATTTAATTTGACGTAGAAAGTTTGAATTTGACACGATTTTAAAATGAATTTGATTTAACTCGAAATTAATCACCAAACTTGTAGTTTTTAACAAATGAAATGTGTAGAGAAGGGGATTGGAACAAAATCAATTTGTGCTAAACATTATTGCTCATGATTTAATTTGAAATTTTCAAATCTATTGCATAATGATTCAAAGTACTAGTGAGTTTTGAGCAAATTATACAACTTTGGAATTTTTTTGTCATCCCTATGGTGTTTTATTAGGGGCGGTTATCAGACTGATTTCAAGCGAGCCGAAAGAAACTTGAAATCGAAAATTTTAAGCTCGGCTCAACTCGAAATCGATCTAAAATCGAAATGGAATATGATTTGAACCAACTCGGCTCAAAATTGTAAAAAAATATAAAAAATAGTACGTATTCAAAAAGACTTGATCTCTAGACTTTAGGAAGAATAAACCTCAAGCTTACTCTACCACTACTAATAAACCTTAAGTTTATATATAATTTCGAGCTAAATTAAATCATAATTCGAGCAATCAAGGGTCAACTCAAAGTCAACTCGAAATGATTTTAGAGCCAAAGTCCTTAGCTCATGATTCAATTCAAAAATTTTAACCAGATTTTGAGTCGATTTAAATACCAAACGAGTTTCGAGCACGTTTCGAATTTTAAATATTTTTAACACCCCCTACATATTGTAAGCAATCATCAATATTTTGTGCACTCTTGCTTGCCTTTTTATCAATACCAGTGAGGCAATGAGCATGTCCCAAAATTCATCATGGAAGGAAAAAAAACTTGGGCTCTATTTGTTTAGTTTTATTAAAATTAATTCTATTAATTTTAATCTAATATTTCACATTATATAAAATTTTATATTAAATATTAACTATATTTCACATCACATATATAATTTAAATTAATTTTAAAAATTAATTTTATTTTACATTTTATCCGCATATTAAAATAATAACTAACGTACATCACAAATATTACAAATTTTAACATAATAATTAATTTTATTTCATATTATTTATAATTTTTAATTAAAAAAATATTTATTTAAAATTAATTTTAACTTATTTTAAAATTAACATTTGCAAATAAATAAACTTGGGGTTTAAGTTGCCTTAGTTCATGTTGATTAGCATTGTGCGTTATCGAGTCAAAATATATTTGGGTCCCCAATCTTTTTAAATAGATGTAGGTGTCACACGTTATCGAGTCAAATTAGGTGTGGGCGCTGCATATTATTGTTTGATTTGATAATATGTAAAGTTAATTTTATAAAAAATTATGATTGATATTTAAATAATATAATATAATATTAAAATAATATTAATTGATTTACATGAATATGGAATTTTAATAAGGAATAATTGTAACCCCAATTTCTTGATTTATTGATATTTTGAAATAATTCATGATTTATAACATTCAAATTGTTTGGCACAAGTCTATCAAAATTAAAAAATAATTCATCAATTTTTTTTTAATTTATTACATAAATTTTAATATTAAAAAATAAATTTATTTTATCTTATACACTAATCTTAATATTAAATATTAATTTTATTTCGCATACTATACATAAAATAATTAATTTTGCTCACAATTTATGCAATTTTTAATATTTAAAAATTTATTTCACATTATTTGCAAATATTAATACATTTTTTCTTATGAATCTCAAAAAACAATCAATAACCAAACGAGCAAGCATTGAAGCTAAGTTTTGTGCTTATACCAATTAGTAAATTAATTATGCTATAAAAAAAATAAATTAATTAGGATTGTCCTTTCAGGTGTTAATATGAATCGAAGATCAAAATTTGTTCGAAAATTATATTAATTTTAAATCGAATAAAAATTAAGTCGATCTAAATGAGCCGACTAACGAGCCAAAAATTCGGCTAGGAAATAATTTCAAGCGATTTTGAGTCGAGATAGGCTCGAGTCGATCCAACTTGTAATGTCAGTTAATATAATTCTGAGCATCATATCAATGGCTTTTTGTTTGTAAATTTATTTTAATTGTTGTAGATAATATTTTTAATTTTTATTTTTACAAATTATAAAAAATTTAAAATAATTTTTTTAAAGAAATATAAATAAAATGTAAAATAAATTAATAATTTATAAATTTATATCTGAAATAAAATTAATTTTACCATCAGAACATATATAAAATTTAAAATATTATTAACTTTATATTAAAATTTATAAATAATTTGAATGATACATGTAATTTTAGTTTAAATGAAATTAATATGAAAAAATAAATACCGAATCATATACATATTTCAAAAACATAAATAAAATATTTTTTAAAAAATATTTCAGAACTAAAATAATGTTGTTGCTTTCTTGAATATTTTGTGGTGCTCATAGTTAGCACTGAGAACGATTGAAGCTTAAGTCGAGTTGGGTGTCGCTCAAACTTCATTCGTTAATTTATACATCGATTTGAGCTGAGATTAGTTCGAGTTTAATTGGCTCAACGTGATTAGCATTTGATTTTGAATTAACTCAAATCTTAATCGAGCTAGCTCAATTAAGCAATAAACAAGAGTCAATTATATTCATCGACTTGTCCAATAAATATTTTAATCATTATATTTATATTTTGTTTTTTGAATAATAAAAATCTATATTATATAAATATATTATATTATTTTTATTTAAAAAAATATTCGAGCATGGCTCAATTCAATTCAATTACGGCTCAAATTCAACTAAATAAAATTACGAACTATAAATATAGCTTATGATTCTGCAAGAATATAAATTTGATTTGACTTAAATATCAATCTTTGTTCGGTATATTTGACTAAAGCCTTATTTGTTTGACAGAACTAAAAATTTAAATTTATTTTAAAAAATTAAAATAATATTTTACAAATCATGGTCTATATAAATATTAATATTAAATAATTATTTTATTTTATATATAATATAATTTTTAATATAACTTATTTTTGTTTACATCTTACATTAGTTTTTAAAAAATTTGTGATTATATATAAAATAAAATAATTATTTAATATTAATATTTATATAGAATGATTTGTAAAATATTATTTTAATTTTTTAAAATAAATTTAAATTTTTAGTTCTGTCAAACAAATAAGGCTTTAGTCAAATATACCGAACAAAGATTGATATTTAAGTCAAATCAAATTTATATTCTTGCAGAATCATAAGTTATATTTATAGTTCGTAATTTTATTTAGTTGAATTTGAGCCGTAATTGAATTGAATTGAGCCATGCTCGAATATTTTTTAAATAAAAATAATATAATATATTTATATAATATAGATTTTTATTATTCAAAAAACAAAAATATAAATATAATGATTAAAATATTTATTGGACAAGTCGATGAATATAATTGACTCACAAATTTTTTAAAAAATTATTAATTTTTCCTTTCATAGTCTAATACTATGTTAAGTTGAAAGTCAGATTAGTTATAGTCACTTTTAAATAAATTTAAATAAAATTAATTTTATTTTAATATTTTTAATACATAAATATTAATATAAAAAATTTAATTAATATCTCATTACACATATTTTTTAATAGGAATAATTTGCCACATCATTTCACTTTTTTTTTGCGTTACCTATCCATTTTTAGTTAATTACGTTATGCACACTCAAAATATTATAAAATCTTACATACACACACTTAAGTTAAAATTTAGTCAAAATCTATTTAAAAAAAAATTTCGTTAGTAAATCATTAAAATTATATTTTTACCTTTAATAGTATATTTTTTTCTTCTTTGATGTCATACTAAAGCGCTGATCTATCCTAAAATCAATTCACGTCGAGGATGTTTCCTTCGCTTAACACAACCTAAACATTAAAGTTTTAAGATTTTCACTCAAAATATATTTAAATATCCTTAAAATAATATAGTGAACGGTTCAGATTTTTTGTAATCTAACTATAGTTAGGTTATTGAAAAATTATAATTGCTCATTATAATAGAAACAATTGAAAGTATATGTATGTAAGATTTTATAATGTTTTGAGTGTGTATAGCGTAATTAACTAAAAATAGATAGGTAACGCATAAATAAAGCGAAATAGTGTGGCATGTAGATAATTATCCTCTTTTAATATATTAATTAATTTTATTTCATATTTTATATAATATAAAAAAAATTAAATAAAATAATTTCTAACAAAACCGAAGTTTAAGGCTTATTTAATTCCAATTTTTTTCAACTTAACACAAGTTTTAATTATAAAAATCAAATTTATTTTATATCGAACATAAATATTAACATTAGAAATAACTCTATTTCACATTTTATTATTAAGATATTAAATTAATTTTTTTTATTAAATTTATAAAATAAAATATTTTTTTTAATCCAAAAATTTATCCTTCAGTTGAGTTTAAGGCTTTAAGCTCAATATCAATTCAAACAAATTACTATTTTTAGCAAACAGATGATGGCTCAAAGTTCCTGTAGATTCGAGTCCAGAGAACCCAACAACCTGGGAAGGAGATGAGCTTCGTTTTCTTCCACAGCAGTTGCGTATTTTATAGTACAAATGTGAGGATTTCTAGGGTTTTAGCTTCGGTTAGATCGTCCGTGAAGCCCCAGGAGACTCCGCAGCGGATTAGGGTTCTGCAGCTCGTGGACGAGGAGCTGAAGAAAGGAAATGAAAGGGAGGCCCTTTCTCTCGTCAAAGATTTGCAAGGAAAACCGAGTGGTCTTCAGTGCTTTGGAGCTGCGAGGCAGGTTAGTTTCATCAAACGGTCACAGTTTTCTGTTTCTTTTGTATCAGCTAGCGATCTTTTGATTTTTATGTATTGTGGTATAATAATTTTTATGTAGGTGCGGTTATCCTTGTAATCAAAGAAAACGGACAGAAGTAATTTAGGGCAAGAGATTTTTCATGTGATACTAATGAAAGTTACCCTCCCTAGTAGCCTAATTAGATATGATTAAGGAAACACAAACATCTCCATATTGTAAACAGCGAGAAGATCCGAACTCTGCATATGTCAGGATGGAGAAGGGTAAGGACAGCAGGGCATCTGCCAAATTCTAAGATAAGAGATCTAGTCAAAGGTTCACTGGGTTCTCCTAACTGTCGCTTCGTGGATCCATTTACATGGGAGTGTGGGGCAGTTCTTAGAGCTATCTCATGCCTCTTCACTTGGATTCCTCTAAGAACTTGTCTTGCTCCCCGATCACAAGACATGTGAATGAATCCTTGTAGCATCTAGCTAGGTGCTGCATGATGGGACCTAGTAAAGGCCATGGACATTATTTGATTATTGAAAAGGTGGCTGTAGCCTTCCCTTGATCATTCCTTGGTCGATCGTTTGGTGCACATCAATGTTTTCGCTCAACGATCGAGGAGGTTGATGTTTGCTCAAGAAATTTGGAAGCATCTTAGCCATCCATTTGATAGATTGTCATCAATCCTAGTCAGTCTAACCTTGCTGAATGGACTAAGGAAAGCTCCGTCTCACCGTGGCCGTGAAGATCACCGATTTTCAGGCCCTAGTTTGTGCCCTATTCCCATCTCGTCTGTGCATTAGTGCATCTAAGGCCCAACCAGTTGTCTCAAGACAGTATGACCGCTGACTTCCCTGCCACAACCTTTCTATGGGCCACTTTCGCTCTACTTGTCCCCTTTATTTTGGGCAAGTACCATGTAGGAATAGCGCTGCGGAGAGGCCCTATTTGCCTCCTCTGTGTGAAGCATGCGCAGGCAGTACAGAGTAAGGACGCATTCTGCAACACTGGACAGACTGCCTAGCTGCTTCACTAACGATGTGCGATTCAGAGCCTGTCCCTCTGCCAAACGGCAACTTCTGAGGCCTGCTTCGTGCAATTCGGGCCGCCCTAAGGTCGAGCTCACATTGTGCGGTTTGAATGGTAGGAAGCATTTCCTCCCTCCCCATTAGTGTTCCTACTGCGGCTATAAATACCGAGACTTAGTTTGTGTAGAGAATCTTCTAAACTCTCCTTTAGTGAGAATTCACAATTGTTGTACTAACTCTCTCTTTCTCTCTTTCTTATCCTCTTCAAAGGATTTTAGGACTACATAGTGGAACTTGGACGGGCTTGACTAGTGAACGTAAGAAAATCTCTCGAAACCATGAGTAGCCTGTGTGCCGTCTACTAGCAGCACTCTTCTCTTTCCTCCATTAACATAGCTATTGAGAAAGGCACTCAACTACTGCGAAATGTTGGGCAGACTCCTTAAGTGGGTAGTGGAGCTTAGCGAATTTGATGTTTGGCAATTCTTTTAGCTTTACATCTCAATGAAGTCCAGCCTTATGGATTTGTCCTTCATTTCGGGATGAAGATTACTTTGTTGCTTGTGCATCCAAATTTATTGCCTTTCTCAAAACTGACCTTGCTTGTACCGGCATGTCCATTTAGATTTTCAATAAAAATCCTTTTCCTTTTTCTTGTGTATGGTCAGGTGGGTACACCTAGGTTGGTGCGTTTGATTGTCAATGCTCGTTAGACAATGCTATCCAATACTCAGCAGCTTGATTTAACCAAGCTTCTACAATTGTAGAATCTCCTTGTAGAATGGCATATGATATACAGAAACAATATATCACTGAAATAACTTAATGACGAAGTTTTTGTATTAAAGTAGTAAAGAATGCTAAACCTGAATGCAAACTGGACTGTCGGGATATTAATTGGGTTGAACCCATTTTGGACTAAAATCTGGTTTAGATGTTCCCATATCTAGAGCACTTTTGCGTCACTTTGGCATGTTAGGTTTTGCTTTAATTTAGAAGTCATATATGTAAGGTTGCCTGATCAGGCTTCGGAGCAAAGAATCCCCCTGATGTGTTTGAAACAACAATTTTACTTGGTTAAAATTATAGCACTTTATGGAGTTATCCCATTATCAGCTTATTAAGAAACACAAAAAAGGATGCTCAATGCTGTTGAAGACTGTATCCAACAGCATCCATCAAGACCTTTGAACTGATCCATAGATCACTATGTAGGCTGCTGTTCAGCACTGGCTTGTTATAATCATATCTTTTCAAGTCTGCAATTGAACACCAGGGCACAACCTTCACAGGCATTGGAAACTACCAATCTAGAGTATGATAGGTGTTGAGGAAATTTTTGGTGGGGTGCTGAAATGTGTAGAGACCTGAAAGAGATGATGTCTTTATTGAACCAGTAGAGCATGCTTGATGAAAAGGAGGGGGAATGACAACCAGTAATAATATTAAGATTGAGATAAGGACTTCAAAGTTGATGATCTAACCAATTATGTGAGGAGAAATTGACTACATGCAAGTTTTTTAATGCAGTTGTTCGAAAGAATAAATGTAAAGAAATTTTAAAGTTACTGGAATGGAAAATATAACTTTATTAAAATCAAATTAGAGTGAATTTTCTTGTGGATAACTTGTTCTAGATTGGCATATTTGAAGTGCTGTAAGTTTACAACGTAATATCTCAAATGAAATTTCAGTTGCAGGCCTGCAGCCTTAACAAAACTTTTTATGTTCTAGCTAGACACATACTGTATTACTCAGACTGCTGATAGATTTTGAAGTTTACTAATTAAACAAAGTACTGCACCTAAGATACCGACTCCTATACTGAAATACCTGTGTCATATACTGTTGACGGAGAGAGACGAGGGTTCTGAGAATTAGCGGCACGCAACGTTTCTGGCCCTGAACGCTGGCTCAGAGGAGGAGCCACGAATCATCTAGAAAAATACACAAAGATGTAAGGTGGTTCAGGGATAGCTCCTCCTACATCCACCGGAGAGTCAGAGAAAGGTTTCAATAATGCTCAAAAAGGTTTGCTCAGAGAACTAATACAGGAAGAAAGAAAGAAAGAAAGAAAAAGAATACAAGCTTCGTCCTTAATAATCGTTAGGTGCAGTCCTTAATGATCGTTAGGAGCTCCGCCCAGAGGTATTTATAGGTGAGCTGTAGTAGAGTTCAACGGGCTTTTCAGCTTGAAACATTATAATTGTCAGCTCCATATTGTCGGCCCCACCATTGCCGGCTCCAGAAAGACCGTCGATAGTGGTAAGGGCATGCAGGTCCTTGGTTTGTGTGACTGACGAGATTCTACACTTAGTGGAGGTCGTGCTGATATGACAGTCTTTACCAGGTTGTGGGACAACGACAGCTGTGGATGAATAATCGTGGTGGTCAACTGGAAGATAGCTGTGGATGAACAAACATTTTGGCCGAGGTTATAGGAAGTCAGACATCATTGTCGATAGTTGGAGATTCCTACAAAAACAAAGTATTAGTCAAATATCGTGGCCGACGACGTAAACATCATGCACAACGATAAATAGAAGAAAGCATTTAGATGCCACGTGTACGACTGAGATTCAATACTGAATTCAGGTGTTAACATCAGCCCCCGTATGAATGGGCGCGAACATTTATGTGAGCCCAATCACGCGTCAATAGTCATGCGGATGAGCGCGTTGCTTGAGTTTGCACAAATAAACTTAAGGCATTGCCCCGCTGATTCGCATTGTGCTCATTTTGATTCCTTATACTCTGCAAAAATAAGAGAGAGGAGCAAATTGGTGCAATGGCTGATCAGAAAAACCGGGCCAGTCTAACATCATGGACAATGGTAGGCTGAACTTGGTAAACAAAAAACCAACGTTCGTTCCTGATTTTATGGATAGGAAAACATGACGTTTTGAAAAGAGCGAGCCAACTACAAATCTGGGCCAAGGTTTTCGAGAGCCAATGCCTTAGCCGTAGAGGAGAAGGTGATGAAGAGGGCGAAGACTTGAAGCTTTACAATCAAATCAGCAAAAGCGGTGAAGGCTTGCAAACTCAGCTTAGAATGTAGAGAAAATAGGTTAAATGAGATTAGGAAGGCCTGGGAAGGACTGACATCTACTTTGAAAAATCATTGCAGTTGATCTCTCTAAGTAGATCCCCTTGAGTTGAAATTCGCACGACTTGATGTGGCAAGTCACGAGTGAACAAGGCGGGCAATGACACGACCAAGTTGGGTTTCAAGGATTGCAGTCGAGTCGGCGAGTTGGACGAAGCTGGTAGGGTGAAGATGAGGCGGGCTGAGATGGGCTTACCGTTGGTGGGCGGGCCTACCAAGGCTAACGTGTCAATGCAGACGAGGTGAAAGTTGGTGGGTTAAGTGGTGAGGCATCGCGGGGAAGGCCGACACCCACGGGTGTCAGTGGTGCGGGTTGCTCGTTCTTGAAGGGGAAATCACACAGCATTTTTTGTGCAAAATTTGTGCGCACCTTCATTGAATCACAAGTGGAATCCAATGAAAGGCAGGCATAGCACATGGGTAGAGAGTGTTTTTTTGTTCATTTAATAAAAAGATGACTAAGTTATTGAAGGTTCCTCACATAAGGATAATCCTCACCCTTTCCTTTACCAAAATAACCTGAATTTAGGTTCTATGAAAGCTCAAATATTATTTTATTAATCACTAACCACTCTATTTATTATAATAGAAGACGACATCATTATATAGAAATCTTTATGCATGACTAGGTCTGTCAACAGATCGGGTTGACCCCGACCCGGATCCAAATCCTTATATGGGTATATATTGGATCGGGTCATGGTCGATTCGGATCCTTTCGGGTCGGAATTGGACCGGGTCGGAACTCGGGTTTTCGGATTTAATCCATTTATAATAAAAGTAGTTATTTGTAAGTATTTTTCATAGTCAAATTTATAATAATGTTAAATTCATTGGAAATAAAATAAGAGAAGAATATTATAGTTTTATGAATTAATTAAATATTTTAATATAAAAATTAGTATTTGTAATATATATATATATATATATATTGTGAAATATTAACTGAGCACTATACGTTATAATTTACTAATATAATCTGTGAGAATCTTTTATTAATTAATTATAGTGATAGTTTTTACTTGAGCCTTCTAACAAAAAGATTATTAGCCACAATGTTTTCTTGTATGAACTACAAATTAGATTATATAAATGGATTGGATTTTAAACGGGTCAGGTCAATGGTGATCCATATCCAATCCATTTATTTGTAAATGGATCGGGTCAGTAAACGGGGTGGGCTGACAGGTCCAAAAAGAAGTCATTTGGGGGTTTAATCGGATCGGAACTCGGATTGGATTGGGTCATGATCCAATCCATTGACAGACCTATGCATGACAACTAGGTAATAAAATAAAAAGCAGAAAATATATTCCAAATACACTCATGTTAAATAAAGAAAATATAGCGATAAAATTATGGCGAATATTTGTCTTCCAAATCAACTCCAGATCATTAATGAACATCAATCAGCCAAGTCAGTCTCAGATTATTCTAAATTAGCCCAAATTTGAATTTGCAATTAAGATCGAGCAAGTTTGGAAATAACCAAATACAAGTTGTAATGATGTTGCCATCACCTTTCTTTATAATGCTAACACAACTAAACTTGAGAGCATCTTGGCTTATGGTTTACCTGCATAAATCTGTCATGCTCGTTTGGTTTTACCATTAGATTCTCATTTTTTAAAGATTCCATCTTGCTGTTGTTCTTTTTTGAATACATATAACTTTTTTTTCCAGATTCCTCAAAGATTGTATTCCTTAGATGAACTAAAGCTGAATGGAATAGATACTTCTTTCCTATCACCTGTAGATAATACACTGGGTTCAATAGAGAAAAGCTTACTCGTAACTGCCGCTTTAGGAGGGGCTTCTGCATGGTTACTGCTTGATATACCCCAGCAACAAGTGTTTTATGTTTCGATTGGAGTGCTGTTTCTGTGGTCACTGGACTTGGTATGGAAAATTTTACAATTATTCCTTCAGTTTTCTCTTTACTGTTTTATTATTCCAGATAAGAAATTTAGTCAGTTCTTTTACCAGGTACGTGAACATTACAAAATGGAAGGTATATGACTAGTAGATGTTGTATGGAGAAATGGATACGTTAATTGTAACGTGATTAGAAGTTGCTAAAAGGAATGTGTAACTCCTCAGATCCAACCCAAAAAAAGGATGAAAAGCAATTTGGTCTCCCTAATTTAAGGTTTCTGAGCAGTTGGTCCCTTGGTTTTTAAAACCACCGATTAGGTTTCTCACTTTCGCATAAACGTGGCATTTGGTCTGAATATTAAAATGTTGTAAGTGTTTCAGTAAATATAATGCTTAGTAAGTGCACTAGATTGTAGCAAGTAATCGAGTGGATGCAAATTCGATTATCGTTCCCTTAGAGACTAACCAATCAAGTACTAAAATTATGTTATTGATTACCCTTAGATCAAAAGTAATTTAATTGATTAATAAATGAACTAATTGCACTAATAGTAAAGCGTAGCGGTAATGATGTATTTCATATCAAATAGTTTTAAGCAACTAAGGCACATGAATCAACCTACCCTAATAATATAATTATCAGAACCACATGAATTAAATATTTAGTTGGAGATAGTGAAGTCTTCTATTGCACTTGTTATCCTATCTTTTGGCTCTAATAAGTCTATTTCTATTTAATTAAATCAGATACTATATCTAGCCAATTTAGCTTTATATAGTGTATGACATTCTATGCATCCCTAATCTTTCTTGTTTTGGTTTCAAAATTAGGCACCCAATCATGTAATTGGTGATCAAGTATTTACGAGAATTAAGATCAATATCTTACATTAACATCAACCAACAATTTAAATCATGAAATTAAAGCATTACATTGCAATAGGGTTAGGCCTCATCATGGCCTCAGTAGCAAAATAATTGTTCTCCATAGGGTTGATAATAATAAGGATTTTGAACAAATGGATGGCAGAGAAATCAAAATTAAGGGAAAAAGGCTGTGTTTCTTCAAAATCGGCACAAATATCCAGTCTCTTCTCCTTCCAGCTTAATTCTTTCTTGTTCCTTCCCTTCTCCTATTCCTGTTCTTCCTTCTTGCTCTCGTCCTCTCTGCCAAACCTTCGAAAACCTAAAATCCAATTGGAAGAGATAGAGAAAGTCCAATAGAGAAAGCCCTTCAGCCTTTTTAATAATTTTTTTAAAATTAAAAGAAATGCTATTCCTTTTTTTTTTATCAAAAGAAGCAATTCTTGTTAACCTGAAGCAATTATTTCGGTAAGAATTCACAACTTTCCAAATTCATGTTCCAACTTTAAATTTCAATTCAAAGTTTGTTCAGTAAACTTTCTTTTAAACAAATTTTTTAATCTTAATTGCTATTTAACCTTCCAAATCGATTGCCTTTAAGTTAATCGACCTAACTTATTTTCAAAGAAATAAATTGCCAGCTATATCAATTAATGTCATTCTCTTTGAAGTTATTCAATTTAATGAGATTTAATACCATATAATGTCATCCTTAAATTAAATAAAACTTTTGGACATTTCTCTTAAAATTAGAAAGATAATAGATTACTTTATTATATTAAAGATAATTTTCTGTAAATAAATTTAACTTATCAAACATGGCAATTGCTTGCCCTTTAGCAAAGATAAAATAAATTAAATAAAACCACTCAAGTATGACCAAATTTGGTTGTGATATCAATGAATATGAATTTTCATTGTCCCAAAAGTGTATGTGTAAAAGTATAAAGCAAATTGCTATCCCCCCGACACTACCCCCCCGGGCCCCACCCCCCTCCTCCTATAAAATTCCAATTTTGCCCTCTTCCCTTTAAATATTTAAACCCCACCCCCCTCCCCCTCTAAAATTTCAATTTTGCACTCTCCCCTTTAAATAATTAATTATTTATTAAATTTATTTAAATTCTTTTTTTATTTATTAAATATAATTAATTATTTTTTTTAATATTTATTTCTACTTTATTTATTTAATATTTTCTAGATCACTCTTTTTAATTAATGAATTTTTTTATTTAATTTGATTATTATATTTTGTTATTGATTAAATTAAATTAATAATTTTTATTATTTATTAAATTTAATTAATTAACTTATTTCTAATATCTTTTTTTCTACTTTATTTATTTAATATTCTTTAGATCACTCTTTTTAGTTAATTACTTTTTTTTTATTTAATTTGATTATTATATTTTTCTTATTCCTTAAATTTAATTAAGTAATTATTTTATAAAAAAAATTATACTTTATTTATTTAATATTCTTTAGATCACTCTCTTT
>KZ451950.1:10471604-10566104 GCA_002786265.1 Apostasia shenzhenica
AAAATTTAAAGATATAAAGGATCTAAAATATTAAATAAATAAAGTAGAAAAAAATATTAAGAATTAATTAATTAATTAAATTAATAATTAATAAAAAATCCTAAACCCTAAATAAATTAAATAAACAATTAATTAGTTAAAAAGAAGAGGACAAAATTGGAAATTAGGAGGAAAAGGGGGTGGGGCCCGGGGGGGTGGTGTCAGAGGGGGGGGGGAATAGCAGCTCCCAAGTATAAAATACTTCAATCATTTACCTTTTATGAATCTATAATTTAAATATTATTAATACCACCAATAGATCTTGGTGTGAATCAACATCCAAACTATGTTATAGAATAGCCAAATTGCAATTAATAAGTCATACTTCATTTTTGATAATGATAATCTCCATAAAATTGTTTTTTATTTTATTTTTCACTAGCAGACAATTAAGTGTTTTTTTTTAAATAAGATTCCATATCTTATTACTTTTTTTTTGTTTGCTTGCTTTTCAGATAAGTAATATATTTAAAAAGCTTTGCATACTCATATCTTGAGTCACTATTTCACACAGGTCCGACTTGAGACAATACAGGACCTGTGTTGAATTGAGTGAATTAGCACCCTTCGACCCTGAAATAGAGTGTACTCTTCGCTCTCAAAGAAATCTTGCGAGAAATTATCGAGAGTATAAGAAGAAGGGAGTGGATCTAAACATGCTTTGCATGAGTAGAAAGTCAAATAAAAAGAAATTAGATAAAAGAAAAATCTAATCTAAGAACAACCAATTAAATTCCAATATTAACTAATAGCTAGTTCTTGGCAACAGCCAAAATCTAGTTATTGTAAATATAATGTCTGGCAAGTACACTAGATCGTAGCAAGTAATTAAGTGGATGTGAGTCCGATTATCGTTTCCTCGAAGACTAATCAATTAAGTACTAGAATTATATAATTGATTACCCTAAGTTAGTTCAAACATAATTTAATTGATTAATAAATTAACTAATTACATTAATACTAAAAAATATTATAAATTTTTTTTACTAATAATAAAACATAAAGCAGTAATGATGTAGTCCAAATTAAATAGTTTAAGGCAACTAAGACACATGAATCAACCTACTCTAATAATACAATTATCATAATCACATGAATTAAATATCTAGTTAGAGATTTCACAGTGAAATCCCCTATTGCTCTTGTTATTCCATCTCTAGGCCATAACAAGTCTATTTTTGTTTAACAATTTTCTATATCTTTATGAGAATTTAATTAAATAAAAATGTATTTATGTTCTATTGGATTCCTAGTTAAGCAAGCTTCAAATCACTTTATTGCTAAAGCTACATAATAAAATTAGATACTATCTCTAGTCAGTTTAACTATATAGTGTATGACATTCTATATATCTCTAATTTTTCTCCTCTGAGTTTCAAATTAGGCACTCAATTATGTAAATAGTGGTCAAGCATTCACCCATAAGATCAATATCATACACTAACATCGACCAATAATTTAAGTCACAAAATCAAAGCATTACATTGCAATAGGGATAGGCCTCATCATGGCCTTGGTTAAAAAAAATTTAGTTCTTCATGGGGTTGGTAATAACAATGGTTTTGAACAAATGCATGCTAGAGAAATCAAAATAAAGAGAAAAGGAATGAGCTCTTTCAAAATCAGCACAACGATCCAGCCTCTTTTCTTTGTAGCTTGATTCTTCATTGCTCATTCCTTTCTCCTGCTCATATTCTTCCTTTTGCCCTTGTCCTCTCTGTCAATCCCTCGAAAATATAAAAATATATTTTTTTAATCCAATTGGAGAGATAGAGAGAGAATCCAATAGAGATAGCCCTCCAGCTTTCTTAATAATTTTGTTAAATTGAAAGAGATGCTATTCCCATTAATGTCAAGCAATTATTATGGTAAGCATCTTCTACAACTTTTCAAATTCATTTTCCAACTTTAAATTTCAATTCAAAATTTGATCAATTAACTATTCTTTTAAAAAATATTTGGGTCCTTATAGTTAATTCCTAATTACTCATTAATTTATAATTTTTAAAAACTTACTGAGAGGTCCCTACTTTGGCAATTTTGTGACAATAAAGGTTCATGAAAATTAAAGCATTTCGTAAAAGATCCAAACTGATTATTTTCAAAAATATTCTGTTTAAAACTTTTGAAAATTTCTATTATACCATTTCTTTTGCTTTCTCCCCTCTCGCTTCGACAGTGCTGGCTCTCTAACCACCCCTCTCTCTCTTTCTCTATTCTACTCCCTTGCGGTAGCAGGCAAAGGGGGGAGGGTCCGCCCGGGCCTGCCCCACCCTACCCTGCCTCCTCTCTCTGTCTCTCTATTTCTCTCTCTCTCTTGCTCCTTTGCTGGAGCAAGCAAAAGGGGCGGGTTGTGCGCTTTCCCCCTGTCCTCCCTTTCTCTCTCTTGCTCTCATAAAGGAGCAAGTAGAGGGGGGGCATGACGCCCGCCTGCCCCAATCCTCTCTCTTTTTTCTCCATCTCTCCCTCCCTCAGGAGAAAGCCAGCAATGGGAAGGTGATGGCGTGGCGGTGGTGTGCCGGTGATGGCATGGCGGTGGTGAGGCGGTAATGGCGTGGCGGTGCTGAGGCGGTAATGGCGTGGCGGTGGTGAGGTAGGGATGGCGTGGTGGTGGTGAGGCGGCGACAGCGGTGGTGAGGCAACGACGTAGCGGTAGCAGCGAGGCGGCGACAAGTGAGAATAATGATAGAAAATAGGTAATGACATATTTTGAAATATTTGAAGAATTATTAGGGGTAAAATTAAAATTCTGTTAAAGTAACAGTAGGGATCTTGTTTATAATACTAGGTCAACTGTCGGATCTATTAGAAAGATTTTAAAAAACTATGAATCAAAATATAATTAGGGGTTAATTATAGGAACCTTTTAGTAATTAACCTAAAATTTTTAATCTTTACTGCTATTTAACCTTCCAAATCAACTATTCAATTACCATTAAAGTTAATTGACCTAATTTATTTTCAAGAAATAAATTGTCACTTGTCAGCTATCTCAATTAATGTCATTCTCTTTATATTTATTCAATTTCATGAGGGTTAATATCATACAATGTCATCCTTAAATTAATTAAATTTTTTGGATTTTCTATTAAAATTAGATAGATAATAGATTACTTTTATATATTGTATGGGATAATTTTCTCTAAATAAATTTAATTCATCAGTTCAATGTAGATTGTGAATTACTTTATTATAGCATTGTAAAATAAAGATTGCGGTATAATTTAATCGGCATACATGGATGTTGCCTTTTGCTTGAGCTGTAGCTATTTTCATAACTTTGACTAGCACATTTTCTTCTTGTGATAGCCATACTGAATGTCAAGGTGAGAGATCACTCTCTTCCCTTCATTATAACTACGGCTGTGTATAGGTATCACAACTGGTGGACCAATCTACTAGCACTTTTGCTTAGCAATATGATCACTCTAAATTTTCGAGGTTAAAAGATCAATTATAGTTCCATTGGTTGTAGATACATTTATTCTAGTTTTTGCTTTTATGTATGAATCAAATTTTTATGAGTTCAGAAGTGCTACTACTGAAGGAGGTGACATACCTGATCATCAACACCAAGCTAATGAGCAATTAAAAATTTAAATTGAAGAATGAGAAGAAGAGGAAGATTGAAAGAATTTGGAGGCATGGTTCCTTCCATTTATTTGAAGATAAAGAAGTCAAAGGGTTTTTTTTTTCATAAGTCACGTAATAATGGGAGGAATGTTTTTCACATGAGCCACTTAATGGAAAGACGAATAGTATTTGTTAATCAAACCAGAAGCCAATATATGCAAATCTAAAGGGATCTAATTAATGATTTTTGAAAATTGCAGGACAAAAAGTCACATCGATGTTTTTCATTAGCAGTCAATTATTTATTAAAAATGATCCCATCGTACAAGTGGAGTAATTGTTGTGGCTAAGGACCCAGACAATGTGAAACTTTTGACAATCTTCTGGGATAGTGTAGGGGCAAGAATAATTCTCCAACATTGAAAATGGGGGCAGAGTTTTCAAAAAAAAAAAGAGGGCAGTTGTGGGCTATATGAGGTTTCAAAATCATGAGACCCATTATTGGATGAGCTAAAGTAGAGAGTATCTTGATAATGCTAACTTGAATTGAGATATCTGTATCAAAGTCATTCTTTCATTCACCTAACCTGGTCTTATGACAGTAGGGAGTGATTTTCTAGGTCAGATGCTTGGTTTATGTGTGACTGAATAGGGTGGTATTGAATTGTCCTAGTCTAGAAGGCAAAAACGAATATTTGCAGGTTCCATGCTAGTTTGTTGTGGTGCCTCGTGAGGACTGGTCTTATCATCACTGAAATGGGCCAAAGTAGAATATAAGACAAAACTGATCCTTGAAATTTTAACTATTCAAGGTAAAACAAAGATCATAAGTCATAATATCCTCTTACTACATAGGAGAACAATCAGGATCTAACACTACATTTATTGTATTGTGCCTACTGATATTAGACACTGTTTTTATATTCTAATGATATAATAGAATTGGATTCATATTTATATTCCTTCATTTTCGACATGAGGATTTGAAACTTGGGTTGCTTGTGCTGTATTCTACTCTCAATCTTGGAAGCTTCAAGTTGAGTGCTACTGATATATAAGTGTGGTATCTTTCTTCTTCATGTTCTTGTACCTTTTAACAGGCTGAATTCTTCACTTTTTTTAGATCTCATTTAATGGAGGGATGTGGAATTTGGTGCTTGATACAATTGGCCACAACATTAATGAGAAGTATCATAATAGGGTTATTCAGGTACAATTCATTATTGGTTATTTTATTGCTGTTTTGGCAACCTCATGGGAGCTGATAGACAAGGAAATCTTCAGCTTTGTTTTGCTGATGCTTATCTTTTGTTCCCTTTCATCTCTCATTTTACCATATGTCAAATGGCTATTTTGTACTATGTTTTTCCTAAAACATAAACCATGTGGGCAACCACTAACAGCATTGCCTTTGTTTGCCACCACCTCAAATTTCTCCAATTAAATCCTATAAAATTTCTCTGCTACTCACAAGTTGTTTATACTCAAAAAATAAGTTTATTTTATTTTTTATATACTATTGCATGCCGAACTTTGTCCGTGTACTATCGTTTGAAAAATCATTGTGTCGCAACGTATTGTATCCACATGTCATGTTCGTTTTTCATAGAATGAGGGCCGGCGAGGTGCTGAAGGAGGTGCGCATCTCCTTCATTTGCACATTGTGCGAAGTGGAGGAAGCAACCTTGGAATGGTAGCATGTGGTGGAACTAAAAGTTTCATCGACAAGGGCCTTCCTCTCTTGGATTGCTTAAAGAAGTTGATGAGGCTCCGCAATTGGCTAATCATGCTAGCAATTCTCAATGAAAGCACTGGAGTTATTAACATAGGAAGTTGGAAATTGAAGAGTCTTGTTAGTAGGCGACATGCGATGTTTGACTTGTATGAAGGCATGAATGAGAGAACAAAAGCTCTGATAGAGAATGGAAAAATAGAGATGGAAAGAACAGTAAGTAAAGCACAAAAGATGTAAGTTATTTAGAGAGATTCTCTTATATCCACTGGCCAGGATAATTCAAAATCCATTATGTCCGAACAAGTCTACCCAATGTAGTTACAGAGCGATAAAGTGTGACTTTTTAAGAAGTGGAAAAAACATCCCCCTTGCAGCTTAAAATTGGATATTTATAGTCACAGTAGCACCACTGAAGTGGGAGTCTTTTGCCTTAGGTTGACCAGAGGGTGTGTTGTCGCCAGGGATGGTCGGGATTATGCCACGTGGAGCTCTGATGGAGAAGTTGGAGGAGTGGCTTGCAAGGTAGCCAACTATTCTTAAAATGGAGTCAGCAATGGTCTGTAACGTGGAGTAGGGGATGCCACTAATTTGCTCCATTATGTACAGTTTAGCAAGGAGGCTAGGCTGATGTAGTAGTGTTGGGTGGTTGAAAGTAGCAATACAGGATGGCTAGAGAGGCACCACGGAGTGACCTAGCCAAAAGTAGTGTCCAGACATCTTGGAAAGTGATAGGCTAGGCCGAAAGGGTGTCTTCCTGGATTCAAGAGCTTGAAGTTATGTGAAAGGGGCTTTGATTACTAAACGAAAGATCGGCCATTGGCGGTTAATATCGTGGCTGATGGTTTGTGGACCCAAATGGATTGGCTCAACTCTTAATGATTTGGACTATTTTTGTACTCGCCAAGTGGGTATCTGTGATGCTGTGAAATGTTCCCGTGCAAATAGATATAAATTTAATTATCTAGGATCTCAAAATAAAATCAGCTTTGCTCTCAGTCAATTCCAACATTAATATTGCTCAAGCAAACTTATGAACACAGAGCAAAAACTGTATAATTACATTAAGAAAATAAATTTATACTGAAATCGAATAATTAGTAATTATTTGGGTTAAAAAAATTTACCTTAATAAGATAAATCTCAGTAAACTAGAGTAGAAGTAACTTGAACATGTGCGTTACTTGACTCAAGTGAGTATCCTTCATGCTGGACGAGTTGGGTAAGGCCTGTGTTGGTGAAGCAGGCACTTGTGTGGTTGTTTAGGTGAAGTGCAAAGGAACCGTGCAAAGGAACCTGAGGCTTGGGTTTAGATTGCGATTTGTAGCCAACAAATGGAAGGAAGAGGAGTGATGGAGCAGTGCGCTACAACGATTCTTGCAGACAAAGCTAGGGCACGCAAGGAAGGACCACGAGAAACTATTGCTATAGTCCCGCTGTGATAGCGTAGGTGAAGCTTCCGGGGGCAGCATGTAGACGAGCAGCTAGAACCAGCGTTAAAGGAATTGAATTGGTGGCTAAAGCAGACTTTGGATTTGTCTGAGATGTCACCATGGAAAGGCATCACAAGCAAAATGCTAGCGCCAACACTAGTGATGGGGTCCAATTGAAGGTCGGTCGACATTGAGTGCGGGAGCAAGAATCGAAAACATTTACTAGTTGATACCACTCAATTATGGTTTCTTTTGGAGTTCAAAGTACATGAAGTCGTATGGATCACTTTATCATTTTCATCTGTTTTCTTCGTGGAGAAAAAATCATATGCTTTTCTATTCCTAATCATATGTTCTTCATGTAATCATTTATACTTGCAATGATCTCTCCCCTTAGATTGTCGATTGTAAGTTCTAATTGATCAGCACTTGTATTGCTAGAAATTGTAATTCCTGAGCGTTTTGCAGCATGAAGCTGGACACTTCCTAATTGCTTACCTGCTTGGAGTTCTTCCAAAGGGATATATGCTGTCGAGTTTGGAAGCTTTTAGGAAGGAAGGATCTCTGAATGTGCAGGCTGGTACAGCTTTTGTAGATTTTGAATTTGTTGAAGCGGTAGGTAATGCTTTGCCTTCACCCTTCTCCTTTTTTTTTTGCATTTTTTTTCATTTTCTTTGGTTTAGAAGATTCCTTGAACCCTCCTTTCAACGTGTTGTTTGGACTAGTGCATTAGTATATATTCATGTGATCAAAACAAGATTATCCCAAAACAGAATATTCTTAGCATCTCTGATAGAATTAATCAACATGTTATTTTTGTGGTACTTAAAATTTTTTTTGTCATAAATTTGGATCTTTTATATGTACTATTATTGGTTAAATTACATCTAGAGTCCTTTGTAAATAAGTCTGATTATTTCAATGAGCTACAGTTGGAGTGCTGAGTTCTGTAGTTAGTTACAATTGAGTCTTTCTTTTACTAATTTTGTACGACTTAAATTCCCAAAATTACGCTTCTCACACCCTATTCTCCATGAACTTTTCTCTTCAATAAAGACGAAAGATATGATGAAAGAAGATTATATGACAAAATGGGTAATTTAGATATTTGCCACAAACTACCCTACGTTCTTTTTTTAATCAAATAGAATAAATGAAAGAAACTTCACGATTTTAGTTAATTGGGACTCCATTGAAACGCCCAAACTGATGTGGGGGATCATCTTGAAATTACACAATTGTAGCTAATTCAAACGTGGTGGCCTATTTGTAATGAACGACGACCTTAGAGATCCAGATGTAATTTACCTAATGTTCTTTTCTGTTTGTGTTAGTAAATATGCCATAAGTATTGAATAAAAATAAGACCCATAACTATGTCTGCATCCTGCAACACGAAATATCCTCATTATCGACTATGAATTATAATTTAAATTCATTATACTCCTTACATCTCATCAATGTTGATGGCCATGGAACCCGAACTCATTAATCATATTTTAGGAATTTTAGGTGTTAAATTTTACAACCTGACAACTTAGTTAAATAGGTGCATTTCTTTGTTATTAGTTGTTACTGATTGCATCTGTAAAAAAAAAAATGTTGTTGCTGATTACATCTAATTCATCGGAACTGCGCATTAGTAAATTCTTGTGCTCTTTTGTGATGCAGATTAGTAAAGGAGAAGTATCTACAAAGGTGAGATTCTTTTTTAACTATATCAACCTTATCTTTTATTACTAGGAAAAGCTTTCACAGATATTGGCGAAAACATTGCCACGGCGAATACATTAGATGATGTAAGACTTCAAAATTGTTGACAAGGAATAAATTTTTTATGGATATACACATTAATAACATTCAATAATCTTTAGATTGCCTTTGTTTTGGAGTGTGTATTGCTGCTTCCCAAACCTACTGACTGCCTTTTTATCTAACTCGCCTGCTTTTATGAATTGGTGCGTTTATGTTGGCATGCTATTTACAATTGATTTTAATGGCATTGAGGTTTTTTTTTGTGTGTTTTGAGCTATGATGAGAGGCTTTCTGTAGGTTTGATAGGCATC
Organism: Apostasia shenzhenica; assembly: GCA_002786265.1. NCBI lineage: Eukaryota > Viridiplantae > Streptophyta > Magnoliopsida > Asparagales > Orchidaceae > Apostasia > Apostasia shenzhenica. Next base: position 10,480,448 of record KZ451950.1, read on the forward strand.
GGTTCAAATCTCAACCACTGTTTAGCATTAAAAGAATTTAGCCAGGGGATCAAATTGGGATAAAATACACCAAGCTCCAACTTGGATGTTCTAATAATGATTACCAAATATTCATCTAGTCCCTGCCCACGAAACAAGAAGTACTCTTACCTGAAGATTTATAATCGCTTGATGTTCAGACCAATATTTAGCTTGAATCAAGTTCGAATGGAGCTTATTGAGCTGAGCAATGAGCTATATTTATAGCTCGTAATTTTCTCAAGCCTAGTTTGAGCCATGTTTGAATCGAATAGACTTTGGTTGAACTTAGCTTGAACATTATTCTTTTAAATAAAATAATATAAATTGTTTGTATAATGCATTTGTTTATTACTTTTATAAATAGAATGTTAGTTGTAATAGTTAAAGTGTGCGAGCAAGTTGATGTGTATGACTTGGGTTTAACATCCAATATATGCTACTTATTATTTTTCTAACATAATTATCAATTTAGTGGGGGGATTCGAGATGCATCGATCAAGGTTCGAACCAATTTGAAATCAAATACTAATTAAGTCAAGTCAACTCGAACTCGGATCGTTCTTACCTTGAGAAGATAGTACTAATAACTCAACATGAGGATCCATGCCATGACAATGACACCTCAAAGTCACACACTGAAGTCAAGATCTGATATGCAACTCAAGTCAAGAAGTCGATGCTTCGTTGATGTCAGCTGGATCCCCATCCTCAAATCTAAGGGGTAAGCTTTGACTTTGTCATCTCCGTCAATTGAGAGAAACAGAATCCGAAATGAAATTATTACCAGTTGTCTTTTCTTCTTCATTACTTCCATCACCACAAAACAAAACTAACCCTCCTCTTGGTTGGATAAGGAAGCTTCGGCCATAACTCAACTGGAGTTCGCAATCTAATCCACCTATCCCCAACTCAGTAGAGCTAAGCTCCCCCGCCACCTCTACAAGTGTGCCCTACTCTCATGTCCGGCCTATTCCCCTTTTTTGCAAATGGCCCAAAATTGGTTGAAAACGGTTTTGCTCAAACCTGCTAGTCTCTTTTGAATCGTTTTAAGCCGAAACCTATCCGTATACACTAGAATGGGCCAGTTAATGCTATAATTGCAACTGCGAGTATAAACTCATTCTTTGATTATAACATACAAGTTTAAGCTTTTAAATCAGTTGGTTGCCAAAGATTTAACATAAAATCAGAGCACGAGGTATCCAATTTGAAGCCTAGTATCCTCTTATCTATCATCTTTAGCATAAGTTTAAAAACGAAAATCTGTGCTTAACTGAATCTATTATGCAAAGCATATAAGCTCAAATAAAATTACTCCCTGCTTTTCAAAGTCAGGGCTACGTCCTGGTCTCAGTTAAACTGAATCAGAACTTCTGAAAATGAACACGGTTTTCTTGCTGTTTTCTTGTCAGAAATACATTGAAAATGTGAGCGTTTAGGATCCGTTTTGATCGATTTTTACATCGAAGGTTCCTGAAACTCACCTTTTCTGCAGCTTTTTTTCTTATCCAGATGCTGAACCAGTTCTCATGCATAGCTCTAGCCGGAGTGGCAACTGAATATCTTCTCTTTGGGTACTCAGAGGGAGGTCTTACGGACATAAAAGAGGTATTCTTCACTCCAAATTTATAGATGAATGAATGCATTTTCTTTTCAACTAACTGAAGAGAAATTGTGAGTCATCATTCCTATTTTTTCATTTGGAATATATGTAGTTAGATGTGCTGCTTAAGAGCTTGGGCTTCACGCAGAAGAAAACTGATTCAGTGGTGAGGTTTGCCGTGCTGAACACTGTACTAATGCTTCGCCGCCATGAGAGAGTTCGATCGCAGCTCGCTGAGGCGATGGCAGCAGGTAAGTCGGTTGGGGAATGTATTGAAGTAATAGAAAGTGGGATTGATTCCTCTAACGTTTAAAAAAAAAAAAAAATCTTTTTGAACCATATATATATATGTATATATATTTCTAAATTTTAAAGGGATTTATGTACATATTTTAGTTAAACTCTCTATTTACAAAGTAAAAAACTTGGTCAATATTAGCGCTCAATTAATATTTACACTTATCGTTTTATATTTTAAATGTATAATTACGAGCATCATTTTCTCATAATAAGATGAATGATTAGATTCTTCCCAATGAAGAGGAAATGTTTGTAATTATATATTTGAAGTATGGAATGGTTAGCGTAAATATTTAATTTTGAGGATGAAATGAGTAAAAAGTTTAATGTAAAGGGTGATGTATATAAATTTTCCAACAATTTTTTAAGAAATTGCACCATGGATGAAATCAAATCATCTACTAAATGGGTGTGCATGTGTGCATCTATTTTGTATCATTTTGTGTTTTGGAAAATATTCATCTAACATAATACCCATCTTCATAACTAAATAAGATTTATTTATGTTATTATAAATTGCATCATGCATTAATTTTTATAAAAAAATAATTTACTCATCCCAAAAAATGAAATATGATATAATAAGGTATTGCAATATATTTTCTCTTTTTCAACCATAGGAAAAGGAGAAGGTTTACAAATATTTAAAGATAATTTCTAATTTTAAATAATTTTTTTATTAAACATGTATCAGATTAAATTAGATCGGTATTGTGTATCTCATCTCATTTTTGAAGTTATTTCGTGTTTAAATATAATTTCTTTTAAGAAACATAAATATGTCACTAGTTTGATCAGTAAAATTATATTAAAATACAATTCTTTTATTTTTTATTTTTTTATTTATTTTTACCTGAAATAAGAAAAAAAAATTAAAGAACACCGTCTTACATCTGATTTAACAATTGAGTTACAATGTTTTTATATAATTAGGTTAACACGATAAGAGATAGTATGAGTAGGTATTAATCCATCTATAAGTTGAGTTTTGTTCTAAGAACATATATGGTTCAAAAAGAAAATAGAAGCATAAGTTAAATAGCAAAAAGTTGAAAGGTTAATATCATGAGTTTAATAGGTAACTAAATGCTTTTCTATTTTATTAATGGTGAACGCTATTGTGGATAATAGCAACACCAAATATCAATGGTGAGATATTTGTGACATCCAAATAGAGATCAATATCCTTAAATTAATTATACATCAAAATATCTGCAGGTTGGATAGAATGTAATTCTGTCAAGAAAAAAGATATCTCACGATGGTATCGTACCTAAGACAACAATCAATGCATTACGCGCATTATGTTGGAAAGCATAACTAGAGCTTGATGCACAGTATATGGCACTGCAACATAAAGGACAAGATCGATATTCAAAAAAATTTAAATTTTAGAAATTTTATTGCGCATTGCCAACGAATTGTATTCAAATGAAATCTATTGTCCAATTAATGTGTAAAATTGTTGTTAACACGTGGTTTCAGTACTGCATCTCAGCCGTACACGTGGTGCTGTGGAGCACTAACCTTTTATTATTATTATTCTTGCAGGTCTCAAACCTCAGCCATGAGGGTTTGGCCAAATATCGTCCACGACGATGCAAGATCACCTCCCAGAAACATCGATGATGATGTTTTCTATCTGCACTTGTTGTCGGTATATCACGATCGCACTGTTTTCAGTGCAGCGTATTTTTTCAGTTACGCAAATCAATGGCCTGCATGCTCTAACCATCACGGACCCCTAGATGAAATATCAAGATTAAGAAGCTAAGCTCTTCTTCCACTACTCTCGGCTCCTTCGGTGGCTGACAGCGGTGGGACCATCAGTGTGGACTCAGCAATTGAATATTTCATCCTCTTCCGGAAAACTCAGGCTGAGCTACATTATCTCTTGCCTATAAATACCCTTGAACAAGCTTCAAGAGGAGGGTTTTTTTCCTTTTGGGAGGGCTTTTCTTGGAATCAGAGGATCTCTTTTCTATCACCATTATACTAAGAGCTCAAGATAAAGAAGCTCTCTCTCTTCTTTTAGTTCATTATACTGGTCTTTTTGACCACCTCATTCTTTTTCTAGTGAAATCATCTCTCACTGATCGCTCGATGGACGTAGGGGATTTCCTCCCTGAACTATCTTAAATCTCTATGTGTTATTCTGGATGCGTATTATTTTCATTTAAGCCTTAATCATTAGGCTTAGCTTTATGTGTTCTACTGTCTTTCGGGACTCTCTCTCTCTCTTTCTTGGGATACCCTACTTCCCATGTCAACATTTTCTAGTGCTTCCATTAAGACCTCGAGAAGATATGAGCCAGGACGCACAAAACCAACTCCGCGGTCTGCAACACACATGTAGGTGAACCTTCTGTCAGGGCGCCAGGTGATGAAGCTTCAGTTTCAACATCCTGGCGTCGCGTCGGTTCTACTTCTTCCTCCAGAGGTACCCGCATTTCAGAGTTGTAAGGGATGCTGGCAAACCTCATCGACCTGGTTACTGGCCTTACGGCCCAACATGCCGTGATTTTTAGGCAGACTCAGCCAGTTTGCACTGTCATACTGCCACCTGCACCTCTCCCACCGGTTGCAGCGAGCCCGGCAGCTCTCCCGCCAGTTGCGGCGGCTCGTGACCTCTCCCGCCGGTTGCGGCGGGCCCGACACCTTTCCCTCCTTTGCAAACGGCCAGTGAAGTGGGCAGGGACTACCCATTGGACGAGGTGCGTGGCTACTGTAATATCCTGTGATTTTAATATAAAAGTATTGTTCACTTTAATTTTAGAGAATTGTATAGTTGAGTAATTCTCAGGATGTTACTCATCCTAGTGCTACTCTGGCTTAAGCACGCTTAACTACGAAGTTATCGATCATTAGCCTCACAGTTTTTTTCCCAAAAGGTATTTCTATAATTTGAGATCACGTTATTTACTTATACAGCCCAGAATGATTTATTTGTATGCTCCTTTTGCCATTATTTATAAGCCCGCGATCATTTCCTATCCTCTTTGATCACGAGTGTCACAATACTAGCCCCCCTTCTCTCTCTTCGATGTGGGATGATTTATTTGTATTTGAGATCATGTTATCTACTTATACAATCCAGGATCTTCCTTTATTTTCAATATGGGATGATTTATTTGTATGTTCCTCTTGCCATTATTTATAAGCCCGCGATCAGTTCCTATCCTCTTGGATCACGGGTGTCACAATACTAGCCCCCTCTCTCTCTCTCTGTCCCCCTCCTCATGCAGAAGAGCTAATTAATTGTGGGTGACCATTGCTGGGCAGATGACATGTGCATCTTTCAGCAATACATAGCCCATTGGAGGGAAGCTGATGCATGAAGCCATTGGTGAGCCGCACATAGCTAGTAGATGAGCACACCAGCCGCCCTTTAGCTGTAGCACATCATCACTGCATAGGGTATAGAGGGGGGAGAGTGGGTAAAAAGGTAATTTTAAAAAATAAATAATAATAAAATTAAAAAGAAATCAATTTACAATTATATCAAAAGCTACAAATCTAAACAAAAAATTAGAATCACGAATCACTTATTATATCATAAACTTTAGAATTTTAATGTAACATACCTTTATATTTTATTTATTTTAAATTTGTATAAGGCTAAATTATTCCATAGGTTTAATATAAAATTCATATATAACCATTACATATTTATTTGGTTTTTATTTTGGTGTATTTAATATAGATTATTATTATTTCAAATGTTCGGACAAAATAAAAAAAAAGGTAAATTGCTTATGATGCTTGTTATGACGGGAAACAATCAAGATTTTTTAAGTGGAAAACCGACTGGCGGAAAAATCACGGCTCCTTTTCGAGGAGGCTTGAAAGATCACTAGAATTGTCTTTTTTGGTTACACTATGCTCAAAGAATTTTTTGAATCTCAGCCCCCTTTGAAGGCTGTTTATATGAGGTATATATACCCTGGTCTGCTCTGTTTAGTCACTTCAGCCGAATAATCTACAATTCTAGTGACGGCTCATTTAATGCCTGCAGATAGCTGTTATCCGACCTCTGCTGTACGGTTCCCAACGGTCGGGCGTCTATCAGATCTGACCCTTGCTTTTCGCCTTGCGCTCTTCGTCGTCCGCTGTTCGGGATGATGCTTCTCTTGTTCGACGTGGAGGCATTGCTTACGTGGATTCCACGCAACCTCCTACGTGGACGGTCCAGATCAAGAAGTGCGGATCCAAATGTAACATGTCCCCCCGATAGTCATGAAGCTCATTGATGCGCGTGCCCGATTGCCACGTGGGTCTAAGGGTCCTATAAATACTTGTGAAGCATCGGTTAGGTCTTCTGTTGTCCCGAGGAAAATTGGTGTGATGGACCTCTTTTTAGGCGTAGCTGGGAGTCTTGAAGGAGGGAATTCTAGAACCAGGGTTCCAGCCAGGCCGGATCAATCGGGCGCAAGGCGTCCGTCTGTTCGAGAAGAGGTATCGAAGAAGCCGAAGATTCGCCTTTCCAGCGCAGGGGAAGGCGTACGTGGGGCGTCTGGATCTTCTCCGGGTGACGCACGAGCGGCTCCTCCGGTGGAGGATATAATCATGGTTGCTGACGACGAAGTGCAGCCAAGGAAGGAGGGTGCGGAGGATCGGCCTCCTGCGCCGTCTCTGGTGGTCCAAGATGCATCTTTGCCGGGGACCCCCGTCACTTCCTCTTCGGGCCCCTCTGCTAGTCCGGAGCCTTCGCCAAGCGGTCAGAGAGGGCCTGGGTCCGTCAGTTCGACCGCGCAATATTTTGCGCGCAACGTCTGTTCGCATCTTGACCGAATCGAGGCTCGTCTAGCTAGCAGGGGTCAGGCAGCAGCCCTTGAGCAGAAGGCAACAGTCTTCGAGGAGAAGACGGAGGAAATTCTCTCCCTTCTTCGGAGGATGGAACCGTCTGAGGCAGAGAGGACGATTGTTGACTTGGAGTCGAAGTGCGCTCGCTTCGAGGGCGACCTGAAGATGGCGGCTGCGGAAATTGAGGAGTTGAAGAGGGAGAGGGGCGTGCTGATGTCCCGAGTCGAAGAGTTGGAGGAGGAGAACCGCCGCCGAAGAGAGGTTGCCCGGACTGTTCGGGGTCTGCTCCCAGAATCAGAGCTGGGACCGTCCTCATAGTCTTCTTCTTCTCTCTCTCTTCTCTCTTTTTTTTTTTGACTGTAAAAGAATTATTTAAATGAAATGTTCGTGGCATGCGCCTTTTGCTTATATATATTTACGTTCATTCTTTTTGATGTGATCATTTGGGAAAAACGAGGTGAAGTTCGCGCCAGTCTGTTTTGAATTTTTAGGTTTGGGCGGTTAGGTGTCAGTCCTTGGGGATTGGAACCGTCGGTTCCAAGGAGGACTATAAGTATGTGAAAAAAGGGGTGAGGGACAGAGTACCGATTTCCTTTGTTTATTTCTTTCGCCCGTTCTTGTTTTTCCAAAATGGTCAAGAAATCGCGCAGCAGAGCGAAGGACATGTGGGCTGATTACCATGCCCTTGGAGGGGAGCTATGTATCTTACCGCCGCACACTTTCGAGACGGAGGTGTTGCAAGTGTGGGGGAGGGACCCGGACGTTGGCCTAGAATATCCGTCAGAGGGAGCAAAGTTCACGATCTTGTCGAAAGGGAAGGTGGCAGTGTGCCTCCACCACCTGCGTGGAGGGTTGTTTCTTCCTTTTCAGCCGGAGTTCATGAACGTTTTCAACCACTTCGGCATCGTCCCGATGCAGCTTCCGCCAAACGCCGTCACCATGATCTATTGTCTTCCCAAGGAGCTGCGGCGCCGGCAGATACCTTGGGACATTGAGATCTTCAAGGCTGTTTTTCGATGGGAGGCCAATCCCCGTCTGCACGGGTGTTTCGTTTTGAAAGGTAGGCATTGTCAGGTGTTTAAAGTGAGGGACACCAGGTTTGCAAACTAGTATAAGAGGTTCTTCTTCGCCGAACTTGGCGGAGTAAGGTTTGCTGAGCCGCGTAGGGTAGGTGAGGCGAGATTTTTGGGAGAAGGGATCGGTTTTGAAGACCCTCGTTTTTGGGAAGTAGATGAAATCCGAAAACGTGTACATGATGCAGAGGACTATTTGCGGGAGCTCGAGGTCGAAGTGCGAGAGTACACAAGTGAGTTTTGTGTGCTCACGCTTTTTCTTCCTTTGGATGCTAACTTTGTTTTTCGGCTTGTGTCGTAGGCCAACCGGTGCTCGAACTGGGATGGTTCCGACTCCGGCAGATAGGGAACAAAAGGGTTCCCCACAGTCGGCCGGGGCCTTCTCGTCTTCCGGCAAAAAGGAGGCGCACCGCACCTGGAGCGTCAGGGGAAGGAACTTCAGCCCAGCCTCGGTCTTTCGATGAGGGGGCGGATGATTTGGCGTATATCGACGACATACATGTCAGTGATGATTCCGAAGAGCTGCGGGGAAGGCGTGAAGGCGAGATAGGGTCAGACGCTGAAGCGCCGGATTCTGCCGGCCCAAGTGTTGAAGAGTCCGTGGGAGGTGTTCGGGGAGTACCTCCAAGGATTGTCCCTAAAGGGAGGCCGGACTCAGTGACCAGGCTGGGCGCCCGGACTGCTGACTTGTTGGAGCAACTCACTAGGGAGGCCATGGCTCAGGAGAGGAAAGCGAAAGAGAATGAACTTCAGTACCTGGAGTCGGAACGTCAGCGTCACCTTGCTGAGAAACCTTCTTCGTTTGGCGATGAGGAGCCTGGGTGAGTCCAGTCGTTGTGAGACCGAACTTCAGAAGCTCCTGGAGGGGACGCTTGATCAATCTGCGCAGATCCGTGAGGAAGCGTCGTCGAATTCCGCTAGTCCCTCGAATTTAAAGCGTTTATCAAAGGGGCGTTGGAGAATTCGGTAAACATGTTCGGTTCTGCTCTTCTCGATCGGGGACTGGTTAGCCGTGGGGATCTCGAAGGGCTAGATATGAATGAATGCATTCTTTCAAGGAGCCGTTCGTACTAGTGCCCCTTTTTTGACATGTCGGCTGAGAGAATGGGGCGGATGTTCGCCTTCATTTCGAACATGATCCCTCCTACTGAAGCCGAAATGGCGGGGGCCGCCGAAGGGGTTCCCGCTCCGGAGGAGGATCCAGCTTCACGTGGAGAAGGGATTTCAGAAGGGACTTCGGAAGGACCCTTAGTCGTTTCTCCAATCTGCTCGCGGGATCCATTGCAGGACGTACCGCGGACTCCTGGTGCTGACTTGGTGGTAGATTCTGATCCGGAGTCTTTCGAGGAGGAATAGTGATCTTTGTAACTCTTTCCTTCTTTTTGTAAAACTTCTTTTGTAGTGCAAAGTTTCTTGTAATGCAAAGTTTTTCTTTTGCACTAGATTTCTGTTTGTGAAACCTTGTTTGGTTTGATTGGCTGGGACTTCGGGAGAAGGAGTGCCATTTGCTGGGAGTCACGTTTGGCGCTAAGTTAGGATTTTAGGCAAGGGACTTCGAGAAGGGGAGTGCCCTTTACTGCCGGTCGCCTTGGGGCTAAGTTAGGGTTTTAGGCCAGGGACTTCGAGAAGGGGAGTGCCCTTTACTGCCGGTCGCCTTGGCGTTAAGTTAGGATTTTAGGCAGGGACTTCGAGAAGGGGAGTGCTCTTGACTGCCGGTCGCCTTGGCGCTAAGTTAGGATTTTAGGCCAGGGACTTCGAGAAGGGGAGTGCCCTTGACTGCCGTCGCCACTTGGCACTCAAGTTGGATTTTAGGTCAGGGACTTCGAGAAGGGAGTGCCCTTGACTGCCAGTCGCCTTGCGCGCTAAGTTAGGATTTTACTGCTAGGGACTTCGAGAAGGGGAGTGCCCTTGAGCTACCGGTCGCCTTGGCGCTAAGTTAGGATTTTAGGCCAGGGACTTCGAGAAGGGGAGTGCCCTTGACTGCCGGTCGCCTTGGCTCTAAGTTTGGATTTTAGGCTAGGGACTTCGAGAAGGGGAGTGGCACATGACTGGTAGTCGCCGAAAAACTTGTCTTGAAGATAATGTGGTACAGTGCTTTATGAGTAGAATTTTCTGATGTCGTTGCCACTCCAGGTCCTCGGCAGGAGGGTCCCGTCATGCCTTGATAATTTGTATGTGTTGGGGCCGACAATTTTGCGAATGACGAAAGGGCCTTCCCAGTTGGAACTGAGTTTTCCTGATGTCATGTCTCGGCCACCCTTGTTTTTTAATTTCAGGACCAGGTCGCCTTGTTGGAATGGTCTCCTGTGGACGTGCTTGTTGTAGTACTTTTCGATCCTTCGCTTGTGTTCTGCTTGTCGAAAGGATGCCAGTTCTCTGTCTTCTTTGAGGACGTCAATTTTGAATCGCCTTGCACTCTCGTTTTGTTTTTGCCAATCAAGAAGAGCAGGTGGGTCGAAGGTTAGCAACATTTTCGACTCGGGGGGAGTATACGTCTAATTCGACTGGGATGAGAGCTTCTCTCCCGAAAACAAGTGAGAAAGGCGTTTGACCCGTTGCTGTTGTTGGTGTGCAGTTGAGCCCCCAGATGGCTGCCGGGAGCTCAGCTACCCATGATGAACCAATCTTGTCAAGTCATTTTTTCAAGGTGTTGAGGAAGTTTTTGTTCGACGCCTCTGCTTGGCCGTTCGATTGCGGGTGTCTAACTGATGCGAAGCTCAGGCTGATGCCGTTTTCGTAGCATAGAGTTCGAACGGCTCGGCTGGTGAAGGCGGTTCCGTTGTCGCAGATTAGGGAGAGGGGAACTCCGAACCTGCACATGAGTTGCGTCCATATGAAGTTTCTGACGCCCGTGCCCGTTGGTTGTGTCATTGGCTTTGCCTCGACCCATTTCAAAAAGTAGTCTGTTTCCAGCAGTACGTGGCGCAGGTTTTTTTCGGGTTTTGGGAATGGCCCCAGAAAGTCAAGGCCCCACATCGAAAAGGGCCAGGAGCTAGTTATGGGGTGTAGCTGAGCTGCTGGTTGTCTGGGGATGTTTGAGTAGAATTGGCATTGGGGGAACTTCTGGCTGAATTCTTTGGCGTCCTTTTGGAGGTTTGGCCAGTAATATCCTTGACGCAGGACTTGTAGGGCGAGGTTCCGTCCTGCGGCATGGGTTCCGCAGTCTCCGAAGTGGATTTGTTCGAGTACGATCTTCGAGTCCTCCTCATGGATGCATTTGGCCAGAGGGAGAGAATAGCATCTCCTATACAGTTGTCCCTGGGAGATGGTATATCTGGCAGCTTTTACTCGGAGCCTGCGGGCCTTATTCCTGTCATCTGGGAGCTCGCCCGTCAGGAGGTAATACCGAATGTCGTCCATCCAGCTTCCAGGGTTGGAGTCGACGTCGAAGATTTGCGAGTCTTCGAAGGCGGGGAACAGGATGTCTAGTACGTTGTCATTTTCTTCCTTGGCGAGCTCGTCTGCCAGCGAATTCATCTCGCGGGGGATGTGAAATAGGGAAGCCTGGGCGAAATGCTGGAGGAGAGTTTTGGCGAGTTGGAAATACCTCTTGAGCACTTCGTCCTTTGTCTGGTAGGATCCCGTTAGCTGGTTCACCATTAATTTGGAGTCACTGTAGACATCGAGTTGTCGTGCTCCGAGTCCTTTGGCAAATTTCAGCCCAGCAATGAGGGCCTCATATTCGGCCTGATTGTTAGTTACCGGGAAGTGTATCTTCCCTGATCTTTGAAGTCGAATTCCCCACAGCCTGGTGAGGACGATGCCGACCCCTTGGACGTGCTCGCCGGAGGCCTCGTCTATGTGGAGGGTCCAAGGCTGTGGCTTATCTCGGAGTTTGGGTTGTTCAGCTGTTGTGAGTTCGGCGACAAAATCGGCGAGTGCCTGGCTCTTCGTGGCTGTTCGTGGGAGGAAGTCGATATCGAACTCAGAGAGCTATACTGCCCACTTTTGCAACCTTCCGGAGATTTCGGGGGAGTGGAGTATTCTCCGGAGGGGATGATCCGTCATCACCTTGATGCGGTGAGCTTGGAAGTAGTGACGTAACCTGCGGACAGCAGAGATTAGTGCGAAAGAGAGTTTTTCGAGGGTAGGGTACCTCACTTCGGCGCCGTGGAGGATGTGACTGATGTAGTGGATCGGATGCTGTCAGACGGCCACTTCTCGAACAAGCACTGCCGACACCGAATTGTCGGTAGCACTGATGTAGAGGAAGAGATCTTCGTCTTGGACCAGGGCGGAGAGCAGCGGTGGTGACAGCAGGTATTCTTTCAATGATTGGAAAGCTTTCGCATAGCCCTCGTTCCATGCCTGATTTTCTCCTCGAAGAATTTTGATGAAGGGGAGGTAGCGTTCGCCGGATTTCGAAATGAATCTGCTGAGTGCCGTGACCCTTCCGTTTAATTTCTGTATGTCTTGGATCGTTTGGGGTGGCTTCATCTCTTGTATAGCCTGAATTTTCTCAGGGTTCGCCTCAATGCCTCTAGCCGACACCATATGCCCTAGGAATTTGTCGTATGACGAACCGAAGATGCTCTTCAGGGGGTTGAGCTTGATGTTGTAGGTTCGGCAAGTGTCGAGCATTTCACGGAGGTCTTCGAGGTGCCACTTCACACACTTGCTTTTAATCAGCACGTCGTCGACATATGCTTCTACGTTTCGCCCTCTCTGATTCTTGAACACAGTGTCGATCATGCGCTGATAGGTTGCACCTGCATTCTTCAAACCGAAAGGCATCACTTTGTAGCAGAAGGTTCCCTGGTCGGTGATGAACGAGGTGTGCTCTTCATCGTCTTTGGCCATTCGGATCTGGTGGTAGCCTGAGAAAGCATCGACGAAACTCATCACTGAATACCCTGCCGAAGAATCGACGAGCCTGTCTATTTTCGGTAAGGGATAGAAATCTTTTGGACAGGCTTTATTTAGGTCCGTAAAATCTACGCACATGCGCCACTTTTTGGAATTCTTTTTTACCATCACCACATTTGCAAGCCACGATTGGTAGGTGATTTCTCTAATGAATCCTGTGGTCAAGAGTTTTTCGACTTCTTCTCGAATCGCACGTTTTTCTCCGCCGAAGCTCCTCTTCTTCTGTCTGACGGGGGCTACTCCTGGTTTGAGGCTTAGCCGATGTTCGACTACGGCTCTATCTATCCCTGACATGTCGCTAGGTTCCCAGGTAAACACATCGAGATACTCAAAAAGTAGAGCCGTCAGGGCGGGCTTTTCATTATCAGGAAGGTTTTTAGAGATGAGTACAGTTTTTCCGTCGGCGACGGTTACATGGTCGTTCTGTTCGACCGGTGGTAAGGCGTGATCTCTGGGGTCCATGTAGTCTGTGTGGAGGCGCGCGTTTATCTCGAAACACTTGCTAGCGCCGACCTTGTCCCCCCTGATGGTCGCGACGCCGAAAGGCGTGGGGAACTTCACACACGGATGATACGTAGACGCGACCATCTGGAATGCGCCATTGCGAGGCGTCCTAAGATTGCATTGTAGCCGGAGGGAGCGTCCATGATGATGAAGTCGATCTCCCTCTCCAGTCTTCTGGGACTCTCTTCGAGGGCGACACGCAGGGTGGCGTACCCAGCGGATCAGTAGACGTCGCCAAAGAAGCTGGAGATCGTCATAGATGAGGGAAGGGGCTTGCATGGGCCGACGCCCATCTCATTGAAGGCGCAGAGATACAGTGTGTCGACTGAGCTGCCAGTGTCGACCAAGGTTCGGTGGACATCGCAAGCTCCAATTTCGGCGATGACCACGATGGGGTCGTCGCGATTTATCCCACTTCTGGGAAGGTCTCCTGCAGTGATGATATCAGGCAAAAGAGGGGGGAATTCGATTGCGCATACCTCCCGATATCTTCGAGTCCTGAGATCGCTGTGGTAACCGAAGATTGAAAGGACGGCCTTCTTGCCGTCGGCTTTCGATGTGGCTGGAGCTGAAGAGGGGGCCCCTCTGGGATCGTCGCTTGGAAAGAGCGGTCGTGCCGCTTTCGGTAGGGGCCCCTCAATCCTCTTGTACCCGGTGAGGTAGCCATTTTCTATGTATTCGTTGACGACTGCCCGAAAAGAGCGGCACTCGAAGAGAAGATGGCCGTAACGTTGGTGGAACTTGCAAAACTTCGTGGGGTCCTCACCGGGTTGCCGCGGCTGGCGTTCGCCGCAGTTCTTGATGAAACCTTTATCGCTAAGGATCGAAAAGATTTCTTCGATGATGTAGACTGGAGTGGCAGGACGTGGGGACTCACCCTCGAACTTGCGCTTCCCGTGGGAGGGTGAGAAATTTCGATCACGAAAGCTCCTCCTGGGAGTGTTCGAGTCTGTCTTAGGGGCCTCGCCCTTCTTGGCCTGGGGCGAAGTACCCTCCTGCTTGGCTTTCGCCTTGAGGGATTTTGCATCTACCAGATAGATGCATTTTTCGGCGCGGGCCCTCGCCTCCATGAGCGTCTTTGGCATGTCGTCGACAAAAGAGTCGTACAGCTCCCCGGGCAGAATGCTATGGACGAAGATCATGGTTGATCGATCGTCGGTTGTGTCTTTCGTCTCGGCGTTGATCTTTGAGAACCGGTCCACATAGTTGCGGAGCGATTCGTCTGGAGCCTGCCGTATCTGCCACAGCTCGTGGATCGTTCGGGAGGTAGTCCTCGATGTTCCGAACCTGGTGCGGAACTGTTCAGAGAATTGCAGGAAGTTCTGGATGGAGCCTTGGGGGACTTCGTCGAGCCAATCCAACGCAAGGCCTGTCAGGGTATTCCTTAACAAACGACATTTGTAGGCGTCTAAGACGGGATCGCTCGTTGCCAAAGCGTTCTCGAAGCGCTTCACGTGTTGGGCTGGGTCGGTGAGGCCGCTGTAGTCGCCGAACCGGGGTGCCTTGTAAGCGCGTGGCTCTAGCGCCGCCATTATGGCGGGCGAGAAAATTGTATCCACTGGGGGAGCCGGGGGGGGTAGACCTCGGGCCGACTTTCGGCCGCAGCATGGGTGATGGTCTCTTCTGTGGGCATTTCGACGCGCTCGGCGCCTGGTTGCTGAAGCAGGCCTTCGAGGGGCAGAGCTAGGGGGAGGGGTCTCTACTGCTGAAGGAGGGCTGGTAAGTTAGCAAGGAAAGTGTTCATTGTTTGGGTGAGGGTGGCGACCGTGTTCGTCATTATCTGAAGCTGTTGGTCGTTCCTGGTAGGATCATCCTGGGTTGGCGTGTCGCCGGTTGTTCGCCAGGTGGTGGAGGAACGCTTTCGTCGCGAGTGTTCTCCATGGGTGAAGGGATCAGATTTGATCCTGCGTGAGGGCACCAAATTGTTATGACGGGAAACAATCAAGATTTTTTACGTGGAAAACCGACCGGCGGAAAAACCACGGCCCCTTTTCGAGGAGGCTTGAAAGATCACTAGAATTGTCTTTTTTGGTTACAGTATGCTTAAAGGATTTTTTGAATCTCAGCCTCCTTTGAAGGCTGTTTACATGAGGTATATATACCCTGGTTTGCTCTGTCTAGTCACTTCAGCCGAATAATCTACAATCCTAGTGACGGCTCATTTAATGCCTGCAGATAGCTGTTATCCGACCTCTACTGTACGGTGTACGAGGGGTACGACTTGTCAGCGGGAAAACCGCTTTCTCTACCAGAGCAGTACGGTTCCCAACGGTCGGGCGTCTGTCAGATTTGACCCTTGCTTTTCGCCTTGCGCTCTTCGTCGTCCGCTGTTCGGGATGATGCTTCTCTTGTTCAACGTGGAGGCATTGCTTATGTGGATTCCACACAAGCTCCTACGTGGACGGTCCAGATCAAGAAGCGCGGATCCAAATGCATCAAGTTCAAAGTATTATCATTTGGTTTTTATTAAGATATAATTATTAATTTTTTAACTGTTATGTCCTAAAATTATTTTCAATCTTTAAAATTGTTGAGTTTTTAGACATTGTAGTTTTAACTTTCTAGAGTCGATAAAATAAGCGATAAGAGAGATTTATAAAAAAATCAATGAAAAAAGCAAAGTTCTAAAAGTGAGACTACAATTGGAGCACTTTTACAATCTTAAGGTACCAAAATTAGAATTTTTAAAAAATTGAGATCAATTTGCAATGACCTCTTGAGCTCAGGACCAGAATGCAATTTGTCCAATAAAAATAAAAATTTTTAAAGGGCAAATTTCACTCAGGTCCCTGAGTTTAAGTGTTATTATAACACAGGTCCACGTTTTTAAAATTGTCATCGGGGTCCCTAGGTTTTCAAAAATTATCATCTGGGTCTTTTTTTATTTTTTTATTATTAAAAATATACAAAATTACTATTATACCCTTGCCCTCCCTCTCTCTCCACCAGATCCGGCAGCCGCGCCGCCTCCGCCGGCCTCGCACGGCCGCACGACACCTCGGCGGCCTGTGTCGCAGCACGACACCGCCGGCGGCTGCGATGCGCCGCTCGGAGGTGCGCGCGCGCGGGCCTCGCTACGCACGGCAACCGGCGGCCGCTACGTCGCGCGACCGTTGCGCGCTCAGCGGCCGTGCGAGGTTGTGCACGCAGTGGCCGTTGCGCGGCCGGGCGGCCTCGGGCGCGGCCTCAGGTTGGTCAAGCTCTCCACCCAATACTTCCGGCTCCTCCGATGTCCGACAGCAAGGAAGCCATCAGCGTGGGTTCAACATTTGTTTACTACATTCCCTTCCGGAAAATCTGGACGGAGTTGCACTATCCTCTGCTTGTAAACACCCTTAAAAAAGCATCAAGGAGGAGAGGTTGAAAAGGCAGAATCTCTCTTCTATCACCTTTGTACCAAGAGCTAAAGATAAAGAAAGCTCTATCTCTCCTCTCTCTCACTCTTTGTACAGGTCTTTTCGACCACCCTCTTCTTTTTTATAGTGAAATCATCTCTCGTTGATCGCTCGGTGGACGTAGGAGATTTTTTTCCTGAACCACCTTAAATACCTGTGTGCTTTTCTGGTGCTTGTCACTGTGAGCCTTAATCACCAAGCTTAACTCACTGTGTACCGCTGTCTCTCGGGACTCTCCATTTTTCTCTCCTCTAGGACCCTCTTTATCCCACATCAATATTTTTCTGGTGCTTTCATTGAGACTCCGAGAAGATGATAGCTAGAACACACAGAACCAACTCTGCAGCACGCAGCACTCATGCAGGTGAAACATCCGTCAGGGCGCCAGGTGATGAGGCTTCCGCTTCAACGTCTCGGCGTTGCACTGAATCTATTTCTTCCTCCAGAGATACTTGTATACGGAGTTGCAGGGGATGCTGGCGAACCTCACCGATCTGGTTACTGGCCTTACAGCATAGCAGGCCGTGAACCTCAGGTAGACTCAGCCAGTTTGCGCCGCCATCCTGCCGCTTACACCTCTTCCGCTGGCTGCGGTGGCCCGTGATCCTCTTTCGCCTATCGCGGCGGCGCCTGCACCTCTCCCGCCAGTCGCGACGGCTCCTGCTCCTTAACTGCCGGTCGCGGTGCCTTCCGTTCAGTCATCTGGCTCTTCTCGGCCGCCCAGACTTCCTTTTTCTCCTCAGGATGTCCCTCAAAATCCTCTTCCACTATGTCCACTACCACAACCTACCCTTTTCCCTCCAGCTTTCTCTCCTTTCCTCACCGAATGGAACCCCCTCTTTGCCGAAGCTCAGGCCCTCTTATATGGACCTGACCCTTTCTTTGGCATGCTGGATAGCAATGCTTCTTTCTCCGATATCATCCGGCAAGCGCCAGCCCCAGAAGGCTTCAGGCCACCCCGACTTGAGGCCTACATGGGCGCTATTGACCCCCGGGAGCATATTCAGGAGTTCGGGGCCGCTATCCGCTATCGTCAGCCTGACGAAGCCACCAAGTGACACCTCTTGGCTAATACTCTGAAAGGAGCGGCTTTCAGTTGGTTTGTAAAGCTGCCCAGGGGTCACATCTATTCCTACGAGCACCTAAAATAGGAGTTGATCGCCCGCTTCATTTGCCGGACATGGATGGTTTTTTCTGACATGATGCTCACCAACATCAAATAGGGTGAGAAGGAAAGTATGCGAGATTACACCAACCGCTTCTTTGCCTCGGCAACGCAAGCAGAAGTTGTAGATCCTGTCGTAGTTATGCACAACTATCGGAGGGGTCTCAAGAGCGGTGACTTGTCCAAATCCCTCCAATTGGCTAAACCTCGAAGCTATCCGGAGCTGGTTGTCATGGCCAGCCAGTTCGTGTTATTGGAGGACGCTGAGGCCTCTCCCCCCGACATCTCCGGAGCCAAGAAGGAGAAGGAGAGGAAACACCGGGGCGATAAACCATCGTTCACGAAGATTCATAGAGGAAGGAATCATGGCAGGAATGAAAGGAGGCCGCAACAGATCCATGAGCAAAAGCATTTCTTCTCCTTGTTGCTTACTGAAGTATACGCGACGGCCGTGAAGCAAGGTTGGCTTCGTCCTGCGGAAGCCAAACCAGTGCCATCGGCCGGAGTGGATCCGGAGAATTACTGTGAGTTCCACAGAAATTACGGGCACAAGCTTTACAAGTGCCGCGCACTGAGGGCCCTGATCGACAAGTTGGCGGATCAGGGCAAACTTGAAGAGTTCATGCTGATGGTGCCGACATTCAATGCCGCGCAGAAGGGCAAGGCCCCAGCAGACGTGGGGGCTTCAACCCGGGTCTCACCACCTCCAGACCCTAGCCGACCAGTGCGATCCTATCCCCCTGCTGCAAGAACTATCAACGACATCTTCAGTGTTGATCCTTCCGCTGTCCATCGCCAGGTAATAGAGGTTGGCGGCATCTCTCATCACCCCTCATCTTCCATCCCACACATTTTCTATCATGAAGATCTTCCCCGCACGCGCAACCTCACAACAACCCGATAGTGGTCAATGCTTGTGTCGCCGACTTTGATTTTCGGCGAGTGCTCCTCGACTCAGGAAGCGCGACCGATATCTTACTTGAATCCGCCTTCCTCCAGATGGGCCTCAAGAAAAAGAACATTCTCCATGCAGGAACTGCCTTGCTGGGTTTCTCTGGGGAAAGGGTTCAGCAGCTGGGATTCATCTCTCTGACGGTCTCTTTCTATGATGACAATAGCCACACCATGAGCATGGTGAACTTCACGGTCATCAGAGCCAGGTCAGGCTGCAATGCCATCCTCGGGAGAACAACGCTCAACTCTTTCGGGATTGTAATCTCTACGCCCCATCCCTGCGAAAGTTTCTTACCTCTAGCGGCGTTGTCTCCATCAGAGGAAACCTCTGACAGGCCACCCGATGTTTCCAAATCGCAGCTCAGCTCATTGTTGACCATTTGGACCCGAGGGAGTCTCAACCGGTAAGACCACAGGAAGGGGTTATCAATGTACCATTGGGGGGAGAAGATTCTTCTAAAATTATAAATATATCTTTTTTCATGAATGCAAATCAGCAAGCAGGTGTCACTGCTTTGCTTTCTAAGTATATAGATATCTTTGCTTGGTCCCCCAAAGATATCTTGGGGGTCAACAGGGCTACCTGTGAACATCATTTGAATGTATCAGCTAACGTCATTCCCACAAAGCAAAAGAAAAGGGTCATGGCAGGAGAAAGGCAGAACGTTGTCGAAGAAAAACTTAACAAACTGCTGAAGGTAGGCTACATCAGGGAGGTCTGATACCCGCAGTGGCTTACCAATGTTGTCATGGTAAAGAAAGCCAACGAGAAGTAGAGAATGTGTATAAACTTTCGAGCACTCAACCAGGCCTGTCCCAAAGACAACTATCCTCTTCCGCGCATTGATATGATGGTAGATCGCACCTCCGGATATAATGTAATGAGTTTATTGGATGCCTTCTCATGGTACCACCAAATCCGAATGGCCAAGGAAGATGAAGAGAAAATGGCCTTCATCATGGATTTCAGCACATATTGCTATAACGTCATGCCCTTTGGTCTCAAAAACATTGGCGCCACTTATCAGCGCATGATCGACGCCGTGTTCAAAGGGCAAAGGGGGAGAAATCTAGAAGCATACGTTGATGACATTCTGGTGAAGAGTCGGAGCATGGAGGAGCATTTTGTGGATCTCAAAGAGACCTTTGACACTCTCCGAATGTTTAATCTCAAGCTCAATCCCACCAAGTGTACTTTCAGCGCAGACTCGGGGAAATTCTTAGGCTACTTAGTATCAGTCAGGGAGATAGAGGCTAACTCAGATAAAATCTCGACAGTCCTTAGCATGCCTTCCCCCTGATCACTAAAGAAGATTCAAAAGCTCACAGGCTGAGTCAACAATCTGGGAGATTCATCTCCAAGGCTGGTGATAGGTGTTTGCCATTCTTTCAGTGTCTTCGCAAAGGTGAGAAAGTTCAATGGACCGATGAATGTGAAACTGCCTTCACAGAGCTGAAAAAGTACCTTACTACTGCACCAATGCTTGCGGCACCAAAAACAGGGTAGGTTTTTTCTCTTTACCTAGGGGCATCAGATGCAGCGGTCTCGGCTGTCCTCGTGAACGATGATAAGGGGATCCACCTCCCTATCTTCTACATCAGCCATATACTTCTCGATACAGAAACCCGATACCCTACGTTGGAGAAGCTTGCTCTCGCTCTCCTAGTGGCGGTAAGAAAGTTGCGTCCATACTTCCAGTCGCATACCATCCAGGTGGTCACTGACCAGCCTCTCCTAAAGGTATTACATGCCCCCGAGGTTTTGAGAAGGCTTCTCAAATGGTCCATTGAGCTTGGCAAATTTGACATCAAATACACCCTGCGTGTAGCAATTAAAGCTCAGGTGCTGGCCGACTTTGTTGTTGAGCTTTCCACTTCAGAGTCATCGCCCACAAAAAGCAAGTTCATTCCATGGTCTCTTGACATTGATGGCGCTTCTGGATTTCAATCTCAGGGAGTTTGAATTCTTCTCACCAGCCCTATGGGAGTTGCCCTACATCGAGCAGTAACTCTTCAGTTCAAAGTTACCAATAATCAGGCGGAATGTGAAGCCTTCGTTGCAGGACTTGAGTTCGCCCTTGAGATATCGGTAAAGCACATACAAGTATTCAATGACTCCTAGTTGGTTGTCAATCAAGTCAACCACACCTACGAAATAAAAGACGAGATTTTAAAAAAGTATCTGGTAAAGGTCCAATCCTTAATCTCTCAGTTTGACGATTTCTCCTTGGTATATGTTCTCCGTGAGGAGAATCAGGTGGCAGACCATCTCGCGAAAGGGGGGCTCCTCGACTTTCATCAACACCAATTTTTCGAGAAGCCCAACTATGAGTGTGCGGAAATCCATAACTCTGAGCAAGCACCTTGGTGGATGGATAGATTCATCAACTATCTTAAGAATGGGGATCAGCCTGGCAATCAACAAGAAGCTAAAAAGTCGGGGCTCGAATGTGCCAAATACGTCCTCATTGGCAATGAACTATACAGAAGATCTTATGCCAAGCCACTCAAAAAATGCCTGAGGCCTATGGAAGCTCAAGAAGTCATGGAAGCTGTTCACAAAAGAGAATGTGGAACTCATGCTCGAGGACGAAGTCTGGTCATGCGAATCGTGCGCCAAGAATTCTTTTGGCCCAACATCCACAAGGATGCTCAAACATTCATGGTGAAGTGCCTTCAATGCCAGTACAACGCTGACATATGGAGACAACCTGTCGGCTACCTCAGGCCCATCAACTCATCATGGTTGTTCGTTGTCTAGAGGCTCGACTTTCTGGGGCCAGTGCCCACGGCCATCCGAAGCTACAAATAGTTGCTGGTCGCTGTTGATTACTTCATAAAGTGGATAGAGGCAAAACCTTTTGCTCAACCAACTGCCCAGAATGTCGAGAGCTTCCTATGGGCAAACATAGTTTGTAGATATGGGGTTCCCGTGGTAATCATCACGAATAATGGCACGCCTTTTGCCAATCAGTTGATCCGCGACTTCTGCGACAAGCATCAGATCAACTTTAAGTATCCTTCTGTATGACATCCTCACACGAACAGCCAGGCCGAAGCCGCTAACAAGAATATCCTGAACATCCTGAAGAAGCGCCTCGATGGTGCTAAAACCCGTTGGCCAGATGAGCTGCTAGGCACTCTCTGGGCTTATAACATCGCCCCATCCGAGGTTACCCAGGAATCTCCTTTCTCCTTGGCCTTCGGAATGGATGCTGTCATACCCGTTGAGCTGGAGCATTACTCCCCCACAGTGGAAGCAGCAGCCAACTTCGATCCTGAGGATTTGCAAACCTGGATGGATGAGAACGATGATTCATGGAGGGTTGATCTGGATCTCTTGGAATAGAAAAGACAATTAGCTGCACTTAAACGACTGGAGCATAAACGCCGAATTAAACGATACTTCAACCGCAGGGTTAACCCCAGAGACTTCGCCCAAGGCGATCTGGTCCTCAAACGATGACTGCTTGCTCGCAGTAACTTGAGAGTTCCCAAACTTGAGCCCAACTGGGAGGGCTCATATATCGTACGCGAGGTTGCGGGACCTAATGCTTACTATCTCATGACTAGACCTGGGCAATAAGCGGGCCAGGCTTGGCATGGGCCGGGCTTGATCGGGCTTTGACTAAGTTAAATTGGGCTTGGGTCGGGCTTAGCTCGGCTTACGGGCCTACTTTTATTATCAAGCCCGCCCAATGTACAGGCTAGGCTTCCCACGGGCTTTATTTTGTTCGAATTTTTTTTGGACGAGAGAAAAAATATTTTATTTTTTAAATTTAATATCAAACAACTTTATTTTTATATTAAAAAATATATAAAATATAAAATAAAGTTGATTCTAATATTCATATTTGTGTTAGATGTATAATAAAGTTTATTTTTGTAGTTAAAAATTTTGTTAGGCCAAAAAATATCTCGAACCAAACAAAGCCTATACTTAAATAAAATATTAATATCTCAGCCTCACACACATTTTCATTCAATTTCTTCAATAGCCAAAGAAAAAAATTAGAACTTAATAAATATAATTTCAATAATATCTATTATAATATAAACATTATCAAAAGAAACATATATGATAACATATCATCATTTTCAACATGGGCGGGCCAGGTTTGGTGCGGGTTGGGGTTAACTGGGCTTTGACTAAGTTAAATCGGGCTCGGGCTCCGAATATCGGGTCAAAATGAATGATCAAACCGGTTTAAAATTGCACTTTGGTCTCTTTATTTTGAGGCTCAAGTGTTTTAGTCTTTTGGTTTTCAAAAACTTCCAATTTTAATCTATATGCATTTTAAGGCTTGCTAATATTTAGATCATCCTAATGAATACATTCATTTATAGCTTTTCAAGCACCATATCTTAGAATTTTTTTTGTATTTTATGCAAATTGACATTAAGAAAACAACTTAATTAATTCTACTTTCTTATTCTCAATCACTTGTAATTTTCAACATATGTGTAAAATGATAAAAATAAATAAATTAATAACCTTAAAAAAAATTAATTATACATAAACAAATTGAAGTGCTGAGTTATAAGGTGTATAGTGCCTAAATTAATCTTCTTTGAAGTTTATATTGTCTTTGATAAGATATTTAACTGTTAATTATGAGGACGATGGAGAAGTTGGAGAATTGAGTAGAAATGATTGGATTACCGCAAGGACTTGATTGTCTATCTATGTCGACAAAGTATCGTAAGTTAATGTCAATGAACTGACAACATAATATAATCCATTAGCATGCAGTAGGATGCACCAAATTAAGAGCATCGAAAGGTGGCTCGTGTGGTAAACAAAATTTTTTTTTATTGTGTGGTAAACCGATTGTTTGATAGATGTTAACACGTGGTTCCATCGCTGTATTCCTGTCGTACACGTGGCGCCTAGCTGGTATTTAGCTTTTATTTACTTACTAATCCATCTATCTATTCTCACAGGTTTCAGACCCCGGTCAAACCTCAAACATGATAGTTCAGTCAAATCTCGGACAAGAGGGTTCAACCAAGCCTCGTCCACGACGAGCCAGGAACCATCCTCGATAACATCGATGATGATGTTACAAAGCAGTGCCTGTCACAATCAGCTTGGCCCGACCGCGTCGTTCCCCGTACAAGGCCTTCTTTCTAAGACACGCAAATCAAGGGTCTGCATGCCCCAGCTATCACGGATCCCCAGAAGCAGTACTAATATTAAAAGTTAGCATCCTTTTTTTGCGGCTTTTAGCCCCTCCGGCGGCCAACAAGCGGTGCGAGCTCAGAGCTTGTTCACCTCCTTTCCCTTGGAAACAATGACAAAGCTATGCAATCCATCGCCTACAAATACTTCTGAACAGTCTTCAAGCAGAAGATCCAGTATCGAGCATCCAAGATCCAGGATCAATAGCTCAGAAGAGGAGGACTCGCCCTAGAAAGAATAGAATCCCTCCTCTATCACCTCTAGTAAAGCAGGAGCTTGAGAACAAGAAAAACTCTCTCTTTCTCCTTATTTCTCTTGTAAGCTCTTTGTATTAGCCTTCATTGCTACCTTTTTTCATTAGTGAAATCTCTTCATTGATCGCTCGGTGGACGTAGGGGATTCTCTCCCTGAACCACCTTAAATTGTTGTGTGCTCTTCTGGATGCCATGAACTCTCTCTCTCTCTTAAGCCTTAACCATTAGGCTTATTCTTCTGCGCATCGCCGTCTTTCAGGACTCTCTCTCTTTTTTGGTGTTTCTTGGGATCCACTACATCTAGACAGTTCGATCATGTCGATCAAATCATCTGATGCGGTATCACAACCTGTTGTTTTTGTCCCTCGCCCATCAAAATTGTACTCGAATAAATCAGCCAATACATATTATGTAAAACACTCTCTATTTGAAAGACACGATTGCATGCAGAGGTGCTAATCAATTGTGGGTGACCATTGCTGGGCGGATGGCATGTGCATCTTTCAGCAATACATAGCCCATCGGAGGGAAGCTGATGTATGAAGCTATTGGTGAGCCGCACATAGCTAGTGGATGAGCACACCAGCCGCCCTTTAGCTGTAGCACATCATCACTGCATAGGGTATAGAGGGGGGAGATTGGGTAAAATGATAATTTTAAAAAATAAATAATAATAAAATTAAAAAGAAAATAATTTACAATTATATCAAAAGCTACAAATCTAATCAAAAAATTAGAATCATGAATCACTTATTATATCATAAACTTTAGAATTTTAATGTAACTTACCTTTATATTTTATTTATTTTAAATTTGTATAAGGCTAAATTATTCCATAGGTTTAATATAAAATTCATATATAACCATTACATAATTATTTGGTTTTTATTTTGGCGTACTTAATATAGATTATTATTACTTTAAATGTTTGGACAAAATAAAAAAAAGGTAAATTGCTTATGATGTAGAAGGGAATTGTGAATTAAACTTAACATTTTAAAAATTTTAATTTTAGATTCTGAATTATTAATTTTAAATTATGATTTTTTATTTTTATTTTTAATCATTAATATTTTTGGGTTTTTATATATTACAATTTTATATTTTTAGAATGAATAAATAAAAAATAAGAAAAATTTTAACAAAAAAAAAATCAAATGAGATACTGATAATGGTGTTAAAATGTAATATTTTTATAATATCAATGACCAAAATTAGAATAAAAAAAAATTAATACGAGATATCTGTCATGTAAAATATAAGAAGTAATAGATTGTTTTTGTATAGATACACGTGACGCATGCACTGTTGGCATTAATTATCCGCATACAAATGTGTTTTGCGGATATTCGTGCGGGAAGCAGGAAGAAAAGTGAAGATTTTCTCCAAAATTCCCGAGTTTATAATTCACCAATTTTGACGGTCGCATAACATCAGCAATGCGGAAGTTCGCATAAACGAATCACATGAAACTTTTGTGCGGAATCGACGGACACTCTTGCACGTGTTTAAATTATTGTAATGCTGGGTGGATAAAAAAAATTAATTAAACGCTTATAAAAAAAGTTTAACGCATCCGAATTTTATAATAAAAAAATGGGCAAATTACACCCAGGTCTCTGAGTTTAACCTGCAGCTGGTAAATGAGCACATCAGCCGCCTTTTAGTGACTGTGCAACATCGCAACGTGAGGCACAGAAGAGGGAGTGAAAGTAAGAGGATAATTTTAATAAAATATAATAATAAATTAATAATTATATTAAAAATAAAAAATTTAAAAATTTAGAATCATGAATCTACGTGATATTATGTCTTAAACTCAAAACCTTCCATGTAGTTCGAAATTCTCTCCGACCTTTAGCAGATAGAAGACTTTCAAGAACGAAAAAATTATAATAATTTTTGTCTGCTCTAACAAATATGTTCACGTGTGGTGCAATGGATTTTTGAACCTCTATCAATGTATATATTTTTGTGTATTTTTCATTAGTTTGAAGTTTCATCTTATACATCAATAGGATATCTATGATTTGATATAGAAATAGTCGAATTAATTCAATAATTAATGTTCTCTTTTTTTTTGAATTTTGTAAGAACTAATTTTTTTTAAAAAAAAATATTTCTGTAATTTACCTTTTTTATTTTTGTTTATCTTTAATTTGGATAATGATAAATTATTTGATTGGTTTAATATAAAATTCATACGAAACATTTACAAGTTTATTTGGTTTTTACTTTGTTCTTTTAAATATAGATTATAATTACTTTAAATGTTTGAGCAAAATAAAAAAGAGGGAATTGCTTTGAAATCTATGATGCTAATTACAAATTTGTCTTAATTTTTTTAAAAACTTTAATTTGGGTTCAAAGTATTATCATTTGTTTTTTATTAAGATATAAATATTAATTTTTAGCTGTTATGTCCTAAAATTATTTTCAATCTTTAAAATTGTTGAGTTTTTAAACATTGTAGTTTTAACTTTCTAGAGTGATAAAATAAGCGATAAGAGAGATTTATAAAAAAAATCAATGAAAAAAGCAAAGTTCCAAAAGTGAGACTACAATTGGAGCGCTTTTACGATCTTAGGCCTTGTTTGGTAACCATCCAAAAAAAGGCACATTAATATTTTATTTATATTTTAAATTTATCACAAATTTTAACAACTTTATTTCACATCCAACACAAATTCCAATCTTAAAAATCAACTTTATTTCACATCCAACACAAATTCCAACCTTAAAATCAACTTTATTTCACATCCTACACACCTCCCAATATTAAAATAAATTTCTTTCCCATCAACTCTATAAAATAAAATATTTTCTCTTTCCTTACCCAAATTCATCCTCCAACCAAACAAATAAGGTACCAAAATTAGAAATTTTAAAAAATTGAGATCAATTTGCAATGACCTTTTGAGCTCAGGACCAGAATGCAATTTGTCCAATAAAAATAAAATTTTTTAAAGGGCAAATTTCACTCAGGTCCCTGAGTTTAAGGGTAATTATCACACAGGTCCACGTTTTTAAAATAATCATCGAGATCCCTAGGTTTTCAAAAATTATCATCTGGGTCTTTTATTTATTTTTTTATTATTAAAAATATACAAAATTATCATTATACTCTTACCCTCCCTCTCTCTCCACCAGCTTCTTTTTTCTTTTTCGATTCTATTTACATATGTGTAGATCTAGCATGATCTTAAACAAAAGAAACAAAAGATCTCTTTACGACACCGCCGATGGCCGCGATGCGCCGCTCGGGCGCGCCGCGGGGCCTCACAACGCAACCGGCGTGGCTGCCGGATCTGGTGGAGAGAGGGAGGGTAAGGGTATAATGATAATTTTGTATATTTTTTAATAATAAAAAAATAAAAAAAGGAGCCAGATGATAATTTTTGAAAACCTAGGGACCCCGATGATATAATTTTAAAAACGTGGACCTGTGTGATAATAATCCTTAAACTCAGGGACCTGGGTGAAATTTTCCCTTTTTTTAAATCCTAGATATCTGTTATGTAAAATATAAGAAGTAATAGGACTTTTTTGTAATTTAAGTAGACACACGCGACGAATGGACTGTTGCCATTTTAATTGTCCGCATACAAATGTTTTTTTGGATATTCGTGCGGGCAGCAGGCTGGCAACCGAAAATTTTCTCCAAAATTCGTGAGTTATAGTTCACCAATTTTGACGGTCGCATAACATTAGCCATGCCGAAAGGCGCATACGTAAATTTGAATGAAAATTGTGTGCGGAACCGGCGGCCAGCTTCACGTGTTTAAATTATGTAATGCTCAGTGGATTTCAAGATTTTCATATTTTAGCCATAAATTTAATTAAACCTTAGATTAAAAAAAATTAACGCATCCAAATTTTATATTAAAATTACAAGGAAAATTCATGAATACCTACATAAATCAGACAATTTGATCACTATAATTCGAACTCTGCATCCCTCATCTTTACTTTTATTTAGAAAATAATTAAAATATTTTCTTAATTTTTTTTTCTCTACTTCTCTCCCTTTTCACTCTCGAAACTCTCACAAAGTTGACGACAAAGTTAAATATTTTTATATGAGTAGTAGAAAATTTCATGGCTTAAAAAATACAAAAAAATAGCTCACAAAATTTATAGTTGTATTATTTAAATTATGCAGGCGATACTATATGGATTTCTTTCGCTTTGGCAAACGACCAGTGGAGGCCACGAGGGCTACCCATCAGTGGAGGTGGGTGGGAGTTGCCCATCGGATGAGATGGCTGTTTTAACATCTTATGATCCTAATAAAGAGGTATTGTCCGTTTTGTCTTTAGGGAACTCGTGCTTAACTATTTCTCAGTAGGTCACCAATCCTAGTGGGACTTTAGTTCCAGTACACTTAATTATGAATTTTTCCATCATTAGCTTTACGGTTTTACCCTAAAAGGCGTCTATACCATTTGAGATTATGTTATTTACCTATACAGCTCAGGTTCTCCTTCTCTTTTTGATGTGAAATATTTTTTTTCTGTACTCCTCTCATTACTATTTATAAGTCTAGAAGCCTACCAGGAGCTGCACTTTGCCTCAGTGATTTTTTTCTCTTAGGACATCACTCGGCGATCACTCCCCAACCTCTTCAGTCATGGGTGTCAAAGCTCTCTCTCTCTCTCTCTCTTCCCTTCGTGCAGAAGTAGGGATAACAATATATGACCCGACTCGTGAACTCGACTAGCAAATTTCGGGTATGGGTCATGAATTTTTACCTATTTATTAAACGAGTCGGGTTCGGGTTGGGCATAATCGGGTCGGGTAGGGTTCAAGTTGGGCATTTTTGAAAAATACTTTATAAACGGGTCGACTTGACCCACCAACCCGATTCATTTATTAATCAGTCAGATACGAGTCATAGATTTTGACCCATTTAATAAATGAGTCAGGTTCGGGTTGAGGCTATTCGGGTCGGGTCGGGTTCGGGTCATACCCGAACCCGGCCCGCCGACCCATTTTGCCACCCCTATGCAGAAGTGCTATGCAGTTGTGGGTGACCATTGCAGGGCGGACAACATGTGCATCTTTAGCAATGCATAGCCCGTCGAAGGGAAGCTGATGCATTGAGCCATTGGTTTGCCTCCAGTGAGCCATAGATGGTGGATGAGCAAACCAGCCGCCCTTCGGTTGCAACGCATCTTCATGGATGGGGCACAAAGGGAAGAGTGGGTAAAATAGTAATTTAAAAAAATTAAATAATAACAACATTAAAAAGAAATCAGTTTAAGTTAACACGTGGTTCCAGCGCTACATCTCTATCGTACACGTGGCACCTAGCTGTCACCAGCTTTTATTTTATTTACTAACTCATCTATCCATTTTCACAGGTCAGACCCCGGTAAACCTCGAGCACTAGGGTGCAGTCAAACCTCATCCACGACGAGCCAGAACCATCCCTGGTAACATCGTCCCCAATGTTACAAAATGGTTCCTCACAGTCAAGCTCGACCTGACCGCATCGTTTCTCGTACAAGGCACTTTTTCCAAATCCACAAATCAAGGATCCGCATGCTCCAGCTATCACGGATCCCCAGAAGAAGTACCAATACTAAAAGATAGCACCCTCCTTTCGCGACTTCTGGCTCCTCCGGCGGCCGACAAGCGGCGCGAACCCAGAGTTTGTTCACCTTCTTTTCTCCGAAAAACCAGGATCGATGAAGCTGAACCATCCGTTGCCTACAAATACCTCTGAACAGTCCTCAGGCAGGGAGGGCATCAGATCGGATAAAAGAAAAGACCAAGTAACCAGGAGAAAGGGAGATCCCTCCTCTACCACCTCTTGTAAAGAAGGAGTTTAAGAACAAGAAAAGCTCTCTCTTTCTCCTTGTTTCTCTCTCTCCCTCTTGTAAGCTTTTGTATTAACATTCACGGCTACCTTTTTTCATTAGTGAAATTTCTTCGTTGATCGCTCGGTGGACGTAGGGGATTTCCTCCCTGAACCACCTTAAATTGTTGTGTGCTCTTCTGGATGCCTCGAACTCTCTCTCTCCTTTAAAGCCTCAACCATCAGGCTTACCTCTCGGCGCGCCACCGTCTTCCGAAACTCTCTCTCTTTTGGTATTCCTTGGGATCCCCTACATCCTATGTCAACAGTTTATAATTATATCAAAAGTTAAAAATCTAAACAAAAAATTATGGACCATGAACCACTTTACACTATATCTTAAACTTAAGAATAGTAATATAACTTACCCTTTATATTTTATTTATTTTTAATTTGGACAAGGCTAAATTATTTCATAGGTTTAATATAAAATTCATATATAACCATTACATAATTATTTGGTTTTTATTTTGGCATACTTAATAAAGATTACTATTACTTTAAATGTTTGGACAAAATAGAAAAAAAGGTAAATTGCTTATGATGTTAGAAGGGAATTGTGAATTAAACCTAACATTTAAAAAAAATTAATTTTAGATT
This sequence comes from Apostasia shenzhenica, assembly GCA_002786265.1. Classification (NCBI taxonomy): domain Eukaryota; kingdom Viridiplantae; phylum Streptophyta; class Magnoliopsida; order Asparagales; family Orchidaceae; genus Apostasia; species Apostasia shenzhenica. Next base: position 10,511,028 of record KZ451950.1, read on the forward strand.
CTGAATTATTAATTTTAAATTATGATTTTTTTTTATTTTTAATCATTAATATTTTTTGGTTTTTTATATATTATAATTTTATATTTTTAGAGTGAATAAATAAAAAATAAGAAAAATTTTAACAAAAAAAAAATCAAATGAGATACTGATAATGGTGTTAAAATGTAATATTTTTATAATATCAATGACCGAAATTACAATAAAAAAAATAAAACGAGATATCTGTTATGTAAAATATAAGAAGTTAATAGATTGTTTTTTTATAGATACACGTGACGCATGCACTGATGGCATTAATTATCCGCATACAATTGTGTTTTGCAGATATTCGTGCGGGCGGCAGGCTGAAAAGTGAAGATTTTCTCCAAAATTCCTGAGCTATTCACCATTTTTGACGGTCGCATAACAGCATCCATGCGGAAGTTCGCATAAACGAATTACATTAAAATTTTGTGCGGAATCGACGGTCACGCTTGCACGTGTTTAAATATTGTAATGCCTGGTGGATAAAAAAAATTAATTAAACGCTTATAAAAAAAATTAATGCATTCGAATTTTATAATAAACAAACGGCAAATTACACCCAGGTCTCTGAGTTTAACCCTTAATAACGTGCAGGTCCACATTTTTAAAATTATAACATCGAAGTCCTGAGTTTTAATAAAATATCAAATGAGTCTTTTTTTATTTTTTATTATTAATTTTTTTTAGAATTAACATTTTAATTCATTCCCCTCTCTCTTTCCTCCCGATGCCGCGCACGCCGGTGGACATGCCGCGCGGCCGTCGGACTCGCCGGCGGCTGCGCGTGCGCAAGATCGGGAGAAGAGAGAGGGGCAGGGATAAAATAGTAATTTTAAAAAAAATTTAGTAATAAAAACATAAAAAAAGACTCACTTGATCATTTATTGAAACTCAGGGACCCTGATGTTCTTTTGAAAAAAGTGGACCTTTGTGTTAAAGTGTAAACTCAAGGACTTGGGTGTTATTTGCCCATTAATTACAAGGAAAATTTTTGTATACCTATATTCATTTTGTCCCTTATAATTCAAATATTTCATCATTTTGACCCTTAATTAATTAATATTTATATTTTTTTAATCACAAGAAATTTATATAAACTATTAATTAAGATATTCCTGGGAGAGGCTGGAGCAATATTGAGCACTGGAGTAGATAAAATTTATTATTTTTTAAAATAATTACGTTGAATCAAATAAGTATTTAGTCAAAAATTATATATATTTGCACGTATATATATATATATATCTCATGATGATATTTATTTAATTAACATAAATATTTGTGCATCTGAAATTAAATAGATGTAAAAATTTTACATTAGAAGCTAGATAAAAATTTTACATTTGAAGCTAAATAAAAATTTAATTATGGATTCTTCCGTGTGAATGTATAAAAGTTTTACCCGGCTAATTTTTTGTTTGCGTAAATTATATTTAAATTTTTAAATTTAATATTTATTATATTTTTGAAATTAAATAATACTTTTAAGTATTTTCTTACCATTACAATTTTTAAAAATTACATTTTTATTTTTTCTCCTCTCCCTCCTAACCTTTATCTGCCTAAGCAAACGGCTAACGAAGGAGCACCCTCCAGCAGAGGAAGGCTGTGGCCGCCCATCGGAAGAGGTGGCCGCCTCGCCCTCCCCTTTCCCCCACCTGCCCCATCTCTCTCTCTCTCTTGCTCTCTTCTTCGCATGGAATGGTTGCACAATAATAGGATGACAGCCGGTACGAGCCGGAGGGAAGCCGACCCGTGGAGCCACTAGTTTTCCCTCTACGGCCCACCTGTAGCTGGTAAATGAGCACACCAACCGCCTTTCAGTGACTGTGCAACATCGCAACGTGAGACACAGAGGAGGGAAAGAAAGTAGGAGGATAATTTAAAAAAATAAAATATAATAATAAATTAATAATTATATTAAAAATAAAAAATTTAAAAATTTAGAATTATGAATCGACATGATATTATGTCTTAAACTCAAAACCTTTCATGTAGTTCGAAATTCTCTCAATTCTCTTCGACCTTTAGCAGATAGAAGATTTTCAAGAATGAGAAAATTATAATTATTTTTGTCTGCACTAACAAATATGTTCACTTGTGGTGCAATAGATTTTTGAACTCTTCTATATCAATATATATTTTTTTGTGTATTTTTCATTAGTTTGAAGTTTCATCTTATGCATCAATAGAATATCTATGATTTGATATAAAAATAGTCGAATTGATTCAATAATTAATGTTCTTTTTTTTATGAATTTTGTAAGAACTAAATTTAAAAAAAATATATTTCTGTAATTTACCTTTTTTTATTTTATCTTTAATTTGGATAAGGGTAAATTATTTGATTGGTTTAATATAAAGTTCATACGAAACATTTACAAGATTATTTGGTTTTTACTTAGTCCTCTTAAATATAGATTATAATTACTTTAAATGTTTGAACAAAATAAAAAAGAGAAAATTGCTTTCAAATCTATGATGTTGGAAGAATATTACAAATTTGCCTTATTTTTTGAAAAACTTTAATTTGAGTCGCTGTAGTTATAAAAGTATTATCATTTAGTCTAAATTAAGATGTAATTATTAATTTTTAACTATTATGTTCTAAAATTGTTTTTAATTTTTAAAAATTTTAGATTTTTAAACATTGTAGTTTTAACTTTTTAGAGTCTATAAAACAAGAGATAAGAGAGATTTATAAAAAAAATAAAAGGAATTGCAGTGCTTTACAATCTTAATGTACCAAAATTAGAATTTTTAAAAAATCGAGATCAATTTGCAGTGACCTCTTGAGCTCAGGACCAGAATGCACTTTGTCTAATAAAAAGAAGGGGTTTTTACACACAGGACATAAAATTTATACGAAATTACGCATTTCACCATCAATTCATAAATATTACACTTTCACACCATATTCATTTAAATTTTACGCATTTCACATATTTCACACTATATTCTTTGATGGTGAATTTCACATTTCTAAATTGGCTTTGATCTTAACTATATTATTAATATATTAATTAAATACTATAAATAAATTAATTTATAAAAATAATAATTTAAATATTTATGAATTTATGTATTTTAATCTATTTATCCTTTTTAAAATTTCCAATTAGGGTACCGAATTTAAATCCACATAACTATAATTTTTAATTGAAATAAAAAAATTAATGTGTTTACAGTAAAAATTAAAAATATATATTAAATTTAAATATTAATGAATTTATGTATTTTAACTTACATATAATATTATAAAGTATATGAAATATGTGAAATATGTGAAATGCGTAAAATTTAAATGAATATGGTGTGATAGTGATATTTAAGAATTGATGGTGAAATATATAATTTCGTATAAATTTCATGTCCTGTATGTAAAAATCCTTAAAAAGAAAATATTTTTAAAACGAGATGTTTGTTGTGTAAAATATAGGAAGTAATAGGACTTTTTTGTAATTTAAGTAGACACACGCGACGAATGGACCGTTGCCATTTTAATTATCCGCATACAAATGTTTTTTGGATATTCGTGCGGGCAGCAGGCTGGCAACCGAAAATTTTCTCCAAAATTCGTGAGTTATAGTTCACCAATTTCGACGGTCGCATAACATTAACCATGCGGAAAGTCGCATATGCCAATTTGAATGAAAATTGTGTGCGGAACCGGCGGCGAGCTTCACGTGTTTAAATTATTGTAATGGTCCGTGGATTAAGGATTTTCATATTTTAGCAATAAATTTAATTAAACCTTAGATTAAAAAACAATTAACGCATCCAAATTTTATATTAAAATTACAAGGAAAATTCACAAATACCTACATAAATCAGACAATTTGATCACTATAATTCAAACGCTGCATCCCTCATCGTTGCTTTTATTTAGAAAATTATTAAAATATTTTCTTAATTTTTTTTCTCTACTTCTCTCCCATCCCACTCTCGAAACTCTCAAAAAGTTGACGACAAAGTTAAATATTTTTATAAGAGTAGTCGAAAAATTCATGACTTAAAAAATGCAAAAATAGCTCACGAATTTTATAGTTGCATTGTTTAAATTATGCAGGCTATCCTATATGGATTTCTTTTGCTTTGGCAAATGACCAGTGGAGGTGGGTGAGAGTTGCCCATCGGATGAGATGACTGTTGAAACATCTCATGATTCTAATATAGAGGTATTGTCCGTTTTGTCTTTAGGGAACTCGTGCTTAACTATTTCTCAGGAGGTCACCAATCCCAGTGAGATTTCAGTTCAAGTCACCAATCCGCATCTACCTCAGTCGTGAAAATAAAATTTGAAAAAATTCATTTATAATGTGAACTATCACAAATAGAATAATATGACCCCCAACTCTATCCATGAGGTGGAAGGACTCATGGGGGATTGTGAGATCGTACGGGACTCATAGTGCTCAAAGAGATGTGACTAGGGGCAATTGATTATTGTGAGATGACGATCTCACCACAGGAGCTGAGGCAGACATGGCGCTATATTCGAGAATCCCAATGGCCCAAATAAATAAATAAATAAATAATATATATAAGAAAATAATTATTAAAATTATTGTAGCATTGTGTTTATTTACTTATGCAATTCTTATTATTATGCTGTTATGTATCGAATGATGTTCTTATATCTTTTCTTAATTATAAAAGCATGTTATCATTGCACTCTAATAAAAAGGAAAAAAATATTTGAATGTTGTATGTAATATTTTATTTTAGGTTATTAGTTGAATTTGCTTACTCAGTTCACGTTGTCTTGGACTGACGTCATTTTATGGCAGGTACTGCAGGTCAACAGGAAGCACAAGGGAATGAAAAATGTGATGGAGAGGATTTTTAGGAAGCTAGGATTTATCTTTCATCGTTGAAATTCTGAACATTTGAACTAATTACAGTCTATTTATGATCCTTTGTTTTAGATTATCACTAGTTATGACTTTTCTTTGGTAATAAAGAAATTGAGTTAGTTTGTTAGTTTATTGTTAATTTAAACTTTCCTAGCGGTCTTAGTTTTCCTTTTTATTGCAACGTTACACTCCATTTAACATGACATATTTGGAAGAAAGATTGCGTGATATTAAGGGAGTGTGACACCATAGCTGGTGGATGAGCACACCAGCCACCCTTTGGTTGCAACGCATCATCATTGCATGGGGCACAGGAGGAAGAGTGGGTAAAATAGTAATTTAAAAAAAGTAAATAATAACAACATTAAAAAGAAGTTAATTTATAATTATATCAAAAGTTAAAAATCTAAACAAAAATTATGGACCACGAATCACTTTACACTATATCTTAAACTTAAGAATAGTAATATAACTTACCCTTTATATTTTATTTATTTTTAATATGGATAAGGCTAAATTATTCCATAGGTTTAATATAAAATTCATATATAACCATTACATAATTATTTGGTTTTTATTTTGGAGTACTTAATATTGATTATTATTACTCTAAATGTTTGGACAAAATAAAAAAAAAGGTAAATTGCTTATGATGTTAGAAGGGAATTGTGAATTAAACATAACATTTTAAAAATTTTAATTTTATATTCTGAATTAAAAAAATTTAAATTATGATTTTTTATTTTTATTTTTTAACATTAATATTTTTGGGTTTTTATATATTACAATTTTATATTTTTAGAGTGAATAAATAAAAAATAATTAACAAAAAAAATCAAATGAGATACTGATAATGGTGTTAAAATGTAATATTTTTATAATATCAATGACCGAAATTACAATAAAAAAAAATAACGAGATATCTGTTATGTCAAATATAAGAAATTAATAGATTGTTTTTGTATAGATACACGTGACGCATGCACTGTTGGCATTAATTATCCGCATACAATTGTGTTTTGCGGATATTCGTGCGGGCGGCAGGCTGAAAAGTGAAGATTTTCTCAAAATCCCTGAGCTATAGTTCACCATTTATTTGACGGTCGCATAACAGCAGCCATGCGGAAGTTCGCATAAACGAATCACATGAAACTTTTGTGCGGAATCGAAGGTCACGCTTGCACGTGTTTAAATTATTGTAATGCCTGGTGGATAAAAACAATTAATTAAACGCTTATAAAAAAAATTAACGCATTCGAATTTTTTAATAAAAAGATGGGCAAATTACATTCAGGTCTTCGAGTTTAACAATTAATAACGTGCAGGTCCACATTTTTAAAATTAATACATTGAGTCGTGAGTTTTAATAAATAATCAAATGGGTCCTTTTTTTAAATTTTTTATTATTAAATTTTTTTTAGAATTAACATTTTAACCCATTTCTCTCTCTCTCCTCCCGATCCCCCGCGCAGGCGGTGGACATGCCGCGCACGTGCGCGTGTGTGCAAGATCGGGAGAGAGAGGGAGGAGCAGGAGTAAAATAGTAATTTTAAAAAATTTTAATAATAAAAAAATATAAAAGACCTTGATCATTTATTAAAACCAGGAACTGATGTTATAATTTTAAAAACATGGATTCTGTGCTTTATAAGTGTTAAACTCAGAGACCGGGTGTTTATTTGCCCATTAATTACAAGAAAATTTTTTGTATACCTATATTTATTTTGTCCCTTATAATTCAAACATTTCATCATTTTGACCCTTAATTAATTAATATTTATATTTTTTAATCACAAAGAAATTGATATGAAACTATTAAATTAAGATATTCCTGGACAGGCCTGGAGCAATTTGAGCACTGCAGTAGATAAAATTTATTATTTTTTATATAATTAAATTGAATCAAATAAGTATTTAGTCAAAAATTATATATATTTGCACGTGTATACATATATATATATATCATAATGATATTTATTTAATTAACAATAAATATTTGTGGCATCTGAAATTAAATAGATGTAAAAATTTTACATTAGAAGCTAAATAAAAATTTAATTATGGATTCCCCTCCATGTGAATGTATAAAAGTTTTACCCGGCTAATTTTTTATTTGCGTAAATTAATATTTAAATTTTTAAATTTAGAGGCTAAATATTTATTGTATTTATGAATTTAAATAATACTTTTAATTATTTTTTTATCATTAAAATTTTTAAAAATTACATTTTTATTTTTTCTCCTCACCTTCCTAACTCTATCTGCTAAGCAAACGACCAACGAAGAAGCACCCTCCGGCGGAGGAAGGCTAGGGCAGCCCATCGGAAGAGGTGGCTGCCTCGTCCTCCTCTTCCCCACCTGCCCCATCTCTCTCTCTCTTGCTCTCTTCTTTGCATGGAATTGATGCACACTAATAGGATAGCAGTGGTACGAGCGGAGGGAAGCCGACCCGTCGAGCCACTAGTTTTCCCTCTACGGCCCACCAGCAGCTGGTAAATGAGCACACCGGTCGCCTTTCAGTGACTGTGGCAACATCGCAACATGAGTCACAGAGGAGGGAGAGAAAGTAAGAGGATAATTTAAAAAAAATAAATTAATAATAAATTAATAATTAATTATAAAAATAAAAAATTTAAAAATTTAGAATCATGAATCTACACAATATTATGTCTTAAACTCAAAAACTTCCATGTAGTTCGAAATTCTCTCCGACTTTAGCAGATAGAAGATTTTCAAGAACGAGAAAATTATAATGATTTTTGTCTGCAATAACAAATATGTTACTGTGTGGTGCAATGGATTTTTTAACCTCTTCTATATCAATATATTTATTTTTTGTGTATTTTTCATTAGTTTGAAGTTTCATCTTATACATCAATAGAATATTTATGATTTGATATAGAAATGTCAATTGATTCAATAATTAATGTTCTCTTTTTTATGAATTTTGTAAGAACTATTTTTTTTAAAAAAAAATTTCTGTAATTTACCTTTTTTTATTGTGTTTATCTTTAATTTGGATAAGGGTAAATTATTTGATTGGTTTAATATAAAATTCATACGAAACATTTACAAGATTATTTGGTTTTTTACTTTGTTTCTCTTAAATATAAGATTATAATTACTTTAAATGTTTGAACAAAATAAAAAAGAGGAAATTGCTTTCTGATTTATGATGCTAATTACAAATTTGTCTTACTTTTTTAAAAAATTTTAATTTGAGTTAAAAGTATTATCATTTGGTTTTTATTAAGATATAATTATTAATTTTTAACTATTATGTCCTAAAATTATTCTATATCTTTAAAATTTTTGGGTTTTTAGACATTGTAGTTTTAACTTTCCAGAGTCGATAAAATAAGCGATAATAGAGATTTATAAAAAAATCAATGAAAAAAGCAAAGTTCTAAAAGTGAGACTACAATTGGAGCTCTTTTACAGCCTTAAGGTACCAAAATTAGAATTTTTAAAAAATCTAGATCAATTTGCAATGACCTCATGAGCTCAGGACCCGAATGCAATTTGTCCAAAAAAAAATAAATTTTTTTAAAAAAGTGATGTTTGTTATGTAAAATATAGGAAGTGATAGAACTTTTTTGTAATTTAAGTAGACACGCGACGAATGGACTGTTGCCATTTTAATTATCCGCATACAAATGTTTATTTGGATTTTCGTGCGGGCGGCAGGCTGGCAACCGAAAATTTTCTCCAAAATTCGTGAGTTATAATTCACCAATTTTGACGGTCGCATAACATTATCCATGCGGAAAGTCGCATACGACAATTTGAAAGAAAATTGTGTGCAGAACCGGCGGCGAGCGTCACATGTTTAAATTATTGTTATGCTCAGTGGATTCAGGATTTTCATATTTTAGCCATAAATTTAATTAAACCTTTAGATTAAAAAAAAAATTAACGCATCCAAATTTTATATTAAAATTACAAGGAAAATTCATGAATACCTACATAAATCAGACAATTTGATCACTATAATTCAAACTCTGCATCCCTCAACATTACTTTTATTTAGAAAATTATTAAAATATTTTCTTAATTTTTTTCTCCACTTCTATTCCTTCCCGCTCTCGAAACTCTCACAAAATTGACGACAAAGTTAAATATTTTTGTAAGGGTAGTCGAAAAATTCATGGTTTAATTTAGGCAAAATCAGCTTTTGATAATTTTATAATTTATTTACAAATCATCTTTTAAATTGTAAGACACTTAAATCTTAAATATTATTAATAGGTACAATTATAATTTCTAATATACTATCCTTTATTTATATAATTTTTTTAGTTCTTCAGTTACATAATAATTTATATGTTATCTTTTAACTTTATGAATTAAGCATCACTGTTTTGATTAACTTTTAAACATTATCACACACATCAGTAAATACACGTACACATATGTATAACAAATGCATATATATATATATATATGTATTTGTAAACATATATAATAAACATTTAAATACATATACTGATTTTCATATACTTATAAATATATGCATTATATATAAATTTGATTTTTAAACATACACATTACTTCAATACATATATATACATACATATATGTATGTACATCACTGTTGAATTTAATTTATAATTTATAAATACTTATACTTGACAAGGTATATATGTAAATATAAAAGAAAAAGGTGGTCAAAAGGTAAATGATAAAATTTAAATGTTAGACAAATTACTGCTATTGTCCAAAATGTAACTCAATACATCTTGGAGCTGTACAACTACATTCTCAGAAAATCTTAAACTAGAATGATACTGTTAACACGTGGGTCCAGCGCTGCATCACAGTCGTACACGTGGCTCACAGGTGGCACTAATTTCTTATTTGAGTATTATTATTCTAGCAGGTCCCAAGCCTGCGCCACGAGAGTGCAGTCAAACCTCGTTCACGATGACTTAGAATCATCCCCTAGCAACATCGATGATGATGTTCCTCAGTTGTACATGTCGCAGTCGGCGTGGCCTGACCACATCGTTTCCAATGCAGGACGCTTTTCCCAGTCATGCAGATCAAGGACCTGCATGTTCCAGCCATCACGGATCCCCGGAAAAAATGGCAAGATCGAGAAGTCAAGCTCTCCACCCACTACTTCCGGCTCCTCCGATGGCCGACAGTAAGGAAGCCATTAGCGTGGGTTTAACATTTGTTTACTACATTCCCTACCGAAAAATTAGGACGAAGCTGCACTATCCGCTGCTTATAAACACCCTTAAAAAAGCATCAAGGAGGAGAGGTCGGAAAGGCAGAATCCCTCTTCTCTCACCTTTGTACCAAAAGCTAAAGATAATAAAATCTCTCTCTCTCCTCTGTCTCACTCTTTGTACTGGTCTTTTCGACCACCCCCTTCCTTTTTCTAGTGAAATCATCTCTCGCTGATCGCTCGGTGAACGTAGGAGATTTTTCCCTCAACCACCTTAATCATCAAGCTTAACTCACTGCGTACCGTCGTCTCTCGGAACTCTCCATTTTTCTCTCTTCTGGGACCCTCTCTATCCCACGTTAATATTTTTCTGGTGCTTTCATTGAGACTCCGAGAAGATGGTAGCTAGAACACACAGAACCAACTCCACAGCCCGCAGCACACACATAGGTGAAACATTCGTCAGGGCGCCAGGTGATGAGGCTTCCGCTTCAATGTCTCAGCATCGCGCTGGAACTACTTCTTCCTCCAGAGATACCCGCATTACGGAGTTGCAGGGGATGCTGGCGAACCTCACCGATTTGGTTACTGGTCTTACAGCACAGCAGGCCGTAATCCTCAGGTAGACTCATCCAGTTTGCACTATCGTCCTGCCGCTTGCACCACTTTTGCCGGCTGTGGCGGCCTGTGATCCTCTTTCGCCTGCTGCGGCGGCCCGTGATCCTCTTCCGCCGATCGCGGCGGCACTTGCACCTCTCCCGCCAGTCGCGGCGACTCCTGCTCCTTTCTCGCCAGTCGCGATGCCTTCTGTTCAGTCATCTGACTCTTCTCGGCCGCCCAGACATCCTTTTCCTCCTCAGGAGGTCCCTCAAAATCCTCTTCCACTATGTCCACTACCACAACCTACTCTTTTCCCTCCAGCTTTCTCTCCTTTCCTCGCCGAACGGAACCCCTTCTTTGCCTAAGCTCAGGCCCTCCTATATGGACCTGACCCTTTCTTTGGCCTGCTGAATAGCAATGCTTCTTTCTCCGATATCATCCGGCAAGCGCCAATCCCAGAAGACTTCAGACCACCCGACTTGAGGCCTACGTGGGCGCTACTGACCTCCGGGAGCATATTTAGTGGTTCGAGGCCGCTATCCACTATCGTCAGCCCGAAAAATCCACCAAGTGTCACCTCTTGGCCAATACTCTAAAAAGAGTGGCTTTCAGTTGGTTTGTAAAGCTGCCCAGTGGTCACATCTATTTCTACGAGCACCTGAAATAGGAGTTGATCGCCCGCTGCATTTGCCGGACACGGATGGTTGTTTCTGACATGATGCTCACCAACATCAAACAGGGTGAGAAGAAAAGTCTGCGAGATTACACCAACCACTTCTTCACCGCGGCAACGCAAACAGAAGATGTAGATCCTGCCGTGGCCATGCACAACTATCGGAGGGATCTCAAGAGCGGTGACTTGTCCAAATCCCTCCAATTGGCTAAACCTCGAAGCTATCCGGAGCTGGTTGCCATGGCCAACCAGTTCATGCTATTGGAGGACGCTGAAGCCTCCCCCCCTCCCCCGACATCTTCAGAGCCAAGAAGGAGAAGAAGAGAAAACATCAAGGCGATGAACCATCGTCCACAATGATTCATAGAGGAAGGAATCGTGGCAGGAATGAAAGGAGGTCGCAGCATATCCGTGAGCAAAAGCATTTCTTCTCCCGGACGCTTACTGAAGTATACGCGGCGGCCATGAAGCAAGGTTGGGTTTGTCCTGCGGGACCCAAACCAGTGCCACCAGCCGGAGTGGATCCGGAGAATTACTGTGAGTTCCACGGAAACTACTAGTACAAGCTTCACAAGTGCTGCGCACTGAGGGCCCTGCTCGACAAGTTGGCAGATCCGGGCAAACTTGAAGAGTTCATACTGATGGCGCCTACATTCAATGCCGCGCAGAAGGGCAAGGCCCCAGCAGACGTGGGGGCTCCAACCCAAGTTTCACCACCTCCAGACCCTGGCCGACCAATACGATCTTATCCCCCTACTGCAAGAACTATCAACGCCATCTTCAACATTGATCCTTCCGCTGTCCACCGCCAGGTAATAGAAGTTGGCGGCATCTCTCGTCTCCCCTCATCTTCCATCCCACTCATTTTCCGTCATGAAGATCTTCCCCGCATGGGCAACCCTCACAACAACCCGATAGTTGTCAATGTCTGTGTCGCCGACTTTGACATTAGGCGAGTGCTCCTCGACTCAGGAAGCGCGGCCGATATCTTATTTGAATGCGCTTTCCTCCAGATGGGCCTCAAGAAAACGAACCTTCTCCATGCAGGAACTACCTTGCTGGGTTTCTCTTGAGAAAGGGTTCAACAGCTGGGATTCATCTTTCTGCCGGCTCTTTCTGTAATGACAATGACCACGTCATGAGCATGGTGAACTTCACAGTTATCAGAGCCAGATCAGGCTACAATGCCATCCTCGGGATAACAACGCTCAACTCTTTCGGGATGTTAATCTCTATGCCCCATCTCTGCGAAAGTTTCCTTCCTCTAGCGGTGTTGTCCCCATCAGAGGAGACCTCCGGCAGGCCACCCGATATTTTCAAATCGTAACTCAGCTCGTTGTTGACCATTTGGACCCGAGGGAGTCTCAACCTGTCAGACCACAGGAAGGGATTATCAATGTACCATTGGGGGGAGAAGATTCTTCTAAAATTATAAATATATCTTCTTCCATGAATACAAATCAGCAAGCAGGTGTCACTGCTTTGCTTTCTAAGTATATAGATGACTTCACTTGGTGCCCCAAAGATATCTCGGGGCGACAGGGCTACCTTTGAACATCATTTGAATGTATCAACTAACGCCATCCCCACAAAGCAGAAGAAAAGGGTCATGGCAGGAGAAAGACAGAACGCTGTCGAAGAAGAACTTAACAAACTACTGAAGGCAGGCTGCATCAGGGAAGTCCGATACCCGCAATGGCTTACTAATGTTGTCATGGTAGAGAAAGTCAATGGGAAGTAGAGGATGTGTATAAACTTCCGAGCACTCAACGAGGCCTGTCCCAAAGACACTTATCTTCTTCCACGCATTGATATGATAGTAGATCGCACCTCCGGATTCAATTTAATGAGTTTCTTGGATGCCATCTCAGGGTACCACCAAATCCGAATGGCCAAAGAAGATGAAGAGAAAATGGCATTCATCACGTATTTTAGCACATATTGCTATAACGTCATGCCCTTTAATGTCAAAAATGTCGGCGCCACTTATCAGCGCATGATCGACGCCGTGTTCAAAGGGCAAAGGGGGAGAAATCTAGAAGCATACGTTGATGACATTCTGGTCAAGAGTCGGAGCATGGAGGAGCATTTTGCGGATCTCAAAGAGACATTTGACACTCTTCGAATGTTCAATCTCAAGCTCAATCCCGCCAAGTGTACTTTCGGCACAGCCTCAGGAAAATTCTTAGGCTACTTTGTATCAGTCAGGGGGATAGAGTCTAACCCAAATAAAATCTCGACGGTCCTTAGCATACCTTCTCCCCGATCACTAAAGGAGATTCAGAAGCTCACAGGCCAAGTCAATAATTTGGGAAGATTCATCTCCAAGGCTGGTGATAGGTGTCTGCCGTTCTTCTGGTGTCTTCGCAAGGCTAGAAAGGTCAATGGACCGATGAATGTGAATCTGCCTTCACAGAGTTGAAAAAGTACCTTACCACTGCACCAATGCTTGTGGCACCAAAAACAGGGGAGGTTTGTCTCTTTACCTAGAGGCATCGAATGCAGCGGTCTCGACTGTCCTCGTGAACAATGATATAGGGATCCACCGCCCTATCTGCTACATCAGCCATATACTTCTCGATACAGAAACCCAAAACCCTATGCTGGAGAAGCTTGCTCTCGCTCTCCTAGTGGCAGTAAGAAAGTTGCGTCCATACTTTCAGTCGCATACCATCCAGGTGGTCACTGAACAACCTCTCCTAAAGGTATTACATACCCCCGAGGTTTTGAGACGGCTCCTCAAATAGTCCATTGAGCTTGGCAAATTTGACATCAAATACACCCCGTGGGTAGCAATTAACCTCAGGTGCTGGCTGGCTTTGTTGTTGAGCTTTCCACTTCAGAGTCATCGCCCACAAAAAGCAAGGTTATTCTATGGCTCTTCACGTTGATGGCGCTTCTGGACTTCAATCTCAGGGAGTTGGAATTTTTCTCACCAGTCCTATGGGAGTCGCCCTACATCGAGCAGTAACTCTTCAGTTCAAAGTTACCAACAATCAGGCAGAATATGAAGTTCTCATTGTAGGACTGGAGTTCTCCCTTGAGATATCGGTAAAGCATATACAAGTATTCAACGACTCCCAGTTAGAAGCTAAATAAAAATTTTACATTAGAAGCTAAATAAAAATTTAATTATGGATTCCTCCATGTGAATATATAAAAGTTTTACCCGGCTAATTTTTTATTTGCGTAAATTATATTTAAAATTTTAAATTTAGAGCAAAATATTTGTTGTATTTATGAATTTAAATAATACTTTTTAGTATTTTTTTACTATTAAATTTTTTAAAAATTACATTTTTATTTTTTCCCCTCTCCCTCCTAACCTCTATCTGACCAATGAAGGAGCACCCTCCGGCGGAGGAAGTCTGGGGCAGCCCATCGGAAGAGGTGGCCGCCTCGCCCTCCCCTTTCCCGACCTGCCCCATCTCTCGCTCTCTCTTGCTCTCTTCTTCGCATGGAATTGTGGCACAATAATAGGATGACAGCCGGTACGAGCTGGAGGAAAGCCGACCCGTGGAGCCAGTACTAGTTTTCCCTCTACGACCCACCTGTAGCTGGTAAATGAGTACACCACCCGCCTTTCAATGACTGTGCAACATCGCAACGTGAGGCACAGAGGAGGGAGAGAAAGTAAGAGGATAATTTAAAAAAATAAAATAAAAATAAATTAATAATTATATTAAAAATAAAAAAATTTAAAAATTTAGAATCACGAATCTACACGATATTATGTCTTAAACTCAAAACCTTTTATGTAGTTCAAAATTCTCTCCGACTTTTAGCAGATAGAAAATTTTCAAGAACGAGAAAATTATAATGATTTTTGTCTGCAATAACAAATATGTTCACGTGTGGTGCAATGGATTTGTGAACCTCTTCTATATCAATATATATATTTTTGTGTATTTTTCATTAGTTTGAAGTTTCATCTTATACATCAATAGGATATCTGTGATTTGATATAGAAATAGTCGAATTGATTCAATAATTAATGTTCTCTTTTTTATGAATTTTGTAAGAACTAATTTTTTTAAAAAATATTTCTGTAATTTGCCTTTTTTATTTTGTTTATCTTTAATTTGGAAAAGGGTAAATTATTTGATTGGTTTAATATAAAATTCATACGAAACATTTACAAGATTATTTGGTTTTTACTTAGTCTCTTAAATATAGATTATAATTACTTTAGATATGTTGAACAAAATACAAAAGAGAAATTGCTTTTCAAGATCTATGATGTTGGAAGAATGTACAAATTTGGCCTTATTTTTTGAAAAACGTTTAATTTGAGTCCGCTGAGTTTATAAAAGTATGTATCATTTAGTCTTATAATTAAGATGTAGATTATTTATATTTTTATACTATATGTTCTAAATTGTTTTATTTTTAAAAAATTTTAGATTTGTAAACATTGTAGTTTTAACTTTTTAGATCATAAAACAAGAATTAAGAAGAAGATTTACAAAATAAACAGGAATTGCAGTGCTTTAACAACTTAATGTATCCAAAATTAGAATTTTAAAAAAATCGAGGATCAATTTGCAAGGTGAACCCTTGAGCTCAGGACCAGAATGCACTTTGTCTAATAAAAAAGAGGGGTTTTTTTAATATCACACCGGAACATAAAATTTATATCGAAATTACGCATTTCCCATTCATTCATAAATATTACACTTTCACACCATCAATTTAAAATTTTACGCATTTCACATATTTCACACTATCATTCTTTGATGGTGATTTCAACATTTCTAATATTGGCTTTGATCTTAACTATTATTATAATATATTATTAAATACTATAAAAAAAATTAAATTTATAAAATAATTAATTTAAATATTATGAATTTATGTATTGTTAATCTATTTTTCCTTTTTAAAATTCCAA
Organism: Apostasia shenzhenica; assembly: GCA_002786265.1. Taxonomy (NCBI): domain Eukaryota; kingdom Viridiplantae; phylum Streptophyta; class Magnoliopsida; order Asparagales; family Orchidaceae; genus Apostasia; species Apostasia shenzhenica. The sequence continues at coordinate 10,527,245 of KZ451950.1, forward strand.
TAGGGTACCGAATTTAAATCCACATAACTATAATTTTTAATTGAATAAAAAAATTAATGTGTTTACAGTAAAAATTAAAAATATATATTAAATTTAATATTAATGAATTTATGTATTTTAACTAGCATATAATATTAAAAAGTATATGAAATATGTGAAATATGTGAAATGCGTAAAATTTAAATGAATATGGTTGATAGTGATGATTTAAAGATTGATGGTGAAATATATAATTCGTATAAATTTTCATGTCCTGTATGTAAAAATCCTTAAAAAGAAATATTTTTAAAAACGAGATGTTTTGTTGTTAAAAATATGAAGTAATAGGACTTTTTTGTAAGTAAGTAAACACAGCGCGACGAATGGACCGTTGCCATTTTAATTATCGCGCATACAAATGTTTTTTTGGAATATCGTGCGGCAGCAGGTGGCAACCGAAAATTTTCTCCAAAATTCGTGAGTTATAGTTCACCAATTTCGACGGTCGCATAACATTAACCATGCGGAAAGTCGCATATGCCAATTTGAATGAAAATTGTGTGCGGAACCGCGGGAGCTTCACGTGTTTAAATTATTGTAATGGTCCGTGGATTAAGGATTTTCATATTTTAGCAATAAATTTAATTAAACTTAGATTAAAAAACAATTAACGCATCCAAATTTTATATTAAAATTACAAGGAAAATTCACAAATACCTACATAAATCAGACAATTTGATCACTATATTCAAACGCTGCATCCTCATCGTTGCTTTTATTTAGAAAATTAATTAAAATATTTTCTAATTTTTTTTTCTCTACTTTCTCTCCCATCCCACTCTCGAAACTCTCAAAAAGTTGACGACAAAGTTAAATATTTTTATAAGAAGAGTCGAAAATTCATGACTTAAAAAATGCAAAAATAGCTCACGAATTTTTTATAGTTGCATTTTTAAATTATGCAGGCTATCCTATAATGGATTTCTTTTGCTTTGGCAAAATGACCAGTGGAGGGTGGGTGAGAGTTGCCCATCGGATGAGATGACTGTTGAAACATCTCATGATTCTAATATAGAGGTATTGTCCGTTTTGTCTTTAGGGAACTCGTGCTTAACTAATTTCTCAGGAGGTCACCAATCCCAGTGAGATTTCAGTTCAAGTCACCAATCCGCATCTACCTCAGTCGTGAAATAAAATTTGAAAAAATTCATTTATAATGTGAACTATCACAAATAGAATAATAATGACCCCAACTCTATCCATGAGGTGGAAGGACTCATGGGGGATGTGAGATCGTACGGGCTCATAGTGCTCAAAGAGAATGTGACTAGGGGAATTGATTATTGTGAGATGACGATCTCACCACAGGAGCTGAGGCAGACATGGCGCTTATATTCGAGAATCCCAATGGCCCAAATAAATAAAAAATAAATAATATATATAAGAAAATAATTATTAAAATTATTGTAGCATTGTGTTTATTTACTTATGCAATTCTTATTATTATGCTGTTATGTATCGAATGATTTCTTATATCTTTTTTAATTATAAAAGCATGTTATCATTGCACTCTAATAAAAGGAAAAAAATATTTGAATGTTGTATGTAATATTTATTTTTAGGTTATTAGTTGAATTTGCTTACTCAGTTCACGTTGTCTTTGGCTGACGTCATTTATGGCAGGTACTGCAGGTCAACAGGAAGCACAAGGGAATGAAAAATGTGATGGAGAGGATTTTTAGGAAACTAGGATTTTATTCTATCGTTGAATTCTGAAACATTTGAACTAATTACAGTCTATTTATGATCCTTTGTTTTAGATTATCACACTAGTTATGACTTTTCTTTGGTAATAAAGAAATTGAGTTAGTTTGTTAGTTTATTGTTAATTTAAACTTTCCTAGCGGTCTTAGTTTTCCTTTTATTGCAACGTTACACTCATTTAACATGACATATTTGGAAGAAAGATTTGCGTGATATTAAGGGAGTGTGACACCATAGCTGGTGGATGAGCACACCAGCCACCCTTTGGTTGCAACGCATCATCATGCATGGGGCACAGGAGGAAGAAGTGGGTAAAATAGTAATTTAAAAAAAAGTAAATAATAACAACATTAAAAAGAAGTTAATTTATAATTATATCAAAAGTTAAAATCTAAACAAAAAATTATGGACCACGAATCACTTTACACTATATCTTAAACTTAAGAATAGTAATATAAACTTACCCTTTATATTTTATTTATTTTTAATATGGATAAGGTTAATATTCATAGTTTAATATAAAATTCATATATAACCATTAACATAATTATTTGGTTTTTATTTTGGAGTACTTAATATGATTATTATTACTCTAAATGTTTGGACAAAATAAAAAAAAGGTAAATTGCTTATGATGTTAGAAGGGAATTGTGAATTAAACATAACATTTAAAAATTTTAATTTTATATTCTGAATTAAAAAAAATAAATTATGATTTTTTATTTTATTTTTTAACATTAATATTTTTGGGTTTTTATATATTACAATTTTATATTTTAGAGTGAATAAATAAAAAATAATTAACAAAAAAAATCAAATGAGATACTGATAATGGTGTTAAAATGTAATATTTTTAATATCAATGACGAAATTACAATAAAAAAAATAAAACGAGATATCTGTTATGTCAAATATAAGAAATTAATAGATTGTTTTTGTATAGATACACGTGACGCATGCACTGTTGGCATTAATTATCCGCATACAATTGTGTTTTGCGGATATTCGTGCGGGCGGCAGGCTGAAAAGTGAAGATTTTCTCCAAAATCCCTGAGCTATAGTTCACCAATTTTGACGGTCGCATAACAGCAGCCATGCGGAAGTTCGCATAAACGAATCACATGAAACTTTTGTGCGGAATCGAAGGTCACGCTTGCACGTGTTTAAATTATTGTAATGCCTGGTGGATAAAAAAATTAATTAAACGCTTATAAAAAAATTAACGCATTCGAATTTTATAATAAAAAGATGGGCAAATTACATTCAGGTCTTCGAGTTTAACAATTAATAACGTGCAGGTCCACATTTTTAAAATTATAACATTGAGTCCTGAGTTTTAATAAATATCAAATCCTTTTTTAAATTTTTTATTATTAAATTTTTTTAGAATTAACATTTTAACCCATTTCTCTCTCTCTCCTCCCGATCCCGCGCAGGCCGGTGGACATGCCGCGCACGCGCGTGTGCAAGATCGGGAGGAGAGAGGGAGGAGCAGGAGTAAAATAGTAATTTTAAAAAGTTTTAATAATAAAAAAATATAAAAAGACCTTGATCATTTATTAAAACTCAGGAACTGATGTTATAATTTTAAAAACATGGATCTGTGCTTTATAAGTGTTAAACTCAGAGACCCGGGTGTTATTTGCCCATTAATTACAAGAAAATTTTTTGTATACCTATATTTATTTTGTCCCTTATAATTCAAACATTTCATCATTTTGACCCTTAATTAATTAATATTTATATTTTTTTAATCACAAGAAATTGATATAAACTATTAAATTAAGATATTCCTGGGACAGGCTGGAGCAATATTGAGCACTGCAGTAGATAAAATTTATTATTTTTTAATATAATTACATTGAATCAAATAAGTATTTAGTCAAAAATTATATATATTTGCACGTGTATACATATATATATATATATATCTCATAATGATATTTATTTAATTAACATAAATATTTGTGCATCTGAAATTAAATAGATGTAAAAATTTTACATTAGAAGCTAAATAAAAATTTAATTATGGATTCCTCCATGTGAATGTATAAAAGTTTTACCCGGCTAATTTTTTATTTGCTTAAATTATATTTAAATTTTTAAATTTAGAGCTAAATATTTATTGTATTTATGAATTTAAATAATTCTTTTAATTATTTTTTTATCATTAAAATTTTTAAAAATTACATTTTTATTTTTTCTCCTCACCTTCCTAACCTCTATCTGCCTAAGCAAACGGCCAACGAAGAAGCACCCTTCGGCGGAGGAAGGCTAGGGCAGCCCATCGGAAGAGGTGGCTGCCTCGTCCTCCTCTTTCCCCACCTGCCCCATCTCTTTCTCTCTTGCTCTCTTCTTTGCATGGAATTGATGCACACTAATAGGATAGCAGTTGGTACGAGCCGAAGGGAAGCCGACCCGTCGAGCCACTAGTTTTCCCTCTACGGCCCACCAGCAGCTGGTAAATGAGCACACCGGTCGCCTTTCAGTGACTGTGCAACATCGCAACATGAGGCACAGAGGAGGGAGAGAAAGTAAGAGGATAATTTAAATAAAATAAAATAATAATAAATTAATAATTATTATAAAAATAAAAAATTTAAAAATTTAGAATCATGAATCTACACAATATTATGTCTTAAACTCAAAACCTTCCATGTAGTTTGAAATTCTCTCCGACCTTTAGCAGATAGAAGATTTTCAAGAACGAGAAAATTATAATGATTTTTGTCTGCAATAACAAATATATTCACTGTGGTGCAATGGATTTTTTAACCTCTTCTATATCAATATATATTTTTTTGTGTATTTTTCATTAGTTTGAAGTTTCATCTTATACATCAATAGAATATTTATGATTTGATATAGAAATAGTCAAATTGATTCAATAATTAATGTTCTCTTTTTTATGAATTTTGTAAGAACTAATTTTTTTTTAAAAATATTTCTGTAATTTACCTTTTTTATTGTGTTTATCTTTAATTTGGATAAGGGTAAATTATTTGATTGGTTTAATATAAAATTCATACGAAACATTTACAAGATTATTTGGTTTTTACTTTGTTCTCTTAAATATAGATTATAATTACTTTAAATGTTTGAACAAATAAAAAAGAGGAAATTGCTTTGTGATCTATGATGCTAATTACAAATTTGTCTTAATTTTTTTAAAAACTTTAATTTGAGTTCAAAGTATTATCATTTGGTTTTTATTAAGATATGATTATTAATTTTTAACTGTTATGTCCTAAAATTATTTTCAATCTTTAAAATTTTTGAGCTTTTAGACATTGTAGTTTTAACTTTCTAGGGTTGATAAAATGGCGATAAAAGAGATTTATAAAAAAAATCAATGAAAAAAGCAATGACCTCTTGAGCTGAGGACCAGAATGCAATTTGTCCAATGAAAAGAAAATTTTTTAAAAAGGAGATGTTTGTTATGTAAAATATATGAAGTAATAGGATTTTTTGTAATTTATGTAGACACACGCCACGAGTGGACGTTACCATTTTAATTATCCGCATACAAATGTTTTTTTGGATATTCGTGCGGGCAGCAGGCTGACAACCGAAAATTGTCTCCGAAATTCGTGAGTTATAGCTCACCAATTTCGACGGTCGCATAACATTAGCCATGCGGAAAGTCGCATATGAAAAAAAAAAATTGTGTGCGGAACCGGCGGGCAGCTTCACGTGTTTAAATTATTGTTATGCTCAGTGGATTCAGGATTTTCATATTTTAGCAATAAATTTAATTAAACCTTTAGATTAAAAAAAAATTAACGCATTCAAATTTTATATTAAAATTACAAGGAAAATTCATGAATACCTACATAAATCAGACAATTTGATCACTATAATTCAAACGCTGAATCCCTCATCATTACTTTTATTTAGAAAATAATTAAAATATTTTCTTATTTTTTTTCTCTACTTCTCTCCCTTCCCACTCTCGAAACTCTCACAAAGTTGACGGCAAAATTAAATATTTTTATAAGAGTAGTCGAAAAATTCATGACTTAAAAAATGCAAAAATAGCTCACAAATTTTATAATTTATTTACAAATCTTTTAAATTGTAAGACACTTAAATCTTAAATATTATTAATAGGTACAATTATAATGTCTAATATATTATCCTTTATTTATATAATTTTTTTAGTTCTTTATTTGTATAATAATTAATACATCATCTTTTAAATTTATTAATTTAGCATCACTATTTTGATTAACTTTTAAACAATATCACACACATCAATAAATACACGTACACACACATATATATATATATATATATATATATACATACATATATGTATGTATATCACTGTTGAATTTAATTTATAATTCATAAATACTTATACTTGACAAGGTATATATGTAAATATAAAAGAAAAAGGTGGCCAAAAGTAAATGATAAAATTTAAATGTTAGGCAAATTCTACTATTGTCCAAAATGAAATATACAAAAATATTTCATTCTACAATTGAAACCAATCTACAGTTTCAATTAGGACATTAATTCAATATTATTTTTATATCATATCATATTATATATGAATATTATAACATATAAATAATCATATTAAATAATTATTTTTTAAATAACATAACATTAAAAATAAAAAAACATTGAACTAAAAGCCATAATATCTCCTCTGCTCCCTCTAATTCAGTTTCTGGCAAGAAGATAGAAAAGAAAGAAGGATAGAATTTATTAAGCAAACTATTTAAGCATACTCCCAAATTAATCATTAATTGGCCCTGTTTGGCGCGAGAACCAAAACATGACTAAAACAAGACCAAAATAGTACTAATTAAAAAAATAATAAATAAAATTTTTAAATCATTTTACATAAATTCAAATATAAAAAACATTATTTTACTTTACATACTCAATAATTTAAAATAAAAATATCAAATTTATTTCACATTCTAGATAAAAATATTCAAATCGAGTATTTTGATCTAAGATATGAAATGAAATTTATATTTTTATTAAAAATTATTGAGTATTTAAAGTAAAATATTATTTTTTATATTAAAATTTGTGTAGAATAATTAAAATAATTTATTTATTATTATTTTTTTTTATTTTTTAAACTAGTACTATTTTGATCCTGTTTTGGTCCTCACGCCAAACTGGGCAAGTCTTGTTGAAAAGAAGCTCGAAATTTTAACAGTTTTTAGGCAGCTTCAACTTTAAACAGTTTCAAGTTCATTTAAAATGCTTTTCTATTTTTGCATGCAGTAGAAATAAATTAAGAAACTGAGACATGAGCAAGTTAAAATCATCAGTAGATAGAAAGATGGGAACCTGAGGGACCAAGGAGGGTAAATATCCTCCTTCTGCAAGCAGCATTTTGGATGAACCAATTTACAGCTTCAACAAACCATTCATCATTTCAATCTAACTAAATTCAGCCTGAAGCTGAATCCAATGCAAACCTCTAACTTCCTTGTAGCAAAATACATCTCCAAAGGAGTCTTCAAACAAGAGCATGATAAGTACACACAACAACACACAAAGGAAAAGAAACATATCATACTGAATCATCATCTGCAATCTGCTTCAGTGAAGGTTTGATCAAGATAATATCTCTGCAGGAGACCTCACCATCGACGCTTGAACTCTGCTGACAATCAGTTTCTTGTGTTGTTAGATCGCTCGTATCATCCAAATCATCTAAACAGACTTTCTCAGAACCATTATCGGCGTTTTCATCATAGTCATCGATTCGACTGGCGCTGTCAGACTCGTATTCATCTTCTGAAGTAATAATCCCTCTCGCGTCGTCGCTACTCATCTCCTCATCTGTGCATCCCATTGACGACGGAGAATAAGAAAAGCTTGGAAAAAGCCCTTCTGCCATGGCTGCTTCTTCTCGTTCCCTTAGCGCCTTAACGATCAGTGCCTTGAGTAGGTTCATGACTTGTACAGCATGCATCAAAGCTGTCAAGGGATCAGACATCTGATAGATTGACAAAGATACCAGCTCTTTAGTCATAAGAGGAAAAAAAGCAACAATCTATGAAGATCAAATGTTTGAATTGCGAGTTGATGGGTGAAAAATATAATGGCTGTTTCCTCGTGAGAAAAGGAAGAACTCATAGAAGGTGAAATGGTGAATTGATACATGAAAATCATAGCAGCTTGTTTTTTTTTTTGTTTTGATAATAATCATAGTAGCCTGTTAGTTGTAAGACAAGAATCTATATAGCACTATAATGACCTTCAATTGCGAAGTTATATATAAGAAAGAATGTAAGATAACAAAGCAAGAATTGTAAAGCGTGAAATGTTTAGATTGTGAAGTGATGTATTAATAATAAGTTAACACCTCTTTAGTTGTAATATAAGGAAACAAGAATGTACAACGATCAAATGTTTGAAAATGCGGAGGGAGGAATCTGACCTGAGTCATGTTGGGAGCAAAGACCATGGCTATGTTCCTTGCATTCATCTTGTTTAATTCCTCCTCTTCGACAACATCAGCCATGAGTTCGACGGCCCAATTTAATAGAGCAGCCTGGGTAGGGCGGAGGAGCTGCACAAGTTCCAGACACTGATCCTCCGAGTTGCATTGCAGAACTTGTTCAGGAGAAAGGCCATCTAGAACACCTTCAGGCAATTCTCTAAACCAGGCCTGCCTAACAACAATATTACATTATAATACTGCATTTTTCATCTTGTAATGCTCAACCAATGATGATGTTTAAAGGGAAGTGAGGAAAGCAAAATAAATTGCATTTTGTAGATTGCTTGCGGCATACCAGTCACCGTTATGAGAGATTAAAATTTCATTGCCTACTTCAGTTCTCTGTTGTCGTGTTTGGTTTAAAGAGATGAAAATGAAATAAAATCTATTGCATTTTGTAGATTGATTGTTCGAATATAATCACGAATATGAGATATTGAAATTGAAACACTGTACTCCTTGCATATCATGGTTAAGAATGAAACTAGAAACCTGGCACAGCAAAACTATAAACTCTACAGATATATGGATTGTGGTAATATAATCACGGATATGAGATATTGAAATTGAAACACTCTACACCTTGCATACCAAGGATAAAACCCAAGTTAGCACAACAAAATTAGAAATTTTACACAAATATGCATACTATCATTGTATCTTAAAACCATTTGGTCAAAAGTCGAGTGAGATTTTGATTTCAATCATTATGGTCATCCATATAAACAAGCAATAAACACGATTTATGAAAAATTGCACTTCCATACCTTAATGAGACCGGCTAAGCAGTGAACTTCAATATCTTCTGGTACAATGCCCTGGTTTAGCTGCTCCCTTACCTCTTCCTCTTTACTATTCTCAGGATTTATACGAAATATTCCTTCAGCCTGTACTCACACATAAAATAAAAATCTAACATCACATCAGTGAATTTCATATCTATGAAGGACAATATCTAAACTAGCAAACCATCTTACCTTAAGCCCTCCTTGAGAATACAACCTATCTTGCATGAGCAGAAGAATAATTGGCACGCTATTACCCTTCGAATCAAAGCAACACTGCATGGACTCAGCAGAAACGCCAAATACTCTGGCACTATACAACCACGTTTCTTAAGAAATGATTACAATCATCATTAATTAACTTTTCAAAAAATAAAAAATAAAACGAGCACCAAAATGTACAAGGGAAAGGGACAAATCTTTAACTTGCAGTGCATTAGAGAATGCAAGTAGAGATCGGATTGAACACACACGAACACACAGATTTTATGTAATTCATCAAATGAGCTTTACCATCTTAAGAATTAGCAACATTTCAGTACTTGTGAAAATGCATTAAACCCATCAATCACACGATCAAAATGTAAGTCTTCAAACAAGGAGTATGGAAAAGAATCCAGAGGCCAAAGAAGTAAGAAAAATCACAGTAAACAAACTCAAGAACAGCAAGAATGTCTAGCATAATGATACTAACCAAAGGAAGGAAAGCTTATAAAAGGTTAAGAGATTTAAATCCTTACAAGGAAAAGGCTTATTTTTCTAAAAAACATGCTTCAAATCTGGCAGCACACAAATATCAAAGGATTTTAACATACAACTTGTTAAATAATTTGTACTGCGAAAAAGTATAATTTCCCCAGTTATAAACAAGAAATGAAGAGAGATACATAAAGAATGAGTAGATAGAGAAGGAGGAGGAAATATAATACGGAGGAGAGAGAGAGAGAGAGAGTGAACCTGGCGCTGGGAACACGACAAGGGATCTCGACTTCGAACTCGACCGGGAGGCCGAGGAAGCCATGGAACCGGTCGAAGGTGACGTGGGCAACGTGCTCGACGTCTGTCGGCCACCCGATCTCCATGTGAGCGAGCGCCGGCGCCGGCGAAGCCTCCTCCTCTCTCGGCCGCTCCTCCGCCCGGCACGCCACAACCGATCTCCTGATCGCTCCCAGCAGCAGAGCCAGCACCGACAGCTGCCTCTCCCTGATCTCCTCCTCCCCTTTGCTCCGCTTCCTCAATCCCCCTTCCTCCCCCCTGCAACCCCTCGAAACAACCACTACTCCGGCCATCTCCATTCTCCTCCCTCCGCGTGTGCCTCTCTATCTCTCTCTGCGCAATTGCCCCTTTTAGAGAGAGAAAGAAAAAGGGTAGGGTTTAATGGCTCCTTTAATTCCAGTTCGCCATTTGCGTGATTTTTATGGGAGCAGTTCCTCGAGGCCAGAGCTCAACGGGCAGCAAATTCAAATTGAAACGTCCTTTTATTAGGGAATCCCCAAACTACCCCTTCCACTTAAGACAATACCCGATAAATCCTTTCGCAATGCTGCTGCCATTACTCTTGTTGGAAGGGTATTTTCGAACTTTCATTACGGACAAAATGAGGGGTACGGCAGGCAATTATTTCCAGAAACTTAGAAAAATGCCAGCCTTTATGGATTTTTTTTTGATAATCAGACTTTATGGAGTTATTAAAACTGAAAATTAATGATAAATTGCGTGAATTTATGCCTAGAATTGACTAATTTTGTTTTTCCCAAAAAGTTTAACATTCTATAAAATTTAGAAAATTTAATTGTTCGTTTTAAACATTTCAGTATTATATTAATTGCAAGGACATTCTTGAAAAAATATTTGGGTTCAGAGAGCTCGCCATATTACCATTTCATACACCAATTAAATGGCGACAGTTGGCAGCGGGCGGCCCACTGCAGTTGGGTTCGGAGATCGATGTGCTTGTTATAGATATAAATGTACTTGTTATAGACATAAAAGTATTTGTTATAGGCATAAAGGTACTTAGTCATATATATTTATGCTTATAACAAGCACATTTATAATTATAATAAGCACATTTATGCATATAATAAGTAAATTTATGTCTATAACTGTTGACGTAAGATGTGGGAATCCCAGGAAACACCAAAGAGAGAGTTTCGGGAGACGGCAGCGCGCAAAGGAGGTGAGCCTGTTAACGGAGGCTCAGGGAGAAGATTAGTCCAAAGCAACCAGAAAAGCACACGGAGATTTAAGGTGGTTCAGGGAGGGAATCCCCTACGTCCACCGGACGGTCACCAAAGAGATTTCACTAATAGGAAAAAGAATAGCCCTGAAGGCTGTACAATGTCTTTTAGAAGAGGAGAGGAAGAGGAAAAAAGAAGGAGACGAAGAAGAAAGGAGCTCCTCAGTTGGGATCCTGATACAATGAAAAACTGCTCTTTGTGTCCGTGTGTCCTCCTTTTTGGAGAACTGTTCAGCAATATTTGTAGGCAGGGATGGTGCAGCCTCACCCAGGTTCCCTGGTTTTTCGGGAGAAAGGTGATGGGCGATCTCCGAGCGCCGCTTATTTGTCACTGAAGAGATTTGCTGCTCGTACGAGGAAAATGACATCTTTTAATGCCGGTACTTCTTCTGGGAAAGAACGTCTGTACGGAGATCGGCGGGGTTAGGTGAAATTGATTGTGACAGGCGTTACCTCGTACCCTCGTGCCCGAGGTTACGAGGGCTAATCCTGGATCGTCGTGAACGATGGTTGGCTGAACCCTCGCGCCCGATGTTTGACCTGGGTTAAGAGTCCTACAAAACCTGAAGCTGAGTCAGCCAATTAATTAAATAAGTATAGGCCTGTCAGGCGTCACGTGTTTGGCCAGGATGCAGTGCAGGAACCACGTGTTAACATCACCCCCCCGCATTGTCAGGGCGTGAATATTAATATGGGTCCTGGAATGCGAACCGTTGCGAAGGTGGACGTGCTGCTCGAGGTCTGCAAGGATAAGATGGGGGCGGAGTCTGCCGCTTCGCATTCTATCCTTCCTTTGTCTGTTTTGAGTTCTGCAATTGTGTGAGATCTTCTCACAGAGATGGAAGAGAGGAGATGGAAGATCGTGTCTGGCTTCTCTAAGAAAAGAGCCGGAGCACCTCTGGTAGATGCTCCTCTGGGGAAGAAGATGCCGGAGGCAGGTGTACCCTTGGAGGCAGAAGCTCCTACCGGCTAGGGTTGTTGTTGCCCTAGCGCAGACGTTGCAACTTCTTCAGGGTCCGGCGGGTGCTGAAGCTGCAGAAGTAGCGGCGGTTTCTGATTCTCCAGTCAAGCCACCTCTGAAGGCGAAAGGTTTGCAGGAGGTGGTTCTGGTGGCGGAGACGGCCGCCGGGGAGAAGAAGATGACACCTGGGGAAGGTTCTGGTAAAGGATGAAGAGCTTGAGCGGCTCTTGCCCAGATTTAGGAGTTCCTTCGCTTGAAAACCAGGAGAAGGGTCCGACGGTGAATTTGCAGGCCTGCCCTAGACGCTAGTTCCATACCCTGAGAAGAAAAAAGAACCCTTCTTCCTCTCTCTCCTCCGTTAGATTTTGAGAGGGAAGGGAGAGAAAGGCAAGAAAGTACAGAGGAGGAAGGTTTCCGACCCGGAGGAAGGCACCCAGGGGAAGAAGGAGGAGATCCTTGTCGTCGCCCTGCAGGCGCTCTTGGCCTGAAGGGCCAGGAGATAAGATGGGGGGGGGGGGGGGGGGGACTAAGGAGAAGGGACAGGCTCTCTCGGCTGCCCCTAGTGCTAAAATTTGGAGAGATCTGGGGCAGGCTGGGAGAGCGCTTAAGTTAGAATAAGGCGGGCGGAGGAGAAGATCTGGGGAACACCTCCGAAGTTCTGGAGGTCATGGAATCTCTGAAAGGTAAGAGAGGACGTGGAAAGCCCGCTGCCTCCGAGAGGTGAGGGAACTGGAGGGCGCTGTCTCAAGCTACAGAGCGCTCTCTGGCCGACCAGAGGGGCAATTAGGGAAGATGTTTCAGTTGGAAGGATAGGTAGCTTCCCTAAGCCTAGCTTATGCGGAGTGGCCTAATTAAAAGTGAAGATTGGCGAGGGAAAGAGTTCAAGACCCGCAATCTGGCGGGGGTGAGTCAGGCCCAACTCTGCCCATGTCAAAGACCTCACCAGAAAAGAATAAAAATTTGGACGACGATAGGGAGGCTTTGAGGGAGGAGAGAAAGAGGTTAAGGGAGGAAGTGACTAAGGCCAGGGAGGCCTTGTCAGGGGCGAAAGAGGCGGCCTCCGAAGCTTATCGCCGGGAGGAGCTGCTGAAATCCGAAGTCCGCTCTCTGCGGGCCTTGGTGGAGAACAGCTCTGGATGTCGAGGGCGACGTATGGAGGACCTGGAAGAGGCGGTGAAGAGGGCGGTGAAAATTGTCAGCGCCTCGCCGGTGGGTCGCCATACGCAGCATCAGGTTGCCTTTGATGCTCTTCTACAGACATTGGTTGATGTAGGTACCTTGAACCAGGAGAATATCAGGGACCCAACGGTTCTTTCCTTCTGTAGTCCCAAGGGGCCAAACAGGTTCTTCGATGCTGGGAGTTGTTGCCTAGATGAGACTCCTTCTCCAAGGTCCTACGCGGGTTGGGGAAGTTGGCCTCCTCTGCGCCGGAACTCGGGAGAAAGCCCTGTGACTCCTCTGGAAGCCAGGTGGCTAGGCCGGCGCGATCCTCCTGGAAGTCAGTAGCAGGGGCGCCAGCTGAGCCAGGGGTGACGGGTCTTTCTCCTCAACCAGCTCCTTAGCCTGACGGCGTAATCTTCTCTCCTTGCCGCACCTGAAGGATCCATTTTTCGGATGAACAACCTGCAGGATGTTGACAGAGAAGAAGAGGAGATCCTGGGGAGGAGCCCTGGTTAAGAGGTCTGAATTCATCAGGCCAGGTGTTTAAGTTCTGAAGCCTTGTATCTTTCTTTGTTTTTCCTGTACTCATGAGAGGAACATGTGAGGACAAAGAGAGAAATTGTATTAAATTCTATCATTTAATGAAAACGCATATTTTCATTTTCAAGAATTTGTTTTGTGGATGAATTCTCCTGTATGTCTCCTTTTCGTGTTTTTTGAATCACGAAGTTTTAGAAGAAAATACATGAATTCCAAAAGTAAAAGATAAAGGACTCCAAAAAGCAAAGAAAAACTCTAAGTAAAAGAGGCGGAATAGCTATCTTTGAACCCTCGTGCACGATATACGGATATCGAACATAAGGAAGAGAATAGTCATTCCTTGAACCATCGTGCACGATATATGGGTATCGAACACAAGGAAAAGAACAGGTATCCCTCGAAACATCGTGCACGATATATGGATATCGAACACAAGGGAAAGAATAGGTATCCCTCGAAACATCGTGCACGATATATGGATATCGAACACAAGGGAACAGGTATCCCTCAAAACATCGTGCACGATATATGGATATCGAACACAAGGGAAAGAACAGGTATCCCTCGAAACATCGTGCACGATATATGGATATCATGGACGACAAAATGGCGAGATGGAGAGGAGTGATGCCTTGTAAACCGTACGCCGCTTCGATTCCTGGGATTGTCAAAAGGAACGGGTGGTCTGATGACGCTCGCACGCTAATCCAGAAGATCAGACGGTTGGAAGGTAAAAGGTCGCATGCGTTCCTTATTAACAGCTGTCTGAGCGGGAGCTTCTTCTTCCTTCCCAAAAACCCTAAGTCTCTGAGAGAGAGGAAAAGAGTGCCTGCTCCACCTGCTCGAAGGGAAGGACCGAACAGATGGGAGGAAGGGAAATTGAGTGGGCCGATCTGGCCGAGCAGTTCTAGAAGGACAACAGCTACCAAGAGTCCCTTATGATGGAACATGAGGTACTCAACACAACCAAAGGGTTCAGGGGGAACCCTTGCTTGATGGTCATCCTGCCTACCTCCGACCTCCGGCCAAACAGGCCCCCTGAAGGGGCGGTGTGCGTGTATAGAGCCCAGATAGAGTATGGATTGATGCTGCCACCCCAACCAGAGTTCAAAGAAATCTTGAACTCCTTTCAACTCGTGCCAGCCCAACTTTCTCCCAACGCCGTCGCCTACATATACTCCTTTCTGAAGCTTCTGCAAGCCAGGGGGATAGTGTGGAGCCTGGTGTTGTTCAGGAATTTGTTCAGTTGGATGGCAGTGCCAGGGTATGGGGGGTGCTTGGCCTTGCGTTCGAAGTCGAGGAAGGCGATGTTCTCCGGTGCTAGCAGTTCTCACTCTGACTGGAGAGATTTTTATTTTTTTGTAGGCGGGGATTTTGGGATCCCCTTGACGCCTGGGGTCTGCCCTACCGAGTTTATCGGCGACGTTCAATGGATGGCAGGGACGTCGGTCCAGAGGGACCTGGAAGTTCTGAAAGGGCAGAACTGGCCTCTGAAGGACTTTCTGAGGTTGGTGAAGAACGATGTATCCCTGTATGCTAAATCACAGGGATACACCATCTTCAAGGAGATTGCTCCCCCTCCTGGAACAGTATTGATGAGGAGAGCTAGAAAGGGACAGCCCCCTGTCACTCAACTAAGCAAGCAGGTTGTTGAGGGGGAAGTGGAGGGAGAAGTGGGAGTTCCAGAACTTGTCTGTGGCGGAATATCTATCGACGTGGTGTCCTCGCCGAACGACTCTGGAGATGACAAGAAAACCCTGGCCGAGGTGATGGTGGAATCATGTAAAGGGAAGGAGCCTGCATCACTGGCCAGGCCTAAGGTAATCCCTAAAGGCGTCGCGGGGATTATCATAGGAGGAAATGGGGGTAAAGAAGGGGCAGCCGAGGGTGGTCCGGGAAAGGAAATGGCGGTGGTGCCCTGTCCAGAAAGGGAAGTAGTGGTCGCTCCTTCCCAGGCTCTGGTCTCCCTTGAAACCCCTGAAAAGAAGAGGGGCCCCTCCAAAGAAAACAGTCTGGAGCCCCCTCTGAAAAAGGGAAAGGGTGTTAAAGAGGGAGAACCTGATGAAGGGCGAGAGCGGGAGAGGAGTGTGGAGCCCCCGTTCTGTCTCAATTTCACCGGGAAATTTGCAGGCGAAGGGTCAAGGTTTGTCGTGAGTGCGATAGAAACGGAAAGAGAATGACCCTCACCTCCGAACAATCCTCGAACCTGTTTAATCCTGTTCGAGGAGACCTAGGCCTGATCCTTGCAGGGGGATTGGCGACCAGGGCGTTGGAGGAGACAGTTGAGAGGACCTCCACAGCAGACCTCTTCGCCCAGATGACCAACAGGGTGGCGACAGTAAGGACCCCTTCTAACCTTCTTCTGACTCAATTCTTTGTAGGTGCTAATCTTGCTTCCTTTATAGGTACTTGCCCGTTTGCATTGAACAGGGCTCTGAGGGTAGAGGAGCAGATGATAGATCAGACCGGTCAGCTGCACCGTCAGGAGGCGGAGATTGAAGCCTTGAAGGTCCAGCTGGCGACGGAGTCTTCTAAACGTACTGCCCTTCAGGAGGAATTCAGAGTGTACAAGTCTGCGATGAGTGCACTGAAAGTAGACAATAAAGCTTTGCGGGAGAAGCTGAGCAAAGCCGATGGAGACAGGGAGGCTGTAGTCGTGAGCAGCTCTGCCACGGCGGTGGAGGCCTACAAAACAAGTTTACCTTGCAGGAAGGAACGGTTAGATGGGATCAGGCGGGCCTGAGAAGGATTGGCCTCCACTTTGATCCAAGAAGGCAAGGTTATTGCTGCCGATCTTGGAGAAGTGGATCCTTTTCCTTGCATGGCCGTAGATCCAATTTACAAGGAAAAGGGTTTCGACTTGACCGATGATACCATCCATCGGCTTTTTGACCTTTTGGATGGAGTCAGTGAAGGCTAACTTGTTTCTTTGTAAAACAGTGTAATCCTTCTTGTAATTTTTTGAAAAAAATGAATAAAAAGGAAGTTTACTGCGTACCTATTTATTTCGTTGTATTGTGAGATGTATGAGTACCTTAGTATGATTTTGAAATGTTCTTACTGGCTTTGAAAAACCCATTAATAGAGCTTTTGAACCATCCAGAATAAATTCGAGCTTGATTTTGAACCTTCGGAGCTATATAAAAAAAAAAAGGGTGGGGGGGGTGGCGCTGCATAGCAGGTGGATCCCCGCCTAAAAGCGTATCGCGACCCATGCCACAAGGACTTTTGAGGAGGTCTAACAACACTGACACGAATGTTCCTATACTTGTGGCAAGGGTTACCTCGGGATCCTTTAGATAGAATTATATAGATATTCCTTTGTAACCTGCATAGCGAGAGAAAAGTAATTCGATAGAGTGGAGATCCTTGCCTTGAACGGAGTTTTATCTGACCCCATGCCCAAAAGGGACTTGTTTGTCTGAAACATCTTGTACGATTTTTGTACTTGAGGCAAGTGCTGGAACCCTCTTGGAACCGACCCAGTTATTCCTAGTGGGAAAGCGAAGGCACCTGCTTAGGGGGGACCTGTATCTTGATTCATAACAGGGACAGCCCTAGGCTTACGAAGCAGGCCTTCGGACCTTGGCTGGCCAGTGGGCTTATGGAAGGGTCCCAGATGTTTGTAGAAACCCCGCCTTGCCAGCAGCGCTACTAGCCTTGGATGATCACTGTATTAATTCGAAGGTTTAGTGGAAGTACCACGTGCACGAGGTTGACACCTTGGGCCAACCCGAGGTTTTGAGATTTGAGTTTGAAGATCATAACCCTGAGCCCGACCACTATTGGTCCCGATAAGTATGTATTTATTAGATCCTCCGTTATATAAGACCCAACTATGCCATGAGTATGTTTTGGAAGTATTGAAGCCTTCCAAAATATAAAGAAAAATCCAGTCGGAATTAAACCCAGATTTGATTTGAATTCCTTTATAATAAATTTCTTTAAAATGAATCTGCTACAAATAAAGAATCAACCGAAATATGGACTTTAAGCGAGAGATATGCAAAACTTCTTCAGGTCATCCCCACTCCAGACCCTGTTATTGTGACCTTCTTCACTAAAGTAAAGCATTCCCATGGAACTTCGTTGCCACAATGTATAAGGGTCTTCTCAAAATTTGTCAAGCTGTGACCACCCTAAATTTTGCGCCTGATTAATCTCCGCTTAGAGAACTAAGTCGCCCTTGCCGAAGACTTTGGGATTAACCCTCCGGTTATAATATCGTTCTATTCGTCGTTTGTGTTCCAGGCGCTTTATTGCGGCCAATTCTCTCCTTTTTTCTAGGAGGTCCAGGTCGACTCTTCGTGAATCATTATTTTCGTCCACCCAAGTTTGCAAAGCCTCGGGTTCGAAACTGGCAGCAGCTTCTATTCTGGGGGAGAGGTGTTCCAGCTCAACTGGTATAACAACGTCCATTCCAAACGAGAGGGAGAAAGGAGACTCTTGAGTAACCTCGGATGGGGCTGTATTGTAAGCCCAGAGGACTCCTGGTAACTCTTCCGGCCAGCGGGCTTTTGCGCCGTCTAGGCGTTTCTTCAGAATGTTCAAGATGTTCTTGTTGGCAGCTTCCGCCTGGCCGTTGGTGTGAGGGTGCCAAACAGAAGCATACTTGAGGTTGATCTGGTGCTCTCCGCAGAAATCATGTATCCTCTGATTGGCGAATGGAGTGCCATTATCTGTGATAATTACCATGGGTATGCCATACCTGCAGACGATGTTGGCCCAAAGGAAGTTCTCGACGTTTTGGGCAGTGGGCTGAGTAAGTGGCTTGGCCTCAATCCACTTCGTAAAGTAGTCGACCGCAACTAGTATCCACTTATAGCCCTTCATGGCCGTAGGCATCGGCCCCAAGAAATCCAGCCCCCAAATGGCAAAGGGCCAGGATGAGTTTATGGGCATGTCAGCGTAGTACTGACACTGAGGGCACTTCTCTACAAACACCTGAGCGTCTCTGTGTATGTTGGGCCAGAAGAAACCTTGGCGTAGGATTCGCATGACGAGGCTCCTACCTCGTGCATGTGTTCCACATTCTCCTCGATGTATTGCTTCCATCACTTTTAAAGCCTCGCCTGGTCTCAGGCATTTGGTGAGGGGTTTAGCATAGGATCTCCTATAGAGCTCTCCGTTGATGAGAGCGTACTTGGCACAAGCAAGCTTCAGTTTCTGCGTCTCTCGTCTGTTATCAGGCTGAGTCCCACTCTTCAAGTAATTAAGAAGCTCGTCCATCCAGCAGGGTGGTTGCTTCTCAGAAGAGACTTCGGTGCACTCGAAACTAGGCCTTTCGAACACCTGAGTCCGGTGGAGGTCGGGGTGCCCCTCTTTTGCGAGCCGGTCTGCCACCTGGTTCTCTTCACGGGGTATATGCGTCAGGGAGAAATTCTCGAACAGAGAGATTAAAGACCTGGCCAGCTGCAGATATTTCTTCAGAACCTCGTCCTTCGTTTCAAACGTCTGGTTTACCTGATTGACGACCAGCAGGGAATCACTGAACACCTGTATGCGCTTTATGGCCATGCTAAGTGCGAAGTTTAACCCTGCAATGAGGGCCTCGTACTCCGCCTGGTTGTTTGTCGCTTTGAACTGAAGCGTCATCGCCTGATGAAGTGTAGCCCCCATTGGGCTGGTTAAAAGGATCCCAGCCCCTTGGGATTTTGATCCGGACGCGCCATCAACATGAAGTGACCAGAGGTCCGCCAGGGTTTCGGTGGGTGGCGGCTCCGTCGTAGAGAACTCGGCGATGAAGTCGGCTAGGGCCTGAGCCTTGATTGCTGTCCGTGGAACAAATCTGATGTCGTATTCTCCCAATTCGACAGACCACTTGAGTAATCTTCCTGAAACCTCGGGAGTATGCAATATCTTTAGGAGCGGTTGATCCGTGATGACCTGAATAGTATGGGATTGAAAGTAAGGCCGTAGCTTCCTGGCTGTCATGGGAAGAGCCAGAGCGAGCTTTTCCAGAGTGGGATATCGACTTTCGGTGTCTAGGAGTATGTGACTGGTGTAAAAGATGAGATGTTGAACCTCCTTCTCGCTGTCGAGGAGTACCGCTGAGACTGCAGTGTCGGATACTCCTAAATAAAGAGATAAGATCAAACCTTCCTTTGGCGCTACCAGTATCGGGGCCGAGGTTAAGTACTTCTTCAGTTCAATAAAGGCAGCTTCGCACTCGCCGTCCCACTGTCATTTCTTGTTATTACGCAAACATCGAAAGAAAGGGGAACATCGATCGCCGACCTTTGAGATAAATCTGCCCAGACTGTTGATCCGCCTTGCCAGTTTTTGGATCTCCTTTGCCGTCTTTGGAGAGGGCATGCTTTGAATGGCTGATATTTTATCAGGATTAGCCTCTATCCCTCTGACAGAGACTAGATACTCCAAAAATTTTCCTGAAGCAGCGTCGAAGGTACATTTAGCAGGGTTGAGCTTGAAGTTGTACCTTCGGAGAGTGTCGAGTGTTTCCCGGAGATCACCAAGGTGTTCTGTTAAAGTCTTGCTTTTGACCAAGACGTCGTCTACGTAAGCTTCGAGATTCCTTCCTCTTTGATTTTTAAAGATTCTGTCAATCATACGCTGATAGGTGGCACCGACATTTTTGAGACCGAAGGGCATGACCTTGTAACAGTAAGTGCCATAATCAGTGATAAAAGCTGTCTTCTCTTCATCCTCTTTGGCCATCCAGATTTGGTGATACCCGGAGAAGGCATCCAGAAAACTCATAACCCTGTACCCGACGGTTCGGTCTATCATCGTGTCGATACGAGGGAGGGGGTAAGTGTCTTTAGGACAGGCCTGATTCAGTGACCTGAAGTCTACGCACATTCTCCACTTCCCACTGGTTTTTCACACCATTACCACATTGGTTAACCATCGGGGGTATTGTACCTCCCTGATGTAGCCAGCCCCTAGCAGCTTTGTGATTTCCTCTTTAATGGCATCCTGTCTTTCCCCGGCCATTACTCTCTTCTTTTGTGCAACGGGGGCGGCAGTTTGAGACACATTCAAGTGGTGTTCGCAAACAACCCTGTCCATGCCTGTAACATCCTCAGGAGACCATGCGAAGACATCAATATAGTCCGAAAGCAAGGCAGTAACTTCTCCCTGCTGCTTCTCATTCAGAAAAGATAAAACATTTACAATTTTAGAAGAGCCTTCACCTCCTAAGGCTACGCTGATGACCCCTTCACCTCCCTAGGATGGCGTTGTAGCCCGATTTAGCTCTGATGACTGCGAAGTTGACCATGCTCATAGCATGACCGTTGTCATCACCGAAGGAGACGGGAAGAGTAATGAATCCAAGGGGTTGGACCCTTTCACCGGAGAAACTGAGTAAGGTAGTCCCAGCGTGGAGGAGGTTAGTCTCTTTGAGTCCCATTTGGAGGAAGGCGGACTCAAACAGGATGTCGGCGGCGCTCCCAGAGTCGAGGAGTACCCGCCGGACATCGAAATCAGTGATGCAGGCAACGACCACGATCGGATCGTTATGCAAGTTGCCCTGCTGGGGGAGATCTTCACTGCAGAACGTAAGAGGGATGGATGAGGCATGATGCTCAGAGATGCCGCCAACTTCTGCTCCTTGGCGCTGAGTGGTTGGGTCAATGCTGAAGATAGCATTGATAGTTCTGGTGGCCGGAGGATAAGGGCGCCCTTGTTGCCTAGGGCCTACGGGTGGTAGGGCCTTGGCGGGAGTTTCAGCAGTCTCGGGGGCTTTCCCTTTCTGGGCGGCAGTGAAGGTCAGAGCCATTTGCATGAACTCCTCAAGCTTGCCCTGATTTAACAGTTTCTCGAGCAAGATTCTGAGGCCTCGACAGCGGTGAAGCCTGTGTCCATAGTTCCCGTGGAACTCGCAGTAGTCATTGGGATCCACTCCAGGTGGCGGTGCCGGTTTAGGTCCGGTGGGCCTTATCCAGCCCTGCTTGATGGCTGCCGCATAAGCCTCGGGGAGTGGCCTAGACAAAAGAAGTTTCGGGGGTTGATCTTGCCGGGGCCTCTCCCCTTGTCGATCGCGGGGTCTGGCCACTTGCATCCTCGTAACCGGGGGTTCGACACCCCGATGTTTCCTCTTTTTTCTTTCCCCGGAAACACCTGTGGGGGAGGATTCAGCATCCTCTAGGAGCATGAACTGCCTGGCCCTGGCCACCAGCTCTGGATAACTCCGAGGTTTGGCCAACTGTAGGGATTTGGACAAGTCCCCTACCTTAAGCCCTCTCCGGAAGTTATGCATGGCCACTGCAGGTTCTACGTCTTCGGCTTCTGCTGCGGCGGTGAAGAAGCGGTTGGTGTAGTCCCGAAGGTTCTCTCTCTCGCCTTGCTTGATGTTGGCGAGGACCATGTCAGACACGACCATACGGGTCCGCCCTATGAAACGGGCGATCAACTCCCACTTCAGATGCTCATATGAGGTGATGTGACCCCGGGGAAGCTTGATGAACCAGCTGAATGCTGCCCCCTTCAGTGTGTTGGCCAGGAGGTGACACCTAGTGGCTTCGTCCGGCCGGCAATATCGGACGGCGGCCTCAAACCCTTGCACATGTTCACGGGGGTCTATTGCGCCTCTATAAACCTCCAACCTGGGTGGCCGGAAGTCTTCTGGGATAGGGGCCAAACGGATGGCATCGGAAAAGGGGGCATTTCCATCCATCGGACCAAAGAAGGGATCAGGTCCGTGATAGGGAGCTTGAGCGCCTGGAAAGAGGGGGTCTCTTCCGGCTAGAAATGGAGGGAAAGCAGGTGGGAGAAAGGCGGGTTATGGTAGTGGACAAGGTGGAAGGGGGTTTTGATGAACCTCCTGGAAACGGAAAGGGCGTATGGGTGGTCTGGAGGAACCAGAAGATTGGATGGAGAGTGGTGCGGCTCGGGGCACCGGTGCAAGGATTTTGGCCACCGCGGGAATCGAAAGGGGCGGAGCCGGGGCCGCTGCAGGTGGCAGAATCACCTCTGGGATCGCCGCAACCGGTGGAGGAGGGGCAGGGGCCGCCGGTACCGGCGGGCGAAGAACAGGGACTGCCGCTACCGGTGGGAGAGGAAGTACCGCACAAACCGGCTGGGTTTGTCTGAGGATGACGGCCTGTTGCGCCGTGAGGCCGGTGACCATGTCAGTGAGGTTTGCGAGCATCCCTTGGAGCTCTGAAACACGGGTGCCTCTAGAAGAGGAGGCGGATCCGGCGCGTCGCCGGGAAGTGGAAGTCGAGGCTCCGTCATCCGGCACCGGGACAGAGGGTTCTCCCACATGTACACTGCGGGCAACAGAGTTGGTTTTGCGCGTTCTGGCCACCATCTTTCCAGGTCTCAATGAAAGCACCAGAAGATGTTGACGTAGGATGTGGAATCTCAGGAAACACCAAAGAGAGAGAGTTCCGGGAGACGGCGGCGCACAAAGGAGGTGAGCCTGTTAACGGAGGCTCAGGTAGAAGATTAGTCCAAAGCAACCAGAAAAGCACACGGAGATTTAAGGTGGTTCAGGGAGGGAATCCCCTACGTCCACCGGACGGTCAGCAAAGAGATTTCACTAATAGGAAAAAGAATAGCCCTGAAGGTTGTACAATGTCTTTTAGAAGAGGAGAGGAAGAGGAAAAAAGAAGGAGACGAAGAAGAAAGGAGCTCCTCAGTTGGGGTCCTGATACAATGAAAAACTGCTCTTTGTGTCAGTGTGTCCTCCTTTTTGGAGAACTGTTCAGCGATATTTGTAGGCAGGGATGGTGCAGCCTCACCCAGGTTCCCTGGTTTTCCGGGGGAAAGGTGATGGGCGATCTCCGAGCGCCGCTTATCTGTCACTGGAGAGATTTGCCGCTCGTACGAGGAAAATGACATCTTTTAATGCCGGTACTTCTTCTGGAAAAGAACGTCTGTACGGAGATCGGTGGGGTTAGGTGAAATTGATTGTGACAGGCATTACCTCGTACCCTGGTGCCCGAGGTTACGAGGGCTAATCCTGGATCGTCGTGGACGATGGTTGGCTGAACCCTCGTGCCCGATGTTTGACCTGGGTCAAGAGTCCTGCAAAACCTGAAGCCGAGTCAGCCAATTAATTAAATAAGTACAGGCCTGTCAGACGTCACGTGTTCGGCCAGGATGTAGCGCAGGAACCACGTGTTAACAATAACAGCCTATAACAAGCCTTTTTATGCTTATAACAAGCACTTTTATGCCTATAACAAGCACTTTTATGTTTATAACAAACACATTTATATCTATAATAAACACTTTTATATCTATAATAAGTACATCGATCTCCGAATCCAACTGCAGTGGGTCGCCCGCTGCCAGCTGTCGCCGTTTAATTGGTGTATGAAATGGTGATGTGGCGAGCTCTCCGAACCCAAGTATTTTTCACATTCTTGAGGTCATCACAGAGTTAATAATTTTAAAAATTCTTCTTGCATTTCTAAAATACTTTTAAATTTTTAAAATTTCAAGTTAACTTTTTTTTGTAAAAAAAAAAACAAATATAAAAACGCTATCACAATTAGGAGCGTGCAAACTATAATTTAGAATCAAACTGACTGAATTAACCGATTATTAAATAACCCACATATAAATATAATTTTAGAGTTGGGTCGGTTCAGTTGTATTATAGTAATTTTTACAGTATTGACTTTGAATTATTGAACTGATAGTATATATGTATATTTATGAGTTTTTATAGTGTATTTTTATAATAATTATTTAGTGTATTTTTTTCCAGGTATGATAATTAAGATGAATTCTTATAAGGGAGACTGTCTGAAAACTTGAAAAAATATTTATCATTTTTGATAAACAAATGAAATTTTTGTTATGTAATTTTGATTATATTGTGATAATAATGTAATGACGTGTTATAATTGCTTCTGAATTCTTCCACTTTTTTGTTAGTTTATTTTGGTGATACGATTGAGTTATTAAATTAAATTACTTATTGTGCTAAATTATTCTTATATTAAAGCTATTATCTAGATATTAATATAGCAATATTTAATATCATTATAAGAAGATTAAAAAATTTTTTGAGATAAAAAATGATTTTAATTGAACCAAACTACACCAAACCGATATTGATTTGGTTAGTTTGGTTTGATTTATAATCTAATTTGGTTGATTTGGTTTCATTAAATTTAAAATCGAGCTCAGTCTTTTTTTTTTATTTGATCACCAAACTAACTAATTAAACCGAATGCACAGGCCTACTTATTTCTCATCTCTCATTGTGCAGTGCATAAGCCTGTCACTGCACTCGTCCTCCGCACGAGTGCCTATGCTACACATAGCCTCTGTGCTCACACTAGGAATATGCATAGGTCAATTTAATTTGATTTTGTATTTATTATGTACCTGACTCACGCTAAGACCGTTCTGCATATCGGAGAATCAGATCCGACCTATGCACCCATCGTCCCGACTTAGACCCAAATTGTTGAGTTCGTGTTTGGTTAAAGTCTAATGAATACTTTGTAATTCGAGAAATGCAAATCTTTTAATAAATACCATAACAATAATATTTTAATTTAAAATGCTTTTTTTAATGAAAATAAATGCCCCATAGAACTTGAATTGTGAAAAAAAAAGAATAT
Source organism: Apostasia shenzhenica (assembly GCA_002786265.1). Classification (NCBI taxonomy): domain Eukaryota; kingdom Viridiplantae; phylum Streptophyta; class Magnoliopsida; order Asparagales; family Orchidaceae; genus Apostasia; species Apostasia shenzhenica. The sequence continues at coordinate 10,552,701 of KZ451950.1, forward strand.
AAATTAGAGTAATAAAACATATATATACAACAAAAAATTAATATTTAATATTTATTATCCATAAGTTTCATCAAATATTTTTGAAAATATTGTGTTTATGCTGTTGACCAACTCATATTACATCAACCCAAAATGAATTGTATAGATTCCTAAAATATGAGGGACATCCATTATATCAAGTTGATCAAACACATATTGATATGTAGCACAAATAATACATTTTTAAAGATAAACAATTTAATGAGAATTTTTGTAATAGTTTACATGATTTAATGATTGTAAGTAAATATGGAGAATGTAATATGAAAATATTAATATGTTCATAATTATCCCTTAATAAAAATTACATAATATTATAGTGTTGGAACTTAAAATATTTCTAATTTTATCATTATCTAAAAATATATATACAATTTTTTTTTTAAAATCAGTCCAATCAGATGTCAAAAATTAATTTTATTGAATATCTTACACATATTTAAATAAAATAAATTAATATTTGATTCACAATTTTAAAAAACTTACTAAAAAAATTTCTATTTTGATTTTGCGCTTTATCAATAAACAAATCCTTATCTAGGTCTAAGTGAGTAAAATTACTCTTTATAGTTTCTTACCATATCTTCTTAGGTCTTCCTCTTCCTCTTTGAATATAGGCAAAATCAAATAACTTGATTTTTTAACTGGAGCTTCAATCGGCCTACTATTTATATATCCAAATCATCTAAGCCGATTTTCTCTAAGTTTATCCTCAATTAGTGCAACACCAAATTTCTCGCGGATACACTCATTTCTCATTCTATTTTTTCATGTATATCAACACATCCACCTTAGTATTCTAAATTCTGCAATACTTATTTTATTTATATATTTTATTTTTGCAGGTCAACATTCAGCACTATATATCATCATTGGTTTTACTATAGTTTTATAAAATTTGTTCTTAAGTCTGAATGAAAATTTTCTATCACGATACACCAAAAGTATTTTTTTCATTTTTCCATCGTGCTTAGATATTGCTTATAACGTTAATTATCTATTTCATCATTATTTTGTATGATTGATCTAAGATATCTAAAGCGTCCACTCTTCTTGACAATTTGATCACTAATTGTTACATCACTAATATAAATACTTTTTTCTTGACTAAATGTGCACTCTATATGTTCAGTTTTTGATCTACTGAGATAAAAACTTTTAAATTCTGAAGTATTCCTCCAAAGTTCGAGTTTCATTTTAATTCCCTCTTTAGTTTTATCAATAATGATACATCATCTGCGAAAAGCATATACTAAGGCACCTCATCTTAGATATGTCCAGTTAAGACTTTAATAATAAAAGCAAAAAGATACGAATTTAAAACTGAATCTTAGTGTAATCCAACTATAATAAAAAAATCTTTAGTGAATTGTGTCCGAACACAGGTAACAACCCATTTATTCATGTCTTTAATAACTTGAATATAAGTAATGTAAATCCCTTTTTTTTCTAAAACTCTCTAAAGATTTTTCTTGAAACTTTATTATAAGCTTTTTTTCAAATCAATAAAAATCAAATATAAGTTTTCTTTTTTCTCCTTAAATTTCTCCATTAAATTTCTCAATGAATGAATAGCTTTCACAGTAGATCTACCTGACATAAAACTAAACTGATTTTCTAATACCTTAATATCATCACGTAACCTATGTTCGATCACTTTTTTCCAGAGTAAAGTATGACTTATTAATTTATTTTTTTTAAAATAAGCACAATTCTGTATATCGCCTTTGTTTTTGTAAATAAGTACTAATATATTTTTTCTCCATTTATTTGACATCTTTTTAATTTTTAAAATCATATTGAACAATCTAGCGGGCCAAAAAACTCCTTCATCTCCTAAACACTTCCAAACATCTATTGAGATGTCATCCGATGCTACTGCTTTGTTATACTTTATCTTCTTTAAAGCTTTTCAGATTTTATCTTTATTGATACATCAAATGTAGGAGTAATTTTTACTTTTTTTAGGAATATTAAGTTCAGTAAGATCAATTGTATTTTCACAACCTTTATTGTAAAAACTGTTAAAAGTAACTCATCTATCTATTTTTAATATTTTCATTTATGAAAAATACTTTTTGATATTCATCTTTAATATATTTTACTTGAGTTAAGTCTTTAATTTTTCTCTCTCTTGCGTTGGCCATTCTATATATTTATCTTTCTCTTTTTTTAGTGTCTAGCTTCTTATATAAATCCCCAATAGCAATATTCTTTACATTACCGACTACTTTTTCTTAAAATCCATGCAAGTAAATTACATGTATAGCTGCAAACTGCAATCCATCTTCAGCTAAAATCACTACCAGAAGTCCCCACAAGAACACTCTCCATCTCTGAAATGGTGAAAGCGATTGAAGTCCCTCAAAATGATCTCCCTTCCAACAATCTTGGAAATAAACTTTGAAGCGGTGTGGCAATCGACGCAAACTCTGATGTTCTTTGTCACCCGAATGGTAGTTCCAGGTGGAGTGCTTATAATCCCAAACACTATAGCCAGCCTTTCACTGTGACCACACAGATTAACAATCTTTTGCTCTTCTTCAATATCATGGAGAACTTCATCAGTATTTGGTTCATATCCTTCGTTCTTCATCTGTTCCATCAATGCTTCCCAAGCCTCAACTATCCTCCCATGAGAAGGATGGGTGGTATCATGTGCTATAAATCCATGAACCTTGTTCTTTATTTCAATCCAGCTACAAGCAGGTTGCTTCTTCAGTCCTTTATCCCTTATCAACCTCCTCATCTCTGCTGTTTCGTTCCATTTTCCAGCAGCAGAATAAATATTTGACATAATGACAAGAGATCCCATGTTCTCGGGCTCAAGTTGAAAGATCTTCTTAGCTGCTTTCTCAGCCAATTCTTCATTCTTGTGGACCCTGCAAGCTCCAAGAAGCGTACACCAAACACTAGCAGTCGGCTCTATATGCATTTTGGAGATGAACTCATAAGCCTCCTCTAGCTTCCCAGCGCGACCAAGAACATCAGCAACTGCAGTATAATGCTCTAAACAAGGAGTTATACCATAATCCACCCTCATGCTATCGAAAAAAGTTCGAGCCTCATCGACCAATCCAGCATGGCTACATGCAGTTAGAACTGCCACAAACGCCACATAGTTTGGCCTCCAATTCTCTCTCTCCATCCTTCTGAATAGAGAGAGGGCCTCCTGCACAGGGCCATGCAAGGCATACCCCATGATCATGGCGGTCAATGCAACCATATCAATCGACGGCATTGCATTGAAAATTCTTCGTGCAGTGCAGATGTTTCCGCATTTGGCATACATATCAACGAGTGCACTCAAAACAAAAACATTGCTTCCAAAACATTGTCGGATTACATACCCATGAAGCTGCTTACCAAGATGAAGGGTTGCCAGATGAGCACAAGCAGGCATCAGACAGGAGAAGGTCACCGGCCCAGGCTTCACTCCAGAGAGCAGCATTTGCCGGAACAGTCTTAGGCCATGATTGAATTGACCGTTCTGAACTGAGGCGCCGATTACAGAGTTCCAGGAGATGGCATCTGGATTTGGTAGGCGGTCAAACACATGGTAAGAGTAGTTCACCAGAGTGGAATTTGCATACATATCAATCAAGCTGCTTCCCATGAATAGATCTCTATCTAATCTGTTTCTTACTGCGAAACCATGGATCTCCTTTCCCTTTGAAACATCTGCAAACTCTGCAAAGTTGGGAAGCACAGTAGACAATGTAAATGAGTCAGGTCGTAGACCAATATTAGTCATCTTCCTTACCATTGCCAGAGCCACTTCATGCCTGCCGTTCTCCATATACCAAGCAATTATTGTGTTCCAAGATGTAACATCTCGTTCAGCCATACTGTTGAATAACTTCATCATGTTGTCCACAGGGAAATGTCTAGAAAAGCTACCAACAAGAGTCTGGTCCAAAGCGTCATTTCTGATGGTATTTCCACCAGTAAAATCTCTCCTTGGCATTTCATCGAACAGGTTATAGGCATTTTGGCAGTCGGCTAACTTGCAGTACATGTTCAAGAGAGCGTTGCAAGTGTACAGGTCGGAGTCTAGTCCAAAGAAGATGGTGCAGGCGTGTAAGGATTCCCCGAGCTTGGAGTTTTTAAGAATTGTACAAGATTTGAGGACGGTTGGGAGGATGGTGGGGTTTGGAGGGGCGCCGGCTGCGCGCATGCGATGGAAGAGGGAAATGACCACTGGGAAGAGGCCCGCTGTGGCGGCGCAGCGGATTAGAGAAGTCCAAGATGAACGGGATGGGGAAGGAATGGAGGAGAAGACACGAAAAGAGTCATCGGTGAGGCGAAGGCGGCAGTAGATGGCAAGAATGGAGGAAGAGGAGGAGGCAATGGAGTAATATTTGAGGAGTTGAGCATGGAGTTGCTTCGCTTGGTACCCCGCGCATATTGAAGAGGGATCTCGGAGGAGAAACTTGACAAAGGATTTTACTGGGGAGATCGTAGCATCTGGAATTGCCTCAATAATGGTGGTGACGCCGGCCATCTACGCCATCGATGTTGAGGGAGGAGCCGAGTGGCAAAGCCGCCAGTTCTGTGGTGGAGTGTAGCAGGAAGAAGATGCGGAGGTGTGAGGAAGAAGGAGGAGAAGGCAGATTATGAAGGCAGAGGAAGATCAGACGAAAAGGGTTCGCTTAAAGGGATCCGTTTTCCATAGATGAGTTACTACGGAGGGCGTAGTGCAAGAGTTGATGGTGAGCTGAGAGGTAATGAACTTGCTCAGAGGATCTCAGGCTCTTAGCGGGGAGTTGATACAAGGAAGGGAGAGGAATCCTATTTAAAACATTGGCGCATTAGTGCCTTAGATAAAACATATCAAAATTGAGTATAATCATCTAACAAGAAAGGTGCATGACCTGAGGAAAATCCAGAAAAAGATAAGGAAATAAGGTGAAAGGAATTGAGAGAAAACCATCTAAAAACTTCATACTTTTCTCCCGAGACAATTCAAAAAAAAAAAAGAAAAGAAGCACAATAAATAGGATAAATGATGAACGTTAATGGTGAAGGTCATACAAAAACTAATCTTTCAAAAAATCAAATAGGAAAAAGGTTGAATACATCTTAACTTCCTTAACTATTACAAGCTGTTCTTACTGTAATAACTAAAGCAAGTACAGAAATCACCAAACACAAGAAGATTAGCAAACCTAATATGGCCCTTCACCTATATGCCCTTCCATTACATTATGCGGAATGCATCTTAAAATTAGCAGATAAAGAGAGTAAAGCAAAAGTGTTTATGGAATAAGAGAAAGAACTAATCTCATATCCATGTCATTATAGTCGTCGTCCGCCATGTTTATGAGAAGCCTCTAACTCTCTCTTCTTCCTAAAGCAAAAGTGTTTATGGAATAGGAGAAAGAACTAACCTCATATCCATGTCATTATAGTCGTCGTCCGCCATGTTTATGAGAAGCCTCTAACTCTCTCTTCTTCCTCCTCTTCCAGTCAAGCTCGCGCCTGAAACCCTAGACTGAACCCAGAAGGTAGCAGCCCTCCTCTACCTTAAAAAATTTCCCTCCCGCATTACACCCTAACTAATAATTAAATGCTTCAAATTAATATTAAGAAATCATTAAATTTCAAAATTTTCTACCAATATTTAAACTTTTATAAAATATTATTTATAAAATCTTCACAAATTTTTATTTGCATTTAAATCTCCGGCAAAAATATTATTCCACTAAACCTTAAAATTCTCTATTTACATCCAAATTTATCATCATTTATTAAATAATTAAATTTTATATATTCTAACAATATTCAAGTCAACGAGTCAACCTTTGTATTTTTACCTGACTTATTTTTAATTATATAAATTCATTATTTAGATATCTATTTTTTTAATGCCTAAATTATTTAAAATACAATATGAAGATAAAAATCTTATATTTACTTTAATATTATCTTAATATAGTATTAAATTATCTAAATGTTCAAAATTAAAATGTCATTTTCTTGAGTGATAATTTTGTAAAATTTTATAAAATTATTTATACATATTACTAAAGAAGGTAATTATTTTTTTAGATAATGTGTTAATATTTTAATAAATATAATCTTGTTTTAGAAAATTTTATGTTGACTTTTTTGTGTCTAAAAGAATATCAAATTGCAGTAGAATTAGAGGCTGAACGTCTATTTGATTAAAATAATTTAACCTTACCGGAGGTATTTGCATTAAAACAAAGCAGCCTGGGCGGAATATGTTTTAGAAAATATTTTAAAATTATAATATAATTTATTTAGATTATATTACATATGAAATAAAATATATACAAATATTTATATAATATAAATAATATAAAATAATATAGAATATTAATAACTGAGCTTAGGATTATGTCAAAAATTTTGATTCCAGAATTAAAAAAAAGAAATTGAATTGATAAATAGATACTGTTACTTTTTTTTTTTAATTTTATATTAAATAAATATATATTTTTAAATTAAACTTACATTTATTATACATGTTTATTAATTAATTTCATCAAAACATATTCTATAAAATGTATTCACATATATAAAACACCTTAAATAATCAATTTCACAGACAACAAATTAATTATAAATTAAATTAATTTTATTACTAATAAAATGACTATAAGTGATGAGAAAATCAAATCAAATAAATTATGAGTCAATTTTGAATCGCGAACATGTTCTTAGCCCAATCAGTGCAACTACTGATTCATACTATGCCAGTCTATATCACAAATAGCATTAGCATAAACGTCGTTTTTTATTTTTTATTACATCTGGGAAGATTTATTATTTGTTGACATTCAAAGCTACTCAAAACTAACGTTTTAAGGTTCGAATTTTTTTTTAAATAAGTACAAAAATATTTTATTTTTTAAATTTAATAATAATTTTTTTATTTTAAATATTAGAAAATATATAAGATGTGAAAATAAGTTAATTTTAATATTTGTATTTGTGTTGAATGTGAAATAAAATTTTAATTTACAGTTAAAATTTGTGCTGGGCTAAAAAAAATCTCGAACCAAACAAGGCCAAACTTATATTTGATTAAAAAAAAGAAATATGTTTCTAAATAATTATTTTTAAGTGTTTTGAATATCCAAACCTTTTTGTGAAATATATGTAAATAAAGGTGTTTATGTAGCTGTTAACACGTGGTTCCAACGCTGCATCCCTGCCGTACACGTGGCGCCTACCCGACGTTCAGCCTTTATTTATTTACTAACTTGTTTATCTGCTCTCACAGGTTTCTGACCCCGATCAAACCTCGGACACGAGGGTTTAACCAAACCTCGGACACGAGGAGTCGACCAAGCCTCGTCCACGACGAGCCAGGACCATCCCTAGTAACATCGGTGACGATGTTACAAAGCAGTGCCAGTCACAATCAGCTTGGTCCGACAGCACCGATTCCCGTACAAGGCCTTCTTTCTGAGACACACAAATCAAGGGTCCGCATGCTCTAGCTGTCACGGATCCCCGGAAGCAGTACCAATATTAAAAATTAGCATCCTCCTTTTGCGGCTTTTGGTCCCTCCGGTAGCCGACAAGCGGCGCAAACCGAGAGCTTATTCACCTCATTTCCTCCGAAAAACCAGGATAAAACTACATCATCCGCTGCCTACAAATACCCCGGGAACAGTCTTCAAGCGGGGGATCGAAAAATCGAGCACCCAGGGAGAGCAGAATCCCTCCTTTATCACCTTTTGTAAAACATGAGCTTGAGAACAAGAAAAGCTCTCTTTCTCCTTTTTTCTCTCTCTTCCTCTTGTAAGCTTTTTGTATTAGCCATCATGGCTATCTTTTCCCATTAGTGAAACTTCTTTGCAGACCGCTCGGTAGACGTAGGGGATTCCCTCCCTGAATCACCTTAAATCTTTGTGTGCTGATCTGGATGCCCCGAACTCTCTCTCTCTTAAACCTCCACTGACAGGCTTACCTCTCTGCACACCGTCGTCTCCCGAAACTCTCTTTTGGTGTTTCTTGAGATCCCCTACATCCTATGTCAATATCTTCTGGTGCTTTCATTGAGACCCTGGGAAGATGGTGGCCAGAACGCGCCAAACCAACTCCGCTGCTCGCAGTGCGCATGCGGGAGAACCTTCCGTTCGGGCACCGGACGACAGGGCTTCGGCCTCAACTTCTCGGCATCACGCCGAATCTGCTTCCTCCTCCAGGGGAACCCGTGTCTCAGAACTTCAGGGGATGCTGGCGAATCTCACTGACCTGGTCACTGGCCTCACAGCCCATCAGGCCGTGATTCTCAGGCGGACTCAGCCAGTATGCGCAGTACTTCCTCTCCCGCCGGTCGCGGCGTCCCCTGCTCCTCTCCCGCCGGTCGCGGCGGCTCCTATACCTCTTCCGCCGGTTGCGGCGGCCTGAGAACCTCTTCTGCTGGTAGCGGCAGCCCCTGTACCCCCTCCTCCAGTTGCTGAGGCTCTTGCTCCCGTGCTGCTAGTCGCGGCGCCATCTATTCAGACGTTCCGGCTCTTCTCAACCGCCCAGACGCCCCTTTTGCCTCCAGGAGGTTCACCAGAATCCTCTTTCACCATGTCCGCTACCACAGCCTGCTTTCCTTCCACCTCCCTTCCCTCCTTTCCTTGCCGGAAGAGATCCCCTCTTTTCAGGCGTTCAGGCCCCTCATCATGGGCCTGACCCCTTCTTTGGACCGATGGATGGAAATGCTCCTTTTACCGACGCCATCCGGCTGGCCCAAATCCCAAAAGACTTCAAGCCGCCTAGGCTTGAGCCTACAGGGGCGCGACCGACCCCCGTGAGCACGTGCAGGGGTTCGAGGTCGCGGTCCGTTATAGCCAGCCAGATGAGGCAACCAAGTGCTACCTCCTAGCGAACACCCTAAAGGGGGCGGCATTTAGCTTGTTCATTAAGCTCCCCAAGGGCCACATCTCCTCTTATGAGTACCTGAAATGGAAGCTGATCGCCCGTTTCATCGGTCGAACCCGAATGGTCGTTTCCGACATGGTGCTCGCCAACATAAAGCAAGGCGAGAGGGAAAACCTCCGAGATTACACCAACCGCTTCTTCGCCGCCGCAGCAGTAGCTGAAGATGTCGACCCTACAGTGGCCATGCACAATTTTCGCAGGGGACTCAAGGTGTGGGATCTGTCTAAATCCTACAGCTGGCCAAACCTCAGCTATCCAGAGCTGGTGGCCAGAGCCAGCCAAATTATGCTCCTCGAGGATGCTGAGTCCTCTCCCACTGATGTTTCCGGAGCCAAGCAGGGGAAGAGAAAGAGAAAACATCGGGGTGATGAACCCCCGACCACGAAGTTACATATGGCCAAGAGTTGTAGTCGAGATGGGGGGAAGTCATGACGTCCGCACCAGAAACATTTCTTCTCCCGGCCGCTTCCTGAAGTCTATGCGGCGGCCGTCAAACAAGGTTGGGTTCGACTTGCCGGACCCAAGCCAGCGCCTCCAGTCGGAGTAGATCCCGACAATTATTGTGAGTTCCACGAAAACTACGGGCACAAGCTTCACAAGTGCCAAGGCCTCAGGGCTTTGCTCGACAAGCTAGCGGGTCAGGGCAAGCTCGAGGAGTTCATGCAGATGGCACCTACCTTCACTGCTGCCCACAAAGGGAAGGCCCTCGAAGTTACTGGGGCTCCTCCGTCTCTAGGCCCCAGCCAACTAGTGCGTCCTTACCCCCCTGCCACAAGGACGATCAATGCCATATTTAGCATTGACCCTGCTGCTGATCGCCGCAAAGAGGCCGAAGTCGGCAGTATCTCTGAGCAACATTCTTCATCCATTCCGCTTACCTTCTGCCAAGAGGATCTCCCCAGCAGGGCAACTTACACAACGATCCAAGCGTGGTCGTCGCTCGCATAGCTGATTTCGATGTCCAACGAGTGCTCCTCGACTCTAGGAGCGCCGCCGACATCCTGTTCCAATATGCTTTCCTCCAGCTGGGGCTCAGGGATTTAAACCTCCTCCGTGCTGGAACCACCTTACTCGGTTTCTCTGGGGAAAGGGTTCAACCTCTGGGATCCGTTACCTTACCCGTCTCCTTCAGCGATGACAACGGCTACGCCATGAACATGGTGAGCTTCGCCGTCATCAGAGCTAAGTCAGGCTACAACGCCATCCATGGAAGTACGACACTCAATTCCTTTGGGATGGTGATTTCCACGGCTCACCTCTGCGCGAAGTTCCCTACTTCCAGCGGCGTTATCACCATTAGAGGAGATGTGAGGCAGGCTACCCGGTGTTTCCAAATCGCCGCACAACTCGTGATAGATCAATTGAATCCCAGGGAATCTCAACCCGTTGTGCCACAGGAAGGGGTCATCAATATAATCTTGGGGGGGAAAAACTCATCTAAGATTGTAAACTTATCCTCATCCATGAAAGATAAGCAGCTGACGAAAATCACTGTCATGCTTTCTGAGTACATTGATGTCTTCGCATGGTCTCCTGAAGATGTTTTAGGCGTTGATAGGGCTATCTGTAAGCACCGTTTGAACATATCTAAGACTGCCTCTCCCACAAAACAGAAGAAGAGGATGATGGCAGTGGAGAGGCAGGACGCTATCAAAGAAGAAGTCAACAAACTACTTGGAGTAGGTTACATCAGGGAAGTTCAATACCCCCAATGGCTCACCAACGTCGTCATGGTGAAAAAAGCCAACGGGAAGAGGAGGATGTGCGTAGACTTCCGCACATTGAATCAGCCCTGCCCCAAAGACACTTACCATCTCCCACGCATTGATACGATGGTGGATCGTACCTTTGGATACGAGGTTATGAGTTTCTTGGATGCTTTCTCTGGGTACCATCAGATCCGGATGGCCAAAGAAGATGAAGAGAAGACTGCCTTCATCACCGACTTTGACACATACTACTACAACGTCATGCCCTTTGGTCTCACGAATGCCGACGCTACTTACCAGCACATGATTGATGCAATCTTCAAGGACCAAAGGGGGAGGAATCTTGAAGCATATGTCGACGACATCCTAGTCAAAAGCAAAACCTTAGAGGGACACCTCGGTGACCTCAGGGAGAAACTCGACACCCTCCGAAGATTCGACCTCAAGCTTTATCCTGCCAAGTGCACCTTCGGCGCGGCCTCAGGGAAGTTTTTGGGCTATCTAGTCTCGACCAGAGGAATAGAGGCCAATCCAGATAAGATCTCGACGATCCTGAGCATGCCCTCTCCTAAAATGGCAAAAGAGATCCAAAAACTGGCAGGACAGATCAATAACCTGGGCGAAAATCACTGTCATGCTTTCTGAGTACATTGATGTCTTCGCATGGTCTCCTGAAGATGTTTTAGGCGTTGACAGGGTTGTCTGTAAGCACCGTCTGAACATATCTAAAACTGCCTCTCCCACAAAACAGAAGAAGAGGGTGATGGCAGGGGAGAGGCAGACGCTATCAAAGAAGAAGTCAACAAACTACTTGGAGCAGATTACACCAGGGAAGTTCAATACCCCCAATGGCTCACCAATGTCGTCATGGTGAAAAAGCTAACGGGAAGTGGAGGATGTGCGTAGACTTCCGCACATTGAATCAGGCCTGCCCCAAAAACACTTACCCTCTCCCACGCATCGATACAATGGTGGATTGTACCTTCGGATACGAGGTTATGAATTTCTTGGATGCTTTCTCTTGGTACCATCAGATCCAGATGGCCAAAAAAGATGAAGAGAAAACTGCCTTCATCACTGACTTTAACACATACTACTACGTCATGCCCTTTGGTCTCAAGAATGCCGACGCTACTTACCAGTGCATGATTGATGCCGTCTTCAAGGACCAAAAGGGGTGGAATCTTGAAGCATATGTCGACGACATCCTAGTTAAGAGAAAAACCTTAGAGGGACACCTCGGCAACCTGAGGGAGAAACTTGACACGCCAAGCCCCAGACAATCCCTAAGGGTGCCAAAGGGTTTGTATAGGGGAAAAGAAGGAAGGGAATAAGGCCGACGGAGGCGGAGAAAAGGAGAGGACGGAGGGACTTTGCCTGGATTTGATCCTCAGCGAGTTCCAGGTAAAAGGGGTCCCTCCGAGAGCACAAGCCCAGAGCCCCAATCTAAGGAAGGCGAAAAAGTGTGGAGGAGGAAGGCTTTGCTGCGAGAAACATGATTGGCAGTGAAGCACAGAGCCCCCTTACAGCACCAATTTCACGGGATCTTTGGGGACGAAGGCACAAGAATGGCGGTGAGAACGAAAGGGGACGACCGATTAAGATGACTGTCGTCACCGTGCCAACGCGAACAAGAGCTGCATTTACCGAGGGAATATTAGGTCTGGCCTTATGGAGCGATCTGGTTGTCAAATAAGGACTTGGAGGAGAAGTTGGGAAAAGACCTCCACACCAGATCTCTACTCAGGCTTTGCCAACAGGGTAGCTACATAAGGATTCTCTCCCAAGCCTTCTCTCCCGTTTATTTTCGTGAGCTAACTTTGTTTTTGTTGCAGATTTTTGCTCCGCTTGCCATTGCTTTTGAATAGGGCCTTGAGGACAGAAGAGCAAGTACTGGAACAAGAACGCCAGCTTCGTTAAAGGATGAAGAAATTGATGCCTTGAGAGTGCAGCTTGCCGTGAAAGTCTTCTCAACTTGACGCCGCTCAGGAGAAAGAGGCTAAGCTGCAAGAGGAATTTGCAGTCTATAAAATTACAATGAGTGCACTGAAGGTTGACAATAAAGCTCTGCGAGAGAAGATGGATAAGTTTGCCGGAGACCGGGAAGGACCGTTGCTGCGGCAACCGTGAAAAGCCTACAAAACAAGCTTACTTTGTAGAAAAGAGAGGTTAGAAGGGATCAAGCGAGCATGGGAAGGACTGGCCTCCACTTTTATCCAATGAGAGCAAAAATTATTGCCTCTGACCTCGAGGAAATGGATCCCTTTCCTTACCTGGCTGCTGATCCTACTTACAGGGAGAGAGTGTTTTTACTTAACTGACGACCTCATTCGTTGGTGTTCAATTTTTTGGGATGGATCAGTGAAGGCTAACTCACTTTCCTTGTAAGATGAGTGAATTGTAACATCAATTCTTTATAATTTTTGAAAAAATGAATGAATAAGAAAGCTTGTTTTGTCTTGCATACCTATTTTATTCTGATGTGTATGAAATGAACAGGTACCTTTGTTATGAGGTTTGGGATAATTCTGATTGACTCTACAAGAAAACCCCCAATAAACCAGTTAATAATAAAGGTCTTTGAGTCATATACAATATTCCCAACTTGAACTTTGAACTTCACAAAATCCGCATAGGAAGGAAGTAACTGATTATGGCCGAAACTGATAGCTCAAAAACTTCCCTGAAGGCCGCGCCGAAGGTGCATTTTGCCAGGATTAAGCTTGAGTTGAACCTTCGACGGGTT
>KZ451950.1:10569197-10592576 GCA_002786265.1 Apostasia shenzhenica
TACCTTCATCACTGACTTTGACACATACTACTACAATGTCATGCCCTTTGGTCTCAAGAATGCCGACGCTACTTACCAGCGCATGATTGATGCCGTCTTCAAGGACCAAAGGGGCAGGAATCTTGAAGCATATGTCGACGACATCCTAGTCAAGAGCAAAACCTTAGAGGGACACCTCGGTGACCTCAGGGATAAACTTGACACCCTCCGAAGGTTCGACCTCAAGCTTTATCCTGCCAAGTGCACCTTCGGCGCGGCCTCAGGGAAGTTTTTGGGCTATCTAGTCTTGTCCAGAGGAATAGAGGCCAATCCAGATAAGATCTCGGCGATCCTGAGCATGCCCTCTCCTAAAACGGCAAAAGGGATTCAAAAACTGGCAGGACGGATCAACAGCCTGGGCAGATTCATCTCAAAAGCCGGGGATCGATGCTCGCCATTCTTTTGATGCCTGCGCAACAATAAGGGGGGTCAGTGGACCAACGAGTGCGAAGCTGCTTTCACAGAGCTGAAGAGGTATCTTACCTCGGCCCCGATATTAGTGGCGCCAAAGGAAGGGGCGGTCCTGTCTTTATACTTGGGTGTGTCTGACACTGCAATCTCAGCAGTCCTCGTGGACGACGATAAGGGGGTACAACATCCAATCTTTTATATCAGCCACATACTTCTAGATGCTGAAAGCCGATATCCCACGCTGGAAAAGCTTGCTCTGGCTCTCCTGGTGACGGCGAGAAAGCTACCGTATTTTCAGTCCCACACTATCCAGGTTGTCACCGATCAACCACTCCTGAAGATACTGCACACTCCTGAGGTCTCGGGAAGGTTGCTCAAATGGTCCATTGAGCTGGGCGAGTATGACATCAAGTATGTCCCACGGACAGCAATCAAGGTACAGGCGTTGGCAGATTTCGTCACCGAGCTTTCTACTTCAGAGCCACCGCTTGCCAGATATCGGACAAACCTCTGGTCCCTTCATGTCGATGGTGCGTCTGAATCGCAGTCCCAGGGGGCTGAGATTCTCCTAACCAGCCCAATGGGAGCCACCTTACACCAGGCCGTGACACTTCAGTTCAAGGCTACAAACAATCAGGCAGAGTATGAAGCTTTTATTGCAGGGCTAAACTTCGCACTCAGTATGGCTGTGAGGTGCATACAGGTGTTCAGTGACTCCCAATTGGTCGTCAACCAGGTGAATCGAGCATTCGAAATAAAGGACGAGGTTCTGAAAAATATCTACAACAAGCTCAGTCGTTAATCTCTCTGTTTGAAGATTTTTCCCAGATGCATATTCCCAGAGAAGAAAACCAAGTGGCAGATCGGCTCGCAAAAGTGGGGCTCCCCGACCTCCGTCGAACTCAAGTATTCGAAAGGCCCAGTTTCGAATGCACAAAAATCCATTCTGAGGAGCATCCACCTTGCTGGATGGACATGATCCTCAATTACCTGAAAGATGGGACGCAGCCCGATAACAGGCAAGAGGCGAAGAAGCTAAAGCTTGATTGCGCCAAGTACGTCCTCATCAATGGAGAGCTCTACAGAAGGTCTTATGCCGAGCCCCTCACCAAGTGCTTACGGCCTGAGGAAGCTCAAGATGTCATGGAGGCTATGTACAAAGTGGAATGTGGAACTCATGCTCGTGGCAGAAGTCTGGTTATGCGAATCCCATGCCAGGGATTCTTCTGGCCAAATATCCACAAGGATACTCAGGTATTAGTGGAGAAATGCTCTAAATGCCAGTACTACATTGACATGCACAGGCAGCCCGCCGGCTATCTCAAACCCATCAATTTGTCTTGGCCCTTCGTTCCTGGGCCCAATGCCTACGGCCATGAGGAACTACAAATGGATACTAGTGGTTGTCGACTACTTCACAAAGTAGATTGAAGCCAAGCCACTTACTTAGCCTACTGCGCAGAATGTCGAAAATTTCCTATGGGCTAACATCGTCTGCAGATACAGCATACCGATGGTAATTATCACAGACAATGGTACCCCGTTTGCTAATCAGCGGGTCCAGGACTTCTGTGGCAAACACCAGATCAACCTCAAATACGCATCTGTCTGGCATCCTCACACCAATGGGTCGGCAGAAGCCGCTAACAAAAAAAACATCCTGAATATCTCGAAGAAATGTCTCGACGGCATCAAAACCCGCTGGCCAGAAGAACTACCAGGCGCTCTATGGGCTTACAATATAGCTCCTTCCGAGGTCACCCAGGAGTCTCCTTTCTCCCTTTCATTCGGGATGGACACAGTCATACCAGTCGAGCTAGAACACTCCTCTCCCAGGGTAGAAACCACATCCAACTTTAATCTCGAAGATCTGCAAAGCTGGATGCGCGAAAATGATGATTCGCGACATGTCGATCTAGACCTCCTGGAGCAGAAAAGAGAGTTGGCCGCACTCAAGCGCCTGGAACACAAGTGCCGGGGTGAAAGGTATTTCAATCGCAAGGTTAGCCCCAGGACTTTTGTTCAAGGAGACTTGGTACTCAAACAGCGGCTTCTTGCTGGCAGCAACCAAGGAGTTCCCAAGCTTGAGCCTAACTGGGAAGGCCCCTACATCGTGCGCGAGATTGCTGGACCGAACGCATATTATCTCATGACTTCTAAAGCCACCAACTCCCTAGAACTTGGAGTGGGGATGATCTAAAGAAATTCTACGCCTGAACCCTGGCAGCAGTTCATCTTTATACTTCCTATACAAAGATTCATTTGTACAGATTCATTCAGGAATTTATTACACGAATCCAATCAATGGGTTCTAGGACATTCTTTATTAATAGACATCTGGGTTCTTCCAAAATATCTGGATTTCTTTATGCTGCCCCAGAGATTATATCTTGAACTTCGAGGTTCTTGTGACAATGAATCTTACACCTGTTAAATTATATTGGGGTATTCATATCAGCCTAACGTCTATCGCTCAGGTATGATTTCAACCTCAATTCTCAACCATCGTTCCCGAAGGCTCCCAAGCCTCGTACACGATGGTTCGTTATAACTAATCTTTCATATACGGAGGTCACTGAGCCTAGTTACGCCTAGCAGGCGGGGTCTCCTACCTACATCTGGAACCATTTCATAAGCCCATCTGGCTAGCATAAGGTCTGAAGGCCTGCTCGTAACCTTAGGGCGGTCCCTGTCATCTACTCATGATACAAGTCCCCCTTAAGCAGAGTGCCTTCGCTTCCCACTAGGATCTGCCGCTCTAACGAGGGTCAGCCCTTGCCTCAAGTACAAAGATCGGCCACGATATTTCAGACGAACAAGTTCTTTTGGCATTGAGTCAGATGACTCCTCCTAGGCAAGATCTCTACTACTATTATTACTTCTTTCCTGTGCAGGCATAAAGGGATATGATTCCAAGCCCGAAATTACAGAACCCCCGAGGTCAGCCCATGCCTTAAGTACAAACATTGGACACGATGTTTCAGACGCCCAAAGTCTTTTTGGCATCGGGTCAGATAATATCTCTTAGGCGGGATTTCTCCTGTAATCATTACTTCCTTCCTATGCGGATTTGTGAAGTTCAAAGTTCAAGTTGGGAATATTCTATATGACTCAAAGACCTTTATTATTAACTGATTATGAGGGGTTTTCTTGTAAAGTCAATCAGAATATCCCAAACCTCATACAAAGGTACCTGTTCATTTCATACACATCAGAATAAAACAGGTATGCAAGACAAAACAAGCTTTCTATTCATTCATTTTCAAAATTATAAAGAATTGAGGTTACAATTCACTCATCTTACAAGGAAAGTGAGTTAGCCTTCACTGATCCCATCCAAAAAATTGAACACCTGACAAATGAGGTCGTCAGTTAAGTCAAAACCCTCATCCCTGTAAGTAGGATCAGCAGCCAGGCAAGGAAAGGGATCCACTTCCTCGAGGTCAGAGGCAGTAATTTTGCTCCATTGGATCAAAGTGGAGGCCAATCCTTCCCATGCTCGCTTGATCCCTTCTAACCTCTCTTTTCTACAAGGTAAGCTTGTTTTGTAGGCTTTCACGGTTGCCGCAGCAACGGTCTCCCGGTCTCCGGCAAACTTATCCATCTTCTCTCGCAGAGCCTTATTGTCAACCGTCAGTGCACTCATTGTAGATTTATAGACTGCAAATTCCTCTTGCAGCTTAGCCTCTTTCTCCTGAGCGGCGTCAAGTTGAGAAGACTTCACGGCAAGCTGCACTCTCAAGGCCTCAATTTCTTCATCCCTTTAACGAAGCTGGCGTTCTTGTTCTAGTACTTGCTCTTCTGTCCTCAAGGCCCTGTTCAAAGCCAATGGCAAGCGAGCAAGAATCTGCAACAAAAACAAAGTTAGCTCACGAGAATAAACGGGAGAGAAGGCTTGGGAGAGAATCCTTACCGTAGCTACCCTGTTGGCAAAGCCTGAGTAGAGATCTGGTGTGGAGGTCTTTCCCAACTTCTCCTCCAAGTCCTTTGACACCAGATCGCTCCATAAGGCCAGACCTACCTCTCCTCGGTAGACACAGCTCTTATTCGCGGTTGGCACGGTGACGACAATCAATCTTCGGTCGTCCCCTTTCGTTCTCACCGCCATTCTTGTGCCTTCGTCCCCAAAGATCCCGGTGAAATTGGTGCTGTAAGGGGGCTCTGTGCTTCACTGCCAATCATGTTCTCCCCCGGCAGCAAAGCCTTCCTCCTCCACACTTTTCGCCTTCTTAGATGGGGGCTCTGGGCTTGTGCTCTCAGAGGGACCCCTTTTCTTCTTGGGAACCTCGCTGAGGATCAAATCCAGGCAAAGTCCCTCCGTCCTCTCCTTTTCTCGGCCTCCGTCGGCCTTATTCCCTTCCTTCTTTTCCCCTATAACAATCCCTTTGGCACCCTTAGGGATTGTCTGGGGCTTGGCGGCTGACATGGGTCCTTTCCCCTTTCCCGTATACCCCAGCTCAGCCAAAGGTTTCCTCTCGTCTGTGGCATCCTCAGGGGAGGATACCACATCGACGGCGGTTCTGCCGCAGACCGGCTCCGGAACCTCTATCTCCTCTTCCTCCCCCACCTCAGTAATCTCTTTACTGAGCTGGGTAGCAGGAGGCTGCCCCCTCCTGGCCCTCTTCATCAGAACCGTGCCAAAAGGTGGGACGACTTCCTTGAAAATGGCGTACCCCAACGCCTTGGTATGTAGGGATACATCCTTCCTCACATGCCTGAGGAAGTCCTTCAGGGGCCAACTCTGCCCCTTTAGCCTCTCTAGATTTTTCAGGGTGTTTTGCCCAGCCATCCACTTGGCGTCGCCGACAAACTCAGAGAGGCATGTACCTGGTGTCAATGGGATTCCTAAATCCCCCTCGACGAAGAAGTAGTAGTCCCTCCAATCCGAGTGGGAACTACTTGCCAGAAGGAGGTTCGCTGGAAGGAAAGAAAGGAAGAGGGGCTTCTTTTTCTTCTCAGAAGGAGGGATTGATATACCAAGAGGAGCGAGACCGCAAATTTTGAGGAGTGTCCTCTTCACGCCCTCTGCAGAAGGAACCCCGAACCTGGGAAGGAGCCGCTCAATCTCTTCATCATTGAGCAGGATCTTCCCAGGCACTAGTTTTTCCCCAACAACTGTCTCACTCACCAGGATTACCTCCTTCAGCTCTCTTGCCTTCAGAAACGGCTTGACAGGAGAGTCAGATACATTCACCACTTCTGTGGCCTCTGCACCTGCTAGCTCCTACACAGACTCCGGCATCTGCGCCGGCACCGCAGCTTCCACTCCTTCCTCTGGGAGCGCTTCCACAGCTTCCACATCTAAGAGGCGGCCGGTTTCGACGACCCTTCAGATGGTTCCTGTTGCCTCTTCTTCTCAGGAGGAGGGGCATCAACAGGAAGATCGCTGGCCCGCTTCTTTGAGAAGCTTGACAGAGTCACCCACTTCTTCCTCTCCGCCATCTCTCTAACGATTTACTCTCTTGCAGAAATTTTCAGGAGACAGAGGAAGAGAATACAAATCGGCGGCCGCCGCCCCCGTCTTATCCTAACAGGTCTCGGGCAGCGCGTCCACCATCGCGACGGTTCGCATTCCAGGACCCATATCAATATTCGCGCCCTGACAATGCGAGGGGCTGATGTTAACACGTGGTTCCAACGCTGCATCCCTGCCGTACACGTGGCGCCTACCCGACGTTCAGCCTTTATTTATTTACTAACTTGTTTATCTGCTCTTACAGGTTTCTGACCCCGGTCAAACCTCGGACACGAGGGTTCAACCAAATCTCGGACACGAGGAGTAAGCCTCGTCCACGACGAGCCAGGACCATCCCTGGTAACATCGGTGACGATGTTACAAAGCAGTGCTTGTCACAATCAGCTTGGTCCAACTGCGCCGATTCCCGTACAAGGCCTTCTTTCCGAGATATGCAAATCAAGGGTCCGCATGCTCCAGGTGTCACGAATCCCCAGAAGCAGTACCAATATTAAAAGTTAGCATCCTCCTTTTGCGGCTTTTGGTCCCTCCGGCAGCCGACAAGCAGTACAAACCCAGAGCTTGTTCACCTCCTTTCCTCCGGAAAATCAGGATAAAGCTACATTATCCGCTGCCTACAAATACCCCGGGAACAGTCTTCAAGCGGAGGATCGGAAAATCAAGCACCCAGGGAGAGCAGAATCCCTCTTCTATCACCTCTTGTAAAAGAGGTGATTGAGAACAAGAAAAGCTCTCTTTCTCCTTTTTCTCTCTCTTCCTCTTGTAAGCTCTTTGTATTAGCCTTCACGGCTATCTTTTCCTATTAGTGAAACTTTTTCGTTGACCGCTCGATGGACGTAGGAGATTCCCTCCCTGAACCACCTTAAATCTTTGTGTGCTGATCTGGATGCCCCCAACTCTCTTTCTTAAGCCTCCACTGACAGACTTACCTCTCTGCGCGCAGTCGTCTTCCAAAACTCTCTCTTTTAGTGTTTCTTGAGATCCCCTGCATCCTACGTCAACAGTAACAAAAAAAAAAACACATTATACGATCACTAGACTGTATAGACCAAAGCGTAACAAAAATAAATTTGAATGTCATCGAGTCTTATTCTAAACTTTAAAGTAACATTCATTTTTTTTTTCGAAGAATATATATTTTTATTAATTATCATAAATAAAGATCAAAATAAAAAAATTTTAAAAAAACTTTTTAAAGACAAAATTTCATCTTCTCACCATCATATACAAGACACTTCACTTAAAAAAAGTGGTAAATTTTTGTTTTCTATAACACTTACTATTTAGTTATACATTAGTTATAAAAACCATCTTCTTTGTCACAACTGTAAAATAGGGCTATACAAAATTTCTAGTCACCAACTTAGCAGCTTCAATCATATAAATGTTACTCGAGATATTTATCTTTAAATTATTATTTATTTGATTTAATATCATTATATCATATTAAAAGTGTTATATCTAGATCCGCGCCGAACAAGGAGGATACCAGGACGAACAGCAGGTGCCGAAGAGGCCAAGACGAAAGGATCACATCGAATTGACAGACTTGTGAGGTACAGAAGACCATGCCACTTTTAAGAGTTATGGTCCTCCTTACCCCCCAGACAGTACTGTCCGTACACCTGACAGCCGAGGTCATGGCGTGACTGCCTAGCTGGTATTGCTGGTCTAACACCAGAGATGAAACCCATTTCATTGAATTGACCTCACGGATTAAATCAGGGTATAAAAATCATATTGTAACAGGAAAAAAGGATCTCTTTCTTCTTTTTTTTTCCAAAAAAGTTCTCAACTCCCTCCCTGACTGTAATTTTCATCGTTTTACATTAGTAAAAACTTTCGAAGCCTCCTCGAAAGGAGCTGTGGTTTTTCCGCTTAATCGGTTTTTCACGAACAAAAATCCTTTCTGTTCTTCTGGTTGTTTTCTTGTCACAACAATTTGGTGCCCTCCCTGACAGACTGAATCCTGCCGATCCCATGGAACAAACCCACGTTGAAACGTCAGCCGTCGCCGAACAACAGACATCACCTGCCCCCGAACAAACCGGCATCGCGGGCGATCGCCAACTCAAGACCCTTACGCACGCAGTGGCCACACTTTCCCAAAATATGAACTCCTTCCTCACCAACCTTCCGGTCCTCCTCCAACACCAGAGGCCGCCTCTTCCACTGACGCCGGTGCCTCCCCCCGAGGACCCTATTCCTCCCCCCAGTACAACGCACGACGAACTTCCCCCTGAAGAGGTGACGCACACACGCAGCGGGGGAGAGCCGACTCACAATCTAAACCCCCAGCACCTCAGGTGACTACAATCTTCTCTCCCACGAAAATGGCCGCGCCTGTGCCCCGCAGCTATAAGACTCCCAAGGTAGACGACTACGACGGGCTCACCGACCTAGCCCAACATGTCAAACGATTCGAGAACGCCTTGGCAACGGGCGATCCCGTTTCGAATGCGTACAAATGCCATCTTTTTTGCAATACCCTGATAGGGCTGGCGTTGGACTGGCTTGACGAAATCCCCCAAGGCTCCATCCAAAGTTTCGAGCAGTTCGCCGACCAGTTCCGAACTAGATTCGGCACATCGAAGACTACTTCCCAAACCATTCATGAACTCTTGTAGATAAGGCAGTGCCCGAAGGAATCCCTGCGGGAATATGTGGACCGCTTCTTGAAGATAAATGCGGAGATAAAAGACACCACAGATGATAGATCAAGTATGATCTTCGTCCACAAGATCCTCCCAGGGAAACTCTACGATTCCTTCATCGATGACATGCCAAAAACGTTGATGGAGACACAGTCGAGCACCAAAAAGCACATCCACCTATAGGACGCAAAAGCGTTGAAAGCAAATGCAGGGAAAGACCCTACCGTGCAAGACAAGAAGGACAACACCCCGAAGATGGAACAAAGTACCCCCAAAAGAGCCTTTCGGGACCGAAAGTTCCCTTCATAGGGAAAACGCAAGTTCGATGGCGACTCCCCGCGCGCTCCAACTCCAGTTTATGTCCTTGAAGAGATCTTCTCGGCCCTCCAGGATAGGGGCTTCCTCCCGAACCGTGGCGAACGACAACTACCTCAGCGCTACGGTGAGGACCCGACAAAGTATTGATAGTTCCATCAGCGCTACGGCCACCTCCTGGACGAATGCCGCTCTTTTCGCGCACTCATCAATGAGTACATAGAGAAGGGCCACCTCACTGGCTATAAGAAAGTTGAAGAGATATCGTCGAAGACCGCCAAAGACCTGTTCCCCCAAGGCGAACCGTCAGCTTCCGCAACGTGCTTGCCATCGAAGTCCAGCAGGAAGAAAGCCGTACTGTCAGTCTTCGGCTTTCGCCAAGTCACCTTGGCCCCGAGTCATCACCAGGTACACGCCGTCGAAGCCCCATCCCTTTTACCTGACATCACTTTCGGTGTAAGTGATTTACCCGTTGGAGGGCCTCGTCAACCACGACGACCCAACAGTCATTGTCGCCGAGATTGAGGGGTGTGATGTCCACCGCACCTTGATCGACATTGGAAGCTCTGTCGACATTCTCCACTTGCGGGCATTCAAAGAGATGGGCGTCGGCCAGTGTAAACCTCTCCCTCCTTCGATAACAATCTCCAGCTTCTCCGGCGACGTCTACCGACCTGCAGGATATGCTCCCCTACACCTCTCCCTCGAAGATGGCCCCAAACGGGAAACGAAGCGAATAGACTTCATCTTGATAGATGCGCCCTCTGGCTACAACACAATCTTGGGACGACCGTCGATGATGCAATTTCGGATGGTGCCGTCCACCTTTCATCTGTGCATCAAGTTCCCAACATCGTTCGGCGTTGCAACGATTAGGGGAGACAAAGCAGAAGCCCGGAAATGCTTTGAAGTCAACACTCGCCTCAAAACCGAACACGTCGACCCCAGAGACCAAACGCTCCCGCCAGATGACCAGAACAAACATGTAACCGTCACAGACGGAAAATCTGTACTAGTTTCCAAGAATTTTCCCGAAAATAATATGCCCGCTCTGACGGCGCTGCTTTCTGAGTACTTTGATGTGTTTACTTGGGGACCCGAGGATAGGGGATTGATAGAGGCATAACTGAACATAAGCTAAGCCTCAAAACTAACGTTTCCCCCGTCAGACAGAAGAAGAGAAACTTCGGCGGCGAGAAACAACGTGCCATACGAGAAGAGGTCGAAAAGCTCCTCGCAGCAGGCTTCATTAGGAAAAATTGATTACCCTTCAAGGTTAGCCAACATGGTCGTCATAAAAAAAAAGCACAGGCAAGTGGCGAATGTGCGTAGACTTTACTAATCTTAACAAAGCGTGCCCCAAGGATTTCTACCCCTTGCCGAAAATAGAGAGGCTAGTTGACTCTTCGGCAGGTTACTCTGTAATGAGCTTCCTGGACGCTTTCTTCGGTTATCACCAAATCCGAATGGCTGAAGAAGATGAAAAACACACGTCCTTCATAACTGACCATGGGACATTCTGCTACAAAGTCATGCCGTTCGGCTTGAAGAACGCAGGAGCCACTTACCAGCGGATGATCGACACAGTCTTCCGGAAGCAAAAGGGGCACAATATGGAGGTTTACGTGAACGACCTGCTGATCAAAAGCCGAAGCGAGACAGAGCACCTTGAATACCTCCGCGAAACACTCGAGACCTGTCGAGCCCACAACATTAGATTGAATCATTCGAAGAGGATTTTCGGTGCAGCCTACGGAAAGTTTCTGGGCCACATGGTATCGGCCAGGGGGATCAAGGTTAGCCCCAAAAAAATTCATGCTATCCTCAACATGGATCCTCCTCGAACAGTCACAAACATTCAGAAACTAAATGGAAGAATTACGGCCCTCAGTAGGTTCATCTCCAGAGTAGGGGACAGGTGCCTCCCGTTCTTCAAGGTGCTTCGGGGATATCACACCTCCTGGGATGACAACTGCCAGCAAGCATTCGATTCCTTAAAAAAGTACCTGCTCTCACCTCCGCATCTACAACGATTCCAAGCTCATGGTCAACCGGCTAAGGGGGACATACCAGACGAAGGACGAGACACTCAAGAAGTACCTACACAACCAAGGGCCTTCTACAACACTTCGCCCAAACGCAATTGCTCCACATACTCCGAGAGATGAACACTATCGCGGATGAGCCAGCCAAAGACGAAAAAGGCGATGACCAAGACATCCTGATGCCCGCCTACAACAGACCTAAAGTCTGCAAGGTCACTCCCATCTTCGAAGACTAGATGGACGAAATCTCGCGCTTCCTAAGGGAAGGAGAACTGCCGTCAGATAAGCACCAGGGTCGCAAGCTTCGGGTGAAGGCTGCCAGGTACGTTCTCCTGCAAGGCCAGTTATTCAGACGTTGCTATTCCTGGCCCCTGGCAAAGTGTGTTCGTAAGGAAGATGCGAAGACAATACTCGAGCGGGTCCACTCCGACGAGTGTGGTATGCATGCGGCCGGACGGAACCTGGCCCTTCAAATCCTCCGGCAGGGCTATTACTGGCCAAACATCCACAAGGACGCCAAAGAGTCCAGCAAAAGTTGCCCTCAGTGCCAAATCTACTCGAACATCCCCAGGCAGCCCGCATCGCAACTCTAACCGCTGGCAAGTTCCTGGCCATTTTCGATGTGGGAACTCAACTTTTTGGGCCCATTCCCCAGATCTGGCAGGAACCTACGGCACACCTTAATCGCAACCGACTACTTCTCTAAGTGGGTGGAGGCTAAAGCGATGGCACAGCCAACAAGCTCAGGCGTCAACAGCTTCATTTGGACAAAACCCATCTGTCGGTTTGGAACCCCCCTCTACTTGGTCTGCGACAATGGGACCGCCTTCACAGGACGTCCCGTTCGAGACCTCTGCTCCGAGAACGGCATCAATCTTCACTTCGCTTCAATTCGACACCCCCAATTAGAGGGTCAGGTTGAAGCAACCAACAAGAATTTTCTCAAGGCGCTAAAGAGAAGGCTCGAAAGCGCCAGATCCTCATGAGCCGACGAGCTCCCGGGCGTCATTTGGGGACTCAACTACACACCGACAGCTGCAATGGGTCAAACGCTGTACTCCTTGGTTTTCGATGGGGAGGCACTCACCCCAGTCGAACTGGAGATATACTCCCCGCGAGTCGAACACGCTAGTAACTTTGAGCCACAACTTCTCGAATGGCGTCGACAAAATGATGACGACAGGCTGAGCACAGAAGGCGCGTCATGACGAACTACAAGCACGTCCGTCGAAGGCCACTCGAAGAGGGCGACTTGGTCCTAAAATTGAGAACCATGGCTGGAAGGGACATGCCCCCTAGAAAGCTCGACTCCAATTGGGAAGGCCTGTTTATAATTCGCAACGTGCTCGGACCGAACACCTACAAACTAGCGAGACAGGCAGAGACACTCATTTCGAGAACATGGAACGGCAATGATCTCAAAAAATTTTATTCATGAACATTGTATTTCATTCGCAGAATTATAATTGCAACACGAAGTATCACCAAAATAGCCTCTTATACCTCCCTACGCGACTTGCAGTCAAGGGCACTCCCCTTGCCGAAGTCCTAGGCCGCTCCCATACCTCAGCGCCTACGCGACTTGCAGTCAAGGGCACTCCCCTTCTCGAAGTCCTAGGCAGCTCCCATACCTCAGGGCCTACGCGATTTGCAGTTAAGGGCACTCCCCTTCTCAAAGTCCTAAGCAGCTCCCATACCTCAGCGCCTACGCGACTTGCAGTCAAGGGCACTCCCCTTCCCTAAGTCCCAGGCCTAACAAACTCTAAGCGCCTACGCGACTCGCAATCAAGGACACTCCCCTTCTCGAAGTCCTAGGTCGCTCTTATACCTTAGCGCCTACGCGACTGGCAGTCAAGGGCACTCCCCTTCTCGAAGTCCCAAGCCTAATAAATTCTAACTTAGCGCATGGGCGACTGGCATCAAGGGCACTCCCCGTCTCGAAGTCTCAGGCCTAACAAATTCTAAGCGCCTACGCGACTCACAATCAAGTGCACTCCCCTTCTCGAAGTCCTAGGCCGCTCTTATACCTCAGCGCCTACGCGATTGGCAGTCAAGGGCACTCCCCTTCTCGAAGTCCCAAGCCTAATAAATTCTAACTTAGCGCCTGGGCGACTGGCAGTCCAGGGCACTCCCCTTCTCGAAGTCCCTGGCCTAACAAACTGTAAGCGCCTAGGCGATAGGCACTCAAGGGCATTTCTGTTCGTGAAGTCCCAGGCCATTCTACCAAAAACTTAGCAATTTTCTCAGCTTCACGACAACAAGCAGATATTTACAACACAGGCAGGAGCAAACAAAATATTGCATTAACAAAATCTGCTTTACAAGACAAAAAAAACCTTTACAAGTCACTACCCCTCGTCGAAATCTTGGAACCTGAATCCACTTCCATGTTTGCACCCGGCGTTCGAGGCACATCCTCCGACGGATCCCGCGAACGAAGAGGAGAGACAACCAAGGGTCCTTCTGAAGTCTCTTCGCCCCGAACACCTGATTTTTCCTCCGGTAGTGGGACCCCTTCTGTGATCCCTTCAGGCCTCGCCATTTCGTCTTTAGTAGGCGGGATGACCACCTTCAGGTTCGAAACGAAGGCGAACATCCTCTCCATCCTCTCCGCCGATATCTTGAAGAACGGACACTAGTACAAGCGGCTTCTTGAAAGGATGCACTCGTTCATGTTCAGCCCTTCAAGATCCTCGCGGCTCACTAACCCCCGGT
Organism: Apostasia shenzhenica; assembly: GCA_002786265.1. Taxonomy (NCBI): domain Eukaryota; kingdom Viridiplantae; phylum Streptophyta; class Magnoliopsida; order Asparagales; family Orchidaceae; genus Apostasia; species Apostasia shenzhenica. The sequence continues at coordinate 10,582,853 of KZ451950.1, forward strand.
CGAGAAGAGTCGAATTGAGCATGTTCACTGAACTCTCGAGCACCTCCTTAATAAGCGCCTTGACCTCAAGAGAACAACGGAATTCGGTGACCCCTTCTTGACGAGCCTCCTCGCGCGATTGATCGAGCGCATCCTCCAAAAGCCGCTGAAGTTCAACCTCCCGGCGACTGGACTCTTCCAAGAGCTGCATGGCCGAACAGAGACACTTTTCGGCCAAACGACGCTGACACTCTGAATCCAGAAGCCGGAGTTCGTTTTCTTTCGCTTTCCTCTCTTGCGCCATGGCCCCCGTGGTAAGCTGCCTTACTTGACATCTTACAACGCCTAGCAAATCGGCAGCCCAAGCGCCCAGTCTCGTCACCGAGTTAGATCTCCCTTCAGGAACGCCTCTCGGAGGGTCATCGCGAACACCATCCCCAGACTCCTCAGCACTCTGGTCAGCAGAAGCAGGCCCCTCGGAGCTAGAATCCCTCGAGTCTTCACGCCCCTCGCGTTGCTCTTCGGGATCACCGCTGACCTGCACATCATCTATGTTCACCAGGTCGTCCTCACCCTCTTTGGAAATGGTGGCTGCCGCCGAAGAGGTGCCCCCCACCGTCGCTCCAAATACCGCACGTCTCTTGTTTGCCGGAAGACGGGAAGGCTTCGGTCGATCATGGGGCACCCTCTTGCTCCCAATTTGTCGAAGACGGAACCAATCCAGTTCGAGCTCTGACTGGCCTGCAAGACAACATGGGTACATGATCAAAGCCGAAAAGAAGGAAAGGGCAACCGCTGAAGCCTTACCCGCATAAACCCGCACGTCATCTTCAAGTTCGGGCAGGCAGTCCTCTGCATCATGCACACGTTTTCTAATTTCGTCCACTTCCTGAAAACGTGGATCCTCAAAACCAACTCCATCCCCCATAAACCTCGCCTTGCCGACTCTCTGAGGAACAACAAAACTTCGTAGGGCTCGGCGAAGAAAAACCTCTTATACTATTCCGCAAACCCGGTGTCCCTCACCTTGAACACCTGGCAGTACTTGCCCTTCAAGAAGAAGCACCCACGCAGACGAGGGTTCGCCTCCCACCGAAAGACTGCCATGAAGATGTCGATGTCCCAAGGGATCTGCCGGCGCCGCGGCTCCTTTCTGAGGCAGTAAATCATAGTGATCGCATTCGGCGGGAGCTGCATGGGGACGATGCCGAAGTGGTTGAAGATGTTCACGAACTTCGGCTGGAAGAAAAGGAACAACCGCCGCATAGGTGATGGAGACATACCGCAACCTTCTCTTTCGGCAAGGTCATGAACCCGTCGATGGATACTCCAAACCAACCTCCGGGCTCCTCCCCCATACCTCCTGCACCTCCGCCACAAAAGTGTGCGGAGGAAGGGCACAAAGCTCGCCCCGAAGAGCGTGGTAATTACTCCACATTTTCTTCGCTCGGCTCCGAGATTTCTTAACCATCGCGAACCCGAGAAAATGACAGTAGTCGGGACCCATAGTTGGGCCACAGGCCTTTTTATATCCTGTATCTCGACAGTTCCACTCCCCGAGGGCGGCATCTAACTGTCTAATCCTAGGGGCCTGGGACTGCCAAGCGCGCGCCCCATCTCGGTTCTCCCAACGGTCACATCACGAAATTCAAAAAGATATATTTCATTAAACCATTTTCCTTTTATAATTCACCGTTCAAAAAAAAAAAGAAGAAAAGACAACATCCTAAGGAGAAAGCCCGAACTCTGGCTCCACGAGAAGACCTCGAACCGCTCACGCAAACTCCTTTCGGCGACGATTCTCTTCTTCCAGCTCTTCGACCGGGCCACCAGAGCGACCCTCTCCTTCTTCAATCCCTCGATTTTGAGCACCGCCGACTCCATATCGCCCTCACAGCGAACACACTTTGAGTCCAGCACGACGCTCGCTTTCTTCACCTCCGACGGCTCCAACCTGCGAAGAAGGGTCAGCACCTCTTCCACCTTCTGTTCGAGCACCTCAGACCGCCGCTCGAGCGCCATCGCTTGATCCCTGCTAGCTACCCGCTTTTCGACCTGGTCGAGGTGCGAACAGATGTTGCGAGCGAAGAATTGCGCGCTCAAACTTCCAGAGCTAGGCCCCTTCTTACCTGCTCCCGACGAGGTCTTTGGACCAACTGAAGGTGCCAGAGAAGACGAGACTGGGGTCGGAGTGCTGCGGTCCTGCGACGGTACATCGAGAACCTTCGTGGTTAGGGGAATGGAAGACTGGTCTGCTGCACCTTTTTCCACCGGCTGCACTTCGTCGTTCGCCACGATGACGGTACTATCCACCGGGGAGATCATACGAACCCTGTTTTGGAGGGATGTTGACATTGCACGCATAGCTCCCCGTGAATTCCCGGCGTCGATGGCGGCTCCCCCTGAGTTGGAAAGACGAATTCGTGGCCTCTTCGGGGCCTCCTCACGAACGGGAGGCCGCCTCGTGCTCCCTTGTCCCGACTAGGAAGGACGTCCAACATCAGGGGTCTCGTCCTGCACGAACCCAGCAATGCCTTCGAACATGGACATCGTCACACTGACTCTTCTTCTGAGATCAACAAAAATCCCAACAGCCATTCCACAGGTATTTATATAGATTCCAGAAGTCTATGTGGCGCCCAAGCACGCGCATCAATACCCCTCACGACTACCGGGGGGGAGTGGGGCATGTTATATCTAGATCTGCGCCGCCTCATGTGGAGCGTACACGTGGAGACTTACATGGCATCGACGTCACAGGCCTTCAGCGGCGAACAAGGAGGATACCACGACGAACAACAGGTGCCATAGAGGCCAAGACGAAAGGATCACGTCGAACTGACAGACAACTTGTGAGGTACAGAAGACCATGCCGCTTTTAAGAATTATGGTCCTCCTTACACCCCAGATAGTACTGTCCGTACACCTGGCAGCCGAGGTCATGGCGTGACTGCCTAGCTGGTATTGCTGGTCTGACACCAGAGATAAAACCCATTCTGTTGAAGTGACCTCACAGATTAGATTAGGGTATAAAAATCATATTGTAACAGGAAAAAAGAATCTCTTTCTTCTTTTCTTCCAAAAAAGTTCTCAACACCCTCCCTGATTGTAATTTTCATCATTTTATATTAGTGAAACCCTTCGAAGCCTTCTCGAAAAGAGCCGTAATTTTTCCGCTTAGTCGATTTTCCACGAACAAAAATCCTTTCTGTTCTTCTGATTGTTTTCTTATCACAACAAAAAGGGTAATAACAAAAGATTAATTCATTTTTTTCTTTTTTCATAAGGATCAGCCGATCATGTCACATACATCTACATGTCCTTTTGAAATAATAATTTTATAATTCTTTATAATATTATTTAAATATATCATCAAATCAAACACTCCATTACTTCAAATAACACATCACAACGCTCATTTTTTTTTTATCAAAATGCCAGTCTTTTAATTGAAAATCAATATAACAATAACATGCATAACATCACGAATAAGAATAATAAATCTCTACCAAAGCTTACTTACCTCATGTTTTTGCTATTGTCGATATTGCGCCGAGTATGGGATTATGTGCATGTGCAAGGGGATGCCGTCGGCTTAACGAATGAGGGCCATTCCAAACAGACCTCTGGGTGCCAGGGAAGAGGGAGCTGCAAAGCCACAGGACAGATTTATTCTCTTGCAGAGGTGGGTTCTCTGCCAGTTTTAGTTCCTGACCGGGCTGGGAAGATACCTGCAGGCATGGTATAATCCAGGTTGCATGACTTTTGTCCTTGTCAATAATCTTATCCCGACTATTTATTTTCGACTTTGAGAATCCTACTGCTTTGTGTGGTTATCTGTGTATTGATCATTTTTGGTGATGCAAATGTATTGATCATTTTTTGAGGGCTGCAAAGCACTTACAGAAATTTGAGGATTGATTTTAGACAGCTCATGAGCCCTAAAATGCTATAAGAAACACGCAATAAGTATGCAACAATTATGCAAGCTGGAAAAAAAACAGAATAAATGAAATAACAGTGGAGAACATGAGAAAGTATGGCAACACTAACAGTTCTATTTCTTAAGTGATAATTATACTGAGAAAAGTTGAGATCATGAGATCGTAAGATGCACAACAATGAGCAGGAATGCAAACTTCGAGTAATGGTCCATCTGAGTAATTATTATATGAGAGGCAGAATCTCAAATTGCTAATGATGTTAATGATAGGATTTATTGAGAATAAATGCAACCAGCAGGGCTTGGAAGAAATAATCCAGGAAAGGGTAGCATATATGAAGCATAGACTTCTAAACTTGCGAACGCCAACATAATTTACTTCCATGAAAAAATTAAAAAGCTTACGCGAATGTCGTCGTCATCTCCGTCTTTCTTGCCACTATGTTGTGTTGAGTTTGTCTGATGAACTTCTTGATCACACAAGTGCTGATCAGATTCATGGAGAGCGCCATCCTCATCAGACATCTCTAGACAAGCTTCATCATTGGATGCTTTTGGACACAATTCCATCTCTACGCCCTTGGCGTCAGGCTTCTGCAGCTCCTCACTGCCTGTCAGTTGAAGGGTCTCCGCCGTCTCGACCTTAGCACCTTCTTCATCCAGTTGACCACCAGTATTGTGAGAGTGATACAAACTTGAGGCTGCATCCTCACTGCCATTGTTATCAGCAGGAGAGCTTCCCTGAAATGTAAAGATGAAGTATTTATTTAGAAATTTCTGTTGAAGAGCACTAAACAATTTAAATGAGCAAATATTGATTTGGGAGGTGTTTAGTTCAATGTTATTTTCATATTGTCATGTTACTTATATGTCATCTTTTTACAAAATTATCTATACATGTCATCAAATCAAACAATCATTTTCTCTAAATAATATAACATAACATCAAAAGAACATCCAAACGCCTCCTAGAAAGAATAAGAGAATGCAACTGCATGAAATTCACACAAAATCTTCCAAATAACTCTAAAAGAGCATTTGGTTTAATATTATCTTGATGTTATGTCATTTTATTTAGATATCTTGACATATAAATATCATTTTTTAATGACAATTTTATATTATTTTTATAAAATTATCTACACGTCATCAGACTAAACAATTATTCTCTTAATAACGTGACATAACATCAAAATAACATTGAACCAAACGTCCTAAATCTTGTTTTGTTCATATTATATCAAGTAAGCCTATACTCATCAAGAATAAACTTTTCAACACAGTTATGGGCTCCAATATCATAAAAATAGCAATACTAAAGTTGTTTCAATATCAATTAAATTAAATCAAGCATGTCAAAAAAAAATCAAAATAAATTTAACATGCAAAGTTTTCATACAACATAATAATTTTTTAAAATAAACTTGATTAATTAATTACCACACACCTCAATCAGCGTTTTTAAAAAATTTAAAAATGAGCATGTTTTAAGAAGTCGCCCAAATTTGGCAACCACTCGACCTCATTTTTTTTAAAGAACTACACAAAACGGTCAGCTGACCATTAGCGGAGAAGTTCGGGTGACTCCTAAGTGGAATTGCTTGAACTTTGGGTGACTACACCTAGCCGTACACCCAAAGTTTGGGCTGGGTGGACCTAGCCGTACAAATGGGAAGTGGAGTTACTCAAAGTTTAAATGGCTTCAATAGTACTTTGGCTGCCTATAAAATTCCCCAACCACTACTATACCATTTCCACCACATTTTACTCACTTCAGTCCACCCGAGAAGGCATTTTCAGTAGTTATAAGTGTTTGTAGGCGTTCAAAATTCATAAAGGTAAGTAAATCTTAATTTCTTTTAATGAAAGATTGGAATATATTAAAAGTATAGGAGGTGAGTACAATATTAAAATTTTAAAAATGGATAAACACACACAAGGAAACTAGTAAACTAGGTAACATAATAAAATCCTCCATATTCACAGGAGGTTATAATAAAAAGCAAAATATTAAATAAATAAATATTGCTGGGTATCTAAGGATGATTTTGGGATTACCAAAACATCATTTAACACTATAAATGCCATGTCAACTTTCTTAATCATTTCTAGTGTAGTCCACTTCTACTTGACAACCAAGTCATTTAGCACAACCAAATTTTCAAAATACTATGGTATAGTAATTTCAAAAACAATACACTATGCTTTGCTAATAAATTCTTCAAATTTAATTTCGTTTCAATTAGCTGATACCCCACCACTTTGGCATGGGTGACATAAGTTGTGTTATTATTACACGATTTCTATTAGTCGTGAAGAAATCCCAATGACAATTATGCTAATTGTTTCCTCCTTTAACAACTTATAGAGATCAAAAGCCTATTTTTAAGTCATACGTAAGAAAAATCACTTATTTAAAAGTAGCTGTCAAATTTTATAAGGTAATTAGTTTATTTCATTCATAAGTCATACTATAGGTATGACTTAAGCCATCGAAGTGTTTCATGATTATGACTTTTATGTCCACATCATCTAAGTGTTGCAAGCTTGTCAAGCAAAGTGTTGACCGGGATGGAACAACAGTATTTTAAAATTGGAAAATGCTGTCACTCTCAAAAAGGCCTAATAAGGTTGTAGAACCACTAGATAAAAGCACCATCCAGTGGATAATAGCATTGTCCACTAACGACGCTTTTATACAGTAGTCCTAAAAACCGTTTTAGTTAACTTATAGGTTGCGTTAGCAGCAAAGAATAGTGCATTGATTTCCGAATCAGAAAACAAAAGTAGTATAACAAATTGGTCTTTGAGCAGTCACGTATTAGCTAAACACTATAGATGTTCTGTAACTTCCTACCCAACACCAACTCTCATATAGCATAACTCTAATGAGATAACAGCTTAATAAATTCTCCTTTCAACTTGATAGATAATTTCCTTTAGCAAAAGCACACCATTCGCTCTCCATATCATGCTCAATTCAAACTCAATATTGTTACCAATCCAAGTTTGAAGTGCCCAAGTAGGGGTGGCAAAATGGGTCGGCGGGTCGGGTTTGGGTCGAACCCGAATCTGACCAGACCCGAATAGACTCAACCCGAACCCGACCCATTTATTAAATGTGTCAAAATCTATGACCCGAACCCGACCCGATTAATAATGGGTCGGGTTGGCGGGTCAACCCGACCCATTTATAGAGTATTTTTTGATAAATGCCCAACCCGAACCCTACCCGACCCGATTATGCCCAACACGAACCTGACCCGTTTAATAAATGGGTCAAAATTCATGACCCATACCCGAAATTTGCGGATCGGGTTCAGGTCGGGTTCACGGGTCGGGTCATATATTGCCACCCCTATGCCCAAGCAATACAAACAAACAAAATAAAATGGACAGAAGTAAAATAGATGCACCAATATTAAACTAAATACTGACCTCCAACTTAGGTTCACCAAAAGAACTTGCATTGTTCACCATCATTTGGCTCTTAAAGACTGCACATTCTTCACGTTCCTTCCTGCGGCGCCTAACAACACAGACAGCACAGAGACAATTGCTTTTATGTTTATCAATCCTGCATTAGACATACCTTATACTGTCAGTCCAGGGAACAAAAAACATCAAAGTATACATAAGAAACAAAAAACATTAAAGCTCAACAAGCATGAATGTACAGCAGCTCACGACTTACAATTATGAGAGTGAAACGTATGCATAAGAAACAGGAAATATACATAAGAGGATATATATATGTATATATATACTTATATACAAGAATATGAGAGATTAATCACCGATCTTTGTACTTCATGGAGAAAAATAAGAAAACATGCATTGGGAATTTGGGAGGAACTTTCCTAGCCATTCTGACGCACTTTTGCATAGTTAAGATATTACATTAATTAAAGAAATCAAATGAAATTACAAATAAAGATGTAGAAATGTTAAATGGAGCAAAAATAATTGGCAGACCAATAATGAGAAACTAAAAATGGGCAACAAACCAAAAGTACAGAAAGAAGGAACCTCAACAAAATAGAGCACTCAAGAAAGCAAAAAACTGCAAAGGAATGTAGATTCAAAATTTGGTAAATAAGAGTCTTCACAACTTTTGCTCGTCTATCACACCATAATATAAGGTCAGAGAGTGAGTTTTACTGCAACAGTGAACTTTCTCATTGTAACCTGAAGGCCAGAACCTCTCCAGTATCAATAAATACTCAACAGTGCAATATCACATAACTGTTCATGGTGTTCTCCTAACTTAGTGGAAAAGAAGCTTGTCAGAATACCAAGAGATCTCAGATTGGAACTACACTACTATCACAATTTCCAAGTCAGATGAGGAAATTGGAATGCTTAGGGGTAAAATAAAAATGAAAAAAAATAAAAATAAAAAATAAAAAATAAAATAAATCACATAACTGTTAAAAATATTGAAAATGAATACAAAACAATGCCATTTTTTGTAGGTAAAAAGAATGCCATTTAACAGAATACCTTACAACATATATTCCATGATTTTTACTGGGCTTTAAGAATAATATCATAATTATTTATATATCCACAATTCATATGCACTAATGACTATTTTCACATCAATTCAGTAGCACTTACTGTAATCCACATGACAAAACAACAAAAAGTTGTAAAACAATTGATTGAACTAATTGTCCCATATTAAAATATTTGCACAAGTCGAGGGTCTAAAAAAGAAATTCCATTTGAATGGATGTCCTCAATAGGTACAAAGGGTTTATCTTCAAAAACAAAAAAGGTACAAAGGGCTCAAGTGGCACTGTGGTGGCCCACCCCTTCCTGAGCATTTAAAGCACTGCCACATCAAAAAAATACAAAATTCACAGGTTGAAATATTGTAGGTCATTTTCTTAAATTGTACTATCTACTCTTTCGCATTACTGAGGCATATATAGTAAAATTAAGTTCAGCTACATAATAAGGGTATGCCTTAGCCCTAGGTAACTCATAAGAAAACAAACTTGATAAACAAAACCTCTAAATGGAAATATGAACTCACCCATGACGTCGCCTTTTCTGCTTTGACTTGGCTTTTGAATTTGATTTATCCTGATTATGACGCACATCATCTTCAACTTGTGTGCTTGCAGTTGCAGCTATGAAATCCACATGCAGTCACATAACAACACCAACATAATTTTTAAGAAAATAGCAAAGTACAACTATCGAAAAGCAGAAAAAAATGCAGACAGTAAATAGTGTACAACCATATGAGATAGCTGTCAAACAAGTAGAACCTTAAAAGCTATGAAGCACCGATGCTTCGTGAAATCTAACATATCTTTATTGTCTCTGTATTGGTATGACGTATATGTATCGTATCCGTATCAGATACTGATACTCTCCGAAACATATTGATGCGGGACAGATGAATGATGATGCGGTTTAGAGATCAATAATATTACCAAGCAGATTATTCACAAAATAATGCTAAATATCAGAGAAAATTTTGTGATGACTGAGAAACTAATTAAACCCGCAAAACTAATCACTTTTAAAATTTTAAATAAATTAGATCGAAGGTAATTGAGAAATTACCAATTCAGATTGGGGCGCAATCCGGATTTTCAATAAATCAGAAACGGGGAACAGGATTAAGGGTCTCACAATATTTAACCAGCAGTAATTGAAAATCACTCAATAATGAAAGGTCGCACAGGCAAAACAAGTTCAAGCAAATCACAAGCGAGCAGATTGTTCCAGAGTATTCGATTTTACCAGATTAAAGGTTTTGTTGAAATTCGTACCTGAGTCAGAAAA
>KZ451950.1:10592586-10607058 GCA_002786265.1 Apostasia shenzhenica
CTTTTGCTCGTCTATCACACCCATAATATAAGGTCAGAGAGTGAGTTTTACTGCAACAGTAACTTTCTCATTGTTAACCAATATCACATATATAAGGTCAGAGAGTGAACTTTCTCATTGCAACAGTGAACCTCTCCAGTATCAATAAATACTTCAACAGTGACCAATATCACATAAACTGTTACATGGTGTTCTCCTAACGCAGTGGAAAAGGAGCTGTCAGTATACCAAGAGATCTCAGGAATTGAAACTACATTACTACCACAATTTCCAAGTCAGATGAGAAAATTGCGAATGCTAGGCGGGTTAAATAAAAATTGAAAAAAAATTAAAAATAAAAAATAAAATAAATCACATAACTGTTAAAAATATTTTGAAAAATTGAATACAAAACAATGCCATTTTTTGTAGGTAAAAAAGAATGCCATTAACAGAATACCTTACAAACATATAAATTCCATGATTTTTACTGGGCTTTAAGAATATATCTAATTATTTATATATCCCACAATTCATTATGCACTAATGGACTTATTTCTCACATCAATTCAGTTAGCACTTACTGTATCACATGACAAACAACAAAAAGTGTTGTTAAAACAATATTGATTTGAAACATAATTGTGTCCCATATTTAAAATATTTGCACAAGTCGAGGGGTCTAAAAAAGAAAATTCCATTTTGAATGGATGTCCTCAATTAGGCGACAAAGGGTTTATCTTTCAAAACAAAAAAGCGTAACAAAAGGGCTCAAGTGGCACTGTGGTGGGCCCACACCCCTCCGAGCATTTTAAAGCCACTGCACATCAAAAAAAATACAAAATTCACAAAAGGTTTGAAATATGCTTAAGGTCATTTTTCTTTAAATTGTACTATCTACTCTTTCGCTCATTACTGAGGCCATATATAGTAAAATTTAAGTTCAGACTACATAATAAGGTATGCCCTTCAGCCCTAGGTAAAGACTCAAAGAAAAACAAACTTGCTAAACAAAAACCTCTAAATGGAATTATGAACTCACCATGACGTTCGCCTTTCTTGCTATTGACTTGGCTATATTGGAATTTTGATTATCCTTGAATTATATGACGCCATCATCTTCAACTTGTGTGCTTGCAGTTGCCAACTATGAAATCCACATGGCGGTCACATAACAACACCAACATGATTTTTAAGAAAAATAAGAAATACTATTTCGACTATAAGTAAAAAGTTACCGATCAATCACTGATATTTACTCGTAAATAAATCACGAAAACAGAAAAAAATTGCAGAACAGTTAAATAGTGTACAACCTATATGAATAGTTGTCAAACAATAGAACTAAAAGCTATGAAGCCAACCGATACTTCGTGAAAATTAACAAATGATCTTTATTGTCTCTGTATTGGTATGACGATCGTCATGCAGTATCGGATATCCGTATCAGATACCTAAAACTCTCCGATACATATCCAATACGCCACATGACGTATTAATTTTCTTTTTTTATTTTTTAAGAATCCGATGCTTGTATTTGCTCGCAACTTCGCCGGATACTTTCTAATTAGAGAAAAGAAATATTAGAACAGTTGTCTCTTAGCCCACACAATAAAAAATAAAAAAAGTAATCCTCATATACAAAATATCTATCATAACGATAGACTCAACATTTAAAATGAAAGATACCACAGGGAACGCAATTGAGATATGCAGGCAAGATTCACGTTACTGCTAGTGTTTGATGCGTAGAAAGTGATTTGGATCTGCAAAGCTACTGCATCATCTACTTTAGTTAACATTTTTTTAGCCTTATAAATATCTAGTGACGTTTGTTATTCTATTTACTTAGACCAACTTACTATCTTTGCTTCATTGGATGTTATATCACATTTTTTTTTTACCATTAATCATTGCTCATATTGTTGAAGAAGATAAATTTTAGTTCCTTTTTTCATTTTTATCTTATTTATTTAATCAGGAGAACTCAGAGAGACGAGAGTGTTTGTATCTCCTTAACCAGATTAGTTATATCTAGGCTCTTCAATGTTAGTAATCTGTATTTATTATTATCAATTACCTCGCTTGTATCGATGCTAATTGATATTTGGCATCAGATTTTGAAATTAAACTAACTCTACTGAATATATTTAAACTTCTCATTTCATTTAAATCAATCTATGAATAAATTGGGCACAATTAAACCAACTTATATAACATGTTTAAATTTAAAGATTCTTGAAATTTAATAACTTGCTTACAAGGGAATGTTCTTATTTTTTCAAGCTTGAATTGTCTTATAAATTGCTTTCAGTCGTGATATCAAGAATGTTTAAATAATAATATAATAATTTGAAAAAATTTTAAAAATGATATTTTTTAAATGATTTATAACAATTAAGATGGATAAGTTATTATAATCTACCATAGAGTTAAAGCTTAAATATTATAATATGATTATATTATACATATATATAAAAGTCGTTACTTTATTTAATTCTATATCCTGCTCTTTTTAAGTTTTTCATATAGTCGTATTCGTGTCGTCTCATATCTGTATAGCCGTATCATACTCGCGTGCTTCATAAGCCTCAGACGCATTACATTCCAATTTACATAATCAATGCAATCAATATGGATTCAAGATAAAACATGACCAAGCCATAATTTCTCGATATTAGCAAAAAATATATTTTCCGATAAAATATATTCGATCTCATTGAAAATTTACTTTGTTCAATAAAAACTATTATCAAATTCAACGAGATCGAAATTTCATTTTGAGGAATGATACTGTTGGCATTTAATTTGTGAAGAAACTTAATCGAAATTTTGAACAATAGATCTAATATATTGAATTAAAAATACGTCCTACTCTGTGGCTTGATAAATTCTTTATACCTTTACCAAAAGAAAATCTCTATCACAATATGATTCAATAAAAATTTTAAACTTGAAAATATTTAATGCTTATTATTTTTGAAAAAATGCATTAATTGCCAAACTTTTCTTAATTGATATTACTTAATTTAAATTCACGTATATTATGATTTTATCATGTATCACATTCCCCTTAAAAAATTGCTTTTTTACTATGTTAAACACATAAATCTCTATTTCGATTGTTACCACATGAAACTAGAGAGAAAAACTAATATTGAGAAATGCGATATTTTTCTTCATCTTCTCTTTTAGAAACTACATATAATACACAGAATTTACAAGAACCTAGGATGTAGATATTCAAGGAAAACTAATCTTCCTCACTGAGAAGTTTTAGCAAACAAAAACTCATTAAAAACAGAAATCATAGGAATAAAAACAACAAATCCCTAGAAGATTAGTGACAATAAAACAAAACCACTAAAACAAGGGAAACTAGAATAAAATATTAAAGTTAAGGCAGGCATTACCAACCCACAATCCAGTTCCTCCTTGATGAATTGTTTGTCCACCTCTACATGCTTTGTCATATCACGTAGGACTTGGATTAAAATGGTTGCCTTTGTTATCACAGCGAACACCCCAATAGGTGATGAGGTGTGCGAAGAAACCTTCAAAAAACCTTCAAGAAAGTGTCTTTAATCTACATAACCTCAAAGATTCCATGTGCAACTGATGTGAAATCGACTCATTGTACTACTTTGTATCCACAAGCAATTTTGCTTTTTTAACTCATCCAAGTAAACCAAATTATCTCCAACAAATGTTATCCTTCAAACCAAATTGTGGATTTTCTACCACTCAAAACTGCCAATTGATGCAACAGCTTCCTTGCATCTAAGCATCCTCGTAAATCAAGGACATATTGTTGTTGCTTTTTTGAAAAAAAAAAATTTCCTAAGGGCTTTATTTGCCGTTGGAGGAAAAAAAGTGATTTGAAAAACTTTTAAAAAAAGTTTCGAAAAACATGTTATAATGTGGAATAAAAATGAGTTAAGTTATATTAAAAAATTGTTTGTGGACATGAAATAATTTTGATTAATTTGGAGTTTGTATAGGATGAGATATAAGATATTTTTTAAAAATAAAATAAAATTAAAGTTTTTAGTTGGGGAAAAATTTCCCCCACAGCCAAACAGGCCTAAGATCTCTTTTAGTTTAAGGTTGAATTTTGGATAAAAAAATATTTCTTTCAAAATTTTATTATTTATTTCACATCATACATAAATTTAAATATTAAAAAATAAATTTTATTTCCACATTTTACATAAATTTCAAAGCCTTAAGCAATTATTTCTTATTTTGCATCTCGCATGTACTCTAATAAAAAAAAATCAATTTTATTTTCATATCCAACACAAACAACAACAACAACAACGAAGCCTTAATTCCCACTAGGTGGGGTCAGCTATATGAATCCCTTTTTTCATTTGCGCTTCTATCAGTACTAAATTCTTATCTAAATCTAAGTAACTAAAATCACTCCTATATAGTTTCGTTGCTATGTCTTTCTTTGGTACTCTCTTCCTCTTGTACATATGGCAAAATTCAATAACTCAATTTTTTCTAACTGGAGCTTCAATCGGCCTACGATTAGGTGTTCCAAACCATCTAAGCTGACTTTTCTCTAAGTTATAGTCTAATTTGTGCAACACCCAACTTTCTTTCAGAATACTCATTTCTCATTCTATCTTTTCGTGTATATCCACACATCCACCTTAGTATTCTATTTCTACAATTTATTTATTTGTATGTTTCCTCTTTTGCAGGCCAGCATTTCAGTACCATAATCATTCGCTGGTTTTACGACAGTTTTATAAAATTTACCCTTTAATTCTGGAATGAGATTTTTTCTATCGCCACAACACACAGAAGTATTTCTCCTATTTTAAATTATCCTGCTTGAATCTTGCTTAATAACGTCATTATCTATTTCACCAAATTTTGTTATGATTGATGCAAGGTATTAAATCGCTCTCTCTTCTTGACAATTTGATCATTCAATTGTCACATCTCCAATATAAGTATTTCTTTCTTGACTAAATATGCACTCCATATATTCAATTTTGATCTACTGAGTTGAAAACTTTTAGATTATAGAGCATTCCTCCAAAGCTCTAGTTTCGCTTTAGCTCCCTCTTTAGTTTTCTCATAAAAGATAATATCATCTGTGAAGAGCATACACCAAGACACCTCATCTTGGATATGTCCAGTCGTTGACCTATGACTTCCATAATCAAAGCAAAAAGATACGGACTTAAAGTCGAGCCTTGGTGTAATCCAACTGTAATAGGAAAATCCTTAGTCAAACCTCCTTGTGTCCGAACACAGGAGCTAGTGCAAATCCCATTCTTTTCTTAAACTCTCCAAAGTAAAATAACTTTATTTCATATCATAATATTAATATTTTTTTCTCAAAAAAACGTCAAACATCACTAAATAACACTCCAACCAAATGAGGCCTTAAATCCTTTATTTCAAACTCAACTACCAGGTTCTCTTTTAAGTTCTTAATCTCAACATATCCCTAGTTATGATTATATCATCTACATACATGATTAGATTGGTAACTTCAACTTATTTGAAACGTTTGCAGAAGATAGTGAGCTTGGCCTGGCCTTGGAAAAATCCATGTCTTTTAACTGCTCTGCCAAAACGCTCAAATCAGGGTATTGGAAAGACTTTTTGCGGCCATATAGAGATTTCTTTAGTTTACAAAACCTTGTATACCAGGTTATCCTTCAAATTCAGTGGTGAGTCTATGTACAATTTCTCCTCCAAATCACAACATAAGAATGCATTTTTATCTTTGCAACAAAAGGGAAGGTTTCTTGATAATCTATATCATAGGTTAGTGTAAACACTTGGCTGCAAGCCATGTATCCCTCCGCGCTATCAACTTTACACTTATTGTGACACCCATTAGCATTCAAATGTTTTCTTACCTGTCAACAGATCAACCACACTCCATGTCCCATTTTTTTTGAGAGCATTCATAACTTTCGTAGTTGTTAACTTCCAATTCAGGTCACCTAGTGCTTCCTTGGCAAATCGGGAACAATCAGGTTAGACATTCTAGATAGGGCTTGTTTGGTTGGAGGATAAATTTGGGTAAGAAAAGAGAAAATATTTTATTTTATAGAATTGATGGAAAAGAAATTTATTTTAATATTGAGAGGTGTGTTGGATGTGAAATAAAGTTGATTTTAAGGTTGAAATTTGTGTTGGATGTGAAATAAAGTTGATTTTTAAGATTGAAATTTGTGTTGGATGTAAAATAAAATTATTAAAATTTATAATAAAAATAAAATATTATTATTTTAATTTTTAGCCCATTTTTGGGCCATTCCCAAAGTCTCACAATTTTTGAACATTTTTTTCATAGGATAGCGTATTTAGCAATGAAATGTTTTGGGACATTCCATGTTTCAAACAGCCAAAATCTACCCCAAGGACATTGAGTCTCTAATATAATATTTTGCTTCACCAAGAAGCATTAATTTCACATACTTAATCTTCTCTAATTCGTTCCAACCACAATAATCAAAATAACAATCCAAATTATTTTCCCTCTTTATATGATAAATAATTTGAATCGCCAAAAAAATAAAAATTAATTGCGATTTCTTCTATGGATGGTGGTTTATTAGGTGTGAATATGGGTCGAACCTAGCTATATAAGGTCGAATAATATAGTTTTGATTTCGATGTTCATGTTTGTATAAGATCAGAATATAATGACACGAAAAATATAATGCGAAATATATTAAAAATAAATGCTTAAATAAAATGCCTTAACCTAAATTATGCTTTGATACCAAATTGATATGGGATGAAAAAAATATAAATATAAATATATTTTATATTTATATTCAGCAAAATTAATTAGCAAAATATTTTTAATTAAACGTAAAATATTTTTTAAATAAATTATTTGATAAATAAGATTCTAAATCTTGCAAAATAAAAATATTTTAAAATTAAAATTAAACTGGATCGTCTGATAAATAAGAATCTTTTAAATTAGATTAAGGCGACAATTTAAATTCAATAAATCAGATCCAAAGTTCAGGAATTTAGGACAGATGTCTCACACTTAAATTCAACAGTAATTATCACTCAAATAAATGTCGGGTCGCACAATTAGAGTCAAATAAATAATCCAAGTTAAGAGAATAATTTTATATTGAAGTCAAATAATGAGATTAATTTGATTCAGAAAAGAAATTATTCCTTAATAAAAAAAATTCAAGTAGTAGTGACGCAAATGAAGCAGACGGCTTGGGTCAGCGTGTTCAAGTGGCACGTTTCTCAAGCAAAGTAGGGAGCTGAGCGGCGAAGTGATGAGTCGCCACACGCTGGTCGGCGAGGCAGCATGCAGTGGAGGTGGGCGCGTGTCAGAGATACGGAACAAGGAGGCAACAGGTTTCAAAGGCAACAGAGTGCGTAAAGTACTAGAGGCTTCGAAAAATGATCCAAACAGAGAGAGAGCAACGGATAGAGGAGATTTATTTATTTATTTTTTGAAAATGGATAACTAGGCTAATTTGAGGATTTCACCAAAAACTAATCTCACTCATTCCTTCACCGGAATATCGACCACTTAACCTGAAACTAGGCTTTGAGGAACTTCAAACATAATTTCATTTATCAAATGCTACTTTTCTTGCAATACAAGGCGACTTTTTTATATGGAGAGATTCTATGAAGAAATTTAAAAATAGAATATTAAATGCGAGAAATAAAATACCAAATAAATGCAAGCAAATATAGAACTAATTTTATTAAAATAAAATAAAATCAGCTTCAAATATGGTGAATCTTCAAATCTCTTAAATATGCTCTAAATCAAATCAAATCAAATCTAAAAAAAGCTAATATGAAAATCTCCAATAGCTCTAATTAATTTGAATTTGAATTTTAATTCAGCACATGATGTTATTCTAGCCGCCCAATTCAATGTTGATTCGTATTCCCACCACATTTTATAAAAAGTTAAATTAGCCTCTTGTTGATATATACTTGTATATAAATATTATGAGTTGTTTTCTCTCTCACAAAATAACCCACCACTTGTGATACACATGAGATCCTACTACTATAAGCTATTTTATATATATGGATACCATAAGTTGTTTGTATTTTTATAATTATAAATATTCTTTTTTTCTCTAAAAAATGAATTTTTTTATTAGAATTTTTTTCATAAACTCAATTGCTTTTTCTACATCACAACTATTATACAGTGAGATCATATTGTATATAAAATTAATATAAATTTAATTTCTAATAAGGTGCATGTGCACAATAACTAGTATATATATATATGTATATATATATATATGTATATATATATATATGTATATATATATGTATATATATACATATATTGAAGGTCATAATAAGGCAATATAATATTATAGAATTTATTTTGATAAATATTTTAAATATTTGAGAAAAAACTTAAGATTTACAGAATTTTCTTAACACAAATCTTTGTATCCTTTAGTTCAATTAATCCAAGATTTTCCTAACTGAATTCAACAATTTCTCGTTTGACATCATCATACGGTCATCTCTAAATTTTATGCACTATTTTATAGTAGCCACCATAGTGTAGAACAACCAAGAGTAATCCCTATGGTGTGGCAATGGCTATAGTTAGTATAAAATTAATAGGATAAAACTACCAGAACAATCAACAATCCACTATCCAATCGACATTCAAATGGCAGATGTAACACCACCATACAATAAAGCTGCCATGACATAAATAGACAAAAAAGACAAACAAATCAAACTGGACCACAAATAAAACAGGTAACAATCCTGAAATGTTGAAACCCAAAACGGCAAAATCCATTTACAGCCAAGAAAATCTTTTGATGGCAAGAAATGAGTATTGATCCAGGAAGCAAAAATACTTTGAGAATACTTAGAATTTACAAAAACATCATACTTCAGTAATAAAACAGAAGAGAAATAAAAGAATGTTGTAGTCAAGGTCAACAAATAGCAATTGAGCATACATTCGTTATAACTTTATCGGTTCATCAATGTATAAGTGTGGTTCGACCAGTCATTAGTTGAAGGAAAGTCAACAACAGCTTTCGAATAAAAATTACTTATGGATTACAAGTACAATACGACGATACAGATACGATAATATGAGAAACTTTAAAAATGTAGGATACAGGTACATTAGGATACAACAATTATATATGTATGCATGTATATAATGCATATTATTCTCATATTTAAGATGCAACTTATATAAAACACTAGAATGACTAACACCTGCTGATATGAATTTTAAAAATATTTTTTTAAACATTTTTGATATCACTGAAAGAAGCATGATAATCCAACTTGAAAAAAAATAAAAACGCCCTTCAACAATTATTTAATTTTAAAAAATTTTAAATTTAAAATAATGTCATAAAATTTATTTAATTGTTTCTTAACCTATCACACATTATCTAAGTGAAATGATAGTTTAAATACATACTAGTAGATTAGATTGAGTTTGAATCTAAATTAGACTCAAATTAATTAACTTAATACAAACGAGATACAATTGATAAATAATACAAGTACTGTGACTTGAACCCTGATATATTGATTTAATTAAAGCAAATGCAAGCTCTCCTCTCTCCAAGCTACTGATTAAATAAATAGATAAAACAAAAAAGTCAAAGTCCTATCATTTTCCTAATACCAACTCGATTAAGATAAAAAAGTATGATTGATATCTAAATTCAGGTAGCCTTCTCATTTTTTGGACATATAAAAAAGAGGTCAAGATAAATGAGGGAGGAAACTATTTGCAAGGACTATCTCAAACAAAGATAAGGAATATCGATTGTTCCATCATAGATGGATAGCTCACTGATGCGTGCTAATTAATATAGCATGTTCATGCATGTATGACTAGATGTTGTTTTCATCAAAATCCAGATGAATCTAACAAATAATGCATCATGCAGTAATGCATGAGGCCGGCCATATAACAGAATAATAATAGTAAAATATGCCAAAACACAAATAACATACATACTACATATTAATCTTAGACAGTAAAAGCATTAAATGCAGGCTTGGAAATTGCTTCCACACGCATTAATATATTGAGTTACGCTAGTTTGCCTAACTGAATGACGCCTGAAGGAAGTTCCATTGATAAAATAGTATTTTAAATGAAATCTTCAATAATCAGATGTTTTTTCTCCAGTTCGAGAAACATAGTAACAAAAACTAATGCCTTTCTTCCCTAATACCCGTACTTAAACCAACTACAAGGCCCATATTATAAAACCAAAATTTAAATTAAATGCCAGATAAAATAAAAAGCACAATAAGCCATTTTGGGGTTCCCGCAAGAAGCAAACATCTAAAAAAGAAACAACTGTTTTCAAAATTAACAATAGAGCTCACCAGAAGACATGTCTGTATGCAAGCCAGCAGCCGCCCAATACTTCATGAAATTCTTCTTCACCCGCTTCATAAGGTCCAAAATGTAGTCTCCCTTGTTATTGTATTTGTAGCAGTTATCCCATATAAATTGAACATCTCTATAAACGTCCTCTGATTTCTTATACTTAATTCCAAGCTCTAGATTATGGCATATTGTGCCAAAATCCATAGGGGTGTCGATGATATCAAAGTAGTCCTAAAAAAAAGGTTCTCTAAGTTAACATTTTCAACCAACACATAACGATAGAAAAAATCAACACATAGAAAAGCCAACGACTTGCAATTCTAACCAGCTACCTGTTTTATTTTGCTTTCTCATTGTCATTAACTTCTTACCCAATCTAAAGGCATCAAATACATCAAAAAATGGTAGGTTCATCAGTTAATAACACACACATCAATTTGCTGCCACGGATAGGAGTACATGATAATCTGATCATTAAATTAGTTTCTACATCAGCGCGTGAAATAACTCCTCTATGTAAATCTCATTGCCAGATACAAGATCTCCCAAACAAAAATAAAAAAAAGACAACCAAAAATAAAAATAAAAGTTCAATTAACAATAAAAGGATACATAATGATGTGAGAAAAGGAATGATATGTAAATTTGAAATCAACAAAATTTAATAGCAAAATTATTAAAGTTAAAGTGCAAATATTTTCAAAATATAATTCATGATATATAAGATTTTTTAGTTTTAAGACAACTTAGATCATTTGATAATTAAGAATTTACCAATTAGATTATAGTTGGTGCAATGTTTTAGGATAAATGTCTCACAAATAAATTCAACAGCAATTCAAATCTCTCAATTAAATTTTCGATCTTTTGATTTAGAGCTAAATCAAATAATCAAAGTCGATCATCAGTAATTAGATGATTTAAGAGAGGATTGTCTTTTACTAGAGCAATCTAAATTCCTAACTTAAAAGACCCTGGACAATCAGAAAATACTTTTACGAAAGGGGTTAAAAGCTGCGGCTTACCAGATTTAGGCTTTGATGTCCATTAAATGTCATTGTAGCATAATGCTACAGTGATAGCATTGAACTTTGAATTCACATAAAGAGCTCACGATGCAGCTCTGTGCGAGATTGCGCAATGGGATCGCTGGGCTCACACGTGGTTAAGGCAAGCAATGAAGGCTAGCAAAACCATGAAATGCGCAATGGCTGGCGCATTGATTGCAGTGCTTGTAGAGGGCAATCGTGAAGGTCCGCGTGGGTTGCATCTATGAGCACTTGTGCACTATGGCTGCATGTCCAAGGGTTGCGACAATTGAGATGGCGCCAACTAAGCGGCAAGCGAGTGCACTGCGCAAAGCGGAGAGGAAGCAGATCTAAGGTGTAGCATTAACGAGATTGGAATGGGAGGAAGGGAAATGGAGAAAAATGGGGGAAAGAAGAAATGATTTTTTTTTCAAAAACTAACTAGGATATTGAAAGATTCTCGTCTAAGGCTAACCCTACATTTTTATTTATTAAGATATTAATTTATTAACCTGTATCAACGTTGATACTCAAGAACGAAATTTCATTTATCATAAACTCACTATTACAGTGCTAGAAGAGATCCTAATACACAAAACAAAAAATTAAAAATAAATGCAAATTTAAGATGCCAAATACACATTGGACAAATAAAGAAAATAAAAACAAGATAGCTATGACGATTATTCATTGTCACAAATTAGCTCCACATCTTCTATTAATTCAACAATAAAATATTCTTCAATTAGCATAATCATCACAAGAATCAGCATAAAATATTCTAGATCCCCTAATTAGCATCAAATAAATATAGAAAGAATCAAGTGCATGGTGGCGAAGACACGACGCCATCAGACCGTCGGTTTATTCCAGGCAAGGTCTACAATCGACGCCCGAGATCTCACCACGTGGCATCGATTTAGATGGAGGATTGATATCTGCCGATTTGGCAACAGGTGTGATTGATAGATTTCCGTATTTATTTCTGTAATGTGAAATTCAAATGTAAAAGGCCTATATAAAGGCATGGACTAGTGTTTGTTTTCTAAAATCCAAAAATGAAATCACTTTGAGTTTGAATAATATCTATTATACCCCGGTGAAGGGAAATGTCAGGGCCTTAGGTGAAAATTCTTAAATACCTTAAAAAAATTTAAGGTATTTTCTCAACTTTTCTCGTATTTTAAACCACGATTTTAGCCCTAAAATCCATTTTCCCTTCTTCCTTCTCCGTCGGTTCAGGATCTTACTCTTGCGCCGGCCTGCGGACTCTGCCTGCGCCGCCGTTGCCTCTAGCAGCCCTCTAGCCACCGGCAAGCGGCGATGCCCACGCCTGCAGGCTCCGCTCGCGGGGCCTTCTAGATCTGGGCATTGGGCGGGTGGCCCGACGGGCTAGCCAAAGCCCGATAAATTTTAAACGGGTTTAGTCATTCATTTTGGCCCGATATTCGGGTTTGGCCCGGCTTGAGCCCGATTTGACTTAGTCAAAGCCCGATTAAGCCCGGTCCGCGCCAAACCCGGCCCGCCCATGCTGAAAATGATGATGTTGTCATATATGTTTTTTTTTTATAATGTTTATATTATAATAGATATTATTGAAATTATATTTATTAGGTTCTAATTTTTTTCTTTGGTTATTGAAGAAATTGAATGAAAACATGGAGCTTACTAGCTTAGAGTTCTCATTAATTTGTTTAACTATTTTAAATTAATATCTTAGAAAAAATACTATTGGATTTTGTAATTATCAACTTAAATAAAATTATATTAATATGTAATTATGGAAAGCGTAAATAACAATATTATAGTATGCCAGAATGCCTAGGACTTAAATTATGTTTGGATATAAATTTCAGACACTTTGGCTTCGTTTGGTTCGAAATATTTTTTGGCCTAACAAAACTTTTAACTACAAAAATCAACTTTATTATACATCTAACATAAATATGAATATTAGAATAAACTATAATTTATATTTTATATATCTTTTAATATAAAGTTATTTGATATTAAATTTAAAAAATAAAATATTTTTTCTCTCGTCCAAAAAAAAAATTAAAACCAAATAAACCCCGTGGGCCCATGCCAAGCCTGGGCTTGGTAATAAAAGTAGGCCCGTAAGACAAGCTAAGCCCGACCCGAGCCCGATTTGACTTAGTCAAAGCCCGGTTAAGCCCGACCCATGCCAAGTCCGGCCCGCCCATTGCCCAGGTCTAGTGCCTTCGCCTCCAGCGACCCGCCGGCTACCCGAGAGAGCCGGCGACCCTGTCACCCCAGCCCCAGCCATGCGACTAGGTATTGCTCGCGCTCAAGCACGCATCCATTGTCCGAGTTCTCGGACCTCGATCTTGCTGGTTCGGCCTTCTGCAACATCGTTCACGACGCTTAAACTAACGCAGCCATCTGCAATATCGTTCACGGCCAGCCACTACTTGCGCTTCGGCACGCAGCCATCGTCCAAGACCTCGGACCTCGATCCCGCTGGTTCGACCTTTTGCAACATCATTCACAACGCTTAAACTAACGCAGCCATCTGCAACATTGTCCACGACCAACCACTGCTCGCGCTTTGGCACACAGCCATCATCTAAGACCTCAGACCTCGATCCCACTGGTTCGACCTTCTGCAACATCGTTCACGACTCTTAAACTAACATAGCCTTCTGCAACATCGTTCACGACGCTTAAACTAACATAGTGATGCGGGACGGAAAAAAGATACCAATGATATTTTAAATTTATATTCAGCAAAATCGATTGGCAAATTATTTTAATTAAGAGAAAAATATTTTCTAGATAAATTATATGATAAATAAGATTTTGAATCCCGTAAATTAAGATATTTTAAAATTAAAATTAAACTGGATCGTATGATAAATAAGAATTTATCAATTTAGATTAGGGCGTCAATTTAAATTCAATAAATCAGATCCGAGGTTCAGGAATTTAGGACAGACGTCTCACCATTAAATCCAACAGTAATTGACACACAAAGAAATATGGGGTCACATAATTAAAGCCAAATAAATAATTCAAGTCAAGCGAATAATTTGTATTAAAATCAAATAATCAGCTTAGTGGGGG
>KZ451950.1:10607068-10654392 GCA_002786265.1 Apostasia shenzhenica
GGATTCTCACCAAAGGCTAACCCTACCCTTTCCTTCACCGGAATATCGACCCCTTAACCCGGATCTAGGCTCTAAGAAAACTCAAACACAATTTCATTCATCAAATGCTCTTTTTTTTACAATGCAAGGTGACCTCTTTATATAGAGAGATCCCATGTAGAAATTTAAAAATACAATATTAAATGCAGAAAATAAAATACCAAATAAATAAAAGCAAATATGGAACTAATTCTATTACAATAAATAAAATCAGCTCCAAATGTGGTGAGTCTTCAAATCTTCTAGATATGCTCTGAATCAAATCAAATCAAATTTAAATAAAGCTAATATGAAAATCTCTAATAGCTCTAATTAATTTGAATTTGAATTTTGATTCAGCACATGACGTCATCCTAGTCATCTGATTCGATGTTGATCTGTGTCCCCACCACATAGTCTTTTACAACATCGTTCACGACGCTTAAACTAACAGCATCCTCCATAACATCGGATATGATATTTTTTTGGCTCCAGCTGTCGCTATAAGATCTTCATTAGTCAACTCTCATTGTCATTGACCTTTCTCTGATTCAGATCGTTGGTAGAGGTAACCTCAAGCATAATATTTAATTTTTGAAATTCCCTGAACTATAGTTGATGCTCTGAATCCAAAAATTGCTTAATTCTGCTCGCCTGTATACCCCGAACATTATTGCGTGAATAAATTGTTATTGAGTAATATTATATTGTGAAAATACCCTTTACTGCATACTCTGGATCTTATTTGTTGAGATGAAGTTATTTAAAATCATTTGGTAAATTAACTAGAAATCATTTGAGTTTATTTCTAAAAATTTAAAATCGATTTAATTCTCGAACCTATATTTTCTTAATTACTACATAGTTACCATTAGTAATATTTCTGATAATTCTATGCTTATCTGTTAAAATTAATTACTGGTCTCTAAGGAGGACTTCATTACGCATATTGTCCTGTATCATCTGGTATCAGAGCATAGTTGGAATAGAGTGCATTTAGGCATATTTAATTTTACCGACTAGATCTGGTTTAGAATACACTAGGTCTAGCTCCCCTGTTCCCATGGATCCCAAATTAAAAGGTAATGTTGACCACTCTTATGGTTAGGACCAATTGTCTAGATGATATGAAAAATAAATTGGATAAGATGATTGATAGTGTCACCCGCCTTGAGGTTGAGCGACGCACCCATACTTCAGAAATTGAGGTCGATCAGCCTAGGAGAGATACCAAAGTTAGGAGGACTGCTTACCCTGAAAAGGTTCGCACCATATCGAAATGGCCAGAACCTCAGAACATCCATGACGTCCGTAGCTTTCATGGTTTAGCTACGTTTTACCGTTGATTCATACGGGATTTTAGTACCGTCACTGCTCCTATTACGGATTGTATTCGGAAAAGAGCCTTCGAGTGGACGAAGGTAGCGGCAAGAGCCTTCGTTGACATTAAAGCTCGCATGTTTGCGGCTCCTGTTTTATGACTCCCAGACTTCTCTAAAGTGTTTGAGGTATCCTGTGATGCCTCAAGAGTTGGTATAAGAGGAGTCCTAAGTCAAAAAGGTCATCCTATAGCCTTCTTTATTGAGAAATTAAATGACATCAGGCAACAACACTCCACCTATGATAAGAAGTTTTATGTCGTGGTTCAGGCTCTCAAACATTGGAGGCATTATCTCCAACCCCAGGAGTTCATCCTTTGTTCTGATCATGAAGTTTTGAAATACCTGAACTCGCAAAAGAAGCTCAACCGAAGGCATGCTAAGTGGGTTGAATTTTCTTCAGGAGTACACTTCTGTACTTAGGCATAAACCAGAAGTCGAGAATAAAGTGGTCGATGCTTTGAGTCGACGAGTCTCCTTGTTGACTACGATGAGCATTGAGGTTGTCGTGTTTAACAAGCTCAAGAAGGCTTATGTTGATTGCCCTAATTTTGGAGTTATCTATGCGACTGTGTGTTTGGGTCCGACTAGTGAGTATCTAGACTATCTTGTTCAAGATGGAAACCTTTTTCGCGATCGGCGCTTATGTTTGCCCCAGACTTCTGTCAGAGATTTTATGATCTAGGAGCTTCATATCGGTGGTCTCGCTGGTCATTTTGGCCAAAACAAGACCATCGAAACAGTTGAGAGTCAGTTTTATTAACCGAGTCTGAAGAAGGATGTAGCTCGAATTCTCGCTCAGTGTCGGACTTGTGTTGTTGCGAAGCAGCAGAAGCAAAACACAGGGTTATATACGCCATTACCTGTTTTCAATAGACCTTGACAGAACCTGAGCATTGACTTCATTTTAGGACTGCCTCGGACAGTTGCACGACACGATTCTATTTGTGTCGTTGTGGATAGGTTCTCAAAAATGACGCATTTCCTTCCTTGTTCGAAGACTTTTGATGCTTCTAGGATAGCCCGCCTCTTCTTTGACGGAGTTGTCCGATTGTATGGGCTGCCTAAAAGTATGATTTCAGATAGAGACGTGAAGTTTACGAGCTATTTTTGGAACACCCTTTGGCATCTCCTACGAAGCACGAGTACGATACAACGATATGGATACAATACAATACTGATACGACGATACGCCAAACTTAAAAAAAGTAGGATACGGATACGTCAGAATACAACTGTTATATTTGTGTATAATACGTCATATTGTCATATTTAAGATATAAATTTATGGTAGATTATAATAACTTATACATCTTGTTGTTCTAATTTTCAAAAAAATATAAATTTTTTTCAAATTAATTATATTTTTTAAACATTACTAATATTACTAAAAAAATATTATAGACAATTGAACTATAAAAAATAAAAATATCCTAACTATTAAGTTTAAAAAGATCTTAAATTAAAATATTATTTTAAAATTTATTTAATTACTTTCAACTTAAGTGAGATGAGAGTTTAAATATACATTAGTAAATTAGTTTCAGTTTCAATTTAAATTCGACCTAAATTAATTAGCTCGATACAAACGACATATAATTGAGAATAATATAAATAATGTGACATAAACTCAGATACATTAATTTGGTTAAAGTAGATATATATCCTTCTCTCTCTGAGTCTTTAACTAAATAAATAAACAAAATAAAAAAGACTAAAGTTCTATTTTTTTCATAATTTGAGCTTGATTAAAATAAAAAAAAGTGATCGATGTCTAACAAAAGCAAAGATAGTATGGTTGAGATAGAAAAACTAGATAATATAGTTGCTTGCGAATACCAAATTCTTTTTCTATTATCGAAATACTAGCGTGCATCAAGCATTTTGCAATCCCAATTGTGTGAATTCAGTATATCTCTTAATGTTACTGTTTGAGTCTATGCATGAGTTGTATTTTATGTATAATATATTTTTTATTTTTTATCATGTAGGCCAGATCAACTGTTTCAATATTTTTTTTCTTTAATTAGAAGTATCGAAAAATATCGGACAAGTATCGGATAAGTATCGAGCGAGTATCGAATTTTTAAAAATTAAAAATAAAAATTGATACGCCACGTGGCTTATCAAATACGTATCGATCGAGTATCGAAGAATATCGGTATCCAATACGGATATGTTAGGCTCCATAAAATATCGATGCTTCAAATCTCCTAGGAACTAAATTAAAATTCTCAACCGCTTATCATCCTCAGACTGACGGCCAGACCGAGGTGGTCAATAGGAGCCTAGGAAACATACTTAGGTGCCTGATAGGAGAAAATGGCCAAGACCTCGGACCTCGATCCCGCTGGTTCGGCCTTCTGCAACATTGTTCACAACGCTTAAACTAACGCAACCTTCTGCAACATCATTCACGACGCTTAAACTAACGGCATCCTCCATAACATCGAATACGATACTTTTTTTTAGCTTCGGCTGTCGCCATCAGATCTTCATCAGTCAACCCTCATTATCATTGACCTTTCTCTGATTCAGATCGCTGGTAGAGGTAACCTTATGCCTAATATTTAATTTCTGAAATTCTCCGAACTATAGTTGATACTCTTAATCCAAAAATTGCTTGATTCTGCTCGCTTGTGTACCCCAAACATTATTATATGAATAAATTATTGTTGGGTAATATTATATTATAAGAATACCCTTTACTGCGTAACCTGACTCTAATTTGTTGAAATAAAGTTATTTAAAATTATTTGGTAAATTAACTAGAAACCATTTGAGTTTGTTTCTAAATATTTAAAATTGATTTACTTCTCAAATCTATAGTTTCTTAATTACTACATAGTTACAATCAGCAATATTCCTGATAATTTTATGCTCATTTGTTAAAATTAATTACTAGTCTCTAACTAGGACTTTATTACGCATATTGTCCCACATTACATGCTAATATATATACCTACCAATTTTACCTAGCTAAGAAGAACTCAACCTAGTCAAGTAATAAGTCACTCCACTCACATGTCTTCAAATGAGACAGATTATTCTCCTAAAGCCTCTAAGTCACTTGAAAAAGATAAAATTTATACGAAACCAAAAAACACTGATAATTGAATGCAATTTAAAATTATTTACTCAACATAGATTAATTCAATCGACTTTAAAAATAGGTATCAAAGTATTTTGACTGTGGACAACCATCGGTTAGATTACACTCAAAAGAGAAAGAAATAGCCAAGATCTCACTTGGATATTACTGTTGGGTATGAAATAATGAAATTTTAACAACTATCATAATCCCATAATAAAATTCAAATTTATTTATTTGGCCGAATTTAACTAAATTTTTTAAAATAAATTTAATTTGGAGATATTTATCTTCTTAATTATTATAAATATAATCAAAGAATTTTATGCATTTAATTATAATAATTCACCATAATTTTGCTTTTGTTATAAAAAAATTAGTATGAAAAATAACACAAAAAATAAAGATATTGACTCATGCAAAAACCTAATATGAAATTCAGATGAATATATAAACCGAGAGACTCCGGTATGCAACAACATAGGAAAACAAACATACAGCCTTAACTTATGATCCTAGATTATTCTAGTGAATGACTCAATCTGATCATATTTATGTAATTAGTAAGTCAAGGTGACAATAGATGTGGTACCCAAAAGGTGTCATAAATTCCTCCAGAAATAAATGACGAATCGAACAACACACTAGCTAAAACTCCAGGTCATCAACAACTCAGCCTCTTGCGCTCCCAGTAGTTGTCGATAGTTGCTCGGTGTTAGACTAAATCCCATTATTGGTTCTATGATGGCTAGAAGTGTGCTCAATTAATCAAACCTTCACAATATTCGTGACCCATAAACATTTCAACGTGTGTTACTATCTCATCAATATAGTCAATCTATCGTGGTCGAATCTGTGATCTGCACTTTCTCATATTCCAACTCCACTATTTCCCCAATTTCTTCTTTATAATTCTCTTCTTCATCATGTATTTGTTCCATCTCACGATAATATTCCTCAACGAGGGATCAACTACATAGATGAATATAGAAAGAATGGGTTTTCTCTTCCTCAGAAAGAATGAAGGTGTTTACGGAGAATTTAATCTTTCTTCTCATGAAAAAGAACTAAATAGGTCATCTATCATTTCACTAGGTCTTACATCAGGACAAAAAAATATGGAGGGAAATGCGAAGCAAAGGTCATGTTTTTGAGAACCTGGTGGTGTTGATTCCTTTTAGGGATGGGTGTAGTTTTATTTAAATGAGTGAAATATTTTCTCCTTAGTTAAGCTTTAAACTCTTTTCACATTTCAAACAGTTTAAACCTTTTCTAATAATAATAATTCTATATATCTTCAATATATTATTTTGCTTGATCAAGAAGCACTGAATTTGTGAGTCAAAGCTTTTTAAACTATCAAGTTGTAGTGATATTGTACATATGATTCCATATCTAAATTATCTAAAAAATGTGACATCAATTGTACCATCATAGATGTGATTGTTTAGTGCAATCTTTTTGGTCATTTCTATTAAGAGCATTTATTATATCAAGATATTCTTGATATCTTTGGTGTGCAATAAGATAATATGCATGAGAGGAATTATATCTTATATAATTAGAACTAAATTGACTAGACATATAGTACCCTATAGTGCTATATAATTTGCAAGACTAAAATTTGAAATCAAAAGTGCAAAAACAAAATGACAAAATAAATTGTTTTATTGTTAATGATAGAATAAAATATTAATATTACAATTAAATGTCCTAATCTAAACTATGCTTTAATACAAATATGATGTGGGACGGAAAAGGAATAATATGACAATTTGAAATAAGCATTTTTAATAACAAAATTATTATACTTAAAGAGAAAATATTTCCAAAATATAATTTATAATAATTAAGATTTTAAAATTCTGCAAATAAAATTATTTTAAAAATATAAATTAAATTAAATCATTTGATAAAGAAGAGTTTGTCAATTAAATAATAGCCAATAAAATTAAATTCAAAAGATCATAGATTCATATTCAACTTTCAAAATAAAGAGACACTTTACAAATAAATCAAATAGTAATTAAAATCTCTCAATTGAATTTTGAATTGCTCAATTTAGAGCTAAATTAAATAAAAAAAATCACACTATAATTTTGACTAAGTTGACAAACAATAGCTAGATAACTATAGAAAAGATTATACCTTTGCTGAGCAATCTAAGTTCCTAGCTAGAGAAACTCCAGACAATCAGAGAATAATTTTAAGAAAAGACTTTGGAAACTGCAGCTTAATAGATTTGGGCTTTGACTTCCACTGAACGTCATTGTAGCATATTGCTTATGCTACAATGATAGCATTAACTTTCAATCCACATAATAAACTCACAGGATAGAGCTTTGTGCGGGATCGTATATTGGGATTATCGAACTTGCGAGCAGTTAGAGCACGCAAAGGAGCTAGCATGACCCGATCTTGAACGAAGGGTGGCGCGTTGCTCATGCGTGATCGTAGAGGGTGACTGTGAGTTTGCGTGGGTTGCTTGCTCACGGTTGCGCAAGCTCGCAACGGCGGTGGAAATTCTAACTAGTTGGCGATCGAGGCGTGACACCAAGATAAGGCAGATCTGAGGTCTAGCGTTAACGGGATCCGAGCAAAAGGAAAGAATGAAAAGAGAATGATAGGAGGAAGAATTTTTTTTTCAAATGATAACTAGGCTATTGAAAGTTGTATCCTTCCCTTCAGTAAGATATCAATTCATTAACTTGAATCTAATTCTGCACTCAAAACAGAATTTTCATTCATCATAAACTCTAACTATTATAATGCTAAATGACGCCAATTGATAGAGATCTTAATACATGAAATAGAAAATAAAATATAAATGCAAAAATCAAGAGCCGGCTTAGGCTAATCAGGTAGACTGATGATAGTCTACATATTTGATTGGTTTCATTAAAGATTAAATAATTTAATTAATCTAGATTGTTTATAACCTAAAACTATAAGAAATGTTACAAAAGTGAGAACCAGCAAGTAATAGTTAAGTGTCATGAAATGAGATTGGAATTGAGATGAGAGGCTTGGCATGGGGACTAGGTGTCATAAGGTGGCAATTAAGAGACAAATTATATGAATGCAAAAAAGATGAACAATTATATGACTAGAACTAAGAGTTTAAAGATCATACAACCACCTTTTTGTTATTTGAATGTGTTTTCGTTGCAACCAACTACAAAAAACCCTTATAATGTTATTAGAAAATACCTTAAAATTTAAAAATTTTCATCTTAGTACATCTAAAATCAAACATATGGAAAATAAATTTAAACAATATAGAAGCATTTGTATTGAGAAGGTGACACTTGGTGATCAGATTATTAGAAAGAGTGAACAGTTTAGATATATCAGATTAATGATGCGAAAATAACTATGAAATAAATGGTGATATTATTAACCAGATCCAGACAGGATGGACTAAATGAAAGAACGCATTTCGTATATTATAAAATAGAAAAATCCCACTTAAGTT
Source organism: Apostasia shenzhenica (assembly GCA_002786265.1). Lineage (NCBI taxonomy): Eukaryota > Viridiplantae > Streptophyta > Magnoliopsida > Asparagales > Orchidaceae > Apostasia > Apostasia shenzhenica. The sequence continues at coordinate 10,615,032 of KZ451950.1, forward strand.
AGCTTAGAGGAAAATTCTTTATAACAGTAAGACTAATGATGTAATATGATGCTAAATACTGATATGCAAAACAAAAATATATAAATAAAATAAATATAGTAGAAATAAAGATATTAAAGTGGATGAGTAAGTATACACAAAAAGAACAGATAAGAAATGAGTATGCTCATAGGAAAATTAAAGTAGCCTAAATTGAGGAAAAACTTAAAGAAATTCCAACTTAGATGATTTGGACATATATAACATAGAAGCTCTAATAAGAAAAATTGAGTCATCGGATCTTGCCCACGTAAATACAAAAAGAGAAAGATTAAAAAATACATGGTAAAAAACTATAAAAATAACTCAATATACTTGAAGCTAAATAAGGAATTGGTATTTGATAGAGTGCAAAGAAAAAATGGATACATGTAACTAACCCCACCTAGTGGGGTAAAGGCTTGATTGTTTGTTTAACATCCTAAATTAATCAAGAAGCATGATGGAAACTATCCTAAGATGCCACCCCTTTAGAAAAGAAAACTATTCACTAAGCTAGGCAACATTTCCAACAACAAATATTCTAACTTTGCCTTCTTATTATATTATTGGAGCTACTTTTATATACTAAATAAAATGCTTGCACTAGATTTCACTTGTTTATGGGAGCGAAATAATATCTGGGTCTAAGCAAAAAGATTGATTACAAGTGTGACCATCTGTGGAGCTATGCCATCCAATCTATTAATGATATTCAAAAATCTTACAAAATGCCTCAAGAAGGCATCACTTTCACATGTTTTTGACTATTTGTCTTCTATTTGCAGTTATTTATTCAAGAGAGGGATTGCAAACTTTTTATATTTGTCAAGAAGTCATAGCAGATAATGTTTTCTGGCAATAACGACTGACTTTTCCATCAAAGCATGAATAAATTATGTAACAGGCATCTTCAGGTTTCAATAATTTGTAATTGCTTCCATGCATTAGTAATTGTGACACATGACATTCTGCAGTCACCAAAGAATATCGCACAGCAAGCACACAATAAAACAACGTACAAAGGAAGATCATTCTAATTTCGAGGAAACTTACAGGAATTCCAAGAGCAACTGGATTAACGGGAGCATTGAAAGGCTCAGCTGCATCCATTTTCATGACTTTGCTGATCACCTAATATTAGAAAGTCATTTATGAAGCCATGTTAAACTTAATCCCTTTACAGCAAAAAGAGAAATAAGACAAGATATGCAGACAAATAGATTCTGAACCAACTCACCGACAAGGCAGCACTTAGTTCCTTCTTATTACAACTAGAACCTTTTTGAGGCAATTTTCGTTGCAACTTGGGGTCTATTTGAAGCAAGCTACTAGGATATGATATATTTAATTTTTTTTCATCATCAGAGATTGTTATGCTTCTCTCAGCTGGTATCCCCTGGTCACCCTTTTGTTTAATGAAATCACCTGAAAGGCCTAAACACCTTGAAGATTTGATCTTGATGCTTCCAGGTTTCCTTTTTAAGTTTTCTGGAACCATGCTTTGCAAAGTCTGACCATCAGAGAGATACATAGCATCCTCCTTCCCGTTAGTTGCTTCATTCACCTCCATGACTAACTGTGGGTTGCTTTTGTCCGTATCACTTGGTGCATGTCCGCTTAGCGTTTGTACATCAGGGGAACTTTGGTAAGATTCTAACAGTCTTGAAGATTTGAGCTTAACTTTAACACGGCTGTGTCCAACTTTTGTACTTGATTTAATATGAGAAACATCAACATCATTGACTGATGCTTTAGCCATCTGATTATCACGAGCACTAGGTTGTTTAACGTCCAGCTCAATATTGACTCGAGGTTCATGAGTCTGATCTATACTATCTTCGCCTTCCAGTGAAAGTGGCAGTGTTTGTCGATTATCTACCATATGCCGATCATTCTTTTTTCCCTTCTTCAAGCCTCCTCTGGATCCCCTCTTCCGTTTCATGTCTTTCGAAAGTGTTAGCTAATAATCTTCAAAAATAATTCAAATTTGCACCACCAGTATGCTTAAACTCTGCATAAACATAAGCCAGTATTGTTAGAATACTATCTCACAGCTATTCAGATTGATTTTCAACCTGCAGTTCCTCCTGGGAAGATAATCAATAACATTGAGCAACAAAAATCCAATTCAAAGCAGACAATCCAAAATGAAAAAGGTGGAAATTATGCAAAAAAAAAAGCTACAAAGATGAAATATGGTCAGACAACAGCTTCATCATGCCACTCAGTCATGAAATTGACTTTATCAACCCAAGAAAAACATAAAATTTATGTACTTAGAATAAAGAATGCAGCAATGTAAGGAACAATATCAAAAAAGCATCAAATCAAAAGGGACCCTTTGATAGGTGCTGATTGGTCAATCTAGTCATATAGAATCCCATAGGCCATTCCTTGGTCATGCTTTTCTAGGGGTGGGGTAGCAAGAAGTTGATCAAGTAGATCGAAAGGCACAGCCTGCTAGCCCTTACTTTACTAAGGAGTTTCTTCGAGTTGAGTTCTTGGCAATTACAAACACCCTTTCATTTTGTTATGAAAAATTTTTGCAACACGTACGAATTTACATGAGAATGGCAAGCCACTATTTAAGCCTAAGAGCCTATTTGGTGCTCATACTATTTTGGTCATGCAAAAGACCAAAATAATTCTTTCATTATAAAAAATAAATAAAAAAATAAATTAATTTTTATTACATTTTACACAACTTTCAACATAAAAAAATCTACTTTGTTCACATCCTACATCATTGTCAACATATCAATCAACATTATGTCACATCGTACACAATAACTAAAGTTATTTTCCATCATATACATTCCTCAAGGCAAGCCCAAATTAGTCTCCTTGTCAAGCAGGCCCCATAAGTATTCTAGCTCTCTCTTAAGCAATCAAAGATGGATTTTAAAATGGTCGTGCAAAAAAGTTTAACTCTATTATCAAGGATCTAGGATTCCAACATGCTGAGATATTTGTCGAATCCGGTTTCGAGCAAATTGAACACGAAATTGCCCATCTAAATATGAAGTCTTTAATTGCCACACCGGTCCAAGACATTATAGCAATTTCAAATATTCACAATATGGTGATTGAAAATCACTTTGCATGCATTGTTTTCTTCAGCTCATGAATTAGGTATCTTCTATTATAAGTCTACTGTGCACATATCACAATGGAACCAATGATTAGCATATTATAACCACAATGTCCATTCTCTCAATTAGGAAACAGACAAATAATTGTAATCACTTAGTTTCTTGATTCCTTTTATGAGTCATTGGAATACAGCTTAAGAGTTCTCATATATCTTACAGTAAACTACTTCTATATCACGAACATTGCCAACTTCACGTGATAGGATATACAAACCTTCATAGGTTAGGTTCTCCAACATATACGAGATCTACATCAAGCAATTGTATCCTACTAAGAGAGAACCTAATATCTTGGAATATGTTAGCATGGTCTAGTGTTGATGCAAAGAATGGGGCAATGATAATTTTGATATTTGATCTTGTGTGACTTAAGCTTTAAGAAGTTGATGTTGGAATTACGGTTATCAGAGCCTATGGTTATACTGTAACAATCAGACAACTATGAACATCATCACCAACCTTGTCTTTCAAGGACACAACATATAGAGATTGAATACCACTTCGTCAGGTAGTTAGTTATAATGATTAATTAGTGGATTTGTTAATTAAGCCTTTAAGAGGCACTAAGACTGGGTATATATGTAAAATGTTCGGGCATCATGATATTTACACATCAACTTGAGGGGAAGTATTAAGGCACTAGCTTGGATACATATGAACAAAACCCTTGATACCACTAGATTCATACTTTGTTCTCACAGTTTACAAAGAAATCCCTTGACTTCATATAATGTTTTAACTTAAGAACATCTGGGCTTACTTAGCATAATTTCACATTAAATTGTTAATCTCTTTATTCTCAAATATGCAAATGCCCTGCACAACTATTGACCACAGATTCTATCTTCTACATCACGCCTCTAAAAACAAGTCTATTAAGCTACTTCCTTGGCCTTACTCTAGAACATAAAATGCTAGTTCACATGATGCATAACTACCTAAATAATAAATAGCAATGTATAATTTTACTAACATGTAAGTTTGCATAATAATGGTACAGGTCTAAAGCACACAAAAAAAACAACATAAACAAACAAACCTTATAACCAAAAGTTGTAATAGTCCAGGAAATCTATTTAATAGATTGAGCTTGATTAATATATTAACACTTCCCGTTAGAATAAATAACAGCTTAAAATTAACCAAGTAGCACTTCAGCAAAGTTTCAAGGAAACAAGTTACCTCAACTATAGTCTTAGTTTCTTCATGCCATGGCCTAGGGCCATTGAATTAGAATCTTGACACCATTCATTAGACAAAACAAAAAATTAGGTATATAGGAAGCAGCCATCTCGTGTCAACAGTATCGATTAAGTCTGACCCATTTACTATTATCAAACCAGGACTTGTTTGGTATCTTATGAAGCATGGACACTTCAAAAAACCACACCGTGTCCATGTCGGATACACGAACATGCGAGGACATGTGGGGATACCATGTCAGACACGCTACGTGGCGTCTTCTAATAAAGTAATATTAAAAAAAACTAAAAGGCAATTCTTGGATATGCGAGAACATTTTGAGACACCTTAGGACACTTCTGAGACCTTTCTAGGACACTTCTGAGATGCAGTACACTTTTATGACACATATAAGATGGAATTGAGTTTATTTAATATTAATGTTAAATTTATCTATTAATATTATATTTTTTTAATAAAACTTATGGATACATCTACCTCTTTTTGTTCTTTTTATTAATATTTAAAATTTTTATTATTGTTAAAATTTTATTTAATAAAACTAAAAACTTATCTATTATTATTATTATTATTATTATTATTATTATTTTACCTAATATAAGTTAAAATTCTAAGTTAACGAAGCTAAATTAAATTTTTTTCTCCCGTGTTGCTCTTGAGCCTTACGAAAATGAACCAATCGCAAAAGGTTTGGAACTCTAGCTTCATTTTTATCATTCTTTCATCTTGAACACCAAAAATTCTTACTTTCTCTTATTGTCGTACTTATTGTGATTGTCTTGGCAAGCAAAATTGTATTTTCTCTTATTCAAAGTGAATCCCAAATTTACATATCAAATCTCTTCAATGTCGACGACGTTTGTTCTCAAGTTCTCATCTTAATCCTATGAAAATTTAGTGCTAATCACAAGTTGTTTATATTTAAAAATTTAACTTTGTCTATGTATTATATATTTTTAAGTATGAATTGTTAATTTTATTATTATTATATTTAGCGTGTTATGTCGTATCAGTCTCATATTTTGAAAAATCGTCATGTCATCGTGTCATGTCGTGTTCCCGTGTCCCCGTGTCGTGTTTGTGCTTCATAAACGGTACCTTACCTCAAGCCTAATGCTTCAATCTTCTTTCTTTGAAAAAAAGTTCTTTATGATATAAACCTTGATAACTTGAACTTCATTAGTTCAAATTTTCTGCCATATGTCCAGATTACTATGGCGTGGAAGAAAACTTTTTTACTAGCATCTCTTCCGGTCACAGTTATTTAGTTAAGACATTAGTATTTCGGATCAGACGAACTAATTCACAGCAGGAGATTATGGTCATACGAACAGCTTCCAGGGCAATTATCTGACATCCCAACGGGAAGAAACAAAAGAATGGAGGCACTCAAAATACAAACTCAGGCAACAAAATCCAAACATCAACTGACTGAAAAAACTATTCGAAATTTTAATCGTAATATCATACCAAATTAGGAAGGGCTTCACGCTTCACCGGAAATAAGTAACCGTCCTCCGATCTCGATCACGATCACTGACCAGCAGAAGCAAGCGCTACGTAAGGTGGCACATAAACGAATACGGGTGCGAAAGAACGATTCCGAAGTCGTCTAAAGAACTAGCGCAGAGGGATGCGGCAGGCGGCCGCGGAGAATGGCGGCGTTCCACTGGAGGCGGGACGGCGAAATTTTGGGGGAGAAGGGTTTGGCCGGTTGTTTCCGTCCCGTAACTACCAAGTTGGCTAAAGTAGCCCACCGTAGCTAACCATCCACAATTGCTCAACGATCCAAACATGGGCCTTAATGGGCTGGACCTAATTTAATGGGCTAAAGCCCAAAAGACTAAATAATTGATAGGGCAAAATAAAAAATAAAAAAGTTATTAGGGCAAATTTATTAGATCATCATATATTTTCATGCCATCATATTTAAGTTATTGACTATTAATCTATTAAGACTAATATTTGTAGGCTTAATAATTGATTGCTAACTTAATTAAGCTTAAAGTGAAAGATCTAATTAAAAGCTAATTAGTGCACATTTAAGAAGGGATCAAGCTTCCGGATGCTCACTTTTATTATCTACTCTCTCTAAATTCTTCAAAGTGTAATCCTAAAAAAAAAGAGAGATTAATTTATTTGTATTTATTATTTATTCTTATGTTATCTTAAGATATAATTATTTTCTTTACATAATTAGTGAGAAGCACTACTTATTAGAGTGATTTAATGAAGTGCTGAGTAGATCCTTCAAAAGTATGTTTAAAGATGGTCCTTTGAGTGAAATGGGAGGTGATTGGTTGTTTCTTTGAACGAAGATGAGAGCCTCGAAGTGTAATAAGAGGTGAGTAGTCGTCTGAGGTGTAATTTATGAGAATTTTTTGTGTGCACAATGTGTGCCATGTCATCCATCCGCACACAAATAAAATTAAGCTACGTGGCACGACGGATTGTTACGTAGTACTAATGTTTTGCTACGTAAAACTACATAATATTAATGCCTTGTTATTTGAAACTACGTAGCACTAATTTCTTGCTACATAGTATTAACTTTTGCTACGTAGCACTGATTTTTTGTTACGTAGGATTACATAATATTAACGTCTTATTATCTGAAGCTACGTAGTACTGACTTCTTACTACATAGAGCTACGTAATATTATGTAGATAAGAAGACGTTAATATTATATAGTCCTATGTAACAAAAAATCAGTGCTATGTAGGAAAAATCAGTACTACGTAGCAAAAAATTAGTGTTATGTAGCTCCAAATAACAAAGCATCAATATTATATAATCTTACGTAGCAAAAAATCAGTGCTACGTAGCAAAAAAAATCAGTATTACATAACAGCCCGTCGTGCCACGTGGCTTAATTTTATTTGTATGCAGACTGATAACATGACACATTGTGCACACAAAAATTTCTCGTAATTTATACATGTAATCTTGTTTATATTATTGCACATTTTGTTATTGTTTCGACTTGTATTCATAATTCAGTTATTGCGACTTGATCTTAAATTGATTTAGGTGTTTCATACATTAAAGTAAATTAAATTTTTAATTTTACCATTTAACTTCTATTCACTTCCTCTAAATGCCATCCACACAATCCTACAAAAGAACTATAAATTTATGCTCTTTTGAATCCATTAGTTGAGCATTTTCATACTTGAGAAAGGTCTCCAATAGAATTAGTGATCAGGTGGATGAAATATGAATAAAAGATGATGCCAATACAGCTTTCATAACCAAATAGGAAAAAAGCTTGCTTAAGTACCAAAAATCTTACGTTCGAACTCGTTATCATCACAATTTTCAAATAAAATAAAAAATTATAACAACGAGAATAAAAAAAAATAGCAGACATTATGTTCAACTAAATAACAAAAAGATGAGATTGTGCTTGATACCTGCAACACTTTTGTTGTTTTAAACATTATAAGATTGCAATGTATATGCAGGTGGAAATAACAGAGCTAATTTTATTTTCAGTCTGGTAAATTTTGATGATGTCAATCACAAAAAAAATTATACTAAACAAATCACAATTATAGTGTGAAATGTAAATTATCAAATACCAAAAGTTAATATGTAAAAAAATAAATTTATTGTAATATGGAGGAAATAATCCCAAAAAATAACAGCTTTACTGATTTTTTTTTTCCATGAGTTTGCTCAAAAAACAAATTTGGGTAATATTAATTTCAAGTGAGCTAATAGTGGAGAAGATATGCATTTATAATAACTTTTATCATATATGCCTGCAATTATGCATTTACTGCCCTCAGATCAATACTTTTAGAGCCAGTTACTGCATATACTACATAGAATCAACACCACCATTTATAATTACCACTACTAACTAATATAACTTCAAGAACAAAGAAATAACAGTAAACTGGCTTCATCTAATATTGCCAATACTATTTCCTCAAATACTGATGCTGCAAGGAGTAGAACGGCTTTGCGGAAAGCAATGACATCAATTATATGCAAGAGGAAGGCAAATGGTTTGCTTCAAACTAGAAATTTCGAAAGTTTCTTCTCCCTCCAAATCTCGAGCTAAGCTCATCATATTTCCGTCCAACCATCATGACCCGTGGATCATCTGGGGGTATCGGTCGAGCCTGAAACACCAAGAAATTTCATTAACTTACAACAGCATAGTCCCTATACTAGATGTTTTTGCCGTCTCAATCCAGAATACCAAAAACAATGTGAGAACACCAAAAGAGAAATCAAATGGCTAATAAATCGTTTTCATTACATGAGATAAGTAGACAAATTTTGCATGAACTTGATGGGGTACAGCAAGAAATCGCTAGCCCTATTCATTTGATCAGGTTAATTTAAACCCCAGTAGACATTTATGTTATAAATCACATTATAGAAAAACATAACATTAAACTAACAACATTTCAAGAGCTACTCAAATTCTAATACTAAAATCTATTTTAGATCACATCCTATATAAAGATCAAAATTAAAAAAGATTAATTTTATTTCACATACACACATCCCAAAACAAGATTAACTTTATTTTAAATATATATATATATATATTAATACAAAAATATCTTATTAAAAATTAACTTTTATCTCTAAAAATGCATAAATGTCTGTTTAGTACTTTGTTTTAGCAGAACATATAAAATTCTTGACATATATACAAACGTGGTATAGAAGGTTAATTAAAATTAATTGTGTAAATTACAGAACGTTAGGAAGAAATTCAAAGAGTAAATAAAAAATATGTTAAATACTATGATATAATAGCTTAGTTTTAAAAAAATAGAGAAATATAGTTTTATACAACCAATAAAATCAACGAGAAGAATATTATCTGTAAAAAGCATACGTCAACATACTTTTTGTTGAATATGTCCAATCAAAACCTTCATAACCAATGCAAAAAGATATGAACTTAAAGTTTAACCTTGGTGTAATTTAACTGAAATAAAATAATTTTTAATCAGACCTTCTTGTGTCCAGATCATATCCATACACATGCAACAGACCTTTTATATAGATCTCGTATAACTTGAATGTAAGCAGTCCAAGCATCTTTTTTATCAAAAACTCTCCAGAGGACTTCCCTTTAGACTTTGTCATAGCCCTTTTTTAAATCAATGAAAACCAAATACAGATATTCTTTTATCTCTTTAAATATCTACATTAGACCTCTCAACAAATGAATACCTTCCATAGTAGATCTGTCTAGTGTAAAACCAAAATGATTCTATATATCCTAGTACCACAACGTAATCTATGTTTAATCGCTCTTCGAAAATTTTAAAGTATGATTCATTAACTTAATTTCTTTATAGTTAGCATCAGCTTGTACATTACCTTTATTCTTATAAATAAGTACGAGTGTACTACTTCATTCATTTGACATCCATTAAGTTTTCAAAATTATATTAAACAATTTAGCGAGCCTAGAAATTCCTTCATCTCTCAGAAAAAAATTCTATTAGAATGTCATATGGTCCAACAGCTTTTTCACGATTCATTTTCTTTAAAGCCTCCTTAACTTTCTGGTCCTATAGCTTTTTTACACTTTATTTTCTTTAAAGCCTCCCTAACTCCAGATTTACTTATATGCCAAATGTATGAACAATTTCTATCTTCCTTTTAAATGCTAAAATCAGTAAGATTAATTATATTATCATAATTGTTATTGAAAAGCTTTTCAAAATAACTCATACGTCTGCATTAAATATATCCATTCTTAAAAAGTATTTTTTGATCCTCATCTTTAATGCATTTTATTCCAGTCAGGTCTTTAATTTTTTTATCTCTTTTTTTAGCCAGCTTGTACGCATGTCTTTCTCCTATTTTAATGTTTCTCATCAAAAGCCGCATCCTTTATATCATAGACTACTTTCTTAAATTTTTATCGAGCAATTTTATATTTTTTTAAATTCTCTATACTCTTGCATTTATGCCAATTTTTATAATAAAATTTATTTTTTTAATTTTTTTTTGTATTTTTCTTCTCACCACCAAAATCTTTATTATTTGAAATTTTTTCTTTACATTCTCTTAATATATCATTTGCAATCTTGCAGATGTAGTTAGCAACCCCCAACTACATAAGTTCAGCTTCCCTTTCAATGTTTAATTGCCCATATTTAGATATTTTTATTCTCTTTAGAAGGCATTTTTTTTCGATTTATTATTCTTTCTCTATCTCTTTATTTTAAAATTTAAAATCATTAATCGATATTTGACAGTCAAACACACTTGAAATGACCTTACAATCTATACAGTCCAAGCGATCTTATTTTTTAAAAGAAAATAATCAATTTGTGTTCTTGAAGATCCATTTTTATAAGTACTAATATCATCTCTTTTTTTAAATAAAATATTAGCAATAAAAAACATAAATTAAGGAAAACTCCAAAATAGTTTTACCCTTTACATTAGTTTCCCTAAAGCCATACCGACTGTGAATGCTATTAAATTCCTCAACAATACTTTCAATATGTTTGTTTAAATCTTTTTCGATAAATATTCTCTTCTTTTGAGGTATTCCTTATACCAACTCTTCTAAATTATTCTAAAACTTTTCTTTATACTTGCATTCAAACCTACTGGAGGGGATATATACGCTAATAATGTTAATAGTCATCCCATTAATAATAATATTTAGAACTATAATTCCATCTCCAATCCATTTGATTTTCACTGCATAATCCTTCAAACTCTTGTCGAGAATTATACTCATACCATTCCTGATTTTATTCTTACCAGAGTATTAAACTTTGAAGCTTAAGTTATTAATTTCTTTTACTTTCTCCTTTACTCATTTCGTTTCTTACATGCAGAAAATATTAATCCTCCTATGAGCCATAATATTCACTAACTCTATTAGCTTGCCTGTAAAGGTGCCTATATTCCAAATTCCTAATCTTATCCTAGTGTCTTTACCTGCATCTGTCCATGTGAGAATTCTTACTTATCACTGCACCCGAGCATCATTACAGCAGCCCTTATATTCCTTCATTGTATTCAGGCAATATAGAGTATCGCTTTCAAAAATTGCGTCAACTTTAACGCAATTTCTTAAAGAATTTATGTCATGTTTGTTCGATCAATTTTACGCTAATTGTCGACCGCCTAACGTAACCCTTCATATTTTTCATCCAGGACTTAGGACCCGGCAACGACCAATCGCTTCTACTGGTAATATCCATGTCAATATTTTCAGGTTCAGCACAATATATCCTTGTATTTAAAAGGATCATATCAAAACACTACTAGTAGTCTGATTATTGTTATTATTATTTTTGATAGGCAATTCCTGATTAATTTATCTATAGAAAAATAGCAAATGATGTACTCGAGCCTTTATTTTACTAATCCTAAGTACAATGTCTTCTCCTCTGGTGGGGACACCACGATCGACCGTCGATTTATTCCTGGCAGAGTTTATCGTCGACGGCCGAGATCTAGCCATGCTGCTTAGGAATAGCACATTGCTGGCTACGGTGCGATCTGGATTGATTGACTATTAGGACAGATTGGGAAAGATGGATGCTGCGGATCGCTGACTCGATAGATTGGAAATCTCCTATTTATTCTGATTGATTGGAGATTCCATTTTGGGGATGATTTTATTTCTCGGCATTTATTTTGTATTAGTTGTTTCTATTTCAGTGATCATTATTTTAGGCATGTATTTTTAGTATTTCCTCGTTTGTGTGAGGAATTTATTACATTATGTATTTTTCTTTTTTGAGTCAGTCTGTATGGAGGTCTATAAAAACGCCTCCCTGTTACTCTTATTTTCATAATGTTGAATAAATTTGATTTGTGTTTTCCCTTGGGGATTATTTGATTCTGGAATGAATCGATATCCTGGATAGGGAAGGGCTTGGGCCTTGGGTGAGAATCCCTAAACTCCACCCGCCCAGCTCTTCACTCCGGACTCGATTCCATTTCAACTTGCACCCTCAGCATTCGCTCGACTCATTTCTCATTCACTCTGCATGCTTGTTTGAGTTCTTAGATCTAGCTCGCCCGGTTCGGACGTCGTCAGGTTCCCGCATCACTGACGACGCGCCGCCGCGCCGACGCCTGCACCGACTACGGCGACGCGAGTACACGGTTCCGCTCGATGACACACGGATCGGCCCAGACCGCTGCCCCGTGCGCACGCCCTGCGCACTGACCCGCTGTTGACCGCGCGCGCGTCGACCTGCGCCCCTGACGACGCACTCCTGCGACATCCGCCTTCTGCCAGCCGGCGCGCCCGAGCGCCCGCCTCCGCCAGCCGGCGCGCCTGAGCGCCAGCCTCCGCCAGCCGGCGCGCCCGAGCGCCAGCCTTCCGCCAGCCGCGCCGCCCGCCGCGCACGCGCGGCCCGAGCTCGCCGCCCACTCGCCCGCGCCCAGCTTGCGCGCCGCACGCGCGTCCGCACCCGAGCTCGCCCGCCCGTGCCAGTGCCTCAGCTGGTCTCACCTAATCTTTTGGGGAAATTACGTCGTGGTCCCTGGATTCTCTGACTCAGGTAGGAATTTCAATAAAACCTCTAACCTGGTAAAATCGAATAATCTGAATTTTTATGCTCGCTGGTGATTTGTTCGAATTTGTCCCACCTGTGCGACCTTTCATTACTGAGCGAATTTAAATTATTGTTGGTTAAATATTGTGAGACCCTTAATCCTATTCCCTATGTCTGATTTATTGAAAACCGGATTGCGCCCTAATCTGAATTGATAATTTCTCAATTACCTTCGATCTAATTTATTTAAGATTTTAAAAGTAATTGGTTTTTGCGGGCTTAATTAATTTCTCAGTAATCACAAAATTATTCTCTGATATTTAGCATTATTTTGTGAATAATCTGCTTTGTAACATTGCTGATCTCTAAACTGCATTATCATTCATCTGTCCCGCATCATCCTCCCTATATTCCATAGCAAAGAAGTAAATTTCTACATTACAAAAAAAATAGTGAATTTCAAAATAGTTTCTAATGACATCTACCACTGGTATCCACAAGAACAGATCCTTAAGAATAATCCTAATTCGAGTTAATTTCTGCATTCAATCCACTATTGATTCTAATAGAAACCAATGTAGATCTTCCACGCCCCTCCCCTTTGAGACGTGGAGTGCTTGATTCAAGGCAACGTGACCACCTTGGTAAGGGAAGGAGAGCTGGGAAACAGGCGCACGGGTGGGAGGTCGCCCTCCCTGCTAGAAAACCATGGCCAGCATTACAAGTTCGAGGAAGGAGTGGTAGCTTCTGCTGTAGCAAGGATGGAAGGCTGCAGGAACCCCAAACAGGTCAACCTGCTCAAATTGCATTCATCCTCCCCGTCGGTTGGGTCCAAGCCGCTGATTACAGAGCTGGAGGGAAGGGTTGCAAGCTTGCAGGTGAAGGTCGGTCAAAACAAGCAAGCTTTGGCAGATTCCCATGGTCCATCCGAGCAAAACTCACAGCTTGCAGAAGTTGAAATAAGGATAACCGCAGCCTGTAGCAGATCCAGCGAAACTGGGATGAAGATGGAGCACAACCATTAGTAGCATGGCGCAGCTCGAAAATCTGGAGATATTGAGCAGAACGCCCAACTTGCTGCTGCTGGAAATGCTAGAATCGCAGGCAGCAACAACACTAGCAGAAATGAAGGGCTGGAATTCAGCCAACGCATGGAAGATGAAGTTCAGCTCCTGGAATTTTCCCCCACGCATCAAGCTTCAATTCCAGATCACACCCAAGGTATGGTTTCTACTCACCCTGCGGTCCGGGGGGTGGCTGCAACATTTTTAACTGCCTGTGACGGTCCAAAAAATATTCCGGGTGAGGATGCAAGAGGCCCTTTGTGTGGGGCAGTTCGTTATGCAGGTCAAAAACGTGCAGCTTGCAATGTTTTTCCTGTAGCTTCTGTTCAGACTGCAAAAGCAGCCAGCTCTCGCAGCAGAAATTGCCCAACAAGTGTTCGACAGAATACTGCTGTCAACATTTTACAGAATTCTGGACTGCCCAGCAAGTAGAATAGCCTCTAGCAACTTCAGACAAGTCAAACCCAGCAAGTTGAATAGTCACCTAAGCAAAAATTAGAATGGGGATTTTCTACAAAAACAATCTAACAATGACAACATCCCACCAAAGCAACAACTTCATCATATTCCTACAGCTAACTCTGCTTGGGCTCGTAAGGAGTATGTTAGCTTTGGGGACATAGATCTCTCAAACTCAGCCCACATCCAAGAAGGAGTGATCCAGCTCAACCAAGCATCCATTTCCTACATGCAAGCCAAGCTGGCCTATGCGTTGGTCGGCAAACTATTTGGGAGGAGACTGCCATTTCAATTTCTCTCAGTCGAGCTTCATAAAAGATGATTTTAAAGTCCTCGATGAGGTGGCCTACCTTCATCAACACCACCAAGTCATCTCCCTCAATTGTTCAGCAACTCCTCAAAGAGGATGGTGATTGGATCCATGAAGTGCCCCAAAAATTCTTTGGCCCAGAGTTGGTGTTGAGAATAGGAAGACTACCTAGGCTCGACAAAGAGGAGAGGGACAACCTAGTCTGGCTTAAATCTGATTTCTATAGATCCCCCACCTAAGCTCTATACAGAGGTCTCTTTCGTGGCAGAGAACTTGAGCATGTCTGGGTTTGGAAGCCGAGAGCCCAGCCCAATTTCATCATTTTTCTTTGGAGGGTTTGTTGCGATGCTATCCCCACCTTCACTTGGATCAAACAAAAAGGTCTGCATGAGACTACCTGATGCCCAAGGGGTTGCCCTGCAGAAGAGGACTTGCAACATTTTGTCTGCGAATGTAACTCATGTGCAGTCTTCGAAGCTTTACAGAAGTAGTGGGCTGAGATTGTAACGAGAAACGACGATTCAGTGCAAGATGAGGCAGATTTTGAGCCCAATCCAGCCCCACATCACTCCAACAGCCTACCCAATCCCGCCCAATCAATTGTAGGAATAGAAAAAGGAACTGCTACTACAAAATTATAGAATACTATAGTGCAGAAAGTGAAATCCATGAACCCCCTTTCAGTTACAGAGGAAGTGTGCTGCTGCACCCTCTGATGAAAGAGAGCAAAACCAAATCTCAAACCTGCTGGTAACAACAGGGAATTTTTTTATATTAATAATTTCTTTGCAGGTCTCTCCGACGAGGGAGAATTTAGCACAAGACTGAGGCTACAAAATCGGCAACCAGCAGCCCACTCGATAGCTACTGCTGCAGTGCAAGCTGTTGTTGCAACAGAGCATTTTGTTGTTGTTGTTGCTACTGTTGTAGCTGCAGCAACAATTTCTACAGCTACAGCAGTAAAATGCAATTCTACTGCAGCTATAGCAACCGCGCAGCCGGCAAGGGTGGCTGCTCCGGCTGTAGTTGCAGTTGATTCTGGTCCTACAACAGCTTGCTCTGTTGCTACTGAAGCTATTTTGGCTGCAACTACTTCCCATTCTGCTGCTATTGCAACCAGCCTTCCCAAGCATGCAATGTTCAATAACTAGATCGCTTCCTCAACAACTTGCAGTCACGAGTTCAAAATAATCTAGCAAACCCTCAGGAAATCAAAGCGGTGGCTGCATTATACCACTCATGGAGAGCTCGTAACAGTCGGGTCCACAACAAACCCTTCCTATTGCCCAGAGTTCTCACTACACTTGTTCACTTTAGTAAGACCTAAGAACAACTTTCATCCAATGTGGAGAACTGGGATTCTATTAGCCTTAACGACTGTAGCAACTCCTCTACATCGCATTGGGATCCCCTACCCACACGGTGGATTAAGGTAAACTTCAACGACTCCGTCGAATAGAATGGTGCGGCAAGTGCGGGTAGGGTGGTATGGGATTACCATAACAACTTCCTCATAGCGGCAGGTTTCAAGCTCTACACGCACACACTCTCCACAGTAGAAGCCATGACAGCACCCGTAGCAATGGCAGTCGCCTATGACTAGGCGGACACGACGGATGGGATTTGGATAGAAGGTGACTCAACCATCACTATTGATGACCTTCACCAGACAGCTAGAGGACACCCTTCAGACAAGATCATGACTCAGATCTCCCACCTTTGTGCCTTTAAGTTGGGATATCTCATGTATATAGACCAACAAATAAAGCGGTAGATTTTGTAGCTTCTTTTTTCTCTTTAAATGATGTCGAATGGCGCAGGGGTATATCTCTTCCATCTAATTTTTGTGCGATTCTTGACAATGATTAAACCTTTTGTACTTGATGTACCTTGTTTTGCTATTATAGTATAATAGCCTACAGCCGAATTTCAAAAAAAAAATAGAAGCCAATGCACTATAACGTGCAAATACCCCAGTTAAGGCTACTTATTAGACCGGTTGAAAATAGGACCCGTTTAGAATCAAACTAGTAAAAGGGGTTCAGGATCAAGACAATGGCTTTGGAACTGATCCAACAATGTTGAAATTGGCCCAATAGTAACCCGAAATAAGAATCTAAACCAATTGGTTTGGAACTTGTGAATTGGAACAACTCCAACTCCAACTAGAACTAAAGTGCCCTACTTATGATTGGTGAGCAAGTGGAATGCAATGATTAAGAAGGGACGGATGTGAGTACTCCTGGATGAGCTTTCTCTAAAATATAAGACACGACATGTAGACACGACATAGCCACACGGTGATTTTCTAAAATATAGATATGGCATAACACGTTAAATATAATAATAATAATAATAAAATTAGCAATTTATACTTAAAACAAACTTAATTTTTTAAGTATAAACAACTTATGAGTAGCACTGAAGTCTCATACGATCAAGATGAAAACTTGAGAACAAACGTCGGCATTAAAGAGATTTGGGATGTAAATTTAAGGATTACTTTGAATAAGAAAAAATATAATTTTACTTGCAAGAATAATCACAACGAGCACGACAATAAAAAGAGGTAAGAGCTCTTAGTGTTGAAGATGAAAGGAGGATAAAGGTGAAGCTAAAGTTCCAAATTTTTTACGATTGGTTCATTTTTGTATGGCTCGAAGATAACAGGGGAAGAAGAAATTTGATTTAGCTTGGTTAACTTAGAATTTTTATTTATATTAGGTAAAATTTTAATAATAATAAAAATTTTAAATATTAATAAAAAAACAAAAAGGAGATAAATGATCCATAAATTTTATTAAAAAAGTATGATATTAATAAATAAATTGAACATTAATATTAAATGTATCTAATTCTTTCCTATACATATCTTAGAAGTGCTCTGCATCTCAGAAGTATTCTGCATCACAAAAGTGTTCTAAAGTGTCCCAAAGTTTCACATATCCAAGAAGTGTCCTTTAGTTTTTGTATAGCTATTATTTTATTAAGACATGCCATGTGGCATGTCCAACACAATGTTCCCGCGTGTCCGTGCATTCGACATGGACATGACATGATTTTTTGAAATGTCCATGTTTCATAGACCGATTTTCTCTAAAAAGGAGGCTAGTCTCCTCCATCTCCCCCTCATAGCATAACTGTGTTATTCACATGATTAGGGAAATCACTCAAATAAGTCTCCCAATCACTCAACAAATCTTCAAACTTACATTGACTCAAACAAATCTGCGAACTAACATTCAACCTCCCTCACACACATCTGAAGGTAACTACCCAAAGGTGAATGCAATTACAAGGTAAAGCTAACCAATGGTGAACACAATGTCAAGTTAAAGATACACAAGCCTATACCAAACTCCTCTCCCATTCCCATACCTCTTGTAATAAACCAACCTCCTCTCCCATTCCCATACCTCTTGTAATAAACCAACCCCAAACATATTATATATATATATATATATATATATATATATATATATATATATATATATATATATTACTAACAAATTTGAACATTCCATATAATTAAGATAATAATATTTTGAATAATTTTGTACATATGAATGACATAATAATTAAAAAAATGGTATAACAATTATTATTTGTCTTACTAAGGTAATCAGTTAAAATTTTTGTTAACTCTGGAAATTCAATAACCTACATTGGAGAACTTATAGAACAAGAAAGAATTAAGAGAAACTTTTGCCCGGCACTTGTTATCCTATAATAGAGAAATCTAAATATGAGCCTTTGTTAATTTTATCACATTACTAACAAGGCATTTGATATCGTATTTGACACAAATATCTTAAGATTTCTAAAATTTGTTCTTCTGATGAAGAATCGACTTTTCATACTTCTATATTTTGATTTTTTTAATATTTTTGTTAAATTAAAATAGGAGGGTATTCCTTATTACATTTAATGTCTTAAGTAAATAAAACCTCAAAATGTAAAAGACGTTTTCTTAAATATAATGAAATGTAATAAGCCTAAATTTCGAATTTAGTTAGTTGTTGGACTTATTTGTAATCTAATCACGACCTGAAGGCTATTTACTCATTTCCCATTCAAAAATGATATTACAATTTCATATCTATCTTTGTTTAACATCACCTATCGAATCTGAATTGAGCATTATGGCAAAAACCGTGGATCAATTCTTATCCAACCTGACATAGGCATTAAGGACGAAATTGTGAGTGGAGTGAAGAAAAGTTAGGTTTTCAAGGTGCAAAATGTGAGGCGTTTAATCCATTTCAATTCAAACCACTTGTAAGGAAACTTTTCATTGTTTCGTTCTTGAATCTGTTTATTTATTCGTGAACAGTAAACTATTTATTTTCATATTATTATATTCAATTCAAAAGTAATTAGAGAAATATTTAATTGTTCTGTGTTAACCGCTTAACTCCTTGTATTAATTTGGATATACAAGATTGTTAATTCTCCTTATTGATAAGATTAAAGAATAGGCTAAGGCAAAGCTCAAGTTATGAAGGAATACCTTAAAGTCTAAAGGTTTTCATCTTAGCAGATTAAAAACCGAAAATATGAAGTACAAAAATCAAATAAGAAGCAATTGTAATTAACAATTAAGTTATTGGGAAGGGTAAGCGATTTAAATACTTTAGATCAATTATAAAATAACGATGAAATATATGAGGATGTCATCAACAAAATTCAAGCAGGATAGCTAAAATAAAGAAATACTTTGTGTATTGTGTGACAAAAAACTCCACTTAAATTTAAAAGTAAATTCTATAAAATAGTTGTATTAGTAATATTATATAGTGCAGAATACTAGCTCACAGAGCAAAAACACACAAGTAAAATAAGTATTGCAGAGATGAAGATGTTAAAATAAATGAGTGGGTATACACGAAAAGATATGATGAGAAATGAGTATATTAGTGAGAAGGTTGGGGTAACCTTAGTTGAGGATAAGCTCAGAGAAAGTCAACTTAAATGATTTGGACATATAAACCATAGGCCGATGAATGCTCCAGTAAGGAGAGTTGAGTTATTGAATTTTGACTGTGTTAAAAAAGAAAAAAGAAGACCAAATAAAACATGGTAAGAAACTATTAGAAATAATCTCACATATTTGGAGATAAATGAAGACTTGTGAGCTATACTTAGGAGGGGAGTTTTGCTATCTTTTGGAAGCTGTAGGTAAGCTGCTCTTCTGTATAGATTATTATGTATTTAGAAAGTGACATCTTTTGGACATGTACATGAAAATCATGTGCATACATGTTTTGGGGCATGTATATATGAAACAACGTGTATATCTAAAGTTATAGTTTGTTCGGTACGTAAACATTTGGGCACATAGATATGGATTTGTGAAATTTATAATTGCTTTGATAAATCATTTGTATGTCATAGAATGAAAAGTACTTCTACTATATTGTATGATCTATTATGATATTTCATGATATTTATTGGATCTGAGGTCATGACACCTCTCTTCATCCTACATTTTCCTAAACCTCAACAATTAAGTGGAGAACATACAAAAGATAACTATAAATAGTAGAATAGAAACAAAGACAATTTTTATCGAAAAACTATGTACCCAGAGCACTATAGAAATGGTTAAAAGAACCACCCCAAAACCTGGACCAATCAACTACTCTTCGAGTAAGATTCCCTAAGGACTTGAACTAGTTTTAAAATCATTGCAATTGACCCTTTTAAAATTCTCTGAGTCCCTAATTTTACTTGATGCGTTGCCAGGGACTATTGTATAGAAATATTAGATCTGATTACTGGATGCACTACAGGTTTCATAAGTTGATAGACAACTTCAGGTTTCAGAAGCTGTGCCAAATGGCCTATCAGGACAAAGTTTCAAGAACCGTGACCCCTAAGTGCAATGATCAAGAAACAGTTAGGAGAGGAGAACTCCATATCTATTACATATTTAGACATAGCCTTTTAGTCAATTTCGAGTTAGCATTTGCCTAAAAGTTACTCTTAATGCAGGTCTAACTTTTAAAACATATTTTAATGACTTTATTGGATTTTGATCAACAGAGTTTAGGAATAATACATACACAATTTAAAATAAAGACAATGTAACCCACAAAACATTCAAACTTTGCATTTATATAATACAACATAAACTTTCAACAATAAAGAAATAACACCCTACTTAACTTTGACAATTGTTAGGAATTTTAAGTTAAAGGTTCAATTTATCAAATTAATCAGTGAATATTCCAGAAATATGTACACTCCACAAGCATGTGTGATGAAAAATACTGGAGAATTCTTTACGGATTTTTCCTCGGCATCCACAAAGCATTACCCCAGTGACAAACAAGAAAATGAAAGTATTCACAATGAACCTTAGTAACTTCGATCTATTGTTCTACGATTTTGCAGATATGCTTATACCTTGAACCTAGTACTACTATTACCCTCATATATGGCAACTTTCCAGTCCTTTTCTCTCTCAGCCAGCATCATTGGTCTACTGGACTTTCAAAATACTAGCATTCTTGATTATAAATATCAGCACTGCCACTGAACACTGAAGAAATTCAAATTGCAAGGATATGGAAATTTTAGGAAGCCGTTCAGCATGGGCAAAAGAGAATAGGAATATCTGCCAATAGGCTTTAGCTGGGAGACTTGAGTGTTTTGAATGCTTTTGATTGGTAAGATTTTAAACTCTCATAACTAATGTACCAGAGTCAAATTGTTCCCAACCGACTTCATGGTTTAAAGATTACCAAAGGTCAGCCTAAGTGGATTTATCAAACTTGTTGATAGTCCCCTTCTTCCTTCTTTTCCATTTGGACTTCAAAACAAAGCACATCCATCATAAATCATAAACTATATTATCTGAGAAATACAAATAGTTCTTGTAAGAGAAGATTATTTCTTAAAATTCACATGTACAGTTAAAACTAGATTTCCAACTGGAATAATAGATTCAGTGTGAGACCAGCAATCTACAGACATGAACCCCATTGCAATCTTGAAGCTAGATAAGGTGCACTTAAATGTAGTACTACGACAAAGACGCATTTGTTTTGAAATGAAACTGATGCTAAGCATTCAACTGATTTGAATATAATGCCAAAAGAACCTACCTTTAAACCATTATAGTAGGCCTCCACTGCAGAAAGTGATGGATTAACTTTGCGGCTTTGCAGTAAATCCCAAATATAGTTTGCATTGACATAATCACCCTGTAGATAGATTAACAAAGCGAAATAGCTGAGCATTTAAAACTAGAAATGTGGAATAGTTGTGTTTGAATGGATGAGAATATTTAAATGTAGACTATAATATATGTATATGCCACAATAGCACCTCAATAGAAAATATGGAATTGCTACACTAACATAGAACAAACATCATCTTCATCTTTAACATCATCTACACTATTTGAATTGGCTTCAAGGCTTTCTTTTTCTCATAATTTTTGTTAAGTGCTGTATTAGTGTTTCCGTCAGTTTATGCAAATCATTATATACATGTTCCAGTAAAGCTACCTTTTAGTTTACTTCATTTTTAATGGACTATATTATATGTATATGCCACAATAGCACCTCAATAGAAAATATGGAATTGCTACACTAACATAGAACAAACATCATCTTCATCTTTGCCGTCATCCCAATCATTTTGCAACTATTTCAATTGGCTTC
Organism: Apostasia shenzhenica; assembly: GCA_002786265.1. Classification (NCBI taxonomy): domain Eukaryota; kingdom Viridiplantae; phylum Streptophyta; class Magnoliopsida; order Asparagales; family Orchidaceae; genus Apostasia; species Apostasia shenzhenica. The sequence continues at coordinate 10,637,422 of KZ451950.1, forward strand.
AAGGCTTTCTTTTTCTCATTAATTTTTGTTAAGTGCTGTATGTAGTGTTTCCGTCAGTTTATGAAAATCATTATATACATTTTCCAGCAAAGCTACCTTTTAGTTTACTTCATTTTTAATTTTACTCCATTCACATGTTTCCATCTTCTCATCATGATAGCACATTCCTAGTTTCTGACTAAACCTGCTCAAACCACTCTAGTTACTTTCTAGTCATCTTCAAAATGTGAGAACCCTACACTATAAATGAGTTTCACTCTATCCTAGTTTAATAACAATTTCATTTCCATGATCCAATTTTTCTAAAACTTCGGGGATAATAATATCTTAATGGACAACATTCAGTTCCATACAATATGTCTATTGTTATCTGTTCAAGGAAATCAGCCGAGCACTCAAATGAGAGCTGCTCATTAGATCTCTACTAAAAGCTATATCTGCATGACAATCATTCCTTCAAGAGAAGCAAAACAGACAGGCATATGGCAGGTTAACTTCCAATGAAATATTTCACCACCACACAAGTCCATGTCACTGACCTCATCTCCAGCAGCTACAAGTAAAAGATCGCTACCCTGCCTAGTGTTCAAGAAGAAACCTCTGGCATTCATTTTCTCCTGCCAGAGACGGCAGCACATAACTTTAGCATCTTAGTCGTACTGTTAATAAACTGTTGCCAACAGAAATAACTTACAAGATAATCAAAAGCAATTTTCATCCTTTGTGGCGTCTGCTCCAACATTGCCCCCTCAATTAAAGTCTAAAAATGGATAGTAACAAAGTACATTAATACGACTTCAAAAACAAAAGCACAAAAGAGGAACTAAGGGACAACAACTTCAAAGTAGATTTTGAGTCAACACAAACTTTAGTCATTTAAAGTTGAAAATTGAAATTGTTTGATTTCAAGTCAATTTCTAGTGAAGTTCTTGTATTTTAAATTAATTTCAAGTTGACTCAAACTCAATCAAAATCGACTTATTGCCAACCATAAATGGAAGCAAAAGGCTGATTTATTTTCAGTATAAACCTTTACACAATCAAAAGACTACTAAACAGAAATAAAATGATCCAGTAACAAAAGAATATTATGTTTTTCATTGGAACATTCATCTTGCACTGAGTAGGCTAGTAAATATTAAGTGCTTAAGATAATATATATTGTTTTGTGAAAAAGATTATAAAACATAGGTTTTACAACTAGAAATAAAATTTCATTAATACACGATATACATCTATCACCTTATAATATATTTGGGTGCATGCTTATGTTTTAGAAGTTTAAATTAGTGGTTTATTATATTCAATATGCGGCCTTTTGTGATACATAAAATACCGTTAGTTTGGAAATCAGGAGAAGCTCCTTAGCATTGAATAGTATTAATTAGAGGTAGTTGTATAGGTTTTAGAGGACAAGATGACAGCCATTAACATCATTGAACGTTAAGAAGCTTCCCTTTTTTTGAAAACTAATAGTATTTTACATATATAATACAAAATTCTGTATATTGAATACAATAAACCAATAATTTAAACTTCTAAAAAATAAGCGTACACCCATATATATTACAAGGTGATATGTGCATCCAGGTTTTAAAAATTTAATATTTGATATGATGTTTTATTAAAGTACTATTTTAAGCTTGCGAATGGATTATTTTTATAGTTGTTAGTAACTCAAAATATGATCTAAAATTTATTAAAACTAATTCTGATTTAAAATAAATAAATTTGGACTTAAGTGTAAAGATTTTGGACCACCTCTTCCTTTCCCTTACTCTCCCGAGTGCGCTCTCTCTCTCTCTCTCTCTCTATCACCGCCTCTCTCTTTCTCTTTGTTTTCGCTTGTTTCGCCCATCAGAGTTGTCACCAAGAAAGGAAAGAAAAGAAAGGTTTTTCTCTCCCTCTCCGGTTTATCTTCGACACCTATTTTTCTGTTTCATCGTAAGGCTTCAAAATGACATATAAGAGGTATGTAATAGTTCTAAGTTGTTTAATAAATTAAATTTCAGAATTAATCAATTAATTTGATTCATATATTATTTTGTGATGCGGATGATTTAAAAAGTATGTTTGATTAAATGTTTGTTTTACAATTGAATTCACGCTCATTGAATTGTTAATTTATGAAATATGTTGTTATATGTATGATGTTTAATTAAATAGCATAATTGAGAAATTGTTAAGTATATCAAATGATTTATATTTATTATGCTAAATTAAAAGTCAAGTGAATAATAAAGAGTATAATGATGTATAATTAATGAGTTATTGAGTTGTTTTACTAAATTAAAAGGCAAGTAAGAACTTGTGCACTTGGAGCAATTAACTGAAATTAAGATGATATTTTTAAGTTCGACAATGAATTAAAAGGGTTTCTTGTCGCGTTTATGTCCCTGCTTATGCTCGAGCTATGTAATATAGTAACCTACCAAATTCTGGGATGGTTGCCAACATATGTAAACAACTAACCAAATTCGAAATGGTTGCATGTGTGGCACTCCTCCATCTACGTGGTATAAAAGTTGCCAAGGATCCTAAGTATATGTGATGATAAAAAAAGGCAATTGAGGATATTCTAAGAAATCAGGGACCAAAAGATAAAATAAATAAAGAATAAAAAGGACTACAGTGCATGATTATTTGAATCTTTATTTAACATGGTTATCTATTATTTATAGCTATTAATTACCATATTTATATATTATTGTTGTTATTGAAAAGATCAATATATGTCTAAGTGCAAATGCTTTCAGTTAACAAGTTAGTGCTTATTGCCTACTTAATCCTGGGATCGATGGACTAATGTCTTTATTGGCAGATACCGGTGGATGAAAGAACACACAAGGAGAGGACGGGCAGTAAGATCAGAAAATTTTATATGTTTCAGTTTAATATACAACTTTTATATATAACATGTTGAAAGAATGAGACTGCTGAATATAGTCTATACATAAATAAACTTGTGTTTTGACATATTTTCTATAATTAAATTTGGTATTTTATTTATATTACTTTCGCTATAAATTTTAAATCAACTTACAATTTTGTTAAAATTATTTGACTTGATTTTTTTAACATTCTCTGTGAAATAAGTTTTGTTTTCGTGGTAGCCCGAAAGGGGGACGCCACATGATAGATGTCTCTCGCCTATCAATGACATTTATTTCAGGTCATAAAAGAGTTGATGTGGAAAATATATCACCAAGCACAAATAGCCATGAGAGACTTTACCAGAGTTATAAAAACACTTTAAGCAGCTTCATTTGATTTACGCTAATTGAGTTGTCTATACTGTTTTGAGTGAATTTTCATGATGTTTTCTATGTACTGGAGCATGTATAATACAAATACAAATCTGAGCATTGATGATAGAATGAATGAAGAACACATAGAAACCCTGTGAAACTGCCATAGTTCGTCCTGAGCTTGGATTTGATCCTACGACACTAGGTTTGTGAAATACATTTAACATTTTAGTCAAAACCACAAGGTTACTTCATTCTAAAACACATTGTATATCAAACGTGACCTATATTGGAAAAAAAGTTCATGTTGCCTCCAGGATGCTATTTATCCTCTCATTTCCCCCCCAACCATATTCAACTGTTTCAAAAGCACAAGTCATGATCAACTTCACCATATTTATATACACGCTAATGATGTTATCAAAAAATTTCAACTATAATATTTCAAAGGTAATTGTCAATTGTACTTTGGATATGCTAAGTCTACTTATTAATGGATTTGAGGTCTTTTTTTTAAAGGAAGGCTTTGAGGCCATTTTGAGGTCAGAATGAAGAACGAAACTTTAATCCCAAATGAATGTGGTTAGCTACATGGATTTGTTTTTCTATGCTTTGCTCTATTTAACAGACGTTAGGTAATTTTGATAACATAAAGCAAATTATTCAAGAAAAAGTTTTGATGTAAGGTGTAAGTTCATTGAAGAAATCACGAGTTTTATCAAGAGGATGGTAAGTAACGTCCTTTCAATGGATTCCTTAATTCTTCTTAAGTTTCTATATATCCTATTTTTCCTGTCATTTTCCAATCGTGGAGTTTAGTGATCATGCACTTTTCATAAGTAAAAGTCACCTCCACTCCATTTGCAATCCATAAATATAAATATGAAAATACATGTTTTCTAGGATTACAAAGAACAATTTGAGACCATAAAATTTTCCACGTGAAAAAATGGAAAATAGCTCAAGTAAATTTTTAAAAAGTTCATTCTCAAATTATCTTAATTTCTTACTCTGGCATCAAATCAGCCAAAATATAGGTAACCAAAATCACTACTACTACTAATTTTCTCTCTGTTAAACTACAATACACTACCACATAAGCTGTTAAAGCCAGCAATGCCCCATTGAGTGACAGGCAGACAACATCAATCAAACAACTGGTTCCAAAGACAGGCATACCGTATACAATTCAACCACCGGCGGTCTTGAGCTTATATAGTCCTCAAACATTTTTACAGCAGACTCAGTATCACCACAAAGAAAATAACACCTGTAGCCAAGACATAAAACCAAAAATAACATTTAAATGAAGTGCAAGATGTACTCAAAACCATATGAAAGCTTTCTATTTAATCTACAAAATGAAATAGACAATAAAAGCTGAGGCAACAAAATCATCGCGCCCTTATACACTCCAGGAAATAAAAAAGACTATGCTTATATTTCTGAAACAAAAGGTCAAAAGTGACCCTACACTTGTAACAGACAAACCAGACAAAATGCTAGTCGGAAAATAAGAAAACAATTTGCACTTCAGACAGTCCCAGTGACGCCCATGGCCGAAGTGATCCCCAGGTAATGTCCTAAAAGAAAGGAATCACTGAAGTAAAGTGCGGCTCCTAGTAAGCTTTTAGGCCGATAAATAGTGGTGAGAAGAACACAGAAATGAACTATCCCACATCGAAAAGGGAGGAAGATCCTGAGCTGTATAAGTAGATAATGTGAATTCAAATGCCTTTTAGGGCAAAACCGTGAGACTAATGATGGGAAACTTCATAATTAAGCGTGCTTGAGCTGAAGTGTACTGGGATAGGTGACCTCCTAGGAAGTGTTCAAGTTACGCAGTTCCCTATTATATCATGGACAATACCTCTACATTATATCATGGGATGTTACAATACCTATGTAATAGTCTAAGCGATAGAGAAGCCCTGGAGAAGAAAAGGCTTAAGGGCAATGTAGTTACAGAATCTTTGAGGAAAAAGAAGTATCAGGCTGTTTTAGGCAACAACAAAACACTCAACAGAATAAAGAAGGGGTCAGCTTCAAAGATACTAACTGTCCTGACTAACAAGGACTCCATACAACCACAGGTGCAGTCCTACATCTAGCACAAGTTACAACTTACAACTACCAGGACAATATGGATGTCATAAATTTGTTTGGTATATGGTATTAAAATTCTTACCAATTTATGGCACACCACAAAAAATTGTAGCAAAGCAATATTTATTGACTAAAGCAAAGATGCAGCAAAGACATAAGAGAAATAGAGCAGAAATTGGAAAACTCCAAAATTGTAAACGATAGAATTATTAGTTTCAGGTCCTTAACAAAACAAAGCACTCTTAGGGCTTGTTTGGCATTTGCCTTATTTTGAGCACAAAAATATAATAATAATATTTTAAATTTATTATAAATTTTAATAACTTTATTTCACATCCAACACAAATTTCAACCCTAAAAATCAACTTTATTTCACATCCAACACAAATTCCAACCTTAAATCAACTTTATTTCACATCCTACACACCTCCCAATATTAAAATAAATTCCTTTCCCATCAACTATATAAAATAAAATATTTTCTCTTTCCTTACCCAAATTTATCCTCCAACCAAACAAGCCCTTACAGAATCACTATAGCCAAAGGAAACTCAAGGGTTTGCACCGTCAAAAACATGTAAATGGCACATTTCAAAAAAAAAACATGCAAATGGCACCAACTCCTTTCTTGACCTTAAACATGTTGAGCGTTCGTACAGTCTTTGACTCAAGGATCACAATGATAGAGAAAAATTCCTCATCTCCATCGGCCCATCTCTATCAAAGCTATTACTGAAGATGAACCATGCCATCATTAAAATAGTCTTAATGATGAGAAAAAGCCCTGTCCTACCTTGTTCAAGGTGAGGTGCATTTGTGTCCAGTTAGCTCAATATCTATGTAGAATTTATTGATGAAAATAAGCCTCTGTTTTTGTCGTTCTAGTTGACTGGACTAGCTGAAATATGAGTACAGAAGCTCAACAGCAGAGTATAAAATGAATGAAAGGCAATTGTTACAGTTCACGATAAACTGGCATGACAAAGTCAGTACTCACACAATTAAGCAATCTAATAACTACCTCATAAGATTTCCTCAAAATAGAGGGAGAATTTCACCATTTTAACCACAGTTATGTATCTGAAATTTGCTCACATAGAACTGAATAACACAATTAGAATCTTTTGGCTCATGAAAAAAAAATGCCCTTGGATTAGAAATTTTTGGCCTTAAAAAATGCAAATGATGGGAAATGAAGTTCATTATATTTAAAATGATGTAGGATTTGAAATAAATTGATGGTTGTATTTAAAATTGTGTAGGATGTAAAACAAAATAAATTTTTTGTGTTAAGAGTTTGTGAAAAGCAGTGATACATAATTTTTTTTATAATCTTAAAATGAAAAAAAAAGCTTGCATATTTTGACATTTTGACTAGCCTTAAGTAGTAAATGGCAAAAAGCCAAACTGGCACTTAGCCTTCAATTCACAATATTTTGACATTACTTAACCGAATGAAATAACTGATAAAAGGTTTGACAATTATAGTAATAGGAATAATGAATTCTGGAACTCCACATATTATATATTCAGACTAAGCTTCCAAACCTTTTACAAGGACAACAATATATATATATATATCCCACATCAAGAATAATGAATTCTGGAACTCCACATATTATATATCCAGGGATTTTTCTCAACGTTATTTTTCAGCACTCTAAAGAAAAATTCAAATGATTATGACAATAATTATACTGTTTGATTATTTTTCTGTCTTCGTATGTCATCAGCTTCTCTATTACACATCTACTGTATTTTGCCAACTTGTGAGTGAGAACAAGTTTGTGGTATTAACAGTTGAATTCATACATTTTCCCCTCCACAAACCAATCATGTATACTTCAGCTAAACAAAAAAGAAAAAAGATAATGGTATGCCATTATTATGAGCAATTAGAACATATTAGAGGTGTGGTGGGAAAGATTGAAGTCGGCCTAACAACCCGACCCAAAAATTTGAGTTAGGTTTGGGTTGAGTCCAGGTTGAAGAATATGACCCAAATAATTTCATGTTGAGCTCAGGTTTGGGTCAACCCGGACATTGATCTAATTATCTTATTAAGGCATGTACAAAATGACAAACATTAACTCAAATTTCTTAATTAGATGAATTTTGCGGAAAATAATGATATTACTACAGAACTTAACATTTACTTTTCATTATTTTCCTTCTTTGCACAATGTAACTCAAAATTAAGTAGCATATATAAATCTGAAGCAAATTTGGGAGTTGGATTTGGGTTGATGTGAAAACAATATGGTTTGGTTTAGGTTGACCTATTTTTGTTCTGGTCAATTATTGATCTTACTCAAACCTGGCTAGTAAACACAAACTGACACTCCTAGGATAGACCAACTGAAAATGAGAACAAAGCTAGTGAAACAAAGTTGTAAAAGCATTAAAAAGGGTAAATGATCAGTGGTTATTCACAAGTTTTAGGGATCACATAGAAGCCTCTACAATATGTTTCCTCAGTGATATTTGAATAGTTAATAAGAAATTACCTTATTGCCTGTATCACAATAAATGCATCGTAAGAATGTCCATCTTGCTTGAGCATATCAAGTACTTCTTCCATGGTCTTAAAAGGAAAAGGGAGAAAGAGTTTAGATGAGCTTGTTTGCTATAAGACATGCAAATAGTTTAATAAAAGGATGAAAGTATATTTTTTTTAATGTACACTAGATCTTCTCTCTGTAGTAGAAGCCTCATTCAAAGTATTCATTTGAAAAGTGAAGAAAAAGCTAAAATTAACCCAACTTATAAAATAGAAAATAAGAATAAAAACCTATTCTAGATTTTTAAAAAATACATCATTTCCAGTTAGAAGTGAACCTAAATAAAGTACACACCAAAATGCCACAAGAAAAAAGTGTAACAAACTATTGAATTGCCATTTAACCAAGATCACTCACTCTTTTGCATAATTAACTATAGCAACCAATTCAACTTTGATATTTAAGCTAACTAAAATATTTGTTTTGTGCACTTAGGAAAAAAGATACTAACGCTTCTTCTGCCAAACATTTGAACCCAACCTAAAAGTAATCAAGACAAAATAGTAATTATGCCACCATAATCTATGGTGACCATGAAGCACTTTAGGAATTGTCTCGAGTTGTAAAGGGAATAGGGTTTGTCAAAAGCCACAAAAAAGCAACTTATATCTGAGAGAACAAAAGATGCATTTTGTAAGGATTGTATCTTATGTGCTTCCTATGATGTAAAATGCAACTTAAAATTGTAGGGCTATGCTTATATAATACAACCTATAACATATCCAAATCCAGGACAATTTGTTTTCCAACAAAGATCTGACTTCTACAAATCCAAATGCTAGGAAAACATACACCACGATTACAACTACCGGAAAACATTAATATAACTTACTTGGAACTCAGCTCAAATCAAAGATAGAGATACCCAGACTAACTTTATGCAAAACAGTAAGTCCTGATACTTCACACAGAATCTACCAAATACCTAGACTGAACCAAAAAAGGAATCAAGATAAAACAGTAACTCTTCCACCATAATGAATTTATGACAAAGGGGACCATAAAGCACTTCAGGAGAGTTTTTTGAGTTACAGAGAGAATGAGAACTATCAAGAGGGGAACATAAAGCAGTTCAAGAAAGTTTCTTGCATTATAGAGAGAATGAGAATTATGAAGAGGGACACAATAGAAAGTACCTTATATCGAAGAGAACATAATGTCTGTTTATAAGGGTTGCACCCTCAATCTGCCTAAGGCTCAAAATGCATCTTGCAGTTCTCGGTTCTTATAAAATCCTAAACAAGTCCAAGCCCTCGAAGCTACAGTGTAGACATAGATGAGGGTTATACATATGCAAATGCTTGGAAAAAATAATTCCCGAGCTATCGCTAAACATCAAATATAAATTATTCCAACTCAAATTAAATCAAAACCAGACTAACTTCATACAATACAAGATTACTAATTGAGTTTAACGACTACCAAAACTGAGAGTCAACCTTGAAAGGAATTGAGATAAAAATGAAATTCTGACACCATAGCAATGTACAATGGAGGGGATCATTTAGAACCAAGCTGATGCAAGATAAACGAGAAGAATGGATGCAAAGAGATCACCGAGCTCATTCAACAGAATTACCTCAATTAAATGCAAGAAATTTCTAAAATATAATTTTATGCTGGCTAAGAATTTAATCAAAACTGCAAAATTAATTCCTTCAAATTTTTAAATAAATAAGACAAAATAATTAAGAAATTACTGATTCAAATTAGGGCAAAATGCGTTTTCAATAAGTCATAATAGGGGAATCAAGATAAGAAATCTCACAAAAAATAACCAATGACGATTTAAATTGTTCTCAATAATAAAAGTTCACACAGCAAAGCAATTTTGAGCAAATCCAAAATGACAAAAATTTGCAGTGATTGAATAACCGGAGCAAAGCTCGCTGAAATTCTTACCTTGACTAGGTGGAATAACAAAGCCTAATATGTAATTCCCCTAAATTAATTATGGATTCAGGTGATCAGGAGATGGAGGCAGAGCTTTCTGATCATTCAAGTAAGATGCGAATGACACGAGTTGAACGGGGTTGGGCGCTAATGGATTAGCCGCACAACACAACTGGCTTACAATGTCATGTAAGGATGGGGGCAACAGGAACAACTACAGATGGAGCGAACAAATGACCCCAACGTGAGCTAGGCTCGAATCTAGGGTCGCGATCGCATGTAGGCAATGCGATTATAGGAGATTACTCGATTGGAGAGTTCAAGCAGAAGACTTGGTGAGGTCCACTCTGAGTGAGTTGGCGCGTCACTGAGAACAACATAGTTTTGCAACATGTCCTATGCAATTGCAAGACATGGAGGACACAAAAGAAGCAAGTATATGAGGATACAATGAGATCCAACAAAGGTAAGCATTGCAAGCAAGGTGATTTATTAATTGATGCTGCTTACACTTTCTTGCGATATTTATTTCTCATTTTATTCTTTCATGTATACTCACTTATCTACTTTAGCATTCTCATTTCTTTAATATTTATTTTATTTGTATATTTCCTCTTTATAGTCCAGCATTCAACATTATATATCATTACTGGTCTTGCTACTATTTTATAATATTACTTTTAAGTTAGAGTGCAATTTTTCTATCACATAATATACCAGATGTATTTTTCACTTTATTCATCTTGCTTAGATTTTGCTAATTACATCACTATCTATTTCACTATCATTTTATATGATTGATCTAAGATATCTAAAATGCTTACTCTTCCTAATTATTTGATTACCAATTACAATATTACCAGCACAAGTACTTTTTTATTGACCAAAACTATACTACATATAGTAAGTTGACCAAGCACAAACAAAATTAGTACTGTGATACCCTAGTATCATGACATCATCTAAGTCCACATTTGTAAGCAGGAAAACACTAACCCAGCTTCCTAACTATTTTCCAATTTTCAATGACGAATTTTTTCCAGGTCGCATTGAAAACTAAGATCACTACGGCCCAAGAAAGAAGTGAGTTGAGTACAAGCAAGTGAGGGTTTACAGGTCCCCGCAGCTTTCTTAATTGCCTCAATATCAAGAAAATTTGGTTCATTTAGTTTTAAAATGTTTTTTTGTAACCGCCCCCTAATTCATTTCTTTCGATGAAGAGGATGGATCTACCTTCTTTTATTTCTCCAAATCTAACATCCAATCCGAACTGTATCATTTATAAAAATAGGAACTGAATATTATGGCAAGAAACAATTTGATTCAAAGGTAGAAGAAGCACAAGAAATTGCGCAATTTATAGATTCGACAGTAATAGTCCCCCAGATTCAAAGTAATAATGAAAATGACTGATCCAATAGCAGATTCCGCAATTACAATTTTAGAAGTGTATCTCTGAAAAAAACTCCACCATCAATTCAAAGCTCGCGATCACTTCATCGCTATCTTCAGTCCACGTCCACATCAAATAAAACTATTTTCCTGAACTTTGATAAAGGGGAAAATGATATGCATGTCAATATCCCGATGTCGATATACATCAAGCTAGAAAAATCTGCCCTTTTGTTTCAATGTCACAAAATAGAAAAAGGAAAAGAGAGGTTTCCAATTCATCAAAATCAGAAGCTTTTTCTACATCCATATGATCAACTAACATAGATTGATACTAATCTTGGTTGGCCTTTCACCCCTAGCCCCAATTCATCCCTGTATTTTATAACACACGCCTCTAAGGCCTATTAAAGGTGTCTCTTATTTATTAAAGATCAACCTCTCACCCAAAGTCTCTAGAAACTACTCAAATGGGAACTCATACTTACTAAATTTGATGTCGAGTTCGTGCCCAGGCTTGTTCTAGCAGATTTTGTAGCAGATCACGCAACATCGAAGGAGCCTCTCAAAAAAGTTCAAATTCCTTGAAGCTTGCTCTTAATTAGAAGGGCTTGGCTTCTTCCAATTCAAAATAAGAAGACGTTTTTTTAGAATAAGAATCAAATGAGGCACAGGTCTTTCTGTATTTAGAGGACAATAAAGGCAAAGACATCTTGCAGTAGCTTCAATCTTCAGAATGTACTGCAACAAAAACAAAAGTTTATTAAAATTTGATTTTATAAGAAGCTTCATTTAGTTTCTCGCTGAAGAAGGCAACATGGTAGTTCTCTTGAGATAATACACCACTTATGCCAACTCCTAAAAAATCACGTGAAATGTCAAAGACCTTTAAAAGTCTAAAACCTTAAGATTGGATCTCCAGTCATTTTAGTCTGTATTTCTTTGAAGGCTTTAACAATAGACTTCATCCATTCAAATGCCTTCAAATGTATAAGTAATCAGGCCATGAAGATGATAAACCCACAAATAAAACAATACTAGAAAGTCGCAAACCCATGGAAGCTACACACAATATAAATATTTTGGGGAACTGGCTAACTAATAATGGCGCTCACCTTTGCATTGTTAGCGAACACACCCTCAGCAGACAGTATAAAGCCTAGGAATACAACTCAATTAGTCATAAAACTTCTTTAAATTCACATAAAGACTCATTCTTTAGATGTTGGTAAATCTGAACAAAATGTATCAAGCGATCTTCCCTAGTTCTGCTATAGATTAGAATGTTATCGAAGTAGATCACGATAAAGATGCTAATGGATAGTCATAAAACATGGGTAAGAGCATTGAATAGCTCAAAGGGCAAGACTAAACACTCATAGAGATCATCCTTCATCTTGAAGACTGACTTTCATTCATCTTCAGAATTAATATTAATTTGATAGTCACTCTTAAGATCAATCTTTGATAAGACAGTGACTCTGGTCATCATATCCAATAATGTCAACACGGAAAATGAGAAAACAATATTTGATGATAATTTTATTAATGGCACAACTATCCAAGCATATCCTTAAGCATCCCTCTTTCTTCAAAGTGAAAAGCACTCGAACAATGCAAGGACTTAAGCTCTCTCAAATGAATCTCTTCTGAAGTAGGTCTTTGAACTTCAAGGTTACCAATCGTACCATCCATACAATCTAATTTGGCCACAATATCTACGAATGCTTTTTGAAGTCCAAGAACGATACTGTGGTTAGTTTGAGGACATCAATGAGATATTCAAAACCAAAATGAGTACACATGCAATACAAAAAAATTGAATATGATCTAAACACTGTTGATGCAAATGCAAGAAATTTTCAAAAAGTAATTTTGTGATGGCTAAGAAGTAAATCAAACTTGCAAAATTAATCACTTCAGTTTTTTAAGCAAATCAAATCCAAGGTAATTAAGAAATTATAAATTTAGATTAGGGCAAAGTTACATTTTCAATAAGTGAGAATCAGGAAATAAGGATAAGAAATCTCACAGGAAATAAGGCAAAGTTACATTTTCATGCAGCGAAGCAATTTCAAGCAAAACCAAGGTAATAGAGAAATCCAACGTAATCGAAAAACTAGAGCAAATGCTCACCAAAGTTCGTGCCTTGACCAAATAGAACAGTAAACCCATTACGTAATTTTCCCTAATTAATTAGAGATTGTGGTCACCTGGTGAAAGCAAAGCTCGCAGATTGGTCCGATGCGCGTGAGAGATGTGCTAAAAGTGGTCGGGGGCAGATGAATTAGCCGCGCAACGCGGCTAGCCGGCAAGGTCGCATGAGGGGGCGACGAGGTCAGCAGCAAGCCAAGTGGACACATAGGCCGAGCATGGGCATAACTCGAACATGGGCTAGCAATCGCGCACGAGCAACACAATCAACAGGAGATGGTTTGACTTTTGAGTTTGAAAGGGAGACTCAGAAAGGTCTGTTGCACTCGTAGGGTGAATTAGGAAAGTGAACCTGTCACAAACAACGATGCAATCCCACAACGTCTTTTATGTGATTGCAAGATCAAGAGGCTATAAGCGGGGCAAGCTAAAGGGACGAGTGCAGGCCCAACTTAGGCTTGGACTTCAGTTTCAAGGTTGTAAGTAAACTGTCATGAGAATACAATGCAATATGATAAAGGCAATTGTCGTAGGTGAGGTGATTTCCAGAGATTTGCATGCTTCGAAGTAGTGCGTGTATAGTTGAGAAACAAGTGAAGTGTCGATCATAGTAAATGCTAAAAGAGAGTAAAAGCGGAAGAAATCGTTCTAAATGGGATGACCTTGAGCAGATAGATGAAGCTTAGGAATTCTCGCACAAGATCCCAGTCATTCCCTATCGAGGATATCGATTCAATCAAGGATTAGACAATATCTAAGGAAAAAGAAAATTTTGTTAACTTAGCATTTTGAAGAAAATGATAACACAGAGGCATCAATGTAAACTTTCATACAAACTAATTCTATAAAAAATACATCATACTATACGATGCACAACTGAGGAAATACTAACCATCACATTTAATACAGCACATATACTAGAAAATATAACTTAAACAAAATTACAGGAAATAAAATCAACCCAAAATGAAATATCACCTCAATTAAATCAACAAAATAAAGGGAATACTCAAATAGCCAAATCTACAATCCATCAGTATCCATGCTTCCCACACTAGTCTCAACACAATCAACAATTTGTTGCAATCATTTTTCCAAATCTATCCTGACCACAAGTCGATCAAGATACAATGTGGTCATATATCAATCATCGACGACAAAATCTGTAAAAAATGAATTGATGATCGATGAAGGTATCCCCACCACATAGGATAATAATTAAAGCTATCTCTATCTCCTATTATACTATTAAAACTGGAACAAAACTGTTGAAATTAAGTCTTTCTATTTTTATACTCAAAATTTTATTAATTCTTTTTAATTTTGCCTTTTAAATTTTCTTTAATTATGGATTAGATTGCAAACTATTAATTAAAGAGAAGATAAGTAGGAGGATATGAAGCACTGATACATCGTGGAGCCTGACGTATCCGTATCGTATCTGTATCGGATACCGATACTCCCCGATACTCTACCGATATGTATTCGATATGCCACGTGACGTATCAATTTTTATTTTTATTTTTTAAAAATCCGATACTCCCCCGATACTTGCCTGATACTTTTCGATACTTTTAATTAAAGAAAAAAATATTAAAACAGTTGGTCTGACCTACACGATAAAAAATAAAAAAATATATTATACATAAAACACAACTCATACATAAACTCAAATAATAAGATTAAGAGATATACTGAACTCACATAATTAGGATTGCAAAATACTTAATGCACACTAGTATTTCGGCAATATAAAAAGAATTTGGTATTCGTAAGCAACTGTATTATCTAGTTTTTCAATATCAATCATACTATTTTTGTTTTTGTTAGACATTGATCATTTTTTTTTACTTTAATCAAGCTTATATTATGAAAACGATAGAACTTTGATCTTTGTTATTTTTTTTATTTATTTAGTTAAGACTTAGAGAGAGGAGAGCATATTAAATTATTTTCTTACATCTAAATTATTAACCCACTTCTTTTTTCCCTTACATCTAAATTATTTTTGTTTAATTTCAAATCATTTTAACCTCATTTCAGCCCAATTTATTTTATTTTTTTATCAAAATTTACTTTAGATTTAAAATATACTACAGCTAAATTATTTATATGCTAATTAAAAATAGAATACATGATTAAATGAGCTTAGTTAGCAATAAATGCAGTTATTTCAGTAATTTAAAACTAGGTTGTTACAACTCTCCCATCCTCATAAAATGTTCGTACTCGAATTTTCACTAACCAGAACAGATGACTCATAACTACTGTACTATTCTAATACTTTAATTTTTACTTTTCAACCTAGGATATCCTACTATGGTTCTACAAATTTATGCTTTACCTTTGATATTTTTATTTTAATGTGCAATCATAAAACTAATATTGAAAATTTAAATGAATAAAAATTAAAGTATTGTTTAAAATATATATATTTATGTTTATTCATACTTTAATTTTGTGCAGCATACAGCACGAGTAATTACTAGTAAACAAAATGACAATATTCAAGTGAGTCACAAGAAAAGGAACCTTAAATCTGAAAAAGTATTAAAGGTTGATTTACAAAAGTTGTACTGTGTAATATAGGTTTTAAAAATTTAATGTTTGATATAATGTTTTGTTAAAGTATTATTTTTAGCCTATGAATGGATTATTTTTATAGTTGTTTGTAACTCAAAATATAATTTAAAATTTATTAAAACTAATTTGGATTTAAAATAAATAAATTTGGACATAAGTATAAGGATTTAAAAGAAGAAGAAAGTTTTTCTCTCCCTCTCCGGTTTATCTTCTATGTCTATTTTTCTGTTCACCGCAAGACTTCAAAATGACATACAAGAGATAGGCAACAGTTATAAGTTGTTCAATAAATTAAATTTCTAAATTAATGAATTAATTTGATTTATATGTTATATTGTGATGTGAATGAAAAGCAAATTTAATTGGATGATTGTTTTACAATTAAATTCATGCTTACATCATGCATAGAATATCATATTTCATAAATTAACAATTCAATTTGACTAATTACATAACTGAGAATTTGTTATGTATATGTTGACGTAGGATGTGGGAATCCCAGGAAACACCAAAGAGAAAGAGAGAGTTCCGGAAGACGGCGACGTGCAAATGGGTGAGCCTGTTAATAGAGGCTCAGGGGGAAGGTTCTGTCCAAGGCAACCAGAAAAGCACACAGAGATTTAAGGTAGTTCAGGGAGGAAATCCCCTACGTCCACCGATCGGTCAGCGAAGAGGTTTCACTAAGTGGGAAAAGTAACCCTAAAACAGGGTTTATACAGTGCTTTGTTATGAAAAAGAAGAGGAGGAAGAAGAGGGACCGAGAGAACTTCCCAGTTGGGGCTCTGTTACAAAAGAATGAGAGAGCTGGGAATCCTTGAGAGTCCCTCTGCCCTTCCTTGTTGTTTCTTGTTTTTCTCCCTCTGTGGCCGTTTGTTTGGCTGGGACTGTTCAATGGTTTTTATAGCCGTTGACACGCGTAGCTCCACCCTGGTTTCCCGGAGGAAAGGTGATGGGTGAGCTCCGAGCGCCGTTCGCCTGTCACTGGAGAAGTCCGCAGCTGTACGAGGAAGATGATATTCTTTAATGCTGGTACT
>KZ451950.1:10664243-10751000 GCA_002786265.1 Apostasia shenzhenica
CTGGCTCTGGCCACCAGTTCTGGGTAACTCCGAGGTTTTGCCAACTGTAGGGATTTGGACAGGTCCCCTACCTTGAGCCCTCTTCGGAAGTTATGCATGGCCACTGCGGGCTCTACATCCTCGGCTTCGGCCGCAGCGGCGAAGAAGCGGTTGGTGTAATCCCGAAGGTTCTCCCTCTCGCCTTGCTTAATGTTGGCGAGGACCATGTCTGACACGACCATACGGGTCCGCCCTATGAAACGGGCGATCAACTCCCATTTCAGATGCTCATAGGAGGTGATGTGACCTCGGGGCAGCTTGATAAACCAGCTGAATGCTGCCCCTTTCAATGTGTTGGCTAGGAGGTGACACCTGGTGGCCTCATCCGGCCGGCGATATCGGACGGCGGCCTCAAACCCCTGCACATGTTCACGGGGGTCTGTCGCACCTTTGTAGACCTCCAATCTGGGTGGCCGGAAGTCCTCTGGGACGGGGGCCAGACGGATGGCGTCGGAAAATGGGGCATTTCCGTCCATCGGCCCAAAGAAAGGATCAGGTCCGTGCTGAGGAGCCTGAGCACCGGGAAAGAGGGGGTCTCTTCCAGCTAAGAATGGAGGGAAAGCAGGTGGGAGAAAAGCAGGTTGTGGTAGTGGACAAGGTGGAAGGGGGTTTTGGTGAACCTCCTGGAAACGAACAGGGCGTATGGGAGGTCTGGAAGAACCAGAAGATGGGATGGAAAGTGGCGCAGCTCGGGGCGGTGGTGCAAGGACCTCGGCCACCGCGGGGATCGGAAGGACCGGAGCCGGGGCCGCCGCTGGCGCCGGAATCACCTCTGGAATCACCGCAACCGGTGGAGGTGCAGGGACCGCCGGCACCGGCGGGCAAGGTACAGGGAGAGGAAGTACAGCACAGACCGGCTGAGTCTGTCTGAGGATGACGGCCTGTTGCGCCGTGAGGCCGGTGACCATGTCGGTGAGGTTTGCGAGCATCCCCTGGAGCTCCGAGACATGGGTGCCTCTGGAGGAGGAGGCAGATCCGGCGCGTCGCCGGGAAGTGGAGGTTGACGCTCCGTCGTCCGACGCCCGGGTAGAGGGTTCCCCTATTTGCACATTGCGGGCAGCAGAGTTAGTTTTGCGCGTTCTCGCCACCATCTTTTCCAGGTCTCAATGAAAGCACCAGAAGATGTTGACGTAGGATGTGGGAATCCCATGAAACACCAAAGAGAAAGAGAGGATTCCGGAAGACGGCGGCGCGCAAATGGGTGAGCCTATTAATAGAGGCTCAGGGGGAAGGTTCTGTCCAAGGCAACCAGAAAAGCACACAGAGATTTAAGGTGGTTCAGGGAGGAAATCCCCTACGTCCACCGATCGGTCAGCGAAGAGGTTTCACTAAGTGGGAAAAGTAACCCTAAAACAGGGTTTATACAGTGCTTTGTTATGAAAAAGAAGAGGAGGAAGAAGAGGGTACCGAGAGAACTTCCAGTTGGGGCTCTATTACAAAAGAATGAGAGAGCTGGGACCAATCCTTGAGAGGTCATCCCTCTGCCCCCTTCCTCCTTGTTGTTTCCTTGTTTTTTTTCCTCTAGTGGCCGTTTGTTTGGCTGGGACTGTTTCAATGATTTTAATAGCCGTTGACACGCGTAGCTCCACCCTGGTTTCCCGGAGGAAAGGTGATGGGTGAGCTCCGAGCGCCGTTCGCCTGTCACTGGAGAAGTCCGCAGCTGTACGAGGAAGATGATATTCTTTTAATGCTGGTACTTTTATGAGAAAGAGCCGTCTGTACGGAAATCGGCGGGGCTTAGGTGAAGCTGATTGTGACAGGCGTTACTTCGTATCCTCGGGTCCGAGGTTATGAAGATCTATTCCTGGATCGTCGTGGACGATGGTTGGTCTATCCCTCGTGCCCGAGGTTTGACCTGGGTCAATAATCCTGCAAAACTGGAAGCTGAGTCAGCAAATCAATCAATCAAGTACAGACCCGTCAGGCGCCACGCGTTCGGCCAGGATGCAGCGCAGGAACCACGTGTTTAACAGTATATTAGATGATTATCAAATAATTTATATTCATTACATATAAAGTTGATGATTAAGCGAATAATAAAAGCATAATGATCTGTAATTAATGAGTTATTGAGTTATTTACCAAATTAAAAGGTAAGTAAAAACTTGTGGACTTAGAACAACTAAGTGAAATTAATATCTTTGAAGTTTGACAATGAACTAAAAAAGGTTTTTTGTCGCGTTTATATCCCTACCTTTGCTCAAGCTATATGATATGATAACCTGCCAAATTCAGGGATGGTTGCCAAGATATGTAAAAAACCTGCCAAATTCGGGATGGTTGTGTAAATGACACTCCTTCATTTGCGATATATTCTAAGAAACTATGACCCAAAAGATAAATTGAATAAAAACTAAAAAGAATTACAACGTATAATTATTTGAATGTCTATTTAAAGTGATTACCTATCGTTCATAGCTATAAATTACTATGTTTATATATTATTGCTATTGTTGAAAAAGAATAATGTATGTATGCAAATATTTTTGTTCAGTAAGTTAATGCTTATTGCCTAATCAGTCCTGAGTTCAGTGGACTACTGCTTTTATTGACAGGTACTGATGGTGAAAAGAACACACAAAGGGATGATGAGCACTGTTACCATGATTACAGGAGAACTGCTACTACTCAATCTCCTAGTAGTACTAGGAGTATTGTTGAACAGGAAATAATTGGATCAAGTAGCGACTGGTATAGCTGAAAAATTGGAGATTACTCCCAAGCAAACACAGCCAATTTAGGTTCAAGGTGGGGAGGCTTATATGGAAAAAGTAATAGACCTATTTCAAATAATAAGGCCTGAGCATTTTGAAG
The DNA here is from genome assembly GCA_002786265.1 of Apostasia shenzhenica. Taxonomy (NCBI): domain Eukaryota; kingdom Viridiplantae; phylum Streptophyta; class Magnoliopsida; order Asparagales; family Orchidaceae; genus Apostasia; species Apostasia shenzhenica. The sequence goes on from KZ451950.1 coordinate 10,667,097, forward strand.
GCACCACTAATCTAATGGCAGTAAAAAAATGAAATGGCAAAATGCCCATAAGACTGAAAGTATCTTTAGCTGCTACTATTATAGATAGTATGACAAATAATTGGTGGACTGAACAGCGTATACTTTTCTTTAGTGGTAGACTTATAAAAACTATCACTTGCGAAAAAAAATTGGTAACTTTTCGTGAAAAATATGTACTAATATTTGCTTGCAATAAATTCAGAAAAAAATTAAGCCATTTGGTATAATGAGATATAACAGTGATAGAATATGAAATAAAATTCACTATTATTGCAGAAAATTTGCCCCGGCACTTTACCAGATGAAGAGAAGTGTCGTCTATTTCACACAAGATTGTGACCTTCGATTTACGCAGTTGTATCATTTCAACATGTGTATTCTAAATTAATAGAAACAACAGTAGTAGTGGAGTAGGATCAGTTGGAGCGGCAAGCTAGGGAAAGCGAAAAGCTATGGAATCTAAAGCTTATCAAAAACTAACACCAAAGAGGTCCAGCTCTGATAGAACTACTGCATTTGCAAGTACTAATTGCAGTTCTGCAAGACCAAGATGTCAAACTTGCAAAAAACTTCACGGGAGAGTGCGTCAAGGTAGGGAAAGAATTTGTTATAATTGTAGTAAAGTCCGTCGCCTCTCTAGAGTATGCCCAAAGAAGTTGATAGCTAAAGGTAAGGGTGAGGAATCAGTTCCAGCTTCTATGGCTTCCACTTTTAAGGTGGAGCTTTACGTACATTAGGACAAGGGTATGGCACTGCTATTAAAATTGATGAACAAGGTACTCAGCTTCATGTTTATGCAGACACACCGGGAGGCTCAGGAGTCACCAGATGTTGTAGCAGGTAAGCTCATTCTGAATAATTCACCTTTAATTGTACTGTTTAATTATGCTGCATAACACTTTTATTTCTGAAACTATTATACAAAACTTGCAATTAGAAACACTTCCACTAAATGATGTACATTATGTTGCACTACCTATAGGTATAACTATAAGAGTGAAACTATATGTAGAAGCAAAAATTAAGATTAAAAATCGAGAGTTCCAGGCAAAATTAATTGTTGTACGTATAACTGAGTTTGATGTGATATTGGAAATAAATTGGTTATCTAAATATCAAATAATTATTAATTATCGAAAAAAAAAAGATAAAAGTTCATGTTCCTGAATCCTCAGATATAGTGTATTACTGTTATGAGAAGAAAATTGCGTTAGTTTCAACCATTCAAGCACATCAATTGATTAGGAAGGAATGTGTAGCATATTTGGCTATGATAACGAATGCTAAATCAGAGCCACTTAAAATATAAGCTATACCAGTAACAAAGGAGTACCTAGAAAGATAAGAGTTTTCAACAGAACTCACACCAAGGATAAAACCCATTTTTAAAGCTTTTTATCTAATGACAATCGCTGAGTTATAAAAACTAAAGACTCAGTTAGAGGAACTATTAGATAAGGGTTATATTCATCCAAGTATTTCGTCATAGAATGCATTAGTATTGTTTGTAAAGAAATAAGATGGTAGTCTATGGCTATGCATAAATTACTGTGAATTGAATCGAGTAACAATTAAGAACAAGTATCTATTACCCAGAATTGATGATCTATTTGATCAATTACAAGAAGCTTCTATATTCTCCAAGATTGATCTAAAATCAGGATATTACCAATTGAAAATAAAAGAAAACAGATATTTCTAAAATAGCAATTAGAATCAGGTACAGGCATTATGAATACTTAATAATGTCGTTTGGGTTAACGAATGCTCCTACAATATTCATGAACTTAATGAACGAGTATTTCAACCCTATCTTGATCAGCTTGTTATAGTCTTTAAAGATGACATATTAATATATCCAAAGAACTATGAAGAACATCCAAAGCATTTACATTTGGTATTACAAAAGTTAAGGGAGAAAAAACTGTATGCAAAATTTTCAAAATATAAATTTTAGTTATTTATTGTGAACTTTTTGGGACATATTATTAGTGCAAAATAAATATCTGTTGATTCGTAGAAAGTATCTAGTGTAACTGAAATAAAAAGTTTCTTAGAAATGACTAGCTATTATCATAAATTTATAAAAAACTTTTCACATATTGCATTACCAGTTACAAGACTAATACAAAAGACAGTTAAATTTGATTAGAATGCAAACTATGAAGCTAGTTTTCAAAAATTAAACGAATATCTTATTTCAACTCCAGTGTTAGCTTTATTAAAGGATAGTGATGGGTTCAAATCTATAGTGATACGTCATTCCAAGGGCTAGGTTGTGTTCTTATGCAACATGGCATGATCATGACTTATATTTTACGACAGCTACGACTATATGAAAAAAACTATCCAATACATAACTTGGAATTGGCAGTAATTATTTTTGCACTTAAAATCTCGTTACACTACTTACAAGGAGAAAAGTGTGAAGTGCATACAAATCATCAAAGTTTGAAGTATATCTTTATCCAAAAAGAGTTAAATCCGAAACAAAGATGTTGGCTTGAATTAATTAAAGACTATAATCTAGAAATTATGTATCAACCACGTAAGGCCAATATAGTAGGCGATGCCTTAAGTAGAAAACCTAATTTAAGTATGATAGCTTTGTAAAGAGATGAACAATTAATGGTACTTGAGATGGAATAATTATCTCTGAATAGGATTAAAGGTGAAAGTCAGATATTCTTGTGTCAATTAATAGTTAAACTTGAATGGCTTCAACTTGTAATAGAAGGTCAGAATAAAGACTCGTTTATTCAAAGACTATCAAGAAAGTTGAAGAAAAAAAAATAGAATAATTTCAACATCGATAATAAAGGATTATGTGTTATTACAAGACGCTCATGGGACAAAATACACTATTCATCCAGGTATAAATAAAATATATTATGATTTGAAATAAATGTTATAGTGGTCTGGTATAAAGATAGATGTAGCTGAAGCTGTCAGTAAATGTATGTCATGTTAACAAGTTAATGGTGAATATTAGCAACTCCAAAGTCTACTTCAATAATTGCCTATTTTCATGTGGAAATAGGAAAAAGTGTCCATAAATTTTGTAGTTGGGTTTCCTAGATTACAGTAAGGATGATGTTATTTGGGTGATTATTGATAGATTAAGTAAATTAGTCCATTTTTTACTAATCAGAGCTACCAATTTCACTAATAAATTAGCTAAAGTTTACGTAAATCAGATTGTAAAATTGCATGGAATACTATTTGCTATTGTATTAGATCAAGATCAGTTTAGTGGGGTTCGGGAAAGAAATTAGCAGCGATTTGAATAGGAGAAGAGTCACTGACGATGATTAATTGATCTGATCGAGTACGGGCGAAGTACGGACAAAGCGCAAACGGCGCGCGGGCGCGGGGGAGAGAGGCACAGGCGGGCGCGAGGGGAGGCGCAGGCGGGCGCGAGGGGAGGCGCAGGCGGCGCTCGCTGGGCGGGGTAGAGGTCTAACCACCTCAACTCTCCGTTTCTGGCATGCTCATTTTCTTATTTTCTTTCTCCTTCAGTGCACAAGTGAAGTGCATTTTCTTGCTCGTCAAGTTCGGAATGGATCTGAGGTTGACCATTTGGTTGCTTTTTCCGATTCCTCCTACAATCCATGCAGGTTCGAATCCTGTCCCCGCCTAAGCACGCTTTAGAGTCAACTAGGGATCTTTCTTTCTTTAAAAAGATACAAGCCCTCGTTGACTCGTCGCACTGCAAACATAAGCTCCTTCTTGGGTTGGCCTTGAGGTACAGGCGTCCGCATTCATGAGCTGTAGTGTCCCCATTTGAGCCGGAGACTCTCTATTTTCCTTCTCCTGGATCATTGCGCTAAAAGCGGATCTCTTGGAGCAGTCTCGCATCCAGTGCGCTCCCCCTGTAAGCCATGCACTAAACAAGACCAGATTCTCTCCATCTAGGATTCTCGGTCTGGAAGAAAGAATACTTGTGCCTATCTTTTTTATCAGTGCACAAGTGAAGTGCATTTTCTTGCTCGTCAAGTTCGGAATGGATCTGAGGTTGACCATTTGGCTGCTTTTTCCGATTCCTCGTACAATCCATGAGGGATGGATTCTTTAGCATTCTTAAAAAAATAAGAAGAATGAAGGGGAAGAGTTTCATACTGTAGGGGAAGGCGGGTTTGATCCTATCATCTGTTATTTTAGTTGAAAATGGCATCAAATTGAGGAGCTTTATCCGTTGACTCACACTAATGAATAATGAACTGTGGAATTTGTCCCCCTCCAAACCAAATTATGCTAAATTCCTATATTCCTTCACTCAACCTATTTTCCATGGTACCCGCTCATTGATGGAATTGATGCGTGGAATGCTAAACCCAAGAGAGTGATACCAGCAAGTCGGGCAAGAGAGCTAGGAGTAGTTAGTATAAATTTCTCAATAAATAAGTTCGAACTAGTCATTAATGGTCGGCAACATAGGAATTATGGAGGGTTCTGGGCAGGTAGGTTTGATGCTAGCTTTGTTGCTAAAGCACATGCCACCAAGGAGGAGAATATGATAACGGATTCCCATACAAGAAGATCACTGCAAGGAAGGGTAGATAAAGATTCTCAGCTGTTTGCGCACCTGAATCAGAAGCAGTACAATAACAATAGAAAAAGAAAGCAAGGAATTTACTTTGGAGAGCCCTTCTTGGAAGTTTTTCCATTTTTCCCGCTAAATGATTAGCTACAAAAGAATTTTTTTTTAGTAAACGTGTCACGTCTGATTACTCCTTTTTAAAATTTTTTGATGGATAAAATTCGATTCGGTGGGATCTTTAACTCACATTTTTTCCAACAATCGGATTTTCGTAGAAGTTTTTTAATGATATAAAGTGAACAATCAAAACTTTTATAAAAATAATTCTTTTTTTGAAATTTGAATTTGAGAGAAGAGGCAGGCAGGGAAGCTGAGGATGTGATGTCCTTCTGTTCTCTAATCTAATAGCTACTCTTTCTTTCTCTCCATACTCGAAACCTTCCGTCACTTCCTTCTTTCTTAGGGCGCGCTGGCGGGTGCGCGTGAGGGCGGGCAGGAGCGCGGGCGTAGGCAGGCGCGCGCGCGCGGGTGCGCAGGCTGGCGCGGGTGGGAGCAAGCGGGCGCTGCGAGACGGCGGGGTGGGAGCAAGCGGACGCGCGGACGGGCGCGGTGGGAGCAAGCGGGAGCGCGGGCTGGTGGGCGCCCGGGCAGGCGCGCGTGCGGGCGCATGAGCGCAGGCGGACGCGGGTAGGTGCGCGTGCGGGCGCAGGCAGGCGCGCACGGGCGTAGACGGGCGCATGCTGGCCGGCGCGCGGCGCGGCGCCAGCGACGGCGCGGCGCCGGGCACGCAGGTGGGCGCAGGCGGGCATGCGTACAAGAGCGCGGGCAGGCGCCCGGTCAGGCGCGCGGGCGAGTTGGACGAGTCTGGCGGAATTACACGGCGCTGCAAGCGGAGCAAGCTTCAGAAGTAGGTGAATGCGCAAAGATTTTTTTTTTTTTGAAAAGTGGATAACTAGGCTAATTTGAGGATTCTCTTCAAAAGCTAACCCTACCATTTCCTTCACCAGAATATCGACCCCTTAACGCGAGTCTATGCTCTGAGAAAACTCAAACATAATTTCATTCATCAAATGCTATCCTTTTACAATGCAAGGCGACCTCTTTATATAGAGAGATCCCATGTAAAAATTTGAAAATACAATATTAAATGCATAAAATAAAATACAAAATAAATAAAAACAAATATGGAACTAATACTATTACAATAAAATAAAATCAGCTTCAAATGTGGTGAGTCTCCAAATCTTCAAGATATGCTCTGAATCAAATCAAATCAAATCTAAATAAAACTAATATGAAAATCTCTAATAACTCTAATTAATTTTAATTTGAATTTTGATTCAGTACATAACGTCATCCTAGCCATCCAATTCGATGCTGATCTGTGTCCCCGCCACCAAGGCTACTATTAGTCAATTAATGTCCCCTGGTCAATCACGTAGTCAACTAACCTTTGAAAACTTCCTAAATCAATTTTGAATAAATTCAAACATTACTCAATCTACTCAAAAATGAACTGACACCATTCCAAATGTGTCTCAAGTGCTCAAACACACATCCAACCATATTCTAATAACCAAAATCAATCAACCACACATTTGTTGTTAAAACAAAATTTATAGCAATTCCATAAACGTAAAAAAGAAAATTTGGTATTTACTTCAATCTCATTCATCTTCACATTGTGATCCTCGTAAGGCTTAAACATGAGATAATCTTGTCTTCAATCCAAAATTATAAAGCATAAAACTTTATTCATCTTCAACTTGATCACGACGATAAAAGTAGGGATAATAAACTTGCGCAATCAAGTTACTAAATTACTAAATGAGCTTATTAATAACAATTAACTTAGACAACTTAACATCAAAATCTCACTATACCACGAGGGAGGAACAAACAAATATTAATTCTTGCAGGCATACAAAAATTAAATAAATGAACACTGCAGTTCAACTAGATTGAGGTACCCAAAAGTCTTTCACTAGTAAGCTAGATATCAAGTATATATTCATTTTGATTATGCATAGATTGAACGACCCAGCATTTTAAACACTATGGCTAAATTGCTGCACGTGAATGTAATAAGGAATCTTTCAAAAAAAAGAAAAGTAATAAGGAAGAGATCGCTTTGTTCACAATACCATACAAAATAGTCACTAGATAGCTTTAAAAGAAGCCAAAGTAATACCTCTTTACTCTTCAAACCAGCACAGGCGTGCAATGCAACATGATAAACTGTTAGCTTCCTATTAAAAAAACCCCTTCTATGAGCATATTCTGCAGTTGGGATGTTATACAATTCCTCCTCTGACACATTCATCATCAAATTTTCTCCACCATCACTTGATGTCTCAACGGAAGACCATCCTTTTGACTGCTTAACAAGCTCAATAATCTGACAAAATGATGTATTTACTTCACATGAAATAAAATGTTTAAACCAGTCAAGATTAGAGAACCATCTTATCACACACTTTTGCCAACGTCTCATCAGTAGTTGGTCTCTTGTTCTTAAAAGCAGCTATAAGTGCAGCATAGCAAAATTTGTTCAAGCCAAGACCAGCAGCAGTCATATCACGTACAATTGCATGTCTACAAGAATAGGAGATGCAAATTGTTGATTATTGCTATGCATTAAATTAATGTTAGCTACAAGTAACTTATTGGCACAATGCTACATGGATAGAAAAATGTTTAGGGCAGACAACAATTTTAACTGAAAATCTGCCAGAGGTAAGTTTCATGCCAGTTCCTTGCTGCTCATGATGTACCTCAACTCTTTGAATAAACATGTAGGCCATGTTTGTTTACCAGTTTAAAATTAATCTGGTTTAATTTTAAATAAATATATCACATCACACATAAAATTTAATATTAAAAATTAATTTTATTTCATATCTTACACACATTATTAAAATAATAACTAACTTATATCACATCTCTCATATATCCCAACATAATAACTAACTTTATATCACATCGCTCACACATCACAACATAATAACTAACTTTACTTAACATCATTCACATTTTTCAATAAAAATTTTTTTTATTCAAGTTTAATTTTAACCTTATAAACAAACAGACCGTAAGGGTATAAACAGTGATTTGACAACATAAACAATAAAGAAACAAAAAAATATATTATTTCCAATGCGTAGGATATGATTAAAAAACAAACATTTCAAAATATAATGTTGGTTCATTTGAACCATATATACCTATCTCTAGAATTAATCTTATCTTATTAAGAATAGTACTTTAAGCTATTTAAAATAGGCTTTTCCCCTTTTTTTACCCTTATTTAGCTATCTTACTTTCAATTTTACTATTATGAAGTATAGCCATCTGTAAAGAGAAAAAAGAGAGCAATTAGTAGACATATGCTTATCTTTATCCACATTAAATCTTTTCCATTCATGCCACATGAAATATATAAATTACAATTTGGTAGCTTTTTTTTTTCTTTATCTTGCATTCTAATCATTTTTTAATATCTTAATCATTTTTCTTTTAATTTCAGATTCTTTTAGTTTTATTTCAACCCAACTTATTTTAAATTCAGAATTTACTATAATAACTTGAATGTTGGCTAATTAAAAATATAATATACTATTAAATGAGTTTAATTAGCAATAAATATAATTATTAGTTTAAAATGGGGTATTAAAACTTTCTCCTCACAAAATTTTGTCCCCAAAGTTTTGTACTAAGCGGAGAAGAATATGCTATGATAATGGTTCAATTGCATTCTGTACTTTAATTTCATTTATTATCAATTTACGTAGATAGTACTAAACACTCTATCTCAAGCTGGAGGATATCATGAAGTCCTAGCTTCTCACAAAAATAGTCAACACTAATAATTCTCAAAGACTTTGTTAAAAAATTAGCTAACTAATCATTAGAACTAACAAAGCACATAATAACTTCCCTAGCTTGGACTTTCTCCATGATGAAATGACAAACAATCTTTATATGCTTTGTTCTCTCATTAAAGATAGTTTTGGAGGCAATGTGCATGGCAACCTACTTACCATAGTACAACTTCAAAAACTTAGATTAACAAAATCCTAGCTCTTGCATCGATTGTCAAAGCCACAAAAGTTCACATGTCATAAGCACCATTAATCTATACTCCACCTCAGGGGCCTCAACACTAAATTTTGCTACCACATTTTACTTCTTACTTTTCTAAGAAAATAGATTACATTCTAATAGGATACAATAGCTTGATGTAAATCTCTTATCTATCAGAGGAGCTTCCTAATCAGCATATGTGCATTTCATCACCTGAAAGTGGCAACAATCACGATACAAAAGCCCTTCCAAAAGCTGCCTCTCTTCCGCTAAAACCATAGCTCTAATACCGTAGGAGGCATAGCCAGGGGACCGGTGAAACCATAGCTCTAATACTCTAATACCATGTGAGTGTGAATGAACCAGTCAAAACTCTCCACCTTAACAATGATATACAAACAAGGTATATATATTTACATATAAGTCCCAATAATTCTTCCATGATCACATTTAGGACTTGTTTGGATGAATGGTTATTCTTTGGAAAGAGATAGAGAGAATATATTCGTTTAGAAGTTTAATGAAAAATAAGATTCTTTTTATATTAGGACGTGTGTAAGATGTGAAATAAAGTTATTAGAATTTGTAACAAATTCACAATATTATTTGAGAGATCTGAGATACATGAAATGTAATGAGACTTCCATTGAGACAAATATGTAAAATACTTCCTTAAGGTGAACATCAACAAAGGAGATGTTCAATGCTCAGTTAATTCCGCTAAATCTATCATCACCTTTTCATTCTATTTGGTACATAATATTTTGCCTATCATGTATGTATCCTACCAAGATTCGGGTTAAGAAAACGAGTAATTTTGGGTATAACTTTTTTAAGTTGAGAAAATGGAGTGAGCGCTTGAAACCTAAAAAAGGATCACATTAGAAGTATGAAGAGCATCAAAGATCCGAGAAAAGGGCTTTCTTTGCAAGGAGTCCAAAAGAAAAGTCAATCCATTTTTGGGTTTTATTCACGTGATGTGTTTATATATGAAACTATTAATTATATGCAAACAATTTGATGTCTTAATGGACAATTCACCCATTCATCAGACATCCTAATGTTTTAGGTGATCCTGTTAAATAATTAGCATCCACTATACAACATGAAAAACCTCAAAAGACACCATATCCTACAGTTAATTTCTTCAGACCCCAGAAAGAATCTAGCATATAAGCTTAAATGGTAATAAGTACAGAACCTTAATTAAATACCATACACTTGATCTGTTCTCCCAGTGGCTGCACAGGCATTTAAGAGGCAAATATAAGTTTCTCCTTTCAGTTTGACCTTATTGTTCTTCATCTCCTCCAAAAGCTTCACATAACATAATTTTTAGACATGTCAGTCATACATGAAAGCCTACATGTCTAAACCGGATATCTTGAAGCTGCCATAAATCAAAAGGAATATCAAATAGAAACCGGCAAATCCCTTACCTTAATTGCTGCGTCAGAATTCTTGGTTTTCCCACAAGCAGAGATCAAGAAGTTATACAGGTTGACCTGCGTTAGAATAGTAAAATCAGATACAATGTCAAGGGAACAAAAGGGATGAGGGGATGCGAATTCTGACATCAGGCGGCAAGCCCATAGATTTCATCTCGTCCCGAAAGAAGAACGCGTCCTGGAGGCGGTTGCTCTTCATTGCTCCAACTATAAGCAAGTGGAAGGTATCCCTAAGCGGCTGGACGGCGTCAAGAATCATATCATCGTAAACATCCCTTAGCAAGTTCCCCCTGAATCAGCATTTCCCCACGGAGATTAATAAGTAGAAGAAGGGGCAGTCGGGTGGAAGAGGTGAAGGAAAGGGGAAAAGATAAAGAAACAAAATCTCGCCTTCGCTGGGCGATGAGGGAACCGATGACGGTGTTGTACTCAGAGACATTGTTGGCATAGTTTCTCCGCGCGTACTCCGCCGAGTCCACTGAGTACCAGCGAAAACCCGGCAGAAACCGGCGGCCATGCCCTGCAAGACGCCAATTTTTACAAAATTACGACAATAAATGCTCTAGAAAAACAAGTATCTAGCTTTGGTTTAGTAGATCGATATACCTGACAGATTTTTGAGAAAGCTCATGGGAATTCGCTGAGAAAGAGCGAGATTCAACTCTGTCTTTCTCCTTCTTCTTGCACGCAGGGAAGAAGTTCGACTGCGGGAGTGGCACGGAGGCTGCCTTTTCGGCGGAACTTGCGCCCTCAGTAGTCAGTAGCCATCAAGGGCAACGAGGGTATAATAATGGATTTCTCAGCTACATAAATTTTTGAAATAAAATTAATTATTAAAATTTATTTAAAATATAAAAAAAAAATTTAATTTTTAATACTAATTTTTCAATGTTGTGTTATTTATAAAAAATAATTATTTAATTTAATGATATTTATAAATAATTTTTTATAAAATAATTAATAAAAAATAATACCTACATAAAAATTATATAACGTAGCCTCAAGATGGGAACGGACCAAACTCTCATTTAATCAGGATGAAGGAGAACCACCGGAGTGAAGACGGCCCACAGCTCTAGAGCTGGAGCCCGTTCTGCTTCGCAGCTTCGCAGAGCGACGGAGTCCAGCAGCCGCCCGCGCATTTCATCAAAGGATGCCAATGCTTATCCACGGAGCTCTCTCCGCTTCCCTCTTCTTTCACCGAGCCATAAGCCCAATGGCGATGGCTTCACTTGGCCGCGCTTCCGTCTTCCCTTCACTCTGCGTCTGCTGTAGCCGTTCCTTCTCTATCCTTCCCCAAACTTTACTCTTCTCTTCGTCGGCTTCCCCTTTCTCATCCCTCGCTGCTTCCTGCAAGGAATCCAAGCCGCCCATCGCTGCCCTGCTTGAAGTCGGCGGTGTCAAGATCACTAGAGACGGTAATTTTGTCTAATAATTCGAAAAATCTCGGTTGTTTGTTACTGTCCGCTGATGGGTTCTTATGAGTTTTCGGCGTCGGGCTTGGTGTTCCTGGGGACTATTGTTTTAGATGTTGTGAGGGATAGCGATCCCACTAACAATGTTACGGATGTGATATTCTCCAAGCTGGGGATGCATCTTCACCGGAGGGACAATCATCCAATTGGTATTTTGAAGAATGCTATCTACGAGTACTTTGATCAGAACTTCTCCGGGAAGTTCGTGAAGTTTGATGACCTTTGCCCCATTGTTTCTGTTAAAGAGGTAACTTAATTTAGATAAGTTGTTCGTCGTTTCCAGAGTTTTGGCTTTCTGGCTATTCTTTGTATGTGAGATGAAATTATCTCTGAACTGCTTGATTCATGAGCACTTGTCCTAAATTGCTTGGGACATTGATACAAATCAGTCATCATGAAAAGATTATCCAACTTGGTAAAATCATTGTTTAAGACTCCAAAAATTGCACCAAAAAAAGATAAAGAATGCTGATGTCAAGTTTGTTTACAGGTTTATTCTTCGCAGAAATAAGCTCCTAAACTTAATTGTTTCTATAACTTCGAACTTAAATATTGATAACTAATCCAATCAATTTGATGACAAATCTACTAACAAATAGATTAACAAACTAATTCTATTGTTCGAGTTCTGTTTACTCTGGAAATAAATAGTAGTTTCTTCACTTTTTTGTATTTTTCTGTCAATCATCCCTTATAGCAGTTCCCCAACTTTTCGGGATTGGTTTTATGAATTTGGTCATGCAATTCAGTGTGGAGTTTTGTTCTAGCAAACTTTCTTCCTGCCATTTTAGTAATTTTATCTTCTCAACTTAATTGTGCATCTTGTCTTCTTGTTGAAGACGGTAAAACCAAGTGGTTGCATTTGGCCTGCAAATGAGCCACAGGGCCTACGTTGCTTGATTGTATTGTCCTGCACAATAGTCAGACAATTAAAAATAATTTAGCCCAACTTTTCAAATTTGTCCGACCCAACTCTACACATTGATATAATAAAGGGCTGGGCTTGCATATTATAACTTCATGTCATGATTAGACTAAAAATGTCTTAGTTACTGCAGTTCAACGTGAAGGGGTATCTATTTGTGGGCAAACGATGATTTCTAATTTAATGGGTCATTATAGAATTGCCCTTAGAATTTAACTTTAGATGGATGGCCTAGTTTCTGGATTACAAGTAAAACAAATGTAAAACAAATGTAAATAATCAACTGCTTTTTTAATGATTAAATTCAGAAATGGTAAGAATTTTAATTTCACCATCATATCAGTGGATCTCTGAATCTTATTGCTTGATAAGCATTTATTTTCTTATACTGGGCAGTTTGAGGACACCCAAGAAAGAGAATTGCAAAGATGGTTGTCTGCCATTTCATGTCATTCTGGTGATGGAAATATATTCTTTTTGCAGAACTTTGATGATGTTTTGGTCCCTGATAATCACGTAAGCAGGAGCTATAATGATACATACTATGTTGATAAGGAAACAGTTTTGAGATGCCATACTAGTGCACATCAGGCAACGCTGTTGAAAAAGGGACATTCACATTTTCTTGTTACTGGGGATGTATATCGAAGGGACTCCATCGACTTAACTCATTATCCTGTATTCCACCAGGTTTTCGTCCACATTTTCCAAGAGGACATTGTTTCTACCAGAAAATGCTATACTTACTCTTTGTTTTAACTGTGTAAGTAATGCTTTAAGCAGATGGAAGGGTTTCGTGTCTTCACTTCTGATGAATGGGTTGATTCTTGCTTAGATGGAACATCTTATGCAGCTATGGATTTAAAGAAAACTCTTGAGGGTTTGACAAAGAAATTATTTGGTAAGTTGTTATGTAGGCATAACTAAGACTTCAATTTGCCACTACTCATTTCATTAATCTGCCAATGCCTTTGCTGGAAATTTGTAGGAGATGTAGAGGTGCGCTGGGTTGATACATATTTTCCATTCACAAATCCATCTTATGAACTGGAGATATATTTTCAGGTTTCTCATGCACTAAACTTCTCTACTAAATGTGAGTTTCTGTTTGCTGGGATATGTATAGGTGGCATAGAGATGGTAAAAATAGGATTTCCTATGTAGATCATTTTTGTTGATTATGCAAGAGCTTATCTGGAAGGCAATTAATCATGCTCCTATGTAGACCAAAGTCACTTTTTATAATCATAAGTCACTTTTCAGTCTACCCTTCCTCACTTCAAAATTGTGACCTAGATACCATCACATTACACACAAAGGCCTTGTTTCCCTTTTCTTATCCTCAATAGGTTCTAACATACCTTCTCTATACTACAATTATCTGTAATGTCCACTATAGTATGACCACTCATCTATTACACATATTGTAACAGCATGCGGTGATCAGTTGGAGAAAATAAGAAAATGGATATATATTGTGTATGAAATAGGACAATTCTTGAACTACTGTTTTATTGTTACTTTTGAAACTTATTTGAATGACTGTGAGACTTGATTTTATAAGCTGTAATTCATGACAGCCTGCAATCCTTCACCATCTTCTTCCTTTGTTTGGTGGCACTGGTTTGAAACTTCTAAACTCTTACATATTTTTTTAATCCTAATTTAACATTTTGATCTATCAAAAAAAAAAAACACTTTGCTTCCTGTTATACTTAATTTAGATTATCCAGGCTTATAGCAGCTGATTGCGTTTTTTGAATTTATATAGTATTGGTGCTTTTACTTTATCCATCAATATGCATTTCCTAACCAGAAATGTAATAAAAAATAGATGGGAAATACAACATTTTTTCACTGTAATGTTTTACTGAAATTGTGCCTAGTAGAAATTTAGTCAACCTGTACTTATCATCATTATATTTTTATCTAAGATACTGGTTGTGTCTAGGACTTTTACAGCACCACCATTCTGATTGCTTGGTTTTGAGTTAGGAAAAGTGGATGGAAGTGTTGGGATGTGGAGTGACTGAGCAGGAGATATTGAAAAGAAGTGGAAAAGTCGATTCTGTTGCTTGGGCCTTTGGTCTTGGGCTGGAGCGGCTTGCTATGGTTCTTTTTGATATACCAGATATTCGGTTGTTCTGGTCAACTGATCACAGGTTTACCTCTCAGGTATTTTTGGTTTGATGTTTCAATTTGGTTCACTCTAATTGTGGCTTCTGACAACTATTCATGTGGAGACATTATTATGGAGTTCACATTTTGAGCAAGCTAGCATGAATAGCATTTCATGCTAGTTTTGAATTACTTTTCATGCTATTATGGATACTGCAGCATGGACAGGCATTCCTTGCCATGCGGGGCCGTGAGCTATTGAATTATGGTTTGTTAATCAGCTTCACTGAAGTATCATTTCCAAGGTTGTTCAGCATAAGTCTTTAGGACATTGTCCTAAACTGCTGCTGTACTGGGGATCCATGCAAAATTTATTTGTGATAGTTCTAAGGGGGCGTTTGGTTCAATGTTATCTTGATGTGATGTTATGTTATTTAGAGAAAATAATTGTTTGGTTTAATGACATCTATAAATAATCTTCTATAAGACTATAAAATTATTAGTCAAAAGATAACATCTAGATGTCATGACATCTAGATTACATAACATAACACTAAGATAACAACGAACCAAACGCCCTCTAAATATTTTGATCCCATTAATTTTTTCAAAGTATAATGAGGTGGTATGGACAGATTCAACAGAGTAGAAAATATACATCAAGGTTATATAATAGTATTGTTGCGAAAGAAACAATAACAAAAAGGAAGGCATGATAAAAACAATTTACATATTGTACAAATGGTTTAAGTCAGTCAGATTAACAAATACCACAAATTGCATTGGACATGGATGATAAGCAGTAATGGTTTGTATAAGTGGCATAACATTGTTTGGATAAGGCTATTCATGATGCATATAGCAAAAGAATTTGGTGGTAATGTAGATGAGTTTTAGGGCATTCATATGTAATATGGTTCCAGGTGATAGGAATGGTTCCTTTCAGGAATAAATTTCGTTCATACCCATTTTTCTTTCTTTATACTGGCTTTTAGTTTTTTGAGCTTTGTTTATATTTCTTTCGTTAAAAGACTAACCTTGCTTCTCATTTTAGTTTTCTGCGGGAAAGCTTGGTGTAAAATTCAAGCCATTTTCAAAGGTATGAAACATATACTGTCCAATGCAAAGTGGCAATGCCATCTGAAATTTAGGTGCTATTTCCATACATTCTTATATCGGGTTGTCATATTTCTTGAATGGACAATGTGTAATTGTGTAGTCATGACACAGATTTAGAACTGCTTTACAGGTATATTTTGTACTTCCGTTTGTTGTTTACCTCCTCAATTTCCACTAGGTCTAGCGATTACATTCAAATCTTAAAACTTACTCGATAATTGCTTGAATCTTACTCAATTCAAAATCAACTCAGTCTCTCTTGTGAATTGAAGTTAATTCATTCAAAATAAACTCGAATAGCTCAAAATGAAATCGATTTATATTGTATTATGTGCATACAAGGGTACTTATTTAAGATATTATTTATGTAAATTGAGGCAGGATGGTCATCACAAATTGGTCCTAACTTTCAAAATCATTCATTTAGGTCCCTCGGGTCAGTTTTGCACTGCTATCAGGTCTCTGAAGTTGCTTCTCATCATTTTGCTTGGTTCTTTTTGGACAGAAAATTTCTTAGTAGAAAATGATTAAAAAAATATTTTTAAGACCAAAATACCCTTCTCCTTGCTAACTCCTGATCTCTTTCAATCTCTCTCTTAATACCAGAAGTGATCGTCGGTCGGAGATTTCACAGGTGATCACTAATTGTTTGTTTGTAAAGTTTAAATTTAACAAGGGTAAAATTAAACTTGAATAGAGATTTTTTTTATTAAAAGTTGTGAATGATGTGAAATAAAGTTAATTATTATGTTGAAATATGTGAGGGATGTGATATAAAGTTAGTTATTATGTTGGGATATGTGAGGGGTGTGATATAAGTTAGTTATTATTTTTGTAATGTGTGTAGAATGTGAAATAAAGTTAATTTTTAATATTAAGTTTTATGTGTGATGTGATATGCTTGTTTAAAATTAAATCAGGTTAATTTTAAATTGTCAAATAAATAGGGGCTAAAGTTCACAAGACCTTGCTAACAGAGTATTTGGAGCTCCTGATCTCTCTCTCAATCTCTCTCCCACTCTCTATGTCACTCTCTCACCCCCTTTCTCTCTCTTTTTTTCTCACCAGTTACCTCTCCTTTTTTGTCTCACCACCATACGTATAAGTCTCACTCAATGATGTCTTCGATCGCCATGACCTCCTTTCCCTCTCTCTCTCTCTCTCTACTTCTCTTTCTCTCTCAATCTCTTAATCTCTCTATTCAAATAGCTCACTCCCTTTACACCTCTTTACCTAATGCTCTTGATCTTTCTCTATATCTCTCTTGATCTTTGTCTCCTCAATCTCCAGTGTCAAGCCATAAGTAAAATGGTCAAGCTAGCAACTCGTTGCTAGCTGCAGCGTAGGCAATAATAGTTTGCACGTGGGATTCCTAGGTGGCGACCACCATAAGCGCCAAGCAAAGGTTTTGGGTGGAAGAAAGTAGGAAGCAGTTTAAGAGAGGAGGTGACAAGCTTCATCGCAACCAACAAAACTAGCAGTGGATTCCTGAGAAGGAGGTTGTAATCTCACTTGTCTTCTTTCTTTTTTTCTCTTTTGCCATTGCTAGAGGAGGCATCAAGTTTGGTGCCCTGGCGGCGGTGAGATTAAAGAGTGGTGGTGAGAGATTAAAGAGAGAGGGAGACGGAGTGAGATAGGGAGAGAGGTTGGCATCTCTTCCCCAATACAAAACCTTCCATTTCTCTCTACTTTTTCACTCTCACTCAACATCTTTTTTCTCACTCTTTCACCCTTTCTTTTAGTCTTTCTTAAAATCTTACATCCTACTGGTAGGTCAGTGGCAACTTAGGAGAGGGGATGATAGGGGAAATTGAGAGAGAGTGAGAGAGGCCCAGTGTTGGAAAACAATAAGGAAAAAGAATAAGGGGCATGGCTAAAAATAAAGAGGGTAAGATGGTAACAACTCCGTCTACATTGAGATGTAAAAACAATGCAAAGCCGACCTGCAAGACTTAAATCGAGGATTTTATAAATTTGGGATTAGTTTGCAATGACCCAAGGTCACAGTTACAATTTACCCTATTATTGAATATAATGTATAGAAATAGATTTACTATAATATTTGTAATATACGTATAATTTGTAAGATGCATGTTTGATTTAAGAAATAAGGTTGTAATTAAGCTTGATTCACTGGAAAATCAACTATAATCAAGTTCGATACAAAACTAAACTTCAATGTCAAATTGAGACAAATTCGCTTAAACTCATTTCGATGCTAATCTTACTTTTTATAGCAATGTCAAACTAATTCTTAGTGTGTATTCCTACATGAGAAATTTAGTATTATGTACGATGTAAATTATGTCGTTATGATGAATTTATGAAGGAATTTAGCCTGTTTATTGTCATGAACCCTTGTCTTCCTATCCTTGTTGCAGTATCCTCCATGTTACAAGGATATGAGTTTCTGGATCAGCGAGTCATTCACCGAGAATAATCTATGTGAAGTTGTTCGAGAAATAGCTGGAGATCTTGTAGAGGAGGTATGTATAAGAGTGTATTATTTTCATCTTAGCAACTTTGGCTCTTATTTATAGATTGCCAACCCACACATGAAATAACACAACAATACAATTATACAATTATGACTATAAGCATGTAAAGAACCACACTTGAAATGAAAACAACTCTTTTAACATTAAAATATTTGTAAATTACTAAAAGGCCCATATAGTTTGACTCTAATGAACAAATCCACAATTTTTGAAATCTTTCACTTGCATTCTTATAGTTTAAATGTTATTATCCTTGTCTTTCTATACTTTTCATGTTATATATTACCGAAAATATAAGAATGCCCTTAAAATATATCTTACCATCTCTCTCTCTCTTCAACTCTTTCTTTCGGCTCAATATAGCATAACTGATAACCGTGCAAATCCGGCTCCCTCTTCTCTTTCTTTGCTCTCCTCTCTATCTAAACTTTTTTTATCCCTTACTGCTGTCACTACCTAAAGGTAGATCTACTGCCGATGAAGGATAACCACCATCCCTCTCCGTTTGTTCCCTTGTTGTTGTCGCCCCAAGCTAGACCTATCGATGTCGTTGCCATTTTCTCAAGCCAGATGCACAGTCCTCTCTCTCTCTTACCTCCCTCCCTTCCCCCGTTGCGACTACCCCGACCAAATCTGCTGCGGCTGGATGATACCCAACATCAATCCTCATTGTTGTTGACCTTGCCTAGATCCACTTGGGTCTCCGCACACCACTTCAACACTCCTCCCCCACCCCCCCCCCCCACCCCCCCACCCCCCAATCACGGGCGTCTCTCTCAGGGGAGAGTGAGACCGGTTATGCTATATTGAGCCGAAAGAAAGAGTTGAAGAGAGAGAGAGAGATGGTAAGATATATTTTAAGGGCATTCTTATATTTTTGGCTCCCTCTTCTCTTTTTTTGCCCCCCTTTCTATCTGAACCCTTTTTATCCCTCACTTTTGCCACCACCCAAGGGTAGATCTACTACCAACGAAGGATAACCCCCATCTCTCTCTGTCTCTTCTCTTACTATTGTCTCCCCAAGCTAGATCTACCGATGTCATTGCCCTTTGATAGTCCTCTTTCTCTCTCTCTCTCACCTACCCCCCCCCCGACCCGATTGCCACTACCCCGACCAAATCTATTACTGTTGGATAATATCCAACATCAATCCTCATTGTTGCTGACCCTACCTAGATCCGCTTGAGTTTTCGCACAACACTTCAACACTCTTGCTAAATAATATGCAATGAATGGGTTTTCGATATGTTGCTAGTGTCTGCACACCGCATGCTCAACACTCTCTAGAAATGTTTGGTATATCATTGCATATTTTCTTGTTGAATAGTGGGGATCTAGTTTATTGAACTTTCAAAACTTTTGGGACCTAAATGTATGGCTTTTAAAGACGTGGACTGGTTCATTAGTATTGTCAAGCTACAAGAACCAAATTACAGAATTGCTTAATTTCTCTTACATGTTTGAACTTGTTCAATCCAAATTACATGTACTTAAAAATATTCTACAATGAATGTATATACCATCAGTCTGTCTTCTCTTTCGTTTTGCAGTTTCATTAAAAACTCTCAAAACATATATAAAAAAAAAGAACTCTCAAAACATGTTTTTTCTACATTCCGCATTTTGATTTCCTTTTCTTATTATTTGAAAGAAAAAAGAAAGCAGTTGATTGTTAACTCGTCACTTTTTATAGGTATGCTTGATTGATATTTTCCCTAAAGAGAAGGGAATGACTAGCCACTGCTACAGAATTGCTTACAGGTCCATGGAACGTTCACTAACAGATGAGGAGATAAATCAGCTCCAGGTTTGGACAATTGCACACAGACGTATTAATTTGGCTTATTTACATATTTTACCTTCAGTACTCACATCTCATATCTTAGAGATCACAACAATTTAAAAAAAAAAAAACCAATTTAACTCTCTTACATTCATTCTCACCTTTTCTTTTTTAATACACTTGGATATGATAGTGTTGTACACATGAGAATGCTAATAAGTATAAGGTTTTTAGCTAATAAATACCCGCTCATTTGTTAATTGGCCTCCCCTTCCCCTTTATCGCCCTCATAATTTAGTATCAAAGCTGACAGTTCAGCTCAGATCAAATGTGAGATTGCGGGTGGGTCTTTGCCATTTTGTACTATGGCTTTTTTCCAAAAAAAATGGACATCTCATAGTAGCCATTAGTAGCGAGAGATGCTAATAATACACTTGATGGGTGGCCCGTTGAAGCAAGAGAGTATTCAATATGGTGGATTCTTATACGGAGATTTATTTTTTTGTGCATATGAAAACATTTAGAAAATTATTCACTTTAGTTGTTCATATGTTGTGGTGATTAAACGAAAGTGGGAGGCCCCTACTCATAAGCATGAGCTCTTAAATTAATGAGATTCACTCACTTGCATATTTAATCTCGTCTTTGTCTCCACTGACATGGAACACTATCTTCACAACAACAACAACAACCACCAAGCCTTAATCCCACTAGGTGGGATCGGCTACATGAATCCTTTGTTTTCATTGCGCTCTATCAATTATCAAATTCTTATCTAAGTCTAAGTAACTAAGATCACTTCTTATAGTTTCTTCACAACATTGAAAAAAAAGGGTGTGCAAAAAACAAGATTATCTTTTTGTAAATATTGAGATTTAAATATTTAACTTGTAAATGAGATAGTTTCATTGCCATTTTTTTTTTTTAAATGTTAGTCCTAATCTATGTTTTGGTCTTGTTGCCTTTTATTCATGTTGTTTGCAGTTTGAGGTTAGAGAGGCTGTGCAGAGCAAGTTAAAAGTCACCTTGAGATAAATAACTTGTATGGATTATAAATGCTGTTATTATTTATAAATTAAGGGAGCGTTTGGTTCAATATTATCTTGATGTTATGTCATGCTATTTAAAGAAAGTAATTATTTGATTTAATGATATCTATAAATAATTTTCAATTAAATTATAAAATTATTAGTTAAAAAATGATATTTAAATATCATAACATTTAAATTATATAACATAACATCAAGATAACAATAAACTAAATGACTCTTAAATTATTTCTTCGTGATTCAAGTGCAAGTACTTTTGTAACATTATTTTAGTCCTAAGCATAAATTTTTCGTGTATTTCTAACAAGATATTTTAGCTCTTTTTTTGATTTCTAAAGCACTTTCTGAAGACATTTGCTTACACATAATGGTAAACTTTAATTTTTATTTTTATTAGTGGTGCGTCTCAAAGCCAATTAAATTTGTGTTAAAGTAAAATTTTTATGATTGTATTTTTATATATGAGTTTCCTACATGATGTGTTATAAAGATATATAGTTTTTATGATATAAGACTTGAAATAGAATTAGTTAGCATATTGAAATATATATATATATATATATAGTAGGAAAAATTAAATTAATTATTTATTTTAAAAATTATGTTTAAAGGGATAATTACCTACGTATCACATAAATCTTTATGTATTATATTATACACACTTTCTTCACAATTTATAGTATAAATTTTATGAAGAAAATATGTGGTGTAATATAAAAAAATTTGTGTGGCATGTAGATAATTGTCTCTTAATTTAAAATATTAATTTAAAGGGAAACATACCTACATAATATTTCACTTTACCTTATCTATATATTAACTTTTTATTTTTAAAATAAAATAATAGATACATTTTATATATTTTTAAATATTATGTAAAATATATCATATTTATTAGTATTACAAAGAGTTTGAGAAATTTTTAAAAAATATGAAAGATGTCATGTATTCTTTAAATATTATTTTATTCTATATAAAAATAGGTAAAATATTTAAAACTCGAAACTCACTTTTATTTTATTTGATTTAAACTAAACTTAATTTTTATATAATTTAAATTCAATTTATTTAAAATAAAATTAACTTATAATCAGCTCGATATTTGTATAATAATATATACAAGTTTTTGAGGTGTAAATTAATATATTATTTGTAAATAAATATATTATATAAATTATTTATTAAAAAATTTAAGATATATATATTAAAAAAATTTATGTATAAATACATAAATAATACTTTAAAATTTAAATAAAAAATTATATATAATATATATTAAGGGTAATTTCATTTAAATCCTTAAAATTTACTTACTTGAATACAGAAATTCACAAATCTCAAAACACACCATTCAGGTTCACAAAAAATATTACATAAAATATTGTGATCCTTCTGTGACAGAATCTGTTATGTATTGTAAAAATGACAAAAATACCTTTGATTAATCTATTAATTTTTAAGATATAACCAAGCGGCGTCTGCTTGCGCGCGAGGCCTCGCGTAGGCTGCTGCCTGCGTGTCGCCCCCTCGCGGGTGGCACACAAGGCCTCGCGCACGCAGCCCGCGCGTGGGCGCGCTGCAGCCTCCCACGAGCAGATTTTGAAGCGCATGGCCGCGCACAGGCCACCCCCGCCCGAACGGCGGCGCTCGGTGCCGCGCGCTATGGTGACCCGTGAGCTGACGCTTGCAAGCGGGGCCGCACGCGGTCGCCCGCACGCAAGGCATAGGCGAGCGGGGCCGCACGCTGCGGTGACCCGCACGCGGCGCAAACATATGAGCTTGAGGCGGCGCATTGCGGCCGCCTGCGACTGGATGCCGGCGGCTGCGCGCTTTCAGCCACCTATGCGCGAATGCCGGCGCGCGGGGCAGCTTACGGACGCCCGCATGCAAGGCGTCGGCGAGCGGGGCCGCACGCTGCGGTGACCCGCACGCGGCACGAACACACGAGCGCGAGGCGAGGCATTACGGCCGCTTGCGACTGGATGCCGGCGGGTACGCGCTTTCAGCCACCTATGCGCGAATGCCGGCGCGCGGGGCAGCTTACGAACGCCCGCATGCAAGGCGTCTGCGCACGAGCGGCACACTGCAGTGACCCGTGCAAGGATGCCACGCCCACGCGCTATTAGCCACCTGCACGCGGACGCCGGCGGTAGCGCGCTTGAGGCCGCACGCAGGCGACCCATGCGCGAACACACAGCGCACGAAAGGTAAAATCATAATTGAAAAAATATTTAATTTAATTTAATTTTACTTTTTTTTTATGAAATAATAGTATTTTAAACAAAAAATGACATAATTGAAAGATTTTTAAAAATAACTAAGACCCTAGTGAACTATATAATAATTATTATGAACTTGAACGGCATATTTTGACGTTTGTGGACCTGTATGACAAATTAAACAAACCGTAGGAGCTTAAATGAAATTACCCCTATATATTATATGTAAAATAAATATCTAAATCAAAAAATAAAATTAAACGTTAGGCTCAATTGAACTCGAAAATCGACTCAAATTTTAAGTAGACATCAAAATCAAAATATAAAATTAAAAATTAAACTCGATTCAATTTAAAAATTAACTTGAATTCAAATAGATTTTATCCGACTTAAATTAAACTCAACTTAAACACAAAACCTTCAAATGCAAGTCGAGCAAATTTGCTCAAACTCAACTCGTTATTAGCTCTAGGCCTACCTATTAAGTTAAATACATCTCACGTAATATTTAAAAATATAAAATGTATCTGACATTAATATTAATAAATGCAATATATCTCCCGCAACATATAAACTTACAATGCTTGCATGTTGTTACATTTAAAAAATAAAAAACTAATATATAAATAAAATAAAATGAAATATTATGCATGTAAATATCACTAATTTTAACTCTAACTTGTTGAGAGTTAAATATAGTTAAGAAATACCCCATAGAATGTCAACATTATTATATAAAAAAAAAATATTACATGCTTAAAACATGTAAAAATATTAAGATTTCTACTTAATCTCAATCTTATGACTACTTGAGAATATAACTGATGCTAAACTATTTCATACGAAAGTGAGATGTTGTAGGACCCTCTAAATTCTCCAGGCTAATGTACATTATGTACTTACCATCTCCATAATAAGCTGCTCTTCAGAAAACCGTAGGAATAAGCTCCTTGAGATAAAAGCTTCAATGGAAGCAAGAGGGTAAGTTACTAAACTGAAGGCATTAAAGCAATCCATTAAAAGAATAATTTCAGCCCTCATTTTATCGAGTTTAGATGGAGCACCATTCAACGTCCAATCACCAGGCGCTACATGTAAATTCCAGATGGGCCCAACCACACATAGCATCTAATGGGTCCCAACAATCGAGTACTGAACGGTACTCCGCCCAAAATCCAAAACCCAATAATTTCTTCATTGCTAGGCATAGAAGCTTCAATGAAACGAACGCCGGAATTTCATGACCTACCTTTCTAATTTTCATTCCTTGTATATCATCCGAGCAAGTCCAATCCCTTTCATTTTACTTTCGTCATCCCTTCATTACTATCGGACTAGGAATTTCAACATCGGTATCAGCAATTTATTGGTTGATCTATTCCCTAGTGCTTGAACTAATGAATAGGTGGGGTTGATGTCATAGAGCCAATGAAAATTAGTTCCAAAAGTTAATCTCTAAAACCAACAGCGATACTGCATATGAACTTTCCATACAGAGATCCTCATTCTAATGATTTGAAAAGTGCTTATACCGCATATCATAGTGTTACTTCGACGCGTTGTACTTACCTTGAGCTTGGATATTTGGAACATCTAAATTAAGTAAATAGCTGGTCACGGACTCACAAGTATAAGGTTAATAACAACAACAACAACAACAACAACAACCAAGCCTTAATCCCACTAGGTGAGATCGGCTACATGAATCCTTTGTTTCCATTGCGCTCTATCAGTTACCAAATTCTTATCTAAGTTTAAGTAACTAAGATCACTCCTTATACTTTCTTACCATATTTAAGTATAAGGTTAATAATAGCAGCAAATTAAAAAACAGTCAATCCCCCCTTCTTAGGTAACAATGAAGTGGATTATAGCAGTTGGCATGCAAATGAATTAGAGACATTGGTAGCAATAATAGATCAAATAATAAGTCATCACATTGGTAATAGCTCTCTTTCATAAGATCATATAATCTATTGGTGAATAGTATTGAGTCCCTCTAGTTTGCCTTTATGTGTAAGTAGATCCCTACTGCTTAAAAACAAAAATTGAGCCAAGGCCAAGCCAAGAGGAATTTGTTCAAAATTTTGGTTAGCTTACAGTTCCGAGATTCAAAACTTAACCATCATATTCTGATCAAGAAGTGAAACAAGTACAAATAAGAGGGCTCCATATAAACAATCGATAAGCTACAAACATATGTTTGAAGTAAAGTACTCTTCAATCGTTAGTTCTAATGAGAGACCACCTTATATTTCATGCACCTCAAATTAACATTAAAGTAAAACATTCGGGACTAGAAGTCATATATATATAAACACAAAAATGGATAGGTTATCAACTCATAGTCATAGAGGGTATTTTACAACAAAATTTCCATTAGAAATGGATAGAACATGAGCAATTGGAAGGGAGAAACCTATTTTACTGAGTCCTGACAATAAGGATATGTGCTTGTAGTTGAAGCTACATTCAGCATTTGCTTTGAGTAACAAAATCAAGGAGATAAAATGCTGGAGACATCATGCATTTCAAAAAAGCAAATGATAACTTGATCAAGATCCCAATTTTCATCTGCCAAGATTAAGTTGACGGCATCAACTAAGAGACTTCCAAAGAATGCTAACCATTACATATAATCTTGACCTTAATGAATTCAATAAAGACCTAATTGTTAAGTGCGCAAAGTAAAGTAGATCCTAGAACTGGTTTCAATTAAGATTCTTTAACGCATTCAGATATAATAATTTTCTCCATTTTTTGACTCAATGAAGACTCAAAATTTGTTGGACTTAATGAGCCTCAAATTTAATCTATAACTTAGATCCCTACTTTAAGACCAATTTTAATCTGGACATTTACCAGACAAAGGGAAACAACCTTGCATAATATGCATAAGGAAGAAGGATTTTCATTAGCAGTTGATATTGAAAAGCTGCGGCAAAAGGGCCCCAAAAATGGTATAGAAAGCTTGTCGAGGAAGTACCTGGACGTGAAGTAGACTTGATGCTGTCAATTTGCTCATCCTACTTGATAGCAAACTTATTTGATCCCATCAATTAGAAGCTACCATTAACCAAGCAGATATTCAAGACTGTGGGATTGACGAAGGATCAAGTTCCCAGTAATCACGTAGTCCTTCATGTTCTTGATCAGTCAGACGAAAAGCTGGTATTTGATGTGAAAATTTCAAGCATTCATGCATGGGTATTTGTATTTTAGCATCTCTTGTGGTTTTAGGCTTAAAAAGACATTTATAGCCGTTCACCTTGATCAAGAGCCACACCTTCACAACAGAGCTGTCTCGCTGTATAATTTCAACAATATTGTACTTCACAGCTTCATTCATGTCAGAAGATGTCCAATTATGATTCCAGTTCTTAAATATAGCCCAAATCTCACCACTACTGGGGTAAATTTCATACTTGTTTTCACTGACTAATTTTGGAAGCACCAAATGAGAAAAGGACTCTGTTGAATCAAAATCCTCTGTCTCCTCTGTGACTTGGAATCTTCCGCAGCCAACAGGCAAGCCTTTGCCAAACCAAACTGTCTCTTCCTCTCTAAAAGGGCAGTACTCCAGCCATTTCACATGCAGTATGCCAGTTTCTACCAAATCAGCATTCTCTACCAATGCATAGTAATTAGGATAACCATCCTTTTCACTATAAAGAGCCCAAATCTGACCTCGTTTGAACTTATCTTTTGACTTCACTTCTTGAAAGTTGTAGAAATCTGAATCTGCAAACTCCTGATCGGCAGGAATAAAAGATGGTGGATCAGAGCAAGGGCATTCAACGTTCTCATCTTTGCTTTCAGCCTTTAGGTTAAAAGAATCCTGTTCCTTTCGAGCTATCAAATCTACATTGTAATCGTCTTTTGTTAAATGATCATATTCTGTCAAAACAGTATTCAGGCTAAGCTTTGAGGGCTTCTCCTGAGCTGCAGAATCGGAAAGATTTGCTTCACCAGACTTTGTGTACAAATCTTTGATAGTTTCAGGACTAACAGACCTTGACGTCTTCTCAAACTTTGCAGGCAATGCAGCTGGATCAAGTTCAAAAGAAGCCGATGGAATGCCTTCTTTTTCTCCACAAACTCTATAGTTAGGTATGCAGTGAGAGAATTTAAGCAAATCACCAGACGGTACAGTTATTATTCCGCTGTCTAATGCTCGAGCAAAAAGGTACATATATCCTTTTACCTTGACCAAATAATATACACTGATGTCATTGCCAAATTCAAGATTTGAAAGGACTTCTACAAATTCATAATCATAATCCTTTGGTCCACCAGCAGAGTTCCATGATACATCCCAGTCCTTAAAAAGGGCCCAAACCTCCCCCTTTTTAGGAGATATAGTATATGAATTTCTTCTGCCTTTCTCTGAATAAACCAGATGAGAAAACATCATCTGATCTTCGGCTATCCCTCTTTTTCCAAGCTTGAAGTTTCCACAAGAAACTGGTAATTTGGCATTGGCCCATGATCTCTCAGTTGCAGTCATAGGTTTGTACTCAAGCCATGCGTATTGTAGCTTGAACTTTGGGGAAAAAACTTTTAAAATCAAAGCATAGAACCTAGGCATCGCATCCCACACATTATCATATACAGCCCAGATCTGATTCACAGCAAATTTACTTGGGTCCCTATTCATGTCAAACTCATAAAATTGTGGATCAGGAAAAGAAAAGCACACAACTTCTGATGTTCTAGGTCTTGAATCAATACAAATGGAATTTGAATTTGTTCCAACATGTTCTTTATTTTTCTGGAAATTAACTTCCTTCTTTTCAGTAATTATTTCTCTCTCAATTGGCCTGTTTCGACTTTGCATACTATCTTCATTAGAAGAGCCAACTTTCTGCTGCACTTTGATCTCCCTTTCAGAAAGAGAAGATTTGTTGTCTTTCTTTTTCACATCATTTGCCATTTTAACTTTTCTTGAACTTAAAGATGTTACAGAATCATCAAGACCAGAATCATCTTCTTCACTTTCATCTTCTTTGTAAGTGACATTTTCCATGCCGCTAGTAGATCTTCGAGGATACCTACTGCCTGGAAGTTCACTATTCAGTGTTGTTGGGTCTCTAGGGAAATCACTGTAACTTGAATCACTATCATTGATATCAGAACCAGTACTTTTTCTCTTACGGCTTGCCTTAACAGAAGAAGTCCTCACTGCATGCCCTTTCTTATTTGCTTTGTGAAGTTTCACATTTTCAGATTTCACCTTTTTTCCAGCCAGATTATCCATACCAGATCCACCATCCCTATTCTCCTTGATAATTTCTGGTTTCAATGAAGAGTTGGAAGCAGTTTGTCCACCAAGATTATGAGAATTCTGAACTGGAACATTCTGCTGATCAAATGCTCGAAATTTCTTAAAGCACTTTTGACAAACAACCTCCTTATTTAGCAACTGCTGAAGATATTGGAACCTATAATTACAGTTTGTACACATAGTCCAGAATGTTTGAGATGACTGCTGCTGATTCTTTTGCTGCAGGCCAGCAAATTGTTTACGAGTATCATTCACGGAATAACAGGTATACTTCCAAGGATCAACAGAATTCTCTGAGGCCGGCTTCGATAGTGCAGTCATGTGCTTAGCTTTTCTTTTGACATCATAAATACGGCGTTTTGTTTGATCACTAAGTATTGTATAAGCTTCTCCAACCAACTTAAAGGCAGCTTCAGCACCTGCAAACTGGTTTTTGTCAGGGTGAAGCAAAAGAGCAAGCTTGCGGTACTGTTTCTTGACCAGATTTTCATCAGCTGTCCAATCTATCTGAAGAACTCCATAATAATCCTGCTCTCCTGCAATCAAGCTTCCAGCAGAGCAATGCACTTCACAAACAGTAAGCATCTGAGAAGCATTTTGAACTTCAGAGTAGAGATGCAACGCCCTGATAAGAAGCCTTTTTGCACCAAGAAAATCTTTGTTCTGCATCTTCTTCTCAGCAATTTCTGTGGCCCTAATGGCCTCTTCTTTGTTGCAATCCATTTCAATAAAATGCAGAAAAGTCACCTCAAATTAGACGCAAGGAATCACAAATCAAATGCCATCAGCATTAAAAGATGCAATGGTTTACTCAGACCATGCAAGCAGCAAAAGTGACCAAGGCTATCGAACAAAGAACCTGCATAAAACATTCAGCATAGGCTATTGTGAGCCCAAACAAGTGAATTCGAAGGCACAATGAAGTGGCTTCTGCCAGCCGAACACTTTATTTCAATGGAAAGAAGTCAAATCCAAAAAAAGGGCTTCAAGCCATTTTAAAGCTTTGTACAAAATGGATTGAGGGAAAGCGTTTCACTTATCCAAAACTACTTCAAGTTTTGAATCTGATTCTACTTAATCCGATGAAGCCGCTATCAAACAGACCGGAAATATTTACTAGTTGAAATAACATACAAAATATGACTTCAAATCAAACGATGGCAAACAAAAAATCAAATCCCAAAGACTGAAATCCCAATAAGACAGGAAATGTTACCCTTCCCCCACCCAGAGACATCGAAAGCAGCGAAAAGGACTGAGAAGGAAGCAAAAACTCAAAAATGATATAGAACTTTAAAGAAACTGACTGGCAAAAAGAGAACGGATCAAATCAAAAGTTGCTTAAACACTCAGCTGCACTTCTTAGCATCATGTCAACCCGACTGTCTCCAATGATCGCCAAAAGCGAAAATCCAGAAAGCTAACACACGGCAGTACAGTCGAATGGAAAAGGGATACGTCCAATAGCAGTACAAGCGGGACGAACTTCATAATGCTAGCTAGAAAATCAATGGAAACAGAGATACCTCGTGATCCGCGCTGAAACCAGACCCCCGATAAACCCTACACCGAGAGAGAGAGAGAGAGAGAGAGAGAGACGCCACAACAATGAGGAAGCGAGCGAGAGAGGGAAGGAAGGAGCAGAGAGGAAATCCGGAAGAGGTGGAATTTCGAGCCTTGGAGGGAAGCGAAAACTCAAGATGATGATGGAATGATGGAACGATGAAATCGAAATCAGTTTTCAAAATGAAGGGTTTTTGACCGAGTTTCAATAGGTTTATTGATTTTAATAAAAAAACTTTTTTAATAAAATTTTAATTATTTTAAACCACATTAAAAATAACTTTTTAAAATTCTTTTTTTAAGTATTATTTGATTTTATACTTAAAATCAAAATAATTCATTTATTATAAAAATTTTAAAAATAATATAAATTACATAATTTTTAATATAAAAATTTTATTTCATATCTCATATTATTTTCAATTGATCAACTTTATTTTACATATTATATAATTTTTAATATAACCAAATTTATAATTTTCATAAAACACATATATCAAGACAACACTTTAGTTATGTGAAATTATTAAGCTGGCATTTAATTCGATGCTATATTTATATTATATTATATTATCTAAATGTTATCTTTTGATTGATAATTCTAAATAAAATTTTTCAATAAATAATAAAATATAATATCAAGATAATATTAAATTAATTATATAATCGGAGACGTGTAGTTTCTTTTCTATAGCAAATGAATGCTAAAGTCCCATCAGATAGATGCCCTATTTAAGGTCATAATTCGTTCAGAGGAATAAAATAAAAAATTGGCGGAAGCATAACGATAGCATTAAAGCCAATACAAACTTGATAAACATCAAGAGCATGTATCATAGAATTCAATAATTTTGACGAGAAAAAAACATACCCAAATTCGATGAAGATGAAGCCATGATCTGAGACCAGAAAAAGCGATGTATAAAATTAGTTTCTCCCCGTTTATCCCAACATTCTTATGGTACGATGGTATGATGGAATTTCATGATCCTGATTTAAGGCAGGGAGAGGACTATTTATATATTTAGTGCATTAATCTAGTACATCCATCAAGTAATCAGCAATTAAATGTATGAGATCATCTAGCTATTAAATATTTCTGGCTACAAGATTAAATCTTAATTAAAGCTATCTAATTAATTCAATTAACTTTCATAATGGTTATGTAATTAATTTGAATTTTTCTTATAAAAAAGGGCCACTAAAGAATATTTTATAAAAATATTCTAACATTCTCCCACTTAGCCCGATTAGGTTTAATATCATAAATATTATGCGGGCAGGAATAGACAAATCTCTACTTAATATTCATGATTATCATAATTACCCAACAACAACAACTAAGCCTTAATCCCACTAGGTGGGGTCGGTTACATGAATTCTTTGTTTCCATTGCGCCCTATCAGTTGCCAAATTCTTATCTAAGTCTAAGTAACTAAGATCACTCATTCTAGTTTCTTGTCATATCTTCTTTGATCTCTCTCTTCCTTTTTGTACATGAGCAAAATCCAATAACTAAATTTTTTTAACTGGAACTTCAATCGGTCTACGATTTAGATGTTCAAACCCTAAACCCTAAGCCGACTTTCTCTAAATTTATCCTCAATTGGTGCAACACCAACTTTCTTTCGGATATACTCATTTCTCATTCTATTCTTTCGTGTATATCCACACATCCACCTTAACATCCTCGTTTTTGTAACATTTATTTTATTGGTATATTTTCTCTTTACAACCCAGCATTCTGCACCATATATCATCGCTGATCTTACAACAGTTTTATAAAATTTACCCTTGATTCATAATTATCCAATATAATATATTATTAAATACATGGCGGTTGTACATTATCTTTTATTCAACATACTTCCTTCTATATACCACAACATAAACAATTAATTATACTAGGTTTATAAATGATATATAATACTATAATAGTCTACAATAATGTTTTATAGAGACTTCCTTATTTATTTCAAAATATATAATGTGTATATTATCACAATAGAATAGAAAACATAATATATGTCAGAAACATGTCATAGAGCTCAAGAGTATTGTTTCAATTCATTATTAATCATAATTACAACCAAGGCCAATTCTAAGTATATGTTCTTTAAATGCCTTTAGTTGTAAGCCTTTAGTTAATGGACCAGCAATTATTCGATCTGTCCTAATATATTCAATAGATAGTCTTTATTTTTGAACATTCTCCTTAATGGCAAAATATTTTAATTCCACATATTTGGCACTTTTGAAATATTTATCATTTTTGGATAAGAATATTGTAGTGGAATTATCATAATAAATTTTCAGCAGCTTGGTAATGGTGTCGACAACCCTAATTCTTGAAATAAAATTCCACAATCATAATGTATGAATTGTAGTCTCAAAACATCTCACGAATACTGCCTCCATAGTGAATGAAGCAATAACAGATTCTTTTGCACTTTTCCATGATATTGCTCATTCTACTAATAGAAAGAAATAATCAAAAGTAGACTTTCTAACATCCAGCAAAATTTAAATTTGAATATTCAATTATTTCCAATTCACTGAATCTTTTATAAGTGAGCATATAATCTTTTGTTTCTTGTAGGCACCTCAATACTTTCTTTATAGCTTTTCAATGCTAAATTCCTAGATTACTTCGATATCTGTCAAACATACTAACTACAAAACTTATATCTGGTTCAATATAAGTTTGCAAATACATAAAACTACTAACAACAGAAGCATACAGAATTACTTCAATAGCCTTCTTTTCAACATCATTTTTATGACATTGCTAAAGACTGAACTTATCACCTTTCTGAATACGAATAATTCTGGGTGTTCATCTCTTCATATTAAATCATTCGAGAACTTTACTGATATATGTTTTCTAAGACAATCCTAATATTCCTTATGCTCTATCACAGAATATTTCTATTCCGATCACATGAAATGCCTCACCAATGTCTTTCATTTCAAAGTTCTTAAATAGAAAATTTTATCCCTCATAATATTCCTAAATCACTCGCAGCTAATAATATATTATCAAAAAATAAGACTAAAAATATATACTTGCTCCCATTGATCTTATGATACATACACTGATCAATGGTATTTTTTTTAAATCAAAAGATATAATGGTATCATTGAACTTAATGTACCATTGTCAGGAAGCTTGTTTAAGTCCATAATTGACTTTCTTAATTTACATACTAAATGCGCTTTACTTTCTATGGAAAAACCTTTCGGTTTATCCATATAAACTTTATCCTCAAGATTTTCATTAAGAAAGGCAGTTTTTACATTCTTTTGGTGCAACTCAAGATCATAATGTACTACTAGTGCTATAATAATTCTTAATGAATCTTTTTTAAATATAAGAGCAAATATCTACTTATAATCAATGCCATCCTTTTAAGTATAGAGCTTAGCAACAAATCTAGTTTTATATCATTCTATATAGTCTTGTAACTTTCTAGTAACTCAACAAGATCCCAAAATTTATTTTGTTTTATAGACTTTAGCTTATCCTTCATAGCATCAATTCATTTATCAAATTCACTACATTCTATAGTTCCTTAAATGAAACTGGATCTTTATTAATGCCAACATCAAAATTTGTGTAAATAAACCACATAATTATTAGAAATAGTTGATCTTTTTTTCTGTTTGAGACATTCTTAATACTATAGGTTGTGATTCATTATCATTAGGTATTTATGAGTTAGTTTCATTTATGGGTGCTGATTCACTTAATTGCGATTCAGTATTATTATCTTGATCAATAACTAAAATAACATTTCTACTTTCTATAAATGCATAAGGAATGCTTAAGAGTATATCCATGCTTACTTCTTTTATATTTATAATTTGTTTTCAGCACTCCTATTAAACTCATTATTTTCTAAAAATTTAGTATTACATGTCTCAACTATTTTAAGTCTATGGGTTAGATAATAATACTATCTTTCTCACTGCTTAAATCAGTAATAGCAGTAAGATTTTCTTCCAATAAATGACTTGTTCATGTCATTCAGAGAAATTCAAACCATTAAATACAGTAACAGCAGCAGCATGTGAGTAAATAAAAAGTATTGCAATGTAAATAATAAATGCTCATAAATAAATAATTTATCTCAGATTCAATAAACAATAAAAGTATATTATAATATATTAGCATAAAGTTAAATGCCTAAAATAACTTTATTAGGTAATTAATTATCCTTCAACAAATATATCTGAATAAAAAATATTAATTAATCTGCTTTATATTACTAATTATAGAATAACAATTTACTTTGGAAAAATCCCAAAAGTCCTACTAATGAATAAATATTAAATTATCCATATATTCTAATAATAAACATTTTATCAATCATGTAGATAATTGATCACTTTACATTTATATTTTATTTTCTAAAATTATTTAACTTGGCCACTTTGGTGACTAACAAATTAAATAATATAGAAAATCATATAAAATACAATTTAACCTATAATATTAGGTATTTGTAAAAAAAATTCCTTTAACATAATAATGCCTAATACATCATGGTATAATAGAATTATACCTCAGCAGCATAATACACATTCATTTTAATTGCAAATATAAAACTTTAATGCAATTAAATTTAAATAAGAGAATGCAACACAGTGTGCCAACACAGATATCAAAATTTTATTAATTAAACATGCATCATAAAATAATAATAATAATAATAAAATGTTCAAGTCTTCATGCTTTACTTATAAATTATTTCTATTAAACAAAATATATGCTGTAAACTCCACAATGCTATAGTTCATTGAAAATGTGCAAACAGAAATTTCTTGCGTTATACTCTTTGAAGTCCCATTGAAATTCACTTTTATCATCTTGCCCCATTGAAATTTCTCTCTTATTATATTAAAGAAAACTCATTCTAACCAAAGAGAAAAAAAAAAAAAGAATAATCGAGCAAGGAAGCTAGAAATTGGAAGAATAAGAACAGAGAAAAACAAAAGAAATCTCATGGGCCAATGAAAAATTGAGAAATTGGGAGTACCATGCTGTACTATGCTGGTCAGCATGAACAAAATCTCTCTGATATATCAAACCTCAGCTTCCTTTCCTTTAATTGAACAGCCTGTTTGAAAACCAACCAACAGTTGAGAATTGAGAGCAGAGCACATATTTTAACAAGATTACATGATCTGTATGATATTCTTCATATAATTTATAGATTGCCTCTAATATAAAAGAAGGAGAATAAGCATATAATTCACAGAGTTTTACAATGTCGATAAGAAGAAAATGCCATCAAGAAATAACATACCGCTAGTTCCATCTACGCAGAACTCGGATGGAGCAACACTTCCAGGATAACTGTCATCTTCATCCATCCGTCTACGGGATGCCTGCCAGAGTTGGGATTCAATGCCCAGCTTCTTTAACTCGAACAATCCACGCTCAACTGCAATGCGAGCAACAGTCAGCAGCCAACCTTCAGAAGCTCCGACCTAAAGCGTAAGGTTCAACTCTAGCGATTGATTAAGCAAAAATTTGAGCTTGTAGATTTTAATCCAAGATAAAATTCGGTTCTTACACTGCATTTGGAACAATCATATAAAATAAAGGTGAAACTGATAGTGGTGTTATTAGCAAAATTAAAGAATGATGGACTAAGTGAAGAAATGCATCTGATATGTTGTGTGATAGATAACTTTCACTTAATTTAAAAGTAAATTTTATAGGACAATGGCAAGATCAATAATGCTATATGATATTAAGTACTAGCCTATCATTAGTGTTGTATAGATGAGGATGGTACGATAGATGAGTGCATATGAAAAGACAATATGAGAAATGAATGTATCCATGAAAATGTTACAGTAGCTTTAACTGAGGATAAGTTTAGAGAGATTTAACTTAGATGATTTGGATATATATATATATATCATAGGTTGATAGAGGCTCGAATAAGGAGAACTGAATTATTGGATTTTATTTATATAAAAAGAAAAATAAAACAGAAAAAAATAATAAACTATAAGGAATGATATTACATACTTAGAATTAAATAAGGACCTGTAATTTATCCACTTAGTGGGATAAAAGCTTGGTTGTTGTTATTCTTGTTATTGTACACTGCCTTTGACTTGCGAAGCTCACGTTGCATAGGTTACTATATACATACCATTAAGTTTTATGTCGCACATTTAATACCAAAATATGCAAATTTACCAACAAGTCACAAAATGCTTCCAAATATAATGTAGGGGCAATTCCACGTAGGCCCCTGAAGTTTGTCCATCTTTCCACGAAGGCGCACAAATATCAAAACATGCTATACATATATTCAAAAATCATTGTATAGATCATACTGGTTTATAATATTTATGAAAAGCTTCCAATTGGGTCCAATTAAACATCTTCCGTTCAATATCTTGTAAAATCATTGAT
The DNA here is from genome assembly GCA_002786265.1 of Apostasia shenzhenica. Lineage (NCBI taxonomy): Eukaryota > Viridiplantae > Streptophyta > Magnoliopsida > Asparagales > Orchidaceae > Apostasia > Apostasia shenzhenica. The sequence continues at coordinate 10,703,658 of KZ451950.1, forward strand.
GATGAAAATTTTAGTCAACAATGCAATTTTTTTATTTAATATAAAATTACTAATCTACCCAAGGATCGCGCGTGCCGCCTCATCCGTTGAGCCGTGTATCTGGTCAAGGAAGAGCTTGCCGTGAGCAGAGTCCTCAAGCACAGTTGACGCAAGCAGAAGGGAAGAGCAAGTCCCCTTCTTCTTCTTCTTCTTCTTCTTCTTCTTCTTCTTCTTCTCTTCCTCCTTTAGCGGATCTATTTAGGCGCGAGCTCGCAGCGAGAAGAGTCCTCAGGCGAAGTTGCCATGAGCTCGACGCAAGCAGACAAGAAGAGCTTGTTGCGAGCTCCCTGTTTCTTCTCCTCCTCCTATTCCAGTAGATCTGTTTAGGGAAGAGCTCGCTCATCGCAAACAAACAAGAAGAGCTTGCCGCGAGCTCCCTGTTTCTTCTCCTCTTCCAATAGATCTGTTCAGGGAAGAGCTCCCTGCGAGCTCCCCATAGGTAGAGTCCTTAGGTGAAGTCACCGCGAGCTCACGACGAGCAAAGGGAAGAGCTCCGGTGAGCTTCTACTTCCTTTGCTTCCTCTTCTACTTCTACTCTGGTCAGCTTATTCTTCCACCAACTGTGCAGATGGTGGGGACACCACGGTCGACGTCAATTTATTCCTAACAGAGTTTATTGTCAACAGCCAAGATCTAGCCATATTACTTCGGTTTGGATCGACTGATGGTCAGGACAGATTTGGAAAGATGAATGCTGCGGATTGCTGATTTGATGAATTAGAAATATCCCAATTCATTCTGATTGATGAGAGATTTCATTTTGGGCTGATTTTATTTCTTATATTTATTTTAAATTAGTTGTTTCTACTTTTATGATTGTTATTTTAGTCATATTGTCTAGTATTTTTTAGTTTGTGTAAAAACTTATTGCATTATATAAATTTTTTATTGAGATAATTTGTATGGAGGTCTATATAAACATCTCCACGATGTCTGCTCACCCTCAACTGTCACTGACAGCCCAGTGGAGATCACCACGTCAGCATAACTTCCACTAAAGTGAAGATTCTCACCGGTCACAGAAACCAAGAATTTGCATGTCTTGGCCACTATTGACGGTTTTTCAAGAGTCAGCAATGGTGAGACTGCTAGTATGGATCCAGTGGATATAATATCAATATTCCATTCTGAAAAAACCCGCTGAGCTCCACTACAACTCACCTATAAATACCTCTAGACAGAGCCCCAGAAAAAAAAAAAAAAAAAAAACCCAACAAGAAATCAACACATAAAAAAGAGAATTAGATTTTCCCGAGAAACATAAGGGATGAAGCTTGTATTCTTCACTTTTTCTCTTGTATTGGTCCTTCGACCAAAGCCTTTTTGAGCTTTAGCGGAACCTTCCCCACTGACTCTCAGGTGGACGTAGGGGAATTCATTCCTGAACTATCTTAAATCACTCTGACACTAAACTTCTAGGCTAGAAACATTGCATGCCGCTAATTCTCAGAACTCCATCTCTCTTCATCAACAATACCGCATAAGCTCCTTGCAGTGAAGACTACGAAAATGCAATGGGTCCTTATTCAAAGGAAAATATAGAACAAGCACTTTCAGAATTTACAGAAACAAAATTACCTTCTATTATGTCGTGGAAGTTAGGAGAATGTGAGCTTTGATCAATCCAAAATTGTAAACGATCATCAGCGACATCCTCCTGTAGACCATGATTTTTAACTCTTCTCCAGATATATGTCAACCAGGCCTGTAAGTCATTACATAGTTTAACTTACCAAAATGTCTAATAAAAAATGTACAAAGATAAAGCATCAATATAAAGGACAAAAGCATGGAAAAAATTCTGTACATTGAGTGCGGCATTAACATTTTTTTCACATTGAACAAAAAAAACATTATTATCACATCAACTCAACAACACCAAAATAAAAATAGAAATGTGCAAAACAAATTAGAGGTAATGTGAGGTAATTAATAAAGAGTACATTGATTTAAACTATTATCCACTAGATTGGACTAGGGCTTGTTTGGTTGGAGGATAAATTTGGGTAAGGAAAGAGAAAAAAATTTATTTTATAGAGTTGATGGGAAAGAAATTTATTTTAATATTAGGAGGTGTGTAGGATGTAAAATAAAGTTGATTTTAAGGTTGAAATTTGTGCTGGATGTGAAATAAAGTTGATTTTTTAGGTTGGAATTTGTGTTGGATGTAAAATAAAATTGTTAAAATTTATAATAAATTAAAAATATTATTATTATATTTTTTGCCCAATTTTGATCATTTGCCAAACAAGACCTTAAGTATGGACCCAAGGCCATCCATCTGCCATAGTAACTTAGCCCGAACAAGTAATCAACTAAATAATGTGACTACATGGAATTTGTGACATCCAAAATTTGATTTGAGATTTAAAAAAAAAATTAAAGCTGATTTGAACCCAAAAAGAATGATTTTGGATTCAAAATAAATAATTTTGAACTTATTTATAAGAATATAAAAGTTAGAAGACTAAATTGTAATTTTTCCTTAAAAGAAAAAAATTTAGACAAGGATGGCTGCCAGCTGCAGCAGCTACCAGCCACCGCCCTTTCCTTTCCTCCCTCTGCCGTGTGCCGTGGGCTCTCAAAGTTCTTCATCTCTACTAAGTCTTCACTTGCAAACTTTATTGCGAAGAAGCCCAGCCAAGAGAACGAAATTTGGTGCTCTTCAAAGGTCATAAAAGTTGTCAAACTTCCACTGTAGATTCTATTTTTCTAGCATTTATTTCTCTGTTGAATAAGTTTTTTTTCACTTTTTAACTTTAGTTTTTGGTTAGTTAAAGCTCTCTTTTATATACATCATTGATCTTGCAGTTTCCCTTTATTTTTTAAAACTCAAATTTCTTCATTCTAGTTGACATATCCTTCTAAAAATCTAATTTTGTTAGACTTGATTTATAACTCATATTTCTAAATCTTATAAATCTCAAGTTGCTTTTCATTTTCGAGGTAAATTCTATAGCTAAAACTACATGTATAAAAAAAAATTCAGCTGTTTTTTCTATGTATTATTTTCAAGAAAATTATTTAAAATTTCTATTCATGCGATTTCAAATGGTATTGAAGTATTTCATTGAGGTTTTTGACCCTCTTTCTCCAATTTTGAAATCTTTATTTCACAATCATATAATAAAAAGAACTCTATAAATTCTCCAGAAATTTGAGTTGATTTAGTTCACTTAGAATACCTTCTAATATTCTAAATCAATCTTACAACTTGTACGACCCATAAGGGTCATTATGGTTTTCCAAACCTGTTTTGTTGAGTCTCTTTACGCAGAGAGGGATTTTTTCCTTTGTCTCTAAGTAAAAGATTAGGTAAGGTTATCTCTTGTGAAAAAAATAAAAAGTTTAGACCTTGTTCCATGTGAAAAGTTATAGGTTCTCTTTGTATTAGGTCATGACCTTAGCCAAAATAAGCTTAGAATACCAGAACCCTCAAGAAGGAACAAAAGCGAGTAGACTAGGCCTAAGTTTGGGCCAGAACACTATACATTGTGTCTCTCATATTTTTTCTATTATGTTTGCTTTCCTTTGTGTCTTGTGTATCTTTTCATTCTTGAGGTTTGAACAGTGAAAGGCCATTGATTCTCAAAGTTAGAAAGGAAGTTACTTTATTTCTTGGTAGATTAGTCAAGTTGTGTGCAAGTAATCATCATTTGTATGGACCTAACTGATTAAACCAACGATCCAAGACAAAATTTAACTAAAATCTATTTTAACGTAATTATAGTAGTGGAATGGAGCGGGCTAGTACATTGTGTGAATAATTCACTCAACAGAAAACTCTCGTAAATCATAAATATTTTAATTTATCCATCCCACTATAAGTTAATTATTCATTAAATTTACTTTTGTGCACTCAAAAAATATTTACTTACTGCAATTTATTTATTGCACCTAACAAAACACAATATAAACTTAAACTTTTAAGTATAAACAACTTGTGAGTAGCACTGAAATATCATAAAATCAAGATGAGATCTTGAAAATAGACGTCAGCATTGAGGAGATTTGAAATGTAAATGTAGGGTTCACTTTGAATAAGAGAAAATATAATTTTGGTTGTTAGGACAATCACAATGAGCATGACAATAAGAGGAAGTAAGAGCTTTCGGTGTCGAAGATGAAAGAAAGATAAAAGTCAAGCTAGAGTTCTAAACTTCTTGCGATTGATTTATTTTCATCAGACTTGAGAGCAACAGGGGAGGAAAAATTTGATTTAGCTTGATTAATTTAAAATTTTTACTTATTAGGTAAAATTTTAACAATAATAAGAGATATATTTTTAGTTTTATTAAATAAAATTTTAACAATAATAAAATTTTTAATAATAATAAAAAAATAAAAAGGAGGTGGATGTATCTATAAATTTTATTAAAAAAATATAATATTAATAAATAAATTTAACATTAACATTAAATGTATCCAATTCTACTTCTAAGAAGTGTGCTGCATCTCAGAAGTGTCGTACAAGTATCCCAGAAGTATCTCAAATGTGTCCTAAGGTATTTCAAAGTGTCCTCGTGTGTTCAAAAAGTATGCTTTAGTTTTTTATTATTATTTTATTAGGAAGCGATATATGGCATGTCCGACACAGTGTTTCCGCGTGTCCTCGCGTGCTTCTGAGTGTCTGTGTGTTTGACACGGACATGGCGTGATTTTTTTAAGTGTACATGCTTTATAGACAATTTTTCTTTTGTCATCTTACAGGAATAGTGAAAAATGGACAATGGTGCAAAAACTCCTGTCATTTTCCTTCATAGTGGTGTAGTACTCCTAAACTAACTAATGCCCCTGCTAAAGAGAAACTAGTTTAGAGTATAATGATAGATAAGGAATACATTACCTTGGAAGTACAGTTTGAAGGAAGTCCTATGTAGTCTTATTTTCTTTTTGCAATGAATGTCTCTTAACTATTTAGATTCCATATGAGATGTAGTCAGAAGCTAGCCAGTCAGGGAACTTGGTTGTGTTAGTAATATCAAAAGGAGAGTCGAGGTAGGAAAGTTTGTCATAAGATCCCACCAAGAATCTAAAAGCATATAAAGGAGGCATCTACAATTATTAAGTTCTATGGTGGTTCCGATAGCAGAGAGCTTCTTTCAACTTGTGGTAGGAATAGAAAATGTCGTTACCAACACCACTAAAGGAATTCAAAAAGGCTAGACAATCTAATCAAGCATTGGCAGTCTTTAGACCCATACATGAAGGAGACTAAAGGGTGACAAAAGATCAAAGCTGTAATAAGGAGGTTTAGTGATTCAATTGATGAGTGGGGGAAGGTGAAGTAGGGACACAAGTGCGTGCAAGTGGAAGCGGTTGATTGCAGACGCAAATGAGTAGTATAGGGCGTTCACAGATGAACGAGGCCCAGCAAGCGGGCAAAGCAAATGACCTAGCGGGCACCGAGAGTAACTTAGTAGGTTGTGTTGAGCGAGAGGCAAAACATGCAAGTAGTGTGGAAGTAGGTGCGGGAAGGTGTAGTTATCAAGGTTCTAAATTTTTACTTTGGATATATTTTATTAAAATGTTATTTTAAGCATGTCATTAAATTATTTTTATAATTTGTAGTAACTCAAAATATGATTTAAAATTAATTAAAACTGAGTTGAATTTAAAATAAAAAAATTTAGACTTAAGTGTAAAGATTTTGGACCTATTTATAAAAAAGTGAAGAATTAGAGACTAAATTGTAATTTTTTCATAATTAAAAGGATAAAAAGGGGGCTACTATTTTTCTCTCTCCCTCACTGCCTTTCTCTCCCCCTAAAAGAAGGAAGAAGAAGAAGAATAAAAACGAAGAAGGAGAAGAAGGCCAGGAAGAGAGCTGCAGCAGCTCTCCTTCTCTCTCTTTGTCGTGTGTGGGAAGAAGAAGAAGGTAGAAGAAGGAAGGAAGAAAGACGAAGAAAACTAAGAAGTAGAAGAAAAATTCTTTGGAGGCCAAAATTCTTCTTCCCCACTTTATTTAAATTATGGTATAAAGAAGGTAAATGAATCATTTCCATCGTGCTAATTAATTTGTTGATTTGAAATTTGTGACTGTTTATATTTTAGTTTAGTTACTAAGCGAATTTCAAATTTCATTAAAATTTTTGGGAGTATTCTTTGTTCAGTCTACTACAATTTCTGTGTTAAAACTTTTATTTAATTTTAATTGAAAGGGTAAGTGATGCGGAACGAAAAACGAGGATGCCAATGATATTTATATTAATATTCAGCAAACTAGTTAGCAAATTATTTTAATTAAGAGGAAAATACTTTCTAAATAAATTATATGATAAATAAGATTTTAAATCCCGTAAATTAAGATATTTTAAAATTAAAATTAAATTGGATCGTATGATAAATAAGAAGTTATCAATTTAGATTAGGGCGTCAATTTAAATTCAATAAATCAGATCCGAGGTTCAGAAAATTTAGGACAGACGTCTCACAATTAAATTCAACAGTAATTAACACACAAGAAATGTCGAGTCACACAATTAGAGCCAAATAAATAATTCAAGTCAAGCGAATAATTTGTATTGAACTCAAATAATCAGCTTAGTGGGGTTCGAGAAAGAATTTGCCATCGCATCGCAGGCAAGCGCGCGGGCCGACGGGTGCAGGCGGGCGGGCGAGAAGACGGAGGCGGTCGCTCGCCTCGCAGGTGGCGATGCAGGACTACGGGTGATCAGAGCGGCGAGGCGAGAATGCGGAGGTGTTCCCCAAGATCCGGCGAGCTCGCCGGATAGCGGCAAGGCGCGGCTGAGCGCGGCAGGGCGAGGCCGAGCGCGGCGGGGCGCGCCTGGGCGCAGTCGAGCACGGTCGAGCGCGATCAAACGAGGCAGGGTGCGGCTGAGCGCGGCGGATCGCGGCTGGGCAGAACCGCGTGATCGAGCTCGCCGGCCAGCGGCGAGGCTCGGTAGGGTGCGGCGAGGCACGGCGAGGGGCGGTCGAGCGAGGTGAGAAGCATCTAAGCCCGGCAAGGTGCAGCCGAGCAAGGAGGAAGTGGAACTGCCCGGTCGGAGAGGCAGCGGCGTCGTTGGCGCTCGCCGGAGGTCGGCGGGCCGGCCGGGTGGAGACGGGGTGGAGGCGAGGAGGGCGGCGGAGCGGCAGCGGGCGTTGCGTGGAGGTTTCCCGAACCGGCAGAGAGGAAGAAAGGGAAAGTGGACTGGGAAATTACATCAAGGGGCCTGGACTTTAGTTGAGCTGAAGAAAGGAAAAGATTTTCTTTTTTCCTTTTTTTTCTTTTTTTTTTTAAAAATTGGATAACTAAGCTAATTTGAGGATTCTCACCAAAGGCTAACCCTACCCTTTCCTTCACCGGAATATCGACCCCTTAACCCGGATCTAGGCTCTAAGAAAACTCAAACATAATTTCATTCATACAATACTCTATTTTTTTTTTACAATGCAAGGCGACCTCTTTATATAGAGAGATCCCATGTAGAAATTTGTAAATACAATAGTAAATGCAGAAAATAAAATACCAAATAAATAAAAGCAAATATGGAACTAATTCTATTACAATAAAATAAAATTAGCTCCAAATGTGGTGAGTCTTCAAATCTTCCAGATATGCACTGAATCAAATCAAATCAAATTTAAATAAAGCTAATATGAAAATCTCTAATAGCTCTAATTAATTTGAATTTGAATTTTGATTCAGCACATGATGTCATCCTAGCCATCCGATTCGATGCTGATCTGTGTCCCCACCAGTAAGTTTGAAAACTTTTATTAAAACCTAATAGTAAGCTTATTCTATTAAATTGAACTCTAAGAATGACAACTTTTCAGATTAAAAGTTTACTTCATCCCTTTTAAGTTTGATATTTATATCTTGATTTGAATGGAACTATAAGCTAGCTTTTCGGTTATTACAAGATGCATTAAACTGCGTGAATTTGTTTACTCAACATGTATGTTATTATTAAGATAAAATTTGGGTTTAGTTAAATATTTCTATGAGTAATTATGATGATTACATGATTCATGAGTTAGGCTAATGGAGCTTAAAATATATAGCCTAAGGGGCTTAGATGGTTAAATATATTTGATACATATTATGTATATATTATTTTTAAAAGCGAAAAATAAAATTAAAAAAAGGTTTCTCATAAGCAATTACACGTGCCTAGCTCCTGCTTGAAATAGATGATGTTGGCGCGACAGCGTGCAGTGCCTTTTTAGGTTGATGGGGGTGACGACTTCTATAAAAGTGGCTAATAAGAGCCATTGTGTAAAAGGACCCTTATGATAATAATTATTAATGCGATATCCCGTGATGTAATTAGAAAAAAAGTTACTCACGGGGAGGTGACAATCCCTGAGATGATTGAGGTATTTGAGAGAATTAGTTGAGAAATATGCAATGTTAATTTTATTTATTTATTATTTGGGATATTATTTTATCTACTGGGTCTATTCTAACGGACATCTGCTATACCATGACAAGTACATCACCTGGTGCACATGATAAAAAAAAGGGATAGAAAAGAAGGGTGAGACAGAATAGTATCATATTTTTGTTTATTGTTATTAAGTTTTGTATAGAGACAACTCGATGCAAATATTGATATAAAACTGTAGTATCTATAGTTTTGATAAATAATTTGAAATAGTTTAGTTTTGTATGCAGTAGAATTTTGTGAAATATGAAACATAATATAAAGAAAGTGATTCTCTGTTTGATTTACTATAAAAAAAAATGGCACATAGATGTGCTTTAATAATTTTTATTTTATTGTTCATCTGCATCACAGTTGATCAACTCCAACCTCTGATTGATTCCGGTGCAGGAGTTACGGTGATCGCGGATGTGACAGTAGGCCTAAATAGGTTAGATTCTGATCAAATTAGCAATATCTAAATCTATTTAAATTAGGATTGAATCACACCTTAGATCAAATCGACATTGACCTAGATCCGACTTGGGTTATATCCGAGACTCGAATACTGGGGTCGAGTTGGAATAGTTCTCTACACAAATACAGACAAAGTTTCATATACACTCATTTAGTTGCATATTATTTGGAATATTTGGATCTATTAACAAATACAGACAAAGAAGAACACATAAATGTGAATGAATTTTTGGCAAAAACTAAGTTACCTATATATAGTGATTCAACAACCATGAAAAAATAAAGGATTGGGTCGGATTTTAGATCAGATAAATAGTAAGTAAAATGTATCGAATTACCTATATTTTTGACTCAAATCTCAGATCAAATTTAGGTAAATCTCCGACCCATTTATAGGCCTAGGTGCAGGTGACTTGCAGATGAAATATGCAGGCAAGTGCGGAAGTGGGTTGTGAATGAGTGGCATGCCAAAGGATTAGGGTTTGAGAACGGAATAAATAAACTAATCAAGTTCAATTAAAAAACTACTAATCTAATAGGTCACATTCCTTCTCCTTAGTGGCTTTGATTCATGATTAAAAGTTGAAGACTGTGTTGTTCACCAGTTTATGTTCAAACACACTCAGAAGTTGGCTTTAAACCATGTTGGTGTGGGGCCTTTTGATCTAGGCACAGTACCAAAATCTTGTAAAGCTTGTGCCAAGGCTGAGAAGAATCTCCTTCTACCAGATGAAATAATCTTACTAAGCAGAAAATAATATTTGTCACTCTTATTCTCAGCAGAAAATGAGCTGTGCGGATTTGGTCTTAGAGCATCTCTAGCATGATCTCAATAGGACTTGCCGTATGTGGAAGAATATACAAACAAACAATAGTACATTCAGCCTTCATCCAGTAAGTGCGATTTTTTTTTGGATGTTCCTTAAGTGGAGAATAAAATTTCAAATGTTTAATGTAACTTGGCACTCCCAGAAGCAAGATAGTTTTGTGTACAAGAATTAAACTTTGAGTTCTGTTTCTCCAGCATGATCTTGATGGGGAAACCGCATTATAGCAAGATCTTGCCTTGCATGAATTTGAGTTGCTAGGACAAAGTGAAGTAGATCACTTCAAGATCAAAGAATATAATTATTTCATTATTAACGGGTTAATAGTTTCCATTTTAGATTTGCAATATTTTAATGAAAGAGAAAATTAATAGTTTCCTATTTACTATTCGTTACCGTATCATTATCTTCTTTTGATGTTCTAGGAAGATGTTGAATTTTTCTAACGGTATGGTCAATTGGCAAACCTTATATTTCGTAAATACAAGTTGTATAGGCCTGAGCTCCAAAAATAGCCAAGCTGTCTTGTATTCAGTAGATCATGATTTTTTTTTTTTTGATTCTAGATTATAATTAATACAAAGAATATTTACTCAAAATCCTCTGTCTCTTTATCTCTCTCCTCTCCTTATTTTTCTTTCTATGGTTCACTTCTTCCTTTCTCTCTCTTCCTCTCTCCTCTCTGTTTCTCTTTCTACTTAGTTTCCCACGTTTCTTCCTCCATCTTCTTCTATTATCTCTTTATTTCACCCTTACAAGTTCAACATCACAAAGCTTCCATATTTCCGCAAAATTAATGCATAATCATCTAGTTTGCTTCGTTCATTAGAATTTTAGAAGAGAAGTCACCCGACCAATTCAACCAATATTAATTTGGAAAAGTTAATATTGATCCGACCAATTTTGCAGCTGATAATAAAGATTAAGACAATGATAGCAATTCGGCAAACGTAGGCCATTATTATGGTGCTCAATAATAAGTCATATAAATTGTTAACCCAAAAAATATTTCTAGCTTAACAAAATAAAACAACAAAAAGATATGAAGCAGTTCCATACCTGCTTGAATTGAACGTCTTCACATTCCTCCTGACTCAGTTCTGATAGGAAACAAATTGAGTTATTTAAGGATTACTGTTAAACATAAAAAATGTCATAAAAAAGGTATAATAGCACTACCAGAGCAATCATATTACTAGAAAATTATGGTTCATATTTGTGTACATAGACACAATTCAAACGAAGTTCTTAATTTGCAAACCTTTACATTGGATTGTTTCCCACAAAAAACAATCTGAAATGACCAATCAATATGGGTTTCTGAAAGGACAGAGAAACTATACCAAATGCTTCTACAGGGTTTGTTCCCTCAACTGATAACATTGGACCTATAAAAGAGACTTCATCAATGAACTGGTAAAAATATAGCATCAACAGCTCTACTGCAAGAGAAGAATTATTATGCTGGAAATGTAATAATCAATGATTTTTAAGGTCCTAACAACTAGTAACAGAATTGTTCTTCACTTTCTATCAAGCACACTGTTCATGTGCCCATAGATGTGGACACGCACCGGAGGATCCCATTGGTCTAACCCGACCCTATAGAATTTGGGTTTAGGTATTATAATAGGCTCTTACCAGATTGAAAGCTATGCCCAGTTTGGTAACAAATGTACCTACCCTACATAACCTGGCCCAACTAAAAAACCCATAAATCTCAACTTCCTTAAATATCTTCTCTCTTAAGTCATCCAATCTTCCACTTTCATTAAATTCTCCCTTGCATCTCTGTGATCTTATATGCCTCTTAGTTATCCTATTGTAGAAATTTGGTGAAAGAACATCTTTAAATTTTTTTTTTCCAAATTTTAGATTTACATTTAAGCTGTTAGTTAATTGGGTCAGCCTAACCCGAAACACCTTCAGGCTTGGCCCTAAACAACTGGCCATCGTCAGGTTGGGAATATGACTAAAAAATACATTGGCGCCGTTTGACTCGGCTCAAACCCCAACTGAATAGCCAAGTGCCCAAGTCTACAGCAGATGCATAAGTTGAACAGCAAGTTTATTAGCATATTAGCATAGATTCCATTTTTTCCTTCTATTTTGCCTTGTAGTGTAACCTTAAAATAATAATAATCATAGTATAATAACATTATCCTTCAATGCATTATGAAAGTCAACGGTAAATTACATGAACAGAAGGTTTGAATGCAATTCCAGAGATGCAAAAACAAGAAGTATAATTGGATTTCTGCAGATAAATTCGAAGTTCTGTCAGGCAAAGGTTACTAGCATGGAAAATATGAGAATTTTCTTTTTTGAAGTTCCAAGAATAGGTACAACTACCACCACCACCAAGCCTTTATCCCACCAAGTGAAAGTTCCAAGAATAGGTAATAGATGCAAAATTTCACAAATAACGTTAATGGAGGCTATTGGATCTTCTTCCCCAAGTGCAACAAAAAAAAGTACCAGAAATACTTGTATCTACTCCTAAAAGTATTTTATGTATCTACTCTAACGTACACAAATTAGAGATATCTCCCCTCATAGTTCAACATTTACTACTCTTTCGCGTCATTTGGTTGGGGGCCAAAAGAACTCTCAAACTTCACCAAAAAAGCTTTCATTAATATTTTTATTTACATCAAAATTCAAATATTAAAAATCAACTTTATTTCACACCCTACACAAATCTCAATATTCAAAATAACTTTATTTCACATCCACCACAATCCTCAATAATAAAATAACTCGAGTGATTGCATCCAGTCCGCTAAGATCAAAAGGGCATTGCAAATTGGTTCTAACTTTTCACGAACCTCAATTAAGTCTTTAAGATTGCAAAAGTATTATCGTTTGATCTAAATTAACATAAAATTGCTATATTTTTACCATTATGCTATAGGATTTTTCTCAATTGTTAATTTTTCAGCTTTTTAGAATATAATTTCAAAATGTTAATATTTATATATATATTCTAGTTTTGATAAATGGATCATTAATGGGACATAATCGTGTTTGCCCACCATCTCATACCCAGGTTCTCTTAGATCAAATTCGGGATGGCTAGTTTATGACTTGAACTTGTACAGCTCAACCCATACTCGGTTAAGTCAGGTTGAGTCAAAATTGCCACACTTAGTCAAAATCAGTGAGTTATAATTTTGAAAAAAAAAGGATAAGAGAAGGAAAAGAAACATTAGTTCTAATAAAGACTGCAAGCTAGTCTACATTAATTTCCCAACATATTAACATGCACTTAGGTGTGGTTCTGTGCTGTGATTGTCCAATACGTTCATGCTATTTATTGTGTATGACCCTTCCAGTCTGACAATAATAATCTATTAAAATACTGGTTAATAAGGATGTCTTTAGGCAATACAAAAGGGATAGGAACTGGGGTACAACTTGGATCTGTTTGGTTCCATATGTAACTTGGAACCAAATTGACTATACTCGATTCCATGGTTTCAGAAAGCAGAATTAAACCAAATTTTTTGGTTTGAATCTAGTTCTAAGCTTACAGGGTAACATGTATTCTAATTTATTAATTTACTAATATTTCAGTTTCAAGCATCCACGCTTTTCAATTGGATAAAATAATAAATTCTCAAAATATGATTGCCCATAAATGAGAAACCCACAACATAAATTAGGATTAGTGACTTGGTTGAGAGGTATCAAGAAACAATAAACCACACGAACTTACAGGATTTGAGGACATAGTGTTAAACATGAGAGTTTAACTTGGTTTAGGTTAGTTATGGTTTAGCTGGACAATAGAATTGAGAACTAACCCAAGCTATCAGATTCCAGTAAATTTGGAATTAGACCTGAACCAAACAGAAATTGATCATCAGTTCAGTTTGATTCTAGGTCAATTTTTAGTTATTCGAGTAGTTTTGCACACCCTTGTCATGAACTTTACAAGCCAAATAAATGCATATAGCAAATTTAAATAGCTGAGGAAAAGGATCAAAGCACAATGACAAGGCACAAAGCAAACATTTGAAAATAACATTTGAAATAGGTTGTTTACCTTTAATATGTGCACGCCGATGTTGGGCCATTGAAAGTGAAACAGCCTCCTCAACCTTCAAAAGAATGAAATCATATTTTTCAGGAAACAAATTCAAAAAAAGAATGAAATGACTAAGATGACCACACCAATATACAAAATTTATTTGCATAAAAAATCACAGGATTTCGAAAAAATGCAATCATTAAAAGAAAATTTATACATAAGAATCTTTAACATAAATGGTCCCAATCAAGGTGATGAGAAAAGGTTTCAAGAATTAAATTGATCTCCCTTAAATTTAAGTAACAACAATAGTTAAAAATTCAATAATAGAAGTTTGATCTCAAAGTTAGAGCCAACGAATAATCATGTCACAGAAACAACTTTTGTTCAGCTAGAATAATCAATAACAATGAAGATCGAAAGAAAATTATACCTCGGTTAGAAGTCCAAGTGCAGATCAACCTTTTGGGTCGAGTTGAGCTATTTGGAATTAATGAGTCTGGGCAAGCTCATTTATCTAATGATAAACTGGGGGAGCACATTTCCTATCAAAAAAAGAAAAAACTAAGGGAGCACAAGATTGAACGGGGAAGTTTTAGCATATTCATCGATATCTCATTCTTCATGATATTTATGAGTGGCGGGGTGCAGTGCTAAGTAGATGAAACACACACCAGTGCATATACAAGGAGGAAAGGAAGAGTGGAGAGCTATGAAGCATGAACACTTCAAGAACCACGCCGTGTCCGTGTCGGACACACGGACACTCGGGGACACGCGAGGACACGCGGGGACACCGTATCGGACACGCCACGTGGCGTGTCCTAATAAAATAATATTAAAAAATTTTAAGAACACTTTTTAGACATGCGAGAACACTTTGGGACACGTTAGGACACTTCTAGGACACATAAGATAGAATTGGATATATTTAATATTAATGTTAACTTTATTTATTAATATTATATATTTTTAATAAAATTTATGGATATATCTATCTCTTTTTTTTATTATCGTTAAAATTTTATTTATTAAAACTAAAAATTTATCTCTTATTATTGTTAAAATTTTACCTAATATAGATCAAAATTTTAAATTAACCAAGTTAAATCAAATTTATTCCTCTTTTGTTGCCCTTAAGCCTTACGAAAATGAACCAATAGCAAAAAAAATTTAGAACTCCGGCTTCACCTTTTTTTTTTTTAATCAACACCAAGAGCTCTTACTTTCTCTTATTGTTTGTTTTTTTTCCTTACTTTCTCTTATTGTTGTGCTCACTGTGATTCTCTTATTCAAAGTGGACTCTAAATTTATATCTCAAATATTTTTAATGCGACGATGTTTGTTCTCGAGTTCTTATCTTGATTTTATGAGACTTCAGTACTACTTACAAGTTATTTATACTTAAAAATTTAAATTTGTATTATATTATATATATATTTAAGTATAAATTTTTAATTTTATAATTATATTTGGCGTGTTATGCCGTGTTCGTGTCCTATATTTTAGAAAATCGTCGTATCGCCGTGTCGTGTCGTGTCCCGTGTGCCCGTGTCGTATCCGTGCTTCATAGGTGAAGAGCTACACCACAGTCATGCAGGAACAAATGCACGATGCAAGAGAAGGCTTGTGTGATGATTTGTGCAGAGTTTGACGCACTTAGGAGCTACGAGAGATCTTCTCTTTAGCAATCAAGGCCACACACAGGAACAAAGATGTACGAGATTGATGACATGACTATCGTGTGGTGTTGGATGCTCCGGGAAGATGATGTAAGAGTGTTCTTGGGTGATGCTGTTGTGCATAAGACGGAGAAGTCACACAAGGTCCATGCGATTATTAATACAGGCAATGTCAAATTAATCAAAAAGATACTTGATGACACAGATGAAAGCAACATAGAGGGATGAGGATTGGAGTTGACATCAAGATTCAGTTTAGAGGATGCTAGTGATTGTCTATATTTTTTCTCTTTACTAAAATGATTACTAGGATATTAAAAGATTTTAACTCATCGTCATCCTTATCCTTCCCTTTAGCGGGATATCAATCCCTTCACCTGACTCTAGGTTTGCACTCTAAAGGACAAATTTATTTCATCATAGACTGCTGCTTTGTTTTTAATAGTAGGAGAGGTCTTTATATAAGCCTCATTATGTTTGAGTTGAAAATATGAAATAAAGTACAATCATGAAATACCACCTATACCGATCAGTCCTTATGGAATTTAAACTTAATTTTGCTTTCAATCTTTTTTTGCTGAATGAAAATGATATATGCTTTCAATTTTGAATTATGTTTTTCTTGCTTTTCTCTATTGAATGAAAATGATACATTGCAAGACGTTGCAATAGTACTATTGGATAAAGCTTTGCCAAGAATAAATACTAAGTGTACGGGCCCAAACATAAATGTATCATTAAATTATGAAGGGAAACTAAAAAATGACTATCATAAGGAACATAATAAGAACATACCGCGCACTAAAGATTCATCTGCTAGGCAACCAACAATCGAGAGCTGATTGGGTCTTAGTGATATGATGGTTCAAATTTAAGTTTATGTCAAGTTTCAATATGCAATTAGTTCAATTAGGTCAAGTCTGTTTGTTTTAAGTTTAGTCTATCAATTGTGCATGATTGAGCATATTCAATCAAGTCAATTTATTGGGTTTATTTAAACTTAGTTTATATTATTTTCTTCCTTTTCCTCTTTGTTTAGTCTCATATCATCTGTTTGAGTTTAGAGTGGGGGTAGTCTCTCTACTTATGGGGTCTTAACTGTTTTATAAATATTGAGATTTGAGTAAGATCATAGTTCAAGTGATGTTATGGATAACTAGTCAAAGGAAGCGTTGGCACATAGGATGAGAACCTCTAAATCCTAGTTACCCCTAAAATATTTTACCAGCGCCTCCAATTCTCCTCGACTAGCTATCACCAATCATTCAAATTGGTCTCAATTCTTCATTAATCCACACAAGCCCTTGCCATCAAGAAGATCCATTCAGTATTGCATCTCACCACTAATCTGATTTCATGCAATGCTTTTATCCAAATAGTGGATGTTGCTAATGTAGTCCTCGATATTCACGAGAAGCCCAACTGGATCTAATTATCCTCCCATAAGGCAAGGCGAGAAACCTTAAGAGGATACAATTCTCGTGAAAAGTGCTCATTCGCATGAAAAGAATCACTAGCATAGACGAGGGGTTCCATTTTGTTGCTCAAACAGAATAAGAATGGATTTCTTTACTAATACTCGCACGAATCCTTCAGCACGTCTCCTCCATTTCCTTTATATAATAACTTGAACTCCCTTGATTTACTTAAATGAGTTATGTTTTTTGTTTTCATAAACAAATAGATGATTTTTGTGCTCAATTCTAATAAATTGGTTTAACATGAGATTAAAATTTCTCGATTTCACACAGTTGACCATGAAAGCCAACTTGAGCCTATTTCAAGCCAACTCATTGTTGACGACCTTTATTTTTATAAACCTCCTTCCTCCCTCTTCACTTTAAACTCCCAATGTTATACTAAATGACACTAGTTTTTAAAATTGATTTTTTGAAGAAGATGGGAGAGTTTTTTAAAATGTCATTTTCAAGTGATGAAGCAAGAAGGATTTGAACCCCCAACCTCCCAAAGAAAATCAATCCAATTCGATGACAGCGCAAACTTAACTCAAAAAAATCCTCGAGCCAAAAAATTAGTCGACTCAAAAAGTTCAATTTGAATCCAATTCAAGCTAAAAATCAAGCGATTCTCAATCTTTGAGCTAAACTCTCACCCCTACCACCAAGTCATCTCTACTGTGCTAGCTAGACCTATGAGAAAGAGGCATAAGAACAAAATCAACAAAAAATCTTAGGCTAATATCCCTTGAATATTTTGGATTAAGCTACTATAGGATAAAATATTATTTATGAACTCAGACATCAAAGTTAATAATTCAATTACAGACATCAACAAGAGAGTAAAATGTCTAATTATTTGTCCACCACCTCACCATGGCCACCAGTCTTTAGTGAAAGTAGACAAGAAGTTCATGCCTTACATCTATTTTTTTCAAAGATAACTCATGAATGTCTCTATTAGAGACAACTGTCATCAGTAGATCATATAACTTCCTTAAAGGAGTTTAGTAACATGTGAAGGATAAATTTTGTTGTTGCACGGACTAAAGTTTGTCTAACTTCACAAAATTGATTAAGGCATATCATTACTATTCATTTGTGTTCGTAAACATGCATTAGGTTCGCATGACTTGAGAAGACCTCATATTCATGTTGAACCTGTATCCATATTGCTGATCATTTTCATTAAGCATGATCTCATAAATCAAAGTTTTTTCTTTTTGATACAACTCTAGCAACATCAAAGAACATCTGTCGATATCAGAAAAACAAAACAAGATGAATTAACTAATAATCAGAGAAAAATAATCAAATGATACATAGATAAGGTTGAGAAATTAAATATAAACCTTGAGTGAGACCAATTCGCGTAGGCCTTTCTCAACAACAAGCATGCTTTCGATATTTTCTTCCACATCTAGATCATTGATATCATATGTGAATCTTTCTTTATCCTTTAGATCATCTCTGCCTAATAGATGCAATTCAGGAGAAAATCACATCAAAAACAAGTATTACATAAAGTGCATAATGACCAAGAAGAAACATGCAATCATTATAAAACAATTAACCTGTTGAAGGATCTTCTCTAGCCCTTTGCCCAGCAGACAAAACAATTTCCAAAGGAAGTGATGCAAAAGATGACCAGTACTCATTCTTTGCTTCAGCTATATCTGAATGTATTCCTGTTATTAAAGTAACAGCCATACTTCTC
Source organism: Apostasia shenzhenica (assembly GCA_002786265.1). Lineage (NCBI taxonomy): Eukaryota > Viridiplantae > Streptophyta > Magnoliopsida > Asparagales > Orchidaceae > Apostasia > Apostasia shenzhenica. The sequence goes on from KZ451950.1 coordinate 10,722,262, forward strand.
TTCAGACTTTGTTCTTTAATCTGCATTTATGCTGATATGAAATACTAGTCAAGCATCATCATCATTGTCACCATCATTAGCTTCAACCCAAGAATATGGGATTCACGTCTCAAATCATTTTTTGGATGATTCAACGTTCATTGTTACAAATGATGCTAGTTCTAGCTTATGCATATCTTTTTATATAAACTAAGTTTTAGCCTATCCCTTTTCGCTTCTATTAAATTCAAACAGTGAAGCTACCAAATAACTACACCTCTTCTTCTCTATGCTATGGATATCAAAGCCAATTAGGTTTATTATCTTTGTAATATCTTACTCTCACATCGAATATAACCATCTCTTACCCTCTCAGTATCATTTTGCCAAACATCTATCTCAACAATATCATTTTCCAAATTAAGCAGTGGTATTTTTATTGCCTGCACTCAATTTTTCAAACCATGTACAATCTCGCATGTGCTGCTAGTTCTAGCACATTTTTATTTTTTGCATAGATACTATAAACCCACTCCTTTTTTTCTCTAATCCTTTCAGAAGAATGAGATCTACCACAATAATGATGCATCTTCTATATGTTATAGACAAGAAAGCATCCTAATTTTCTTCTCACAAACCTTATACCCACACTCAATTGAACAAATTTTTACTTTGCCTTGAAAGCCACCATGCTATTTGTCACGGGCTCGCTCAACACTATTGAGGTATTATCAGTTTTCACCAAGCTCATACTAGGCCTTACCATTTTTCCCTCAAAAGGCACTTCAACAAGTTAGAATAGCTCCTTGCTTATACAGCTTAGTAACTTCTCGCCTTTTTGATATGGATAGTTATTTCATGTCCTTTTAGCATCCTAAAAGCTTGTCAGAAATTATAACTTTTTTGAGCACTTGGTTAGGCAATCACTCCCTGCTCTCATCATACAAAATCATGAAACACTCATCACATCCTATGTGATTCATCTTGAAACCACATGTACTAAGGGAGGTTGGATTTGATGTCATTCTAATAGTCTGACCCAACACTATTGAGGCATTATACCCTTTCACATAAGTCATACTAGGCCAGATCGCTTTGTCCTCAAGATTTTAATATAGACCTTGCTTAACAAGCTTTTCCAACTTTTCAATGTGATAAAATTAATCCTAGTCTTTCGACATCCTAGAAGCTTGTTATGAGTCACAACTTGACTAAGCCCTTAACCCTAGAGAATCAATGATCACTCCCCAACCTTACCGGACAAGACTGTTAGACCTTATTATGCCTAGTAAAAAAAAAACAATCCTTACAAAGACAATAGGGGTTTCAATTAACTACATAATTATGCATTGATTTTACAAATTTTTTTCTAAAATTTAACTTCAAAAAATATAACTTTCATGAGTATTTATAATTTATGAATTTTTAGTATTAAATTTATGTATTTTTAAAATTTGTATTATAATATCAATAGTAGAACTATAAATTTTAATTTAAACTTTTGGTTGATTATTTTTAATACTAAAATAATTCAACTTTTCTTTACTATTAAGTATTTAAAATTAACTAATTAAATTGTTATGAAAATGAACCTTCCTAAATTCTTCTATGACGAGCAATAGCTTTGCTTTCAAATATATGTCACTATTATTACATTATATACCCAACATTAAATTATTTTTTTCTATATTTATGATGTTAAAATTAGCTTCAATTAGATTTCATAACTAAATTTACTTTTGTGAATAAAATTCATTTCCATTTGACAATTTAAGTTGTAAAGAATTTTTAATATACTTGTGCTGCATTAAAACTCTTAGTTCTAACTTAGATAATGTTTAATTTTATTATTAAATCATTTTCAATAATAACAATAATAATAATCCATTCTAAGAAAATTTTAATATTATAATCAACTATTAAAGCTGTTTATACAGGCATTCCTAAACCCAAAATTTAAGAACTTTACTTATTTTGGAGATACAAAGGGAAAATTACAAATATGACACTATTTAGGCATATTTACCTATAAAACATCACAATCTTTATATTTACCTTCACCCATGAAATTTGCATAAAGTATCGCCAAATGGACTCTTTTGCCATCCTTCTGTTACTAAGTTAAACGACATCCGGCCAAATGAACTCTGTAAGATATGTTTTTCAAACTTAAGATACCCTGTAAATGTCTGTCAAACAGAACCCCCTTGTGAACTCAAATCCAGCCAATGCATCCTCCATTTGGCTTTGGGGTGAATTTGTTTATGAGGTCAAGCAGCCTAATAAACTTTGCCTGGGGGGCAAAGGTCCAAGAAAATCTTAACCAAAACTCCTCACACGTCTGGAAAATAGAAAGATTCTAACTTGCAACCATTTAACAAAAGCACTTAAACTACACTATAACTACATAAAAGTGCTTAATCGTCAGCAAGAATAGCTTGAAAAGTGCTCAATCAAATAAATGGAAAACTTTTTGCAAGGTCTTTGAGAAGTTATTAAAAAGTAGGAATTCATGAGCATGAAGCTAAGTGCAGTTCTTAGAAGAGATAAGCTGAAAAGAAGCATTTCGATTTGAGCATTAGTAGCTTATGAAGTTTGTCATTGGGTATAACCTCTGAGAAGCTTTTTAGTAGTAGCAAGTATTTGACATTGCATTAGAGCATGAAGTATTAATTGGAGCCATGGCACCAAATTTAAATCAAAAAATTATGCGACTATTCCTACTAATGCAGATTCAATGCAGATTAAGGTATGCTGGATGAGTGTGCCTTCCTACAATTAGAAGAATCACAAATTAGCAGTATTATTGGTAGTAGGCATTGGTGAAACTTGATAGATCTAAGAATGGAGCTAATAAAAAAATCACCATGCTGAACGCATAATTTCCAATAGCGAGCAAGCCAACACCTCTTAAGAAAAACCTCTTCCTGCCAAAACCATTTATTATATCAAGAAAAATAGTGATGGAATATTTTGAGCAATGAAACGAAAAGGTTAATGTTCTAAGTGAACAGCTACCGCCTCTTCTCGATTGAGAATCATCATTTGAACCAATGCTTTTAGCGATTTTATCTCAGATTCTGCTTCCATAAGATGCTCAACTATAGATGTTGCCTTATCTCTTGCACTCTACCATGAGAACAAAAGTAGTTCATGACAGGAGAAAAAGACAAACAATGAAGATTAAATTTTTTAAGAAGCGTACAAACTTTTGCTTCCATCTGAAGAGCTGCAATCTCTTCATCCTTCGAATCACTACTCTGAGCCGCAGCAGCTCTTAAAGCAGCCTGCATGAGTTATGTCTCAGTCAGCAGGGTGTATTGTCATGATGCTGTTAATGATTTTTTTATGCTTAAAAATGAAGACAACTAAGAATATTTTTCCATATAAATTAATTTTAACAATAAAGCAAGCCAATTCAATAAAGGAAATAAAGTCATATAGAGACAAAAGGCAAAAGAAGATCATATTGAATTAAAATGCATTAAATTTTAACAAGAAGATATTCAATATAGATGGATGAATTACTTTGAAAAGCTTTTTAATGATAATTGTGAATATATGATTGATCTTATTGAATTTAGTACAACAAACAACAACAACCAAGTCTTAATCCCACTAGGTGGGGTCGACTACATGAATCCTTTGTTTTCATTGAGCTTTATCAATTAACAAATTATTATCTAAGTCTAAGTAACTAAGATCACTCTTTATAGTTTCTTGTCATGTTTTTTTTTATCCCCCTCTTTCTTTTTGTACATATTCAAGATCCAATAACTTAATTTTTCTAATTGGAGCTTCAATCGGCCCACGATTTATAAGTCCAAACCATCTAAGCCGACTTTCTCTAGGGCTTTGTTTGATTGGAGGAGAAAAAGATGGTTTGAAAATTTTTTGTAAAAATTTTTCAAAAAATGTATATGATGTGAAATAAAGTGATTATTTAATGTTGGAATTTGTGTAGAATGAGATATAAAATAATTTTTAAAGCATTTTTTAAAATAAATTTAAGATTTTGGCTATGGCTAAAATAAACCTTTTTTTAGCCAGTTGCCAAACAGAGCCTACGTTTATCCTCAATTGGTGCAACACCAACTTTTTTTCGGATATACTCATTTCTCTTTCTATCCTTTCGTGTATATACACACATCCATCTTAGCATCCTTATTTTTGCAACATTTATTTTATTTGTATATCTCCTCTTTACAGACCAGCATTCAGCACCATATATCATCGCTAGTTTTACTACAATTTTATAAAATTTACCCTTAAGTCTGAATGAGATTTTTTTTATCGCACAACACGCCAGAAGCATTTCTCCAGTTTACCATCCTGTTTGAATACTACTAATAATGTCATTATCTATTTCACCATCATTTTGTATGATTGATCCAAAGTATCTAAAGCACACACTCTTCTTAACAATTTGATCACTAATTATCACATCATCAATGTAAGTGTTTCTTTCTTAACTAAATGTGCACTCCATATATTCAATGGCTCGAGTTTCGCTTTAGCTCCCTCTTTAGTTTTATCAATAAGGATAATATCATCTACTTCTTGTTGAATTTAGTATTATAAAAAAATAGAAATTGCTTTGATATATAGCATATTAGAAAGCTAAAGTTCAGCAGGTTTAAAGAAAATAAAGTGTAGAAAAGTAATAGGACTTTATGATATTCCAATATATGTTTAAAAATATATATAAGATAAGAGTTTCTCGACTCACTAAATTTTTGAGATGACTTTAAAAACTAAAAAGATGTCAAATGAATGAAAAAAGAGTACATTGATACCTATTTATAAGAAATAAAAGTAATGTACAAGATTGTGCTTACTATTATGAAAGTATCGATTACATTGTGATACTAAGGTATCACCAAGCCAGTTTGGCTTTATGCTAGGCAAATCTACAATAAAAGCAATTCATTTATTGAGAGATTTGATGAAAATATTTAAAGAAAAAAATCTGCATTTGATTTTTATTAAATTAGGAAAAGCTTTAAAATTCTAAAAGAAGTGCTTTGAAGAGTTTTAGAGAAAAAAAAGGGCTTGTACTGTCTATATTCAAGTTATTAAAGATATGTATAAATGAGTTGTTACTTGTATTCGGACACGAGGGAGTTTAACTAAGAATTTTCTTATTATAATTCCATTACATCAAGACTCATCTTTAAGTCCATATCTTTTTGCATTTGTTATGAAAGACCTAAATGAAGACATTCAAAATGAGGTACCTTAATTTATGCTTATTGCAGATATTCTCCATTTGGATAAGACTAAAGAGAAAGCTAAAGTAAAACTCGAATTATGAAAAAATACTTTAGAGTTTAAAGGACTTTGATTTAGTAGATTGAAAACCAAATGTATGAAGTGCATTTAACCAAGAAAGAAGCACTTGTATTGGGGAGATGATATTTGATGATCAAGTTATCAAGAAGAATAAACAATTTTGATATTTTCAATCAATTATACAGAATAATAATAAAATAAATGATGATGTTATTAACAGGATCCAAGTAGAATGGATAAAGTAAAGGATTGCATCTGGTGTAGCGTGATGAAAAAATTTCAATCAGATTTAAAGGGAAATTTATCGAACAGTTATAAGACCAGTAATATTATATGGTGCTGAATGTTAACCTACAAAGTAAAATACAAATAAAATAAATATCATAGAAATGAAAATGCTAGGATTGATGAATGGTATATACGAAAGGATAAACTGAGAAATGAGTGTATCCGCAAGAAGATAGGAGTAGCCTTAATTAATGATAAACTCAAAAATGAACTGCTTAAATAATTTGGACATAAATCGTAAACAGGTAAAAGCTCTAATAAGAAAAGTTGGATTATTGGATTTTGCCCATATAAGAAGAGGAAGAGAAAAGCTAAAGAAGACATGAGAAGAAACTATAAGAAATAATCTTACATGCTTGGAGCTAAAAAATGATTTGTTATTTAATAGAGTGCAATGAAAACAAAAGATTCATGTAGCCAACCTCACTCAGTGGGATAAAAGCATAGTTGTTGTTCTTGTACTAAACCATGGCCTGTATCACAGATGTAAAGAAGTTTGTGACATTAAAAATCATCTATAAAAGGACCAAAGAAGTAAGAGAACTTAGGGCGAACATGCTTACAATCAATTATGAGTTGTTCTCTATGAAAAAGAAGCCTATATCACATATGTTCAATAGATTTACCAATATAATTATTGGTTAAAGAAAATTGGGGAAGAATTTTACTTTGAGCTAGTGAGCAAAACTCTTAGGAGGTTACCAAAGGAGTAGGATCCAAAGCTGATGACTTGACCTACTTATGGGTTTGGTTATTACTCACGAGGTAAAGATGAAGAAAAGGGAGGAAAATGAATCATCATCAAAGAAAACAATCTTGGCTTTAAAGACCTTGCCGACATGCTAGAAGATGGGATGGGTGTTGAAGAAGGCTTAGATGAGGAACTCGCGTTACCCACCAAGAAAATTGGAAGATTGCTCTAAGGAAGAAGGGTTGTAAGAATTTTAATTGAAGACCTTCAAAAGAACAAGAAGGGTCAAGAAAGTAAGAGAAAGAAGTTATTTTCCATGAGTGTAGAAAGCCCAGACACATACACCTAAAGTGCACCTTCTCAAAAATGATTTCAAAAAGTAGAAGAAAAAGAGGGCCATGAAGGCTACATGGAGAGGTTCAAATACTTCCTCATCTGATAGCGACGATTCTAAGAAAGAGGAGATCAACCTTTGCTTGATGGCTAAAGAAGAAAAGGAACAAAATAAGGTAAGTGATCCAAATTATAGCGAGTTAGAGATGTGAACTACTCGAAAAGTTTAAAACCTTTAAAGCATAGATCTCTTGAAGCTTAGTATGATAAAAACATCATTTCAATGAATGAATTTAGGATGTCATTGTCTCAAGCCACTGTCATACAGAAGTCAAATTATCAAGAAGAGTGAGCGCTTTAGATACCTTAGATCAATCATACAAAATGATGGTGAAATAGATAATAACCTTATTAGCAGGATTCAAGCAGGATGGGTAAAATGGATAAATATTTCTGGTGTTGTGCGATAGAAAAATCTCATCCAGAATCAAGAGTAAATTTTATAAAACTGTAGTAAGACCAGCGATGATATATGGTGCTGAATGCTGGCCTGCAAAGAAAAAACATACAAATAAAATAAATGTTACAGAAATGAGGATGTCAAGATGGATGTGTGGATATACACAAAAGGATAAAATGAGAAATGAGTATATCCGAAAAAAAATTGGTGTTGCACCAATTGAGGATAAACTTAGAGAAAGTCGGCTTAGATGGTTTGGACATCTAAATCGTAGGCCGATTGAAGCTCCAGTTAAAAAAATTGAGTTATTGAATTTTGCCCATGTACAAAGAGGAAGAAGGAGACCAAAGAAAACATAGCAAGAAACTATAAGGAGTCACCTTAGTTACTTAAACTTAGATAAGAATTTGGTAGCTGATAGAGCACAATGGAAACAAAGAATTCATGTAGCCGACCCCATCTAGTGAGATTAAGGCTTGGTTGTTGTTGTTGTTGTTGTTGTTGTTGTATTGTCTCAAGCCACTAAGGCTGGAGATGATGCATGGCCAAGTCAGAAATAGTAACAAATGAGCATCATAGAACATCTCATGCTAGGAAACACACGAATTCCAAAATGCATGACTTGCCTAATATTAGATGTTTCTATTGCAATATAATAGGACATGTTACCCAGGTGATAAGTTATAGAATTTTTAATGTCCTCTAAAGCATGGACACCAAAGGGATCATCTTCATTATCATTGTCAACTATTGTGATGCTAACCTAAACAGACCCAAACATGTTTGGGTATTCGAAAGCAAAGCTTAAATTTGAACGTAGGTTACTCTTCGACAATGGGGACTAGAAAGAAAGTCCCGAAATACTTTGAAACCCTAAGAATCAATTGAATTTTAACTTTGCTTGTAAAGGCGATAAGTTTCACATTAGTAGGAACAAGTATATGAGGCTACTTGAACTTCATAGATTAACAAATTAAGTTAATGGCATAAGATTTGATCTAATTAAGATGCTCACATATAATACAACCCAGCCTTAGTCTTTTCATTCCAATACTATTTCTATTTTGTATTTTCTTTTACATAAAATAAAAAAAATCAACAAATTTTAAATGATGAATTAATACACTTAAGTGCGATAAATTTTCCGACCATAACTATATGATAATTAGGAAGATTAAATCGACAAATTAAGTTAGTTTAGAATTTAGATTAAATTGGCATGAATAAGAAAAAAAATGAATTTTATCACTTGGTTATGCGAATAACATGAATCCTTTAAGAAATTGTACTAAAGTTAGGGTGTTCCATGGAAAAGGCACTGTATTAAGTAAATATAGTGAAAAATGTGCAATGACTACTACATTGCTGCCCGAGTATAGTGATAAATGAACAAAAATTCTCATAGCATGGACGGCTACAGTTAAAGAAACTAGTCCAAGATATTAAAACAAAACTAGGAATTTGAAATACAGGAACTCTAACTCAAAACATAATAGAGTTCGTAGATATTATAATTCAGAGAAGGGGTTAATATTTTGTGCTTTATGGAAATAAAATAGGTGGAGAAGAAAGTCAAAGAAATTGATAACTTGAGTTTTAACTTTGGTATTCAGGTATGAATAGAACTAAAAATTTAGTTTATAAGAAAAGAGTTTGAAAGTTCATATAATGAAAATCAAGAGAAATGGATACAGAATTATAGCCTTAAAAATTATAATAAATGAGATGACTATTAATATTGTACGTGCATATTCTCCCTAAGTTTGGATGCAACATAATGTTTTCTTTAAAATGATGCTTTTCTTAAATAAAAAAAAAAAGAAATGGTGCTTTTCTTGATACTATGGGCTTGTTTGGCAAAGCCCTAAAAATGGGTCAAGCAATAAAATAATAATATTTTAAATTTATTATAAATTTTAATAATCTTATTTCACATCCAACACAAATTTCAATCTTAAAAATCAATTTTATTTCACATCCAACACAAATTTCAACTTTAAAATCAACTTTATTTCACATCCTACATACCTCCCAATATTAAAATAAATTTCTTTCTAATCAACTCTATAAAATAAAATATTTTCTCTTTCTTTACCCAAATTTATCCTCCAACCAAACAAGCCATCTCTATCAGACAAGACAACTTCCTATAAAACTATAGGTTAGCAGTACTATTTCATTAGTTGTCCATGTATTTGCAGTATGTAAATCTGTAGGAGGCCACTTACTGTAAAACTATAGATTTCTAGAATTATATCAGTTGAACATGTATTGCAGAACCCAAATAACTGCATATGTTTTTCTGCAAGGGTTGCACATACCCATAATTAAACACAACTAATGTGATATGCCCCCGGTTTTGCTATATGAACTCATTTCAGCTGTCATTAACTCCCAACGTTTTCTTGAAAAGTAGCTCATCAACATTGATCCAAATGTAAGTTATAATAAAGTACCTCTTTCTGTTGCAGCGCAGCTTCTTTCCTAAAATTAATCACAAAATGTAGTAAATGGAGAAAACAAGTAATTAAATGGATTTAAGATGGAATAGGATTAGGCCTTGCCTGCTCAATAGACGTGCTTCAAAAGATACACCTTGGCCAAGAGAAGAAACCTAAAATATTATACAAAAACATTGTGTCAAGGAATTGTGACTCAAAATATGTATCATATTATAATGTAGCAAAACTGTGAAAAGACTACTGAAGAACAAACTATACACAACAACAACCAACCTTTCATCCCACATGAGGTCAGCTACATGGATTCTTTATTTCCATAGCACTTTATCAAATAAAATCTCTTTATTTAGCTCTAAATATATAAGGTCATTCTTTATAGTCTTTACTATGTCGTTTCTATCTGTCCTCTTCCTCCTTTATATGAGAAAGATCCAATAACTCAAATTTTCTTACTAGAGCTTCAATCGGCCTACTATATACATATCCAAACCATCTAAGCACTCTTCTTGAGTTTATTTTCAATTGAAATTACTCCAATCACATTACAGATATACTCATTTTATGATTGTTCAATAAAATATTACGCTAACAATCGACTGCCTAACGCAACCTTCTACTTTTCTTATATGGGACTTAGGACTAATGTGAAACTATATCAATATAACATTAAATGTTAAAACCCATGATAGACCAATTAAAATTAAAACTGTGCAAAGAATAAAGTACATCAATTATAGAGCCATAACTAGTAACCGAAATCATTTTCCTCAAAGTTAAGGCTAATGTTTAATAAATAAGTAATAAAAAGATACAAATAGGTCAAAGTTTCCACTAATCTCATAAAATAGAGAACATATTCAACTGCCAACTTTACTACCTTAATGAATCATTACATTCACAAGTTGTGTTTAATCTAGTGTGTGTTTGTGTCTATATACATAAATATAAACAAATAGACATACAGATATATTAATGTATGTGTATATTTAGTCAAACTCAATACAGATTTAATTTATACAAGTACATGTAATATTTCAAATCAAGTTACTTTCTGGCTGTACATCAATCCTTTCCAAAGTACTTTCCCAGCAATGTTGGTACATCTTTCACTTTCATATATGCCAACTTTGTCAATTTCCATGATATTATTTTCACTTGAGGTTTACTTCATTAAAGACAGAATGATGTTCTAGATCTGACATGCTGATTTTGGCTGATTGGAGGCTGATTACCTCGATAGATGATTTCAGGCTAATTGATTATTGATTTGGTATTTACATTAAAAAATAAGACTATTGATTTGTTTTGAGCGATATGTTATTTTTTGCTAACTGAATACTCATAAGATATTCGAGATGATTGATTAACTAGAGTTCTCAAGGATATTATGCAGATTTTATTCCATTTATTTATGCTGTTCTGTATTTGTTCTAGGATATTTTGTACATGTGTTTTCTACACTTAACTTTATATTTTCAAATCCCAATGTAATGAGATCTTCATATAAAATCTTACTGCTATTGCAATATTAAAAGATGGATAATAAAATATTAGAATATGAGTAAACTTTGATTCTAATTATGGAGGATAATCCTAGTGATGCAAAGAGTTAGGACCTGAGTGAGAATTTTCTAAAACCTACTTATCCTTTTGAATTAAAAAGAACATCCTTTGCTCCAATCAAGAGTGTTCAAGGTACTTAAAAGTCATAGCAATCAACATGAATAAACCCACAACCTCCAAGTCAGCATCCAGCACATTATGCGTGAAAGGAACTTCCTCGAGCCACTGAAGAAGGCTAAAAGCCTTTATGCGCTCTAGTGTTGACCACGAGGCTTGCGTTTGGATCTGCAAACTGAAGCAAAAGAAGGGAAGGGAGATCCCCCCTCCGCCAGCAAAAGATAGTTGACATCCGCCAAATTTAGGCAACCGAAGGGTGGAGATAGAGGTGGCTTCTATGGGAGGGCCTAGCAATTGTAGGGAGCAAAAGGGAAGGCACTCGATCTCCAATGCCCAGCAAAAGGGTTGGAGATAAAGGCTCTGTAGTGGTGATGTTACCAGCATGCAAGGAAAATCCAATGGAGACTTCAGAGAATCAAGGTGTTTTCATTGCTAATGAAACCAAAGGAGATTGATGCGTGGTAACGCGCTCTGATACCAAAATTGATACAGGACAACGCGCTTTGATACTAAAGTTTGTGCGGGATGATAAAGATGATGCAGCTAGGGTTTACAGGATGAGCAAAATATGAGGAAAATTTGAATAACTAAGGAATCTCACCTAAAGTCCCACACGCTTCTATTCTGAGATATCGATCCCTTCAGAATTCTCACTTCAGGTCCCTTATCCTTCCCTTTTAGGATATCACTTCCTTTTAGAATCTCTAAACTAAACCATTCCAAAATTAAATGCACAAAAAGCAAATTTCATTCATTTCAATTTTCCCAATAAGTACAAACTCCAGCCTATTTATGGCAAATGAACTAAAATTAAAAATAAAAAAAATAATTGGATACAACTACTCTAGATAATTATCAAAATAAAATAATTCCAATTAATTAAATAATTAAATTTATCCATTTAAATAGTAATTAAATCAATTTCGATAAAAAATTAATTTGGATAAATCTAATCAGTTTAAATCTAATATATATAATATATAATTATAAATAATTTGCATAATATATCAAAGAGCAAGCTATGAGATTCAATCTAAACTGTCAAACATCTTGATGTCGTTATCATTTCTTCTAAAGTGGGAATAACTCAACTTCGACAATGGTCAAATCTACCACGATGTATTTTCATGAAATCTCCATCAATACGTATCTTCAGAAATCAAGTCAATTTATGACGATTCCTCCATCAGTATCTCCAAATCACTTGAAATATATATATATATATATCTCCACCGAATTAAATATCACTGGCATCTTAATTTCAAAATAAAAATTATTAAACCATCAAGAATTATTCGTTTTGCTCTTGATTGAAAGTGGATTTTGCTAGTATACGCTCAAGTGTAAATTCATTAGAATAGAAATATAAAAAGCTAAACCTCGCTAGATATTACTGCCTGGTCTAAATCTGCAATATTGAAAATATGACAAATCTCAAAATATAGTGGTAAAATCATAATTTAACCAATCAACCTGATCTCATTTAAAATTTTTAATTATCCTTCTTTACAAGTTTGAAATTTACTTAAATTATCACAAAATCACTATGAGAAAAATTTGCACTTCTATGTAATAATTCTCATTAAATTTATTGATTTCAGTCTATAAATGAAAATACAGATATCTATTTAACTCAAATAACTCTCTAATATGCAATGATGAAATAAAATAAAACTAAATGTATATAAATTCACTAAACAAAAACTTAACATCCACCTACTAACCCAATCTAATCATTAATATGTGGATAATAGGGAGTAGCATAAAGGCATAGACTCCCTAAGAGATGCCAGAGAGTCTTCCAGAAATAATCAGAAAACTCGATAGTCCAACCTCTAGATGCTTTAATGAGAATCCAATCATACTTATGCCCAGTTCATTGTTCTTATTTTTTTTCTTTTTTATTTTTCATCATCAATTCTCTCTCACACGAATGTTTCTTATATGTGATACCTCAAATATGATGTCAACCTCAATATGTTGTATATCCTTGAATTCTAGCTCACCATGCTCATCATATGTATGAACAGACATTTTACATCATCAAATAATGAAGTACTTAATGAATCTTTCTCAAAAGTTTTTAATCGTGGTCGCCTCTATATAGGATATAACATCATCATTACAATTACTAGATTTGATTCCCTCAGTTGACTCTAATATTTGCTTATCAATATGCTTTAACTCTATAATCTCATCCTTAATATAATCATGCTCTATAATTTTATATTTTCTCGGAAGAGACCGGCTAGTAGAACAAGTGCGAGTGACTATAGGACACTTTATTATGTCCTCCTTCATAAGCGATGGGCTAACAGAATAGATAAGAGTATTTATGTGGCACTCTATTGGGTCCTTTTTCACAAGAAGCAGACTAACAATAAAACATTTGCAATAAATGTTGTAACAAAAGATAAATGACTCATGAAAATGCGACTATCTTGAGCCACGATACGTTAAATTACTAATGATCTTGCATAATCTCTAGCCTTTTGATAAACTTCCTCAGGGGTTTTGAATGAATGCCACAACAACTTATCGTGTATATCACTTCTCAGGCTAGTTAAGAGTCTAATTACTGTAGTTCTTAAATTCTTGAAAACTCTACATCGTACATAATAGTATTTAAATCTATTGATATACTCAAATATTGTTTCATCCCTTGCGTCAAAGTCTCCCACCGACTTAAAAGAAACTCATGATAAAGTTTGGGAATGTACTCATTTCTTAAAATGCATTTGAGCAAATCTCAAGAATTAATCGGACCAATTCTATAATGAAGACGATCATTCTCTATATTGTCAACATAAAATTTTATTTGCTTGATAAGCTTTGCTCCAGCAAAAGTAGCCTCTCTAAAATCATATATAGGATAACGCTTAAAATAATATTTTATATCAATCTCTCAATCTAAATAAACAGCAGAATTTTACCTACCATTAACAATAAGGACTTTTACAACCTTATTAATTTTAGGTATTAGATTAGCTAGTTGATCTCTTAAATTGAAATTCCTTCACAAAAATGCAAGTTGGTGTCACCACAACTTAAATCAGATGAGATAATAAGAATAATACAAAAATAAAATGATATGCAAGAATAAAATGAATCTAAAATAATTTAAATGAATAAATTATTATGAAATACATAGAAATGATATGTAAATTTGAGATCAGCAAATTTAAAAAATAAAATACAAATATTTTTTAAATTTAATTATGAGATTAACCAAAATAATGTCAAAACTCACAAATTAAACTAATTTAAAATTTAAATAAATTTCAGTCGACAGTAAATAAGAATTTATCAAACAGATTTAGGCATCACTTAAATTCAATAAATCATATAAGATCCTTCAAAATTCTATTGAGTTTCTCTCAAAATAAAATATTAGCAGTAATTTACTCTCAAATATGTTTAGAGTTCACACAGTCAAGCAAACAAATAATTCAAATAAAGGATAAATATAATTGAAATTCAATTAACCAATAATTATTTAATTCAGATCAGAAATTATACCTTAATCAAATAATTTATAATCTATAGAACATGAAAATGCATCAAAGAGAATGCGACAATCAACATAGTCACTACTGTCACTGGATAATAAAGGCAGGACTGTAAATTTCACCTAAGTGCAAAAGAGGCGGGGTTGTGATTGAAGCCACTGCAAGCGAGTAGCGTTAGAGAACACTGACTAACAAGGTAGCCGAAAAGGGCAACAGGATGGGGAGCAAATCTACGGCAGAAGCGAAGCCCTCCAGTAGACCTACAAGGTGCCAATGGAAAAGTGACAGGGAGCGCGTGGACCTGGGCAGCGAAGCAACGCTGAGTGAGCGACTTGCGCAAAGTAGGCCAACAGCACAAACAAAGAGTCGTGACACTGGGAGAGTGGTTGCGTGAGACTGAGCCACGCGGGCCATAAGATCTCACACGAGTCGCAGAGGTCTCGCATGGACTGCATGCAAGCGGGGGCGACGAGCCGAAGCAAGACCCCAGAGAGACAGGCAAGCACGACAGGAGGGCATGACGCTAGCCTACAAAAGTGAGGGAAGGTGTGCAATAAATTGATTGTTTTTAAAAATTTTGTTTACATTTTTAAGAGGCTTTTGTCATATAAGAAACAAGGTCAGCAATTTATATAAGCAATTAGCACACTTGCAAGCAAATAAGCAAGATAAAAGATAGAGCGGAGCGTATAAAAGTATATATGTGTGTGTAATTAAGTATATTTTATAGAAGGATATAAAAGTGTAAGAGTATGGGTGTGTTTCTTTTTTTCCCTAAGATAACACACCCGACTCTATCCTACAAGGTGGGGCCGGCATATAGAGATATAACAAAAATGAATAAAAAGTATAAATATGAATATTAGTGTATTGATGAGAGCTAAATGTCAGATTGCAGAAAGAAAAAGTTGGTAAAATTAGTGTGCAATAAATAAAGGTTTTATGGATACACAAAAGTAAATTTAGTTAATAATTAACTTAACTGTATTGGGATGACAAAATCAGGTAACTCTGATCGTCGAGTGTTTTCTATCAACTGAATTAAATTCACTTGATTTATTAACCCGATTTCATTCCACTACAATAGTTATGTACCAAAATCTTCTAAATAAAAAAAAGGCCTAAGCTCTTTCTCCATCCTTAACCATCAAGCCAACACCCATTAGGGCTTCAAAAAGACAAACATACCTGTGCCACTTTTACTTATTTACCAGCTAAACAAACAATGAGCCAAAACTTGACAAACTTATTTTCCAATCCCCCCGATTAAAAATACTTTCATTGAAGTTCCGCAAACATTTACTTTTAATAAAAAAAAAAGCTTTTAACAATCTTCTAAATTATTTTGCCCTCCAACTTTTGCCATAATGCTCTGCTACATTCTAGGCTCATTCACATCACATATATGAGAAAAATCATAGAATTTTCTCATAAATATATATATTTCTATTTGGTCCTGCAAGGTCCCGCAATACATAGAATCACCAATGAAAACACACGTCACATAACAATGATAAAACCTTCAAAAGTGATAAATGGATCACAAAATCTAACTCCTCTAAAGCAAATAAGGTGGTCGCCTATGTAAGTAATGTCTCAAATGCACTTGCATCATATTCCCCTAATTCGAAAACAACTCGACTCCAACAAGTAATGATGATGAAATAAAGCAAACATCTAAATAGCACAACAAGAATGTCATATAAATCAATCTGTCACAATGCCAAGCCAGCTGAAATGGGAACTAGCTAGCTGTGTCGGGATGGTACAGCCGCCACTACTCTTGGCACAACTGCTCCGCAGCGCCCAAAAACCCTATTTGCCCCTCCTATTTTAGGCAAACAACAGGCGACACTGGCGCCATATCACCCTTGCCTCCTCTCTCAAGGATAGGATTGCCCTGACAGTATAAAACAACGATGACCACTACTTCATTAGGTAGACCGACAGTCCCTTTCTCTGGCGTCGTGGATTTTCATGCCAATCCTTTCGTTGGACGTCCACATTAAAGCTGCATATGGCAAGATCTAGGTTGCCAGAGTGTCTAGCTCTCATCGTGCAACTCAGATGGAGGGATGCTTATCTCTCGCATCTCCCATGAACATTCCATTAGGGCTATAAATACAGAACTTAGCTAATAGATGAGACCTTTTGGGAATTTTTAGTTCTTTCTCCACAAGACTCCTATAGCATTATTCTCCTCCTACGTCATTGTCTTGTACTTATACTGCATAGGGATTCTTACTGGACTTAAACTGACCTGACCAGTGGACATAGTGATGCGGAACAGATGAATAACGATGCAAATTAGAAATCAACAAATTATATCTAGCAGATTATTAACCCTGTTCCGCATGGCGGTGTCGAATGGAGCTGTGTATTAGGTTAACATACTCGGTGCGGGCGCATCGCCGGTGATATGGATACGTGACGTCGCGATCACGTCGTACCGGAGTCAGCGAGCTGAATCCAAGAACGCAAACAAGCAGGCAGGGTGGGCGATGATGAGGTGAGGTGAATGCTGAGGGATGTAAGATGAATAGAATCGAACCCGGAGGGGAGGAGATGGAGCGAGTGGAGTTTAGGGATTCTCACCCAAGTCCCAAGCCCTTCCCTATCCGGGATATCGATTCATTCTAGAATCAGATAATCCCAAAAAAAACACAATTCAAATTCATTCAGCATTACAAAAATAAGAATATTAGGAATGCGTTTATATAGACCTCCATACAAACTAACTTAATAAAGAAAAAAATACATAATGTAATAAATTTTTCGCACAAACGAGAAAGTACCAGATAATATGCTAAAATAACAATCACAGAAATAGAAACAACTAATACAAAATAAATGCGAGAAATAAAATCATCCCAAAATGGAATCTCCAATCAATCAGAATGAATGAGAAATTTTCAATCCACCAAGTTAGTGATCCGCAGCATCCATCTTTCCAAATCTGTCCTAACAGTCAATTGATCCAGATCAAAGCAACGTGGCTAGATCTTGGCCGTTACCGTAAACTCTGCCAGGAATGAATCGACGGTCGATCGTGGTATCCCCACCACATAGAAAGATCTCTCTGACTTACCTAAATACCCATATTTTTTACTTTCTGCACTCCTCTCTTTTTCTCAACCTTCTCACACACGGTCTCTCCACTTTCCTTAGTCACCTACAGATATTTTACGCATCACCTACTAGTATAGCTTTCCTCATTTTAATATTAATATCTTTAGTGTTTTCATTAAGACTTACCAACATAGTTGTCCAAGCTCGTACTCTCACTACTCTTCCACCTAGATGTTCTAAGAGAGGGAAAATCATCGTCACCGATAATGCCTTTAGCTCCAGTAGCCACATTCGCTCTAGAGCGATCTCTTCTACGTCACATAACATGTAGAAGGAGGAATTGTGCACCTCCTTGGTGTAGCTCACCAAAAATGTGGAAGCTATCACCGCTACTACCACCTACGGCAATAAGGGTACTACCTTAACTCATATCCCAACCAAATTCTACAACAACCATTGTTGTCGTTGTAACCCATGCGGGTAGCGTCGCCGGTCCCTTTCAAAGCGAGGCCTGCACCAGCATCACCGGCTCAAGCATGGCTAGCCCTTCTTGACTATTGCCGATTCCACCTTCCGCAATGAAGTCATCATCCCAGTGACTTCTGTTGCACAATTGCCTTCGATGTTGATTCAGCCTGGCATCATCGTTGTCCCTCCTAGTCCCCAATCAGAGCAATAATGGGAGCACCGACTATCACTGCTGGACCGTTCCAGCTCCAACCCATCCGATTAACAACCCCCCATGCTCAACTATAGGCACAGCAATTGCCAGTCCCTCTGTCGCTCCCCTCGCATCTTCCTCAGCACTATCTCCAATGTCGTCAGACCGTGCCAACACCACTCCAAGGCAACCCATTTCACCAGTTCTTAGACACATGTGTCTGAGGATTCCCTGGATTACCCTCATGGTCCTGGGGCTGCCTCGCACAGTCAGTTCCAAAACAATTGGCCCTGAGCAGAACCAATTTTCGCGTCATCCCTACCACCAAACATCGACAACCATGCCCCAATAGCCCAAACACTGAGGATGGATGCTCCTATGACCTCACTAACGAAATAGACCTAGGAGAACCACTTAGGCACACCCTCCAGTTCGTTGCCATCCAAGCTAACTTCTATCCGTCGAAGGTCTGGACCTTCGACGACATTGCTAACTCTCGTGAACGCATACAATTGTTCAAGGGTTCCCTCCATTTCCTTCAACTAAATGAGTCGACTCTTTGCTACCTCATGGCCTTCTCCTAAGGGCTAGCCTACAATTGGTACATCGGTCTTCTATGGGGCCACATCCGTATGTACTGGCATTTTGAAAGGAAGATACTGGTGTGATTCATTAGGAGCACTATGGTGACAAACTCCAATCTGATCCTCTGACTTCACTCAAGGGTTAGATGAGTCTGCGATCGTATGTCGATCGTTTCTTCGTTGTTTCCGTTCAAGCTAATGGCATCCTCCCTAATATCCTCCCCTACGCATTTGTAAAAGGTTGAGGAAGGGCAACGACCTTCCCAAGTCCCTACAGCTATCCAAGCCACGTAACTTCCCGGGGCTGGTAGCCTACTCCAAGGAATTCACCGTTACAGGATGTCACAGCAAGAAGGCTATCAACATTTCTCCGGAGGATATTCTGAATCATAATAACTCACACAATGATCAATCAACCTCACCCAGATGGCCGACTATAACATCTAGAAGTTCCTCGTCGACTCCAGAAGCATCTTTGATATCCCCTTTAAGTCTACCTTCCAACAAATGAGCCTACAAACCACAAACCTTCTCTACTATGATGGTGCTCTCCGAGGCTTCTCTGGTGAAATAGTCCAACCCCTGTGACTCATCCTCCTTCCCATGTCTTTCCAAACAGGAATAGTCACCTCATGCAAATGGTAACGATCTCACTCATCAAGGCAAGATCTAGGTACAACACTATCCTAGGACGAACCGCACTAAATAACCTTGGAATAGTCATCTCCACTCCACACTTCTATATCAAATTTCTCATACCTAATTGGATGGTCGCCATTTAGAGAGATCCAAAAGACACATTCTAATGCTTCCAGATTTCCTACAAACTCAGGGTAGATAAGACGGATCCTAGAAAGGACACTGTCAGTGTAAACCTTAATAAGGAAGGATCAAGAGTTGTAATTGTCTAGTGCACCCTTGATAGGGAGAAGTAGAACATAGTAGTGGAACTCCTTTCTCAATACACTAATGTGTTCGCTTAAGACTCCTCTGACGTGAAAGGCATAGACCCAGAACTTATCGTGCACCACCTAAAAATCTCCAAACATGCGAGGGCTATCAAACAGAAAAAGTGGTCGATTGGCGATAAAAGAGCTCAAGCCATTGAAACAGAAGTTCACAAACTCCTAAAGGCCGACTTCATTCAGGAAGTTTAATATCCAGAGTGGCTCACCAATATGCTACTAGTCAAGAAGCCCAGTGGTAAATTGTGAATGTGCATGGAATTTCATGCACTCAACAAGGCCTGCCCCAAGGACTCACTCTCTACCATGGATCGACGCCCTCGTCGACCGGACCGTCGTACACCTCATGATGAGCTTCCTAGACGCTTGTTTTGATTAACATCAAATCAAAATGGAACCAGAAGATGCCAAGAAGACTTCCTTCATCAATTACATGGGAATGCATTACTATGATGTGATGCCCATCAGTCTCAAAAATATGGGGATACCTATCAATAAATGGTGAACAAGATCTTCAAGCATCAGTGGGGTAGAAACTTGGAAGCCTAAGTCGACAACATCTTGTTCAAAAGCACCTCCTACTCTTAGCATCTCCTTGACCTATAAGACACATTCGATACTCTTTAGACATATCAAATGAAGCTCAATCTGGTTAAGTGCACCTTTAGGGCTTCTTCCCAAAAATTTGTTTCTTCCCAAAAATTCCAAAAGTACCTGATTTCCACTCGAGGCATAGAGGCGAATTTAGACAAAATTTGTGCCATCCTGGACATACCATCACCGAAGAGCTACTCAGAGTTCCAACAACTCGCTTAGCGAGTGGCAAGCCTCAAGTATTTCATCTCGAAATCAGGGGAACGGTGCTTGTCATTCTTCAAGGCACTTAGGGGTCTCAAAAACATTGAATAAACAAAGGATTGTGAGGAAGCTTTCATCTCCATCAAAAGATACCGCACATCCCGATCAGTGCTCAGTGTTCCTTAACCAGGTGAAGTTCTCTCCATCTACCCTGGTGCGTTAAACACCACTATCTCTCCTATCCTCATTAGGGAAGAGGACGGAGTTCAGCAGCTTGTCTTCTACGTTAGCCATGTCTTGATGGATTCAAAAACTAGATATCTGATCCTGAAAAGACTTGTCTGAGCCCTGATGACCATTGCCTGGAAGCTAAGGCCCAACTTTCAATCCCACAAAGTGAACATCGTAACAAACCAACTTCTTCAGCATTCACAGTTTGAAGACCACCAGATGACTCTTGTAGTGATCCATTGAGTTGGGCACATGCGACATAACTACGTGCCCCATACCATCATCAAGGCCCAAGCTTTGTCAAACTCCATTGTTGATTCTCCACCGCGGAGCCTCCTTCAAGGGAACAGAGGCACACCCTTTGGATCATCCACGTGGACAATACTTTTGGTGCGACTACCAAAGGCGTAGGGATCCTCCTCACTAGCCCTCCCATGGTAAAATTCCACTACTCCATCTATTTCAACTTTAGAGTTACTAACAAACAAAGCTAAGTATGAGGCCCTGATCGCCGGCCAAGAGTTCACATGGAGCAAGGGTAGGCATCGAAAAACTTGCAAGTTATAGCGACTCCCTCCTTATCGTCAACCAGGTCACGGGTACCTTTAAGGCTAGGGAGGACACCTTGGAGAAATCCCTATACGGTCAAAGGCGTCGTTTCCCACTTCAAAGAGTTCCGTATTACACACATCCCTTGTGAAGAGAACAAAATGGTCAATTTCCTGTATTACACACATCCCTTATGACGACACTAATCTAAACTGATAAATTATTATTTACCAGTCATACATTTTATTTTAAATTTAAAATCAATCAAAGTTGCTGGATTTTAATTCTATAATACCACATAATAAATCTTGGAAAATAAATATCTATAATTGTGAAAAATTGGTAAATGAAATTGTCCAATTTAGGATTCACATACCTTCCTTATTTTGTTCTGTACCAAATTGTTATCAGAGCATAAGTAACTTAAGGTAATTTTATGGTCTCATTTTATGCATTTTACATGCTTAATTTTATATTTCATCACTCTGTTATGCCTACATCTCATTTCATCAACTTACCTCGTATTGCATGCCTAATAGTTTTCTCGAGAGTACCATATATCTCAGCACCAAAATAGATCTAGCGTTGAGAGCTATCCTGGCTAGTCTTGCGGCTAAGGTGGATGCCTTGACCAATAGGATAGGTCAACTTGAGATTAGGGAATCCATTCCAATGGTAAGGGTCGAGGTCAACTAACCTACAATTATTCCTCATCCAACTAGGTAGCCTACACCGACAGATCTATTGTTGCATTTGTTCTAACTATCAGTCTACACATGGGAGAGAACAAGATAAAGAATATATAGATGTGCAGACCTATTATCACTCCACTTCTAATGGAGGACAAGAAAGAGAGCACATAGACACGCATGTCAACGTTGTTAATACTCTTCTTCTATGGGTGCACAAGATGAGATATCCCAATGAGACCTTCGCAATTCCCATCAAGGAAAGCGAGAGTACATTATCTGTTTCAATTTACATTACATATCCCACCTTAAAAGGGTAGTATGAGAAATATGAGAAACCAAAGATCGAAGAACCCACAAAAGGAGAAACTATAAAGTTTATTGAGATAATTGTATTCACTGAGAATGAAGATTAGAGTTAAAGCATATCGAATTGGTACAAGATTCCGAGTATTCAAGACATTAGATTCAATTTGGTTGGATATACCTTAGAACAACTTACAAAACAAAGATATATGTCTGAAATAATCATTTATAACAACATTCCGTGAAATAGAGAACAAAGTAAAAGAAACGTCAACATTTATGAGAGCATGGGAGTACATGGGTAGTTACTAAGGATTATAATGGTGCGTCTATCAAATTCTCCAACATCAACTATTTCGGAAGAATTATTGGCATATTTTAGGAATAAAGAGGAACAAAGTTAATTTTTACTACTGTTTTCTATCCAAAGACTCATAATCAAATTAAGTTAGCTAATAGGAGTTAGTAAGGTCTTTTATTAGGTTCGAGTCAACATGCATAAAGTTTTCATTTGTTTCTTTTGTAGCATATCAGGCAAGACATAAGTCTACATTTTCATTTGCATTTCATGCTAGGTTATCATCTCGTTTTTTATTTTCATTTTTCACATTATAACATAAAGTAGTTTGCATTCTTGTTTAAATAATAGCAAATTTATGGCAAATTTTTAAGCTCATAGATTAAGCCTTGAAAGTTTTAAAATTAAATTTGAATTGATTTATAAATTTAGATTTATCTTGGAATCATGGGATTAGTTAACTTTTTAACATTACATATCTAATGGCTTATAAGGGCCCAATGGTAATACCTAGTAACATTTTGAGCCTTCTCCCATCCTTTTAAAGTGATTTTACTTGTAAGCATCCACAGGTCATATCCACTTCAACAAGAGAAACATATTTTTCATTACCAGATTAATTTAAATTCTACATGAGGATACCAGCATTGATTGATTTGAGATGTCAACAGGAGATAATCCACGCCTTTTCAAGTGATGTTGGTGAAGAACTGAAGACAAAGTTGTAGGTAGCTTTGATCTATATTTTCATTGCTGAGCATGCTCATTCCGAAAGGGGTCAACCTTTCCAACCCCATATGAATGTTAGTTGGGATGTCACTACCAACTCTTTAAAGTGATCTTACCATATAAAGCACCACAGGTATATCCACTTCAAACAAGAGAAACATCATTTTTCATTACCAGATTAATTTAAATTCACATGAATACCCAATGATATTTTGATTCAACAGAGATACCACCTTTTCAAAAGTGATTTGGTAATACGAAGACCAAAAGTTTAAGTAGTTTGAATCTAATTTTCATTCTGAGCAGTGCTATTCACTAATGGGGTTCCAAACTCTTCCAACCTAGGAAGTGTTAGTGGGGATGTCACTACACCTAGAGGACAATTCATTCCATGTTGGATTCAACACCTACAATAAAGATCTGATCATGCCACATGAATGTGGGTAGATCAAAGATTTGGCTGATTGGAGGCTAATGATTTCCAGGTTGATTCAATGCTGATTTCATTTGGCTTGATAGAAAATCTCAAGTTATTTTTGATTGATTGAATATTCATCAAATACTCAGGCTGATATTATTAATTAGAGATCATAGAGAAATTATGCTGATTATATTTTATTTATTTTGTTTCTTATTTGTTCTAGTACATTTGATACTTATGTTTCTGCATCTATTTTTTTATTTCAAATTCCAATATAATGAGATCTCTATATAAAGATCTCTCTACTATTGTAATATTAGAAGCTATGAAGCACGGGCACTTCTGACAAGATCCCATGTCGGACATTGACACGTCATGGATACTCCTGGACACATGTCGGATATATAAAAATTCGTGTCCAAATTTATTTCATATAAAAACATACTGAATATATCTGGACAACCAGGGACACGTCTAGAATACTTTATGAGAATGGTTTATTAGATTTGTTCATTTTTAATCCTGCTTGTTTTATCAATAAATTACATTATATGCTTTAATATTCTCATTTTTTAAATAATTTATTTGTATACTTAATATGCATGCTTCTATGCATCATTATGTTTTTTAGATTGAATGTCTTCAATTCAACTTATTTATTTTTTACATTAAATTTATTATTAAATTAGTTATTTATATATATTTTTGTTATAAAACTTTTACTTAATTTATAACATAAACTTTGGGACGTAAAAAGTGGCTATTTATCTATAACTTCATATATTCATAATCTTAGTAAAAAATTTCAAAGCAAATTGATAAGCTTTTAAAATGCATTTAATTATTTATAACTTGTTAATTGTCATGATTAGTTAACAATTCTATCTCAATGCCTTAAAATTAACTAGTCAATCAATCTTTTAAGTGTTTATAAAATATTTGAATATATAAAGAAAACTATGGAAAAGAGAAATGGATGTCATATAATTTTTATCAATTTAATGATTTCTTTTATTTTTACTCAAATTTTAATAAATAAATAATATTTATTTAACATGTCTAACAAGTATCAAATCATATTTTTTGAAAGGTTGTTGTATCTCTGTATTTATATCATATTGTATCTCGTATTCCATATCGTGTTTGTGCTTCCATCAAGTGTATTCACCGCCTCTCAAGTCGAAAATCTGCATTAAAAAATCCAAAGCTATCAAACCAAAGTCATGCACATCCCACGCAAAGTGTTCTCCTATGTTATGACACTACCAAAGCTTTGAGACCATTCTCTGCATGGCATCACCCACATCAAGGCTCCACAAATAGCAAACAGATCCAACAACTTTCCAAGAGTAACCCCATTGGACGAGTGCTGGCTTAGCCAAATTTCCGTCCAATTGCTGATTCCCTCCATTGATATTTGTCATATTTAATCAAGCAAGACTTACTTGAGTCTGGTATGATCCCATCTTAGGTCAGGTATATGATAGTTAATAGATTTCAAATGGAAATCTACCATAAATTAAGATTGTTCGATTTGAATTAAATTGAGAGACATTTTTATTTGAGCTTCAATTATTTTGAAACTGATTTTCAAAACCCAACCTAATTCTCGATACTCTAACTTCATAAAGTACTTATTTGCCATCATTCTATTTATGTTTAGATTACAAACTGGTTTATGTTGAGGTATTTAGTTTCTCAATTACCACATAAGTAATAAGAAAAATAAATGTGCTTAATCATGATAAATTGCAAGGTGAATTTATTCATTTTAAAATTCAAATATCATCACTCTCCCGAATGAAATTGTTCCTCATGCTTAGCATCATTCTCCCTACTTGTTAGAT
Organism: Apostasia shenzhenica; assembly: GCA_002786265.1. Taxonomy (NCBI): domain Eukaryota; kingdom Viridiplantae; phylum Streptophyta; class Magnoliopsida; order Asparagales; family Orchidaceae; genus Apostasia; species Apostasia shenzhenica. The sequence continues at coordinate 10,748,103 of KZ451950.1, forward strand.
TCACATTGGATGTGGTTCATAACAAATTCATCCATCTCCATTTTCTCATAATTTTATCCACCATCTGCACTTAATAGCCCTATCCCAACTACGTAAATCTACTTGTTATAAATTTCCCGCAATTAAAAGTTCTCCATTTGCTTCATAACTTCTGCTACATATTAGTCGTCACTAATCTATCACACATGTGTTGAGGCAATAAGTGCAATATGAGGTATTTCCTGTACATCCAAACATTTATCTCCAAAATTCCATGTGATCTAGTACCATGATCATCCAAAGGATCATACAATTTCACCTATTCAAAAATAATGCATGGTAGGTTCATGTCAAAAGGCCAATGTGACATAACCTGTTTCTCAAGTTGTTTAGCTCTTGCCTCTGCTTCCTCACACCTTTCCTCTGCAAAACGAAGCTGTAGATTTAAATCAAAGCAGTGATCATCAAAACTTTGTTTTAATATGCCAGTAAGTAATAGGAGATTACCTATATGACACATGAAACAACTAAATATACGTATTAACTGCCTCAAATGAAATCTACGGCTGACACACTCTAAACATGAAAACATTATGTACAAAATATTTCCATAGCCTGTTTTAAGCCCCAAACTCCAGTTGAATTAAACATTTGGGGCCTGATCGAGCAAACATGGAGTTGATTTAATAAAAAAGAAATGATAATTGAAAAAGTAAAACAAACTTTAGGGCAGCAGATAAAAGCACTCTATGCCCAAGGTAGGCGTAAGGAGTTGATCAATGCCTTCTCAATGATAATAGGAACATATTGGCCCCTGTTGCTAGCAAAGAGGGAATTGATTTTTAGAGTGCATCAGTAATAAATTTTGTGCTTCAAGTGTTTAATATGTACATTCAGATGTTTCCCGTGACATATATGTAATCTACTAGGGAAAAATTTCTAAATTTTACCTTTTCAAGTATATTTTCATTTTCCTCTTGCAAGGCATCAATCTGAAACACAAAGGGAGCAGTTATTATAGAAATCACTATGGGTGTTAAGTATCAAAATGAAGGAATTAATTTTACAAGTAATTAATGATAGTGAGATACGAAGTACCAACATAAGAAAAATAAGACTTCAAAATTTCTTACATAATAATAAAGAAAATCAGAAGCCCATAAGAATAAGAGTTACCACATCTTGAAGAGTAGATGATGAATGTGGCTGAACAGGTTCCCTCATACTAAAATTTCCCAAATCAAGCGACATCCTAAACAGAAGGTATGTGTAAATCAAAGGAAATGAAGAAATAAAGCACCCATCAAAAGAAATAAAGATGTACTGAGTCAAATAGGACATTTTTGACAGTACATTAGGGTCCTTAACAATGCTCACCAACAACATTATCAGTAGCTTTGTTCCAACTATCAATATTATCTATTAAATGATGCATTAGTTTTGCTATACAAGGTATTTGAATTATGTCTACCACTGTTATTTTGGCTTACCAATGTTTGCATAACCTGTAAAGGTTGAGAACAAAATATTGATGCTCGAGATTTACACTGAACTTGGTTGAACTTATTTTGTTCGATTGAGTCAAAAGAGTGCATGTGAGGTATGCATGAAGGAAGACTAAAGCCTTGACAGTCTAGATGAGGATAAAATGACTGAACAGAAATTGACTAGGAAGAAAAAACTACCCAGGATGAAGATTGGCTATAGAATCGATTTTGTGAGTCGGCGTCAGAGTTATGAAGGGCCTCAAACCTAGGGGTGGCTTCGAGACGATTTTGAGCAAGTCAAGCTAAACTTAAAATTGAAATTTTTAATTTTGAATCGAGTTCGATTCGAGCCTACTAAAATTTTTTTAATTTCAAGTCGATTTTCGTGTTTAATCGAGCATAACTATAATCCATATTTTCCTATAAAAATATCTATCATATATTAAGTATTTTAAAAAATAATATTATAAATTTATTTTTAAATTTTATGTATATATTTAAAACAACATATCTTTTATATAGGTTATTATAATATATTTATAAACATAAAATTTCTCAATTATACTATAAAAATTATAAAAATGTACGTTTATACACATATAGAGTTAATTTCAAGTTGAATCAATTTCTTTTCAAGACTTTGAGATAAAAGAAAATCAAGTTAATTTCAAATCGAGCAAAATACAAGAGTTTTAATGTTGCATAAAATTGACCCCAAAAAGTGCAGGCAACAGGCAACTAAATCAATGGAGATGAGGCATCAAGCAGTATTCAGTGAAGAAGAGATTGGAGGGTGAGTGACTAAGAAGCACGGACACTTCTAAGAAGTAGCCGTGGCGGTGTCGGACACGGACACGCCACGGACACGGCGGGACACGCCACGGACACGGCGGGACACGTGTCCAATTATTTTAATTTAAAAAAAAAATTAGGACACGGCTAGACATTTCTAGGACACGGCTGGACACTTCTAGGACACGGCTGGACACTTTTAGGACACTTGCAAGACACTTGGACACGGCTCAATTATTAATTAATTAAATTTTAATAAAAAGTAAAATTAATTTTTCCAAAAAACCGGTTCGAATGTTTTGCCCTAGGTTTTCCGCTTGCGTCCTCCCTCTCTCCGTCGCGGTCATCTCACAATCGCTCTCTGGTCGCAGCGCCAGTTCTCGCCGGCAGTCGTCGTCGCCTCTCCCGTCGCGGTCTACATTTCCTTCTTCTTCTTCTTCTTCTTCTTCTTCTTCTTCTTCCTTCTTCTTCTTTGGTTTTCTTCTTCTGCCTCTTCTTCTTCCGTCTTCTTCCGTCTTCTTCTTCTTCTTCCGTCTTCTTCTTCTTCTGCATCTTCTTCTTCCGTCTGCCTCTTCTTCTTCGTTCTTCTTCTTCTTCCGTCTTCTTCTTCTTCTGCATCTTCTTCTTCCGTCTGCCTCTT
>KZ451950.1:10752505-10777121 GCA_002786265.1 Apostasia shenzhenica
AAGGATCTATGATTGTCATTGCCATACATATATTGTCAACACATAGATCAGGGAGTTGGAAAGAGAAGAAAATTCACAAGATGATGATCAAGAAGAGATTGGAGAGTTGAGTGCATGTCCTAATAAGCGCATCGAAGGTCTCAAACAATTGAGAAACATATATATATACATATATATATATACATATATATATATGTATATGTATGTATATATATTATCAACACAGATCAGGGAGTTAGAAAGTGAAGAAATTCACAATCAAGGATCTATGATTGTCATTGCCATACATATATTGTCAACACATAGATCAGGGAGTTGGAAAGAGAAGAAATTCACAGATGATGATCAAGAAGAGATTGGAGAGTTGAGTGCATGTCCTAATAAGCTATCGAAGGTCTCACCAATTGAGAACATATATATATACATATATATATATACATATATATATATGTATATGTATGTATATATATTATCAACACAGATCAGGGAGTTAGAAAGTGAAGAAATTCACAATCAAGGATCTATGATTGTCATTGCCATACATATATTGTCAACACATATATCAGGGAGTTGGAAAGAGAAGAAATTCACAGATGATGATCAAGAAGAGATTGGAGAGTTGAGTGCATGTCCTAATAAGCTATCGAAGGTCTCAACAATTGAGAACATATATACATATGTATATGTATGTATATATATTATCAACACAGATCAGGGAGTTAGAAAGTGAAGAAATTCACAATCAAGGGTGAAAAAGAGATTGGAGGGTTGAGTGAGTATATGTCCTGACAAGCTATCAAAGGTTTCAACGATGTTGAGAAGGAGATCATCAAGTTCTAGTGATCGGTCAACAAAAGATGGGTAACACATCAAGTTTGAGCTTCAGATAAAGGTGTCAGAATATAGAATCGAAGTAGATCTCCTATGAGCAAAGGATCTATGATTGTCATTGCCATACATATATTGTCAACACATAGATCAGGGAGTTGGAGAGAGAAGAAATTCACAGATGATGATCAAGAAGAGATTGGAGAGTTGAGTGCAAGTCCTAATAAGCTATCGAAGGTCTCAATAATTGAGAATTGGTTATTGTGCTCTAAATTGATGAGCAGCCATTGTATCAGTTAGGAAGGAAATCATCAAGATCTAGTGACCAGATGACAAAAGATAGGGACCATCGCGTTTGAGCTTCAGATAAAGGTGTCAGAATATGGGATCGAAGTGGATCACTTATGAGATAGAGGATCTATGATTGTCATTGCATACATATGGTGTCAACACAAAGATCAGGGTGTTTGAAAGTGAAGAAATTCACAGACAAGGGAGCTGTAACCAAAAGCACCTATACAAAAAATATAGATTCAAGTTGGGCCTGTGGTTCCTGGTGGCAAAGGTGAAGACTCATGATGTTTGTTGTAGTAAGTTGATGAACACCGAAAAGAAGGAAGAGTGAAGAAGAGGAACACAAGAGGGAGAAACATTACAAAACGTGCTCAATAAAAGTTGCAATCAAGCAACACAATTCCTTATATTCAAAGAACTACTTAATTTACTCTGGGCTAATAAAAAGTCTTTAGTATCATTTAGTGTTCCACTGTCACATAACTTCTACTAAACTTGAAGCTTATGCATGTGCTAAAATTCAACGTAAGCAAACAGTGATGCCACACCTAACCAAATTGTTCGCAAGATGATAATAACTGATGCAATGTGAAGTTCAGTAGTAGCAAATTATAGTGATCAGAGAGCTGGGTCCAGTTTCAAACATTAGTTTAGAATTTTTTTTCTGTACACTAGCTTCAATAACTCGAAATAAGATAAGTACTAGATGAGACAAACACAGGCTGTAAGTCCTTATAGCATTCTCCAACATAGTACAAGATCCTTCAGTTTTAATAAATTTGGAACAATAACACCAATAAGCTTTTGTCTCAAACTAGATTGTGTCAAATAGTGGTCCTTTTACTAACAAAAAAATTGAATTAGTATTTTTTATTATTTGTATCTAATATTTGAACCAAATTCATTCCACTGAATCTCCAACAAGTTTAGAATTTTCAACTATTTTTCCACAAATTTCATTCCATGCAAGAGCCATCCTATTTAGGTTGCACCATCCCGACTCATAGAATTTAGGAGAATTGTACAAACATATTGCAAATAATACAAAAATAATGCCTATAACACCATGAAACAAGGTGTGATAATCACTTATTGCAGCGGACCAATTATTATCATCAGCTGAAAAACAAAAAACTACAATAAGCATGTAACAGCCACAAGAATTATGGTAACAAAACCTATTGTGGAAAAATAAATAAATAAGATGAATAAAAATATAGGCAGAGGTAGATGCCAAAAGCTTAAAACCAACCTTTTTTCTCTACGACCAGTAACAGGAGAATCAGATGGTATTGAAGTAACAACTGGTCTTGGTAGTGGCTTAATTGGAGGTATCATTGGAGAAGGCTTACAAACCATTGATGGTCGACCAGTTGATGTGGGTCGAACAGGACTTTGGTCTGCAAGGTAACGACCTATCTAAAAGGGAAAATATATGATCTTCAACAAATGACATTTATATATACCTTAACATTTAGAAAGTAATAATCAACTTCAGAAAACTTCAGTTGTTATGAAGCCATCATACAAGAATTTCAAGCCTCACAGAACACAATCAATTTAAATATCACTAGAGGCAAGATTAAAAATGTTAACAGCTACAATTAAGAGAATATAAGAGCTGTCAAACCTTGCATGCACTATATGTGCAGGTATTTACTGCCAAAGGCAGAATTCAGGTAACTTACCATAAGCTGCACAGCTACCAAAAAAAAGGGGCAAATTACGCCCAGGTCCCTGAGTTTAAAGCTTAATATCGCGCAGGTCCACATTTTCAAAATTATAATATCGGGTTCCCTGAGTTTTAATAAATTATCAAATGGGTCCTTTTTTATTTTTTTATAATTAAAATTTTTTAAAATTACTATTTTACCCCTGCCCCTCTCTCTCTCCTCCCAATCCGGCGCACGCACACGAGCCATGCGGCCGCCGGCGGTCCGGCTGCCTCGCAGCGTGTCCGCCGGCGCTGCGCGACTAGCCGGCAACCGCGCGGCCCGCGCGAGTTCGCCGAATTGGGAGGAGAGAGAGAGACTCCCAATCCCGCGCCAGCGCGCGGGTCACGAGGCCCGCCGGCGGCCGCGGCCTGCGCACATGAACCGGATCAGGAAGAGAGAGGGGCAAGGGTAAAACAATAATTTTAAAAATTTTAATTAAAAAAAATAAAAAAGGACCCGTTTGATAATTTATTAATACTCAGGGATCCCGATGTTATAATTTTAAAAACGTGGACCTGCGCGATATTAAACGTTAAACTCAGGGGCCTGGGCGTAATTTGCCCAAAAAAAAATAAAGCTAAACGCCTTTTGCTACATTAGAGTTCATTACTAAAAGCAAACTATGATTTTATGTGACTCAATAACCTATTTTAGAGTAAGGGAATCTGTCTTAACCATTGTTCTATTATAACAACAACTAAATCTTTATCTCACTAGACGGGTTAGCTATATGAATCTTTTACTTTTATTGCGCTCTATCAAAATATAAAATAACAACTCCTAATTTAGCTCCAAATATGCAAGATCATTTCTTATAGTTTATTATCATGTCTTTTTTGGTCGTCCTCCTCATATATTTACATGAGCAAGATCCAATAATCCAACTCTTCTCATTAAATTTTTTATCAACTAATGATTCATTGATCCAAACTATCTAAGCTGACTCCTCTGAGCTTATCCTTAATTAAGGCTACTCCAACATTCTCACAATGTACTCATTTGTCATCTTATATTTTCGTGTATGTCATCCACTTTAGCATACTCATTTTTATAAAATTTATTTTATTTATATGTTTCTATTTTATAGGCAAGCATTCAGAACTGCATAGCTTTGCTACTTTTGCTACTGTTCTATAAAATTGCCCTTTATATTTGAGCTGAATTCTTCTATCACGCGGTTTGAGCAGGATTCTTCTATTACGCAGTACACCAAATGTATTCTTTTATTCAATCTATCGCACTTGGATCTGGTAAATAATATCACTATTTATTTCAATATTATTTTATATAATTTATCTGAAATAGCCAAACTGCTCGCTCTTTCTTATGATTTGATCACCAATTATCACATTCCCAATGCAAATGCTTCTATCTTGACTACATTTACAGTCAATATATTTGATTTTAGAACTACTATTATTCTGTTATATTTATTAAAAGTCTTATCACACTATTATTATCTCACAGTACTACAAATATGTTGATGTTGTTGGTTCATCTATTATGATTATAGTATATCATGTGTTTTGATATTTGCCAATATATTCAAGTTATTTAGTGATTAATGATCTATTGCATTTAATGTATTTAGGCTTCATGATTTATTGCTAACTTAGTACTCTATATAATAGTTAAAGTAAAAAATGCTTGGGAATGAAATCAAGATTGAAATAAAGTATATAAACTATGGCGATGGAAAGAAGATGAAGACCAAATGAGTTTATTTTATATTATGTTTTAGCCATGTATATTTAGTGAAACTGTTGTAAAATTATCTTTAGAGTGATAAAATGTGGTTTGGATCATTTCATGAGCACTAAAGTTGACAAAATTAAACGTGAGTTAGTCCCGATTAGCTTAGGTTGTGCTAAAATGTAGTTTTGGTACTTTATTGGGTTAAGGTGGCTTGGAATCTATCAAGTCGACTTAAGACTAAAGTAGAATTCTGAGTTGATCTGCTTTAAACGCCTCAAATAACTTTAAGGCCTTATTTGGTTCAAGTAGTGGGGATACCATGATTGACTGTCGATTAATTCTTGGCACAGTTTGTCACTAACGACCGAGATCTAACCACATTGCTTCGATCTGAATCGATTAATAATCAGGACCGATTTGGAAAGACGGATAATACAGATTGCCGACATGGCAGATTAGAAATCTCCCCATTCATTTTAATTGATGGAAGATTTCATTTTAAGATGATTTTTTTCATACACTTATTCTGTATTAGTTATTTCTATTTCTATGATTATTATTTTCAACACAGTATCTAAAATTTCATCATTTGTGTGAGAAAATTATGTCATGATGTCTTTTTCTTTTCATTGTGTTGATTGTCTGGTAGTCTATATAAACGCCTCCTGATATTATTTGGTTCAATACTGAATAAAATACTATTATTCTTTTCCCTTGGAATAATCTGATTCTAGAATGAACCAATATCCCGAATAAAGAATGTCTTAGGTCTTAGGTAAAAATCCCTAAACTTTTCTATCCGTTCAAACACATCCTCACTGGGTCAATTCATTCACCATCCAATCTCAGCATTCACCACACAATCGCTGCACCACTCTATCACTAATGCGCCATGCCCGACAAGCTTCAATCTGCCGGCACACCACGCAAATGCCTCACCTTATCTAAAGCATTTTGTCGATGCCCCTCGCTGATGAGCTCCGCTCCCCCGACACACCCTGCGACACGTTGCAACCAATTGACTTAACTAGCTCGTCTGTCGTGGGCCATAGCCGACGCCCCTTGCTCATAGAACGTGTTGCTCGCACAATGCGTCCACCAAGCCACGCATCCACCCAAGGCATTCCCCCCACCCAACTAGTTCACAACCAGTGCCCCAAGCAACCCGAGCCACACGCTACGTGCAATCTCATGTGAACTCACCTACCTGTTGCATTCTTAATTTTGTGAAAATTACAGAGTGGTCCCTAAACTTCTTGGATCTAAGTATGAATTTCAACAAAGCCTTTAACCTAGTTATTCGAATACTATGGATTTTCTTGCTTGCATAAGATTTGCTCAAATTTGTTCCACTCATGTGACCTTTTATTATTGAGTGCAATAATTACTATTGATTAAATATTATGAGAACTCGTAATTTCGTTGCCTTATTTTCTATTATTAAAAATCGAATTGAGTCATAATCTGAGTTGGTAATTTCCCAATTATCTCCACTCCATTTATTTAAAATTTTGAAAAGTAGTTTTTGCGGGCTTAAATAATTTCTTATTTTCAAATTTCTGCATTAATTTGTGATAAATTTGCTATACCAACTGGCAAATCTTTGAACCTGCATGTTCATTCATCTGTCTCGCATCAAATTTAGTATTAAAGCATTAGGTCAAGTTAGGGTATATTCGCATCTATATTAATTAAATCACATTTATTTATTTTATTGCATGCGTACCCATTTTAGTTTCGAATATTCTATTTTTAACTACAAACAAACTAGTAGCATGAACCCTAAGGCTCTGTTTGGTAATAAGAAAAAAAAGAAGATTTAGTTGAAATTTTTAGTGATTTTTAAAAAATGTGTATGATGTGAAATAAAGTAAGTTGGTTATATTAAAAATCATGTATGATGTGAAATAAAGTTGATTGATTTATTGAGAATTGTGTTGGATGTGAAATAAAGTGATTGTTTAATGTTAGAATTTGTGTGAGATGAGATATAAAATAATTTTTTAAGTTTTTTTAAAGTAAATTTAAGATTTTTGGCCATGAGTAATTTTAGCCATGATTTTTAGTCCATTGTCAAACAGGGCCTAAGGTTCAAAGAGCATTGACTGAGATTATGGCTAAGTTAGATCGTATGGACAGTGAGGTGGATCAACTTGAGGGCCAAAAACATCAAAAGAGTAAAATCGATCAACCTAAGAAAAATCACGAATCTAAAAGAACTAAGAATAACCCTATGTCCTGTTTGGCGCGAGGACCAAAACAGGACCAAAATAGTACTAGTTTAAAAAATATTAATAATAATAATAACAAATAAATTATTTTAATTATTCTACACAAATTTTAGTATAAAAAATAATATTTTACTTCACATACTCAATAATTTTTAATAAAAATATAAATTTTATTTTACATCTTAGATCAAAATACTCGATTTGAATATTTTGGTCTAGAATGTGAAATAAAGGCCTTGTTTGGCATGAGCCCAAAAAAGGGCAAAAAAATATCTTAATAATATTTTAAATTTATTATAAATTTTAATAACTTTATTTCACATCCAACACAAATTCCAACCTTAAAAATCACCTTTATTTCACATCCAACACAAATTCCAACCTTAAAATCAACTTTATTTCACATCTTACACACCTCCCAATTTTAAAATAATTTTCTTTCCCATCAACTCTATAAAATAAATTATTTTCTCTTTCCTTACCCAAATTCATCCTCAAACCAAACAAGCCCAAAGTTGATATTTTTATTTTAAATTATTAAGTATGTAAAGTAAAATAATATTTTTTTTATATTTTAATTTGTGTAGAATGATTTAAAAAAATTATTTATTATTATTGTTGTTATTTTTTAAATTAGTACCATTTTAGTCCTGTTTTAGTCATGTTTTGGTCCTTGCGCCAAACAGGGCCATAATATGTTATCAAGCTCGAGAGACATGTGAACCAAAAAAAAAAAACTAGTGTGGCATAAAAGTAAAGGCCCCACCTTTGACAGTCGATTGGACCCAAAGGTTTACTTAGATTGAAAAACTGGCATGGACCATTACTATAAATGGTACAATATGTCTAAAAATCAAAATGATATATTTGCAAAAATGAAGCTCATTATGCAAGCTAAGCTCTACATAAATAATATTGAACGAATCTTGCAACACAGTCAACAAGAACTAGTTGGATCATGGGATGAGCTTAAACCAAGACTTAGAGAAAAGTATGTCTGTCTTATACCAACATCACCTATTAAAACAATAGCAAAAGATGACTTAAGGTAATAATACTGTCGTTGAATACATCACAAACTTTGATGAATTTATTATGTGATGTGGCGCTCACGAGGATTTGGAAGTCACATTTTCTAGATTTCGATCTGGACTTCAGGACGACATACAGCATGAGATTATCATAAACAAATCCCTACCCTTGAGCAAGCTTATCAAGTTGCCTAGGATCTCGAGAAGTATCAAAAGCTGATTGTATGTCATAAGGTCAATTCGAGTTTGACTACAACTCCCACAAAGTCCACACCTATTAGATCAAAGCCAATTGATGGCTCACCAACTGCCAATCGTTCCATATGTTGTCCAAGAAATCTCTCGTAGTGATGGTAGTCATTCCATACGTTGTTTCAGATGTTAAGGAATCAATCATATGGCATCTGAATGTATCATGTTCATAAAGCGGGATGATGATTCTCCAGACTATGAAGATGACCCAACCACTTATGTAGCTCATAAGACACTGACGAGTTTGAGGACCCCAGAGATGAGATTTTAGGGTATGTTAGATTACTTATGGGTCTGAGTCTCATAGTCATCCTAGAATCAGGGTAATCAAGTGCGCTCTGACCCAACCTAAAGAGGTGGTGATTTGCGCAAAACTTTCATCTTTTACACCTACATAAAAACTAATGACAAGGTGTATAAAATTATCATTAATAATGAAAGTTGTGTGAATGGAATTGTGACAACTACTGTGATGCAGGGCCAGATCACCAACGCCAGCGACTTCGTTATAATCTACGACCTCGAGCGTACATTATAACAATTTATTACCTTGTATATAGTTATCTTTATTTTCGCACAGTTCATTTGGGTCGTTATTGAGTTATACACTATGTTTATGTCGGTGGGAATGCCCACTTTGGTGTCATGTATATATTGTGGTTAGTCTGAGTCTTATGTGTGGGTCAGATCAAATTTGGTTGAAAAACAGTTCATCTTGAATCAATTTGAATCAAATTAAAGCAAGCTTAGGATTTTTCATGAGGCAACTAGAGAATGAGGACTTGGATGTAATTTCACCTTCAATTAAATTACATCCAGCCCTAAACATTGGATCGGAACTCCGATTTCTCTGTCGATGCCGCGTCGCGCCCGCTTCGCCGAGCCAGAAGGTGGTCGCACCCGCTTCGTTGAGCCTGAAGGCGGCCGCGTCCTCGCCTACTTCGCCGAGCCAGAGCGTGGTCGCGCCTACTTCGCCGAGCCCAATGGTGGCTGTGCTTCGCTCGGGCGCCCCTGCTTCGCCGGTTGCGTCCAAGTCCAACGGATTCCACGCTTTTCTCGGCAAGTTGGTCACGTCCTCGCGTTTGGCCGACAACCTCTACTCCATCTTCCTCTTCTATAAAACGGGAACGCAGAGAGGGGCGGAAAAAAAAACGAGTTGGCTTCCAAAGTTTGATTTGAGATTTTCTCCATTCCATACGCAGGCGGCGTTGGTTCAGATCGGGGATATTATTTCTGTTTTCTGATTGTTTGTTCCTAGTCGAGTTGGACTCTGTTTCTATTGATTCCATCTTCCTGAGCTGAGCTTAGCTTAGAAGTTCATATTACTGTTTCTGAGTTTCATGTTACTATTGTTACTAAGCTTATGTTTCTGATCCTTTCCGCAGCCCTTCCATCAAGTTATATTTATGTTAAAACTCCTATGTCATATTCCATGAGCTTGTTTAAAATCTCCATGTTAAAGTGGCTGAAATTAGTGGAATGATCTTTCAGGTTGAAACTTTCTTTTGATTCTCAAAATTTAAGGAGTTAAGTTTAATGTTTGGTGGTTAATCTTATTAATTTGATTGCTTCCTATTTAATTTGCTTATGTTTCTGTGAAGTTGCTTGAAGCATTTTAATTTTCTTTAGAAAACTTATTAAAGTTTATGTGAATATGTGGTTGTTGCTAAATAGTATAATTTGTTCGACTTAGTTTAATCTCCTCAAAGTAGCAACATAACATTGCAACATCATGATTATAGTCTTTAACGGTATTATTACCTAGGCACGTGTCCTATATTGGTCGTGAGAATTGCTTTAGCGATTCTCCCACGGCATCATACTGTATCCAAGGTTAGTTTGACTCCTAAGAGTCACCCCAATCTATACAAGGCAATCTAAATTAATGCCTCTTCCATAGAAGTTACACAACGATAGCAGGTCCCGATTCAATTCAATTACTATCAAGATAAGGTTTGGCGCGATGTTTACCAATGGAGATGGTAGCATTACCTTGGGTAGGCCATGGTTATACGATTTGGACGTTATTCTTTAAGGACAATCCAATTCATACATGCTCACCTATAAAGGTGACAAGATCATGATAGACCATCTCCTCCTAAGGCCATTAGCAAGAAAGAAATTTTAAAAAAGAGAGAAATCTCAAAGAAGAAAGACCTTCACTTAATTCAAGAAAGAAGTGAATGAAACTTCCTTAATTTGAGCTATTACTATTAAGAAAGTGAAGGAAAGTAATCTAGTTGAACCCGAAGCATCTCCTATACTTAAGAATTCGGTAACGTGTTCTCGGAGATCTTCCTAATCAGTTACCCCCCGATACTTAAGCACGCGATTGATCTTGTGTTTGAGTCAACGTTACCGAATCTTTCACAATATCGTTTGAATCGCAACAAACACACGAAGCTAATCAAGTAGATGACCTACTCCAAAAGGGATTCATCTGAAATAGTCTTAGCCTTGTGATGTTCCATTACTTCTGCGCCAAAAAAAGATGGATCGTGAGGGATGTGTGTGGATAGTCACGCCATCAACAAAATCACAATCAACTATAGCTTTCCTATTCCCCGCCTTGATGATATACTTAATATGATAGCTGGAGCTACTATTTTTTCAAAAATTAATCTTAAGAATGGCTATTATCAAATTTAAATTTGTCATATGGATGAATGGAAGATGGCCTTCAAAATGAAGGATGGACTATACGAGGGATTGGTGATGCCTTTTGGATTATCCAATGCTCCTAGCACCTTTATGAGATTGATGACCCAAGTCCTGCGACCATTTATTGGAATCTATGCCATGATTTATTTTTATGATATTCTGATCTATAGAAAGACTAAGGAAGATCATGTTACACACTTATCTCAAAACTGTTAAGCTCTTATGAAAGACAATCTTTATGCAAATTTAAAGAAATACATATTTATGATAGATCGAGTTGTCTTCCTGGACTTTATAGTATTATCTGAAGGTATATTTGAAGACCCTGAAAAGGCCAGTGCCATAGTTGGAATGAATCGATATTCTGGATAGGGAAAGATTTAGGCCTTGGGTGAGAATTCCTAACTCCACCCGCTTCAGCTCCTCCCCTCTGGGTTCGATTTCATTCATCTTACATCCCTCAGCATTTACCCCACTTCATCCCAGTCTACCCCGCCTGCCAGTTTGGGTTCATAAATCCGGCTCGCCGACTCCGGTTTGACGTGATCGCGTCATCACGGATCCACATCACTGGCGACGCGCTCACGCCGACTACATCGATGCGAATACACAGCTCCGCTCGACACCCCCGTGCGCGAGCCCACCTGCGCCCGCACCCGTGCGCCCGCCTGCGATCGCACCCCTCACGCTCCTGCGATCGCGCCCAACCTTGCGCTCACCCTTCTGCGTCTGCGCCCGCACGCCAGCCTGCGCTCGCTCCCACGAGCCCGCCTGCGACCGCGCCCAGCTCACCCCTGCGACCGCTCCCCGCTCGCACCCAAGCCACACCACACATGCCCCAGCTGCTCGAGCCCTACTTTTGGGGAAATTACATCATGGTCCTTGAACTCTCTCACTCAGGTACGAATTTTAACAAAGTCTTTAACTTGGTTAAGTCAAATAATCTGGATTTTCTGCTCGCTTGTGATTTGCTCGAACTTGTTCCACCGTGTGACCTTTCATTATTGAGTGAATTTAGATTACTGTTGGTTAAATATTGTGAGATCCTTAATCCTGTTTCTTGTTTCTGATTTTTTGAAAGCTGGATTGAGCCCTAATCTGAATTGATAATTTTTCAATTAACTTCAATCAACTTTATTTAAAATTTTGAAAGAAATTAGTTTTGCGGGTTTAACTAATTTCTCAATTATTACAAAATTGTTCTCCAATATTTTAGCATCAGTTTGTGAATAATTTGTTTTATAAAATTGCTGATCTCTAAACTGCATCATCATTCACTTGTCCAGCATCAGGGACTAAGCATCGAGTAATGTGGATGGTAGAGATGCAAGTGAACATTTTCTTGTAAACACATTCATTACAAATAGCATGATGAACTATTTTCTGGTTGTCTCATTAATTGAACTTTTTCCATTGCTATTCATCTCTTTATGATGAGATAGCATGACATGACCAAGAAAAGTAAGCTCTAATGGCTCATAAAATCCTGCTGAGGTCTAAAATGTTCAAGATAAAGAGCTATTCTTGGCTTTTATCCTGAGTTATACTCAAACAAAACTCAATAGTTCTAAGTCGTACTTCAATGAAGTACCATGGTGTATACTATTTGCATATAACGTGGTCTTAATGGGTGATATTTATTTAAAACAAAAATAAAAAATAAGAACAATGAAAGAGTGTGTTAAGAACATAAAGAACAAGAATTAGACAAATAATGAAAGAATACATCAGAAGAAAAAATAAAAGCAAAAGTATGCCAGATGCTATTCTTTCCGCTGGCTAACTCACTGCCATTCCACTATCATCCGGTTTAACTAAAACCAACTGAACCAAAAGTAAAAACTAATTGGCACAAAACGAGAAGTAAAACATGGTAAAGAATATGTCAGATACCGCAGGGGAGGGTGAACGGTTGGCTCGGCGCGGCGTTGACAGCTCGATAGGCGGCGGCAGGGCGGCGTCATCGTCATCACTGCTGTCATCGTCGTGCTGGTGAGCCATGACCCGAGCGAGCCGCTGAGCAGCGGCCCTTGCCGCGGAGTTCTGCGCCCGCCGAGAGTTTCCGACGCCGGTTGATCCCGATCGGACATGGCGGTGCGTAGGCGACATCATCGGCGACGACGGCGCCCCTGCCGTTGACCCCGACATACTCTTCTGTCGCGCGTACACAGGGCTAGGCGCCCTTCCCTTCTCCATCATGTTTCTTGAAAAAACCTACCTCTCTCTCTCTCTCTCGCTCTCTTCCTCTCTTTCTCCCGATTGGAGATCATCCCCAAGTGTGGCTGTGTTAAGAATGAAAATGCTGGGGGTTTTGGAAAGAAGAATGGGCATATACGTGGGCGATCTTCCGCGGGGAGCGGCGAGGTTCGAGCTTGGGAACATGCAGCTCGATGAAGCATAACGGTTGGAACGAAAAGTACGGGGATTTGGGAGGAAGGGATCTATCTTTGGAGAAGAGAAATTAGGGTCTTGTACTTGTACAGGAGAAATTATTGCGTGCTTCAGTGAATCATTCTGCAGTTCTTGCCAGGGAGAGAGGCGAGCATGACCAACTACATGCAGAACATCACAGATGGCATTTACCAAGTGGGCTAAATAGATTATTGGGATAATTACATCCAGGTTCCTATATTTAACACTTAATAACACACATGTTCATATTTTTAAAATTCTAATATCAGGTCCGTGAGTTTTAATAAATTATCAAATAACTCTTTTTTTATTTTTTTATTATTAAAAATTTTTTAAAATTATTATTTTACCACTCCCTCTCTCCTTTTACCGATCCTCGCTCGCGCGGCCTCATGTAAGCGCGAAGATCGGTAGAAGAGAGAGGCGGTCTCTCTCTCCTCCTGATTTCCCGCACGCGCAAGGCCGCACAATCGCCGGCAGCCACGCGCGGCGTGTGAGAGGATTGGGAGGAGAGAGAGAGAAGGCGAAGGGGTAAAATAATAATTTTAAAAATTTTTAATAATAAAAAATAAAAAAAGACATACTTGATATTTATTAAAATTCAAAGACCCTCATGTTAGAATTTTAAAAAGGTGGACCTGTGTTATTAAGTGTTAAACTCAGAAACCTCGATGTAATTATCCTAGATTATTTACTCAATTTAACTGAATTATCCATTTGACTATCAGAATAATTATTTATTTAAAAAATAAGTATAATTTAAGATAAAATAGATATATATTTACAATAATAAGTATTACATATAATTATACCCTTTCTAATTAATACCCATCTGATTTCAAGTAATGCATACTCAAACTTATAATATTATTACTATTAATATTTGGTGACAAAATATCGTATGATCTAATAAATAGTAATATTTTATCATAAATTTATATAGTGACAATTCTTTAACTTGTTACTAAATGAAAGTAATTAGTAATAATTTTTTTCAAATAATGATTTTTTTTTTTGACATGTTGCATTTATTAAGTAATAATTACAATTTCATCACTAAACTCTTTATGCACTGGATCATGGGCCGTGCCTTGGTTTTAGTTCATTCTATGGGCTCCATTGGGATGGGCTTATGTTCCTGTTACCTGGGCCTCTGCATGCGATTCGGAGACTGCTGGGCTTGGAAACTTTTGGGCAAAGAATGGGCCTCTTATGCGTGATAATGGACTTTGGGCCTCAATACTGTGTAACTCAATGGGCTTTTCTGTGGGCTGAAATTTCCTGGGCTTGTCTGTTGGCCCCTCTCCTCTGGGCTGGGCTTAAATAACTTTGGGCTTTCGCTGTGTGGAATACAGACTGGGTCTTTTAGGCCCTTTCAGTTTTGTAGGCCTATCTTAAGGATTGGGCCTGTAAACATTCTTCACCTGGGCTTTGTATGGTATCTGGGCTTGGGCAAGTTTCTGCTTTGGGCCTAAATTATCTTATGTAATGGCATATAACTTTGGGCCATTTAGGCCACCCTTCTTTGCTTAAAATTTTGGGCCTTTGGCCCACAAATATCTTGGAATGGAGAGGACTTTTTATGTATTGCCCTTGGGCCTATCTTTGTATCATGTATTGGCAAGAGCCAAAGAAATTTGCCTTGTTGGTGGGCTGGGAGCCCGATGAATAATATTTTCTATTTATTATTATAAATAAATAAAAACATCCTTCATTAGTGATAAAGTATTGCCACTAAACAAATATATATTGTGATAATATTTAGGAATTTTTGATAATTTATTTTTAATCATTAAACTACTAGTTATCATTGAAACACCTTTATTAGCAACAAGTAATTGTTGCTAAGTAATAGCCCTTTTATGACAATGTATTGTAATTAATTACAATATTTTTTTGTCACTAAATATTACGTCATTACTAAAATTTTAATCTTTAGTGACTTGCTATTCCCACTAATATATATTAGTTGGTGATGAATTTTTTTATCATTGTTATTCTTTGTTTCAATTCAAAAATATAGCATTAGTGACAAATAGTTGTCAATAATTTTTGTGATAAATTTTAGTATTCAGTAATGATTATTTTCATTAGTGACACTTCATTTATCATTATAGTTTTCAATATTTGCATCAATTCATTGTCACTAATCATCAACCTCTTTTGTTTTTACTAAAATACAATCAATCAATGACAATTGATTTTCACTAAGTATCATCTTTTGTGATAAATTTTGACAATTTATGATCACTTTTTTTTATCATAAATCATTGATTATTACTAAAGCTTTACTTTTAAGCGATAACTTATCACTAAATTTGTATTTTATGATAAACATAATATCTATTTTACGATAATATTATATTCAAATATTTAATTAGCAATAGTATTCTCTTTATAATAAAACACATATAAATTAGTTTTAAATCATTCATTATTCTCATACAAAAAACTTAAGATAATATAATCTCAATTTTAAATGAACAGTGATATTAATACATGTATGTTAATATCTTAAAAGTCCACACAAAAAATGACACAAAAAGTAACACTAATTTCATCACACTTTCACCTCATAAATACGAAATCCTACAGCATTTAGAACAAATAAAAATAATTAGATGTAATTGACAAAATCTAGATGCTCATTAATTTGCTGAATTCCTAAATTGGTGCCCTCTTCTACTAACTAATATAGTAATCTCTATCCATAGTAGTAATAGTAGACAGATGTTGAAAAATGTGACCTCAAAGTAACAAGTAGTTGTGCCTAAATTTGTAACTGCAACATGCTCAACATTTACAATACTTAAATATAAATTAAAACTAGAATTAATATAAAAGATATTTACAACAAATGAGTAATATAAAAAAATTAAATATTACTTAAACTTTAATGAAAAAAATTGAAAAGAATTTAGCAAAATCCACATCTATCTCATAAGCAATGAATAACACTCCTAAGGCTCCCTTCAAAATAGGTTATTTTAACAATACCAAATTAAAGAAAATATATGATATACAAATATTAAAATATTTCACTCAAAAACCTTGAAGCTTGATTAAAAAAAAAACTTAATTAAAAAGTTATTTCTAAAATCATAATACATATGCTACTTAAGTTAGTGTAAAATGAGGAACCTAAAAATTTTATTTATAAAGAAACTTAAATAATACTTGCACAAGTGAGATAACTATAACAAATATAGCATTATGCACAACATATTGAAAGATTAAATAGCTAGAAAATATTAAATAAAATATATATATTATTATCTCACTGATTACTGAATAGCTTTATAAAATACCTTAGGACGACAACCTTTCCAACAACCTACGAAGAAAGTTATTTGTTTGTTCTTGCTTTTATTCCATCTTTTTAAATTATATAATAATTTGAGTAGCAAATTATTCAACTATCACTACTCTTTTTTTTATCTTTTCTACTTCATCTCAATATTTCTCAAACGAAATCCTCAAAGTTCTAAAACATTCTCCATGCCTTTTTCCTTGTATACATTATTCATTATCTATTAATTTTTTTATTTTCAACTAACTCAATAATATTTGTTTGGCTAGGCTATAAAGCCAATAACTCAGTCATTATATGCCCCATATATGAAAATAGAAGAATACATCAATTTTAAAGTTATATAAGCACCTCACGTTCCAAAAACCACATTCGTTATATGCCTCAAATTGTAAAACAAGATTTGCTGAAATATCATAACAGCCACAAACTCTTTCCATGAAAGGTTATAAGAGAAGTAAACAGTCATTAAAATATTCAAGTAGAAGTACTTGTTAATAAACAATATTAATTTTTGGGCATTATATTAAAATCCAATTGGATTCTCCGAGTCGATCACTAAATATATGTTTTCAATTAAAATACTTTGATATAACAAATCTAGATTGCGCAATTGTGAGTACATAGTTAAAATAGTTTAGCTTGGAATAGATACATGTCTAAATTTTTATATTCATTTGAAATACAATGAAACATCATCAAATAATCGTAAAACTACTATTATTCAATTAAAATAACTTATTTTCAGTTAAAATACAAAGATATAATCGTTCTAAATTATGTAATTTCGAGTACTAACTTAAAATATTTTTATATTACATAGATTAATATCTAAATGCTAGTTTTCTTTATAAATATAATGAAAATTTATGGAACATTAAGACAATTGCTAGTATTTCGACAAAATACTTTATTATGCAGTGAATTGTACTCGATATGCATGTATTCAGCCTAAAGTCATCGTTATAGCAATAAATAATTATAAATTTGCTAACGTTTATATCAAATATATTGATATATAATAAATCTGTCTCTCAAAATGTTTATTAAATTAAAATATACCGATATATTGTCTAGTAGAAGTGTAATTGCGAGCATTCTGTTAAAATCCAATCGGACTCTCCAAGTCGATCACTAAATATATATTTTCATTTAAAATACTTTAATATAACAAATCTAAATTGTGCAAATGTGAGTACATAGTTGCAATAGTTTAGTTTGGAATGGATACATGTCTAAATCCTTGTATTCATTTGAAATACAATGAAACATCCTCAAATAATCGTAAAACAACTATTATTCAATTAAAATAACTTATTTTTAGTTAAAATACAATGATATAATCGTTCTAAATTATGTAATTTCGAATACTAACTTAAAATGTAATGATATAATCGTTCTAAATTATATAATTTCGAGTACTAACTTAAAATACTTTTATATTACATAGATTAATATCTAAATGCATGTTTTCTTCATAAATATAATGAAACTTTATCGAACATTAAGACAATTGCGAGTATTTCTGCAAAATACTTTATTATGCAGTGAATTGTACTCGATATGCATGTATTCAGCCTAAATTCATCATTATAGCAATAAATAACTATAAATTTGCCAACATTTATGTCAAATATAATGATATATATTAAATCTGTTTCTCAAAGTATTTATTAATTTGAAATACACTGATATACTGTCAAGTAGAAGTGTAATTGCGGGTATCTTTTTAAAATCCAATCGAACGCTCCGAGTCGATCACTAAATATATGTTTTCGTTTAAAATACTTTGATATAATAAATCTAGTTTGCGCAAATGTGAGTACATAGTTGCAATAGTTAATTTGGAATAGATACATGTCCAAATCCTTGTTTTCATTTGAAATACAATGAAACATCATCAAATAATCGTAAAACTACTATTATTCAATTAAAATAACTTATTTTGAGTTAAAATACATTTTTATAATCTTTCTAAATTATGTAATTTCGAGGACTAACTTAAAATAAGTTTATATTACATAGATTAATATCTAAATGCTAGTTTTCTTCATAAATATAATGAAATTTTATCGAACATTAAGACACTTGCTAGTATTTCGACAAAATACTTTATTATGCAGTGAATTGTACTCGATATGCATGTATTAGGCCTAAATTCATCGTTGTAGCAATAAATAGTTATAAATTTTCCAACGTTTATATCAAATATGTTGATATATAATAAATGTGTCTCTCAAAGTGTTTATTAAGTTGAAATACACCAATATACTATCAAGTAGAAGTGTAATTACGTGCATTCTATTAAAATACAATCGGACTCTCCGAGTCGATCACTAAATATATGTTTTCATTTAAAATACTTTGATATAATAAATCTAGATTGCGCAATTGTGAGTACATAGTTACAATAGTTTAGTTTGGAATAGATACATGTCTAAATCCTTGTATTCATTTTAAATACAATGAAACATCATCAAATAATCGTAAAACTACTATTATTCAATTAAAATAACTTATTTTGAGTTAAAATACAATGATATAATCATTCTAAAATATGTAATTCAAGTACTAACTTAAAATACTTTTATATTACATAGATTAATATCTAAAAGCTTGTTTTCTTCATAAATATAATGAAACTTTATCGAACATTAATACAATTGCTAGTATTTCAGCAAAATACTTTATTATGCAGTGAATTATACTCGATATGCATGTATTCGGCCTAAATTCATCGTTATAGAGATAAATAGCTATAAATTTGCCAACATTTATATCAAATATATTGATATGTGAAAAATCCGTCTCTCAAAGTGTTTATTAAGTAGAAATACACCGATATACTGTCAAGTAGAAGTGTAATTGCGAGTATTCTGTTAAAATCCAATCAGATTCTCCGAGTCGATCACTAAATATATGTTTTCATTTAAAATAATTTGATATAACAAATCTAGATTGCGCAATTGTGAGTACATAATTACAATAGTTTAGTTTGGAATAGATACATGTCTAAATCCTTGTATTCATTTGAAATACAATGAAACAACATCAAATAATCGTAAAACTACTATTATTCAATTAAAATAACTTATTTTGAGTTAAAATACAGTTATATAATCGTTCTAAATTATGTAATTTCGAGTACTAACTTAAAATACTTTTATATTACATAGATTAATATCTAAAAGCTAGTTTTCTTCATAAATATAATGGAAATTTATCGAACATTAATACAATTGCTTGTGTT
This sequence comes from Apostasia shenzhenica, assembly GCA_002786265.1. NCBI lineage: Eukaryota > Viridiplantae > Streptophyta > Magnoliopsida > Asparagales > Orchidaceae > Apostasia > Apostasia shenzhenica. Next base: position 10,772,185 of record KZ451950.1, read on the forward strand.
TCAGCAAAATACTTTATTATGCAGTGAATTGCACTTGATATGCATGTATTCGGCCTAAATTCATCGTTATAGCAATAAATAGCTATAAATTTGCCAACGTTTATGTCAAAAATATTGATATATAATAAATTTTTTCTCAAAGTGTTTATTAAGTTAAAATACACCGATATACTGTCAAGTAGAAGTGTAATTGCGGGCATTTATTTAAAATCCAATCGGATTCTCCGAGTCGATTACTAAATATATGTTTTCGTTTAAAATACTTGATATAACAAATATAGTTTACGCAAATGTGAGTACATAATTGCAATAGTTTAGTTTGTAATAGATACATGTCCAAATCCTTGTTTTCATTTGAAATACAATGAAACATCATCAAATAATCGTAAAACTACTATTATTCAATTAAAATAACGTATTTTGAGTTAAAATACAGTTATATAATCGTTTCTAAATTATGTAATTTTGAAGACTAACTTAAAATACTTTTATATTACATAGATTAATATCTAAATGTTAGTTTTCTTCATAAATATAATAAAAATTTATGGAACATTAAGACAATTGCTAGTATTTCAGCAAAATACTTTATTATGCAGTGAATTGTACTCGATATGCATGTATTCAGCCAAAATTTATCGTTATAGCAAAAATTAGTTATAAATTTGCCAACGTTTATATCAAATATGTTGATATATAATAAATCCATCTCTCAAAGTGTTTATTAAGTTGAAATACATTGATATACTGTCAATTAGAGGTGTAACTGCAGGGATTCTATTAAAATCCAATCGGACTCTCCCAGTCGATCACTAAATATACGTTTTCGTTTAAAATAGTTTGATATAACAAATCTAGATTGCGCAATTGTGAGTACATAGCTACAATAGTTTAGTTTGGAATAGATATATGTCTGAATTCTTATATTCATTTGAAATGCAATGAAACATCAACAAATAATCGTAAAAATACTATTATTCAATTAAAATAATTTATTTTGAGTTAAAATACAATGATATAATCGTTCTAAATTATGTAATTTCGAGGTCTAACTTAAAATACTTTTATATTACATAGATTAATATCTAAAAGCTAGTTTTCTTCATAAATATAATGAAAATTTATCGAACATTAATACAATTGCTAGTATTTCAGCAAAATATTTTATTATGCAGTGAATTATACTCGATATGCATGTATTCAGCCTAAATTCATCGTTATAGCAATAAATAGCTATAAATTTGCCAACGTTTATGTCAAATATAATGATATATATTAAATCTGTTTCTCAAAATATTTATTAAGTTGAAATACACTGATATGCTGTCAAGTAGAAGTGTAATTGCGGGTATTTTTTTAAAATTCAATCGGACGCTCCAAGTCGATCACTAAATATATATTTTCGTTTAAAATACTTTGATATAACAAATCTAGATTGCGCAAATGTGAGTACATAGTTGCAATAGTTTAGTTTGGAATAGATACATGTATAAATCCTTGTTTTCATTTGAAATACAATAAAACATCATCAAATAATCGTAAAAGTACTATTATTCTGTTAAAATAACTTATTTGGAGTTACAATACAGTGATATAATTGTTCTAAACTATGTAATTTCGAGTACTAACTTAAAACACTTTTATATTACATAGATTAATATCTAAATGCTAGTTTTCTTCATAAATATAATGAAAAGTTATCGAACATTAAGACAAATGGTAGTATTTCGGCAAAATACTTTATTATGCAGTGAATTGTACTCGATATGCATGTATTCGGCCTAAATTCATCGTAATAGCAATAAATAGCTATAAATTTGCCAACGTATATGTCAAATATATTGATATATAATAAATCCGTCTCTCAAAATATCTATTAGGTTGAAATACACTAATATACTGTCAAGTAGAAATGTAATTGCTGGGAATCTGTTAAAATCCAATCGGATTCTCCGAGTCGATCACTAAATATATGTTTTCATTTAAAATACTTTGATATAACAAATCTAGATTGCGCAATTGTGAGTAAATAGCTACAATAGTTTAGTTTGGAATAGATATATGTCTAAATTCTTATATTCATTTGAAATACAATGAAACATCAACAAATAATCGTAAAACTACTATTATTCAATTAAAATAACTTATTTTGAGTTACAATACAATAATATAATCGTTCTAAATTATGTAATTTCGAGTACTAACTTAAAATACTTTTATATTACATAGATTAATATCTAAAAGCTAGTTTTCTTCATAAATATAATGAAAATTTATCGAACATTAATACAGTTGCTAGTGTTTCAGCAAAATACTTTATTATGCAAAGAATTATACTCGATATGCATATATTCGGCCTAAATTCATCGTTATAGAGATAAATAGCTATAAATTTGCCAATGTTTATATCAAATATGTTGATATATAATAAATCCATCTCTCAAAGTGTTTATTAAGTAAAAATACATCAATATACTACAGGTATTACATTAAAACGCAATCAAATATTTCTAATATATCGTCAAATATCAATTTTCGATTGAAATACGTCAATATGGCAAACATTAGGTGTGTAATCACAGTATTACGTTTAAACAACCTTCAAATAGACAAGATTAAAGTCAAAGTGCATATATTCTCTTCAAATTCACTAAAATTAGTTTAATACTCACACAATTGCTTTTATTTAGTTAAAATAACTTATTATGCAATAAATCATACTCTAAATGCTTGTACTCCACTTGAGTTCAACGTAATGCAATGAATAGCTGCAAAAAACTCACTATTCAACTCAAATTCATTTATATATAATAAATTAGACCCTAAAAGAGCCTATTCTTTTAAAATTGATCAATATACACACAAATAGATGTGTAATTATAGCTATTACAATAAAATGCAATCAAATGTCCCTAATAAATCGCCAAATATTAATTTTCGATTGTAATACATCAATATAGCAAACATTAGGTTTGTAATCAGAGTATTATGTTAAAAAACCTTCATATAGTTGAGATTAAAGTCAAATTACAGATATTCTCTTCAAATACAATAAAAACTAATTGAATATTCACATAATTACTTGTATTTTGTTAAAATAACTTATTATGCAATAAATCGTACTCTAAATACTTGTACTCCACTTGAATTCAACGTCATGCAATGAATAGCTGCAAAAAAAATCACTATTAAACTCAAATTCATTGATATATCAAAAATTAGATCATAAAAGAGCATATTCTCCTAAATTGATCAATATACTGACAAATAGATGTGTAATTACATGTATTACATTAAAACACAATCACTATTACCTGTACTCCACTTGAATTCAATGTAATATAATGAATAGCTGCAAAAATATTATTATTCAACTCAAATTCATTGATATATCATAAATTAGACTCTAAAAAAACTTATTCTCTTAAAATTGCACAATATACATTCAAATACATGTATAATTATAGGTATTATTTTAAAACGGAATAAAATATTTCTAATAGATCGTCAAATATCAATTTTCAATTGTAATACATCAATATAGCAAACATTAGGTTTGTAATCATAGTATTATGTTAAAAAACTTTCATATAGACGAGATTAAATGCAAATTACATATATTCTCTTCAAATACAATAAAAACTAATTGAATAGTCACATAATTGCTTGTATTCAGTTAAAATAACTTATTATGCAATGAATCGTACTCTAAATACCTGTACTCCACTTGAATTCAATGTAATGTAATGAAAAGCTGCAAAAACATTACTATTCAACTCAAATTCATTGATATATCATAAATCAGACACTAAAAGAACCTATTCTCTTAAAATTGATCGATATACTATAAAATACATGTGTAATTATAGGTATTACATTAAAACGCAATCAAATATTTCTAATAGATTGCCAAATATCAATTTTCGATTGAAATACATCAAAATGACAAACATTAGGTGTGTAATCATAGTATTACATTTAAACAACCTTCATATAGACACTAGTCAAATTGCATATATTCTCTTTAAATTCATTAAAATTAATTGAATACTCACACAATTGATTTTATTTAGTTAAAATAACTTATTATGCAATAAATCATACTCTAAATGCTTGTACTCCACTTGAATTCAATGTAATATAATGAATAGATGCAAAAAAATCACTATTCAACTCAAATTCATTGATATAACATAAATTAGACGCTAAAAGAGCCTATTCTCTTAAAATTGATCGATATACAGTCAAATACATGTGTAATTATAGGTATTACATTAAAACGCAATCAAATGTTTCTAATAGATTGTCAAATATCAATTTTCGATTGAAATACGTCAATATGGAAAATATTAGGTGTGTAATCTTAGTATTACGTTCAAACAACCTTCATATAGACAAGATTAAAGTCAAATTGCATATATTCTCTGCAAATTCATTAAAATTAATTGAATACTCACACAATTGCTTTTATTTAGTTAAAATAACTTATTATGCAATGAATTATACTCTAAATGTTTGTACTGCACTTGAATTCAACGTAATACAATGAATAGCTGCAAAAACATCACTATTCAACTCACATTCATTGATATGTCGTAAATTAGATCCTAAAAGAGTCTATTCTCTTAAAATTGATCGATATACTGTCAGATACATGTTTAATTATAGGTATTATATTAAAACACAATCAAATGATTCTAATAGATCGCCAAATATCAATTTTCGATTGAAATACGTCAATATGACAAACATTAGGTGTGTAATCACAGTATTATGTTTAAACAACCTTCATATAGACAAGATTAAAGTCAAATTGCATATATTCTCTTCAAATTCATTTAAAATAATTGAATACTCACACAATTGCTTTATTTAGTTAAAATAACTTATTATGCAATGAATCATACTCTAAATGCTTGTACTCCACTTGAATTCAA
>KZ451950.1:10788909-10796409 GCA_002786265.1 Apostasia shenzhenica
TAATTGAATACTCACACAATTGCTTTTATTTAGTTAGAATAACTTATTATACAATGAATCATACTCTAAATGCTTGTACTCCACTTGAATTCAACGTAATACAATGAATAGCTGCAAAAAAATTACTATTCAACTCAAATTCATTGATTTGTCATAAATAAGACCCTAAAAGAGCCTATTCTCTTAAAATTAATCAATATACTGATAAATAGATATGTAATTATAGGTATTACAATAAAACGCTATCAAATGTCCCTAATAAACTGCCAAATATCAATTTTCGATTGAAATACATTAATATAGCAAACATTAGATTTGTAATCAGAGTATTATGTTAAAAAACCTTCATATAGACGAGATTAAAGTTAAATTATATATATTTTCTTCAAATACAATAAAACTAATTGAATAGTCACATAATTGCTTGCATTTAGTTAAAATAACTTATTATGCAATGAATCGCACTCTAAATACCTATACTCCACTTGAATTCAACGTAATGTAATGAATATATGCAAAAACATCACTATTCAACTCAAATTCATTGATATGTCATAAATCAAACCCTAAAAGAGCTATTCTCTTAAAATTGATCGATATACCATCGAATACATGTGTAATTATAGGTATTACAATAAAACGCAATCAAATCTTTCTAATAGATCGCCAAATATCAATTTTCGATTGAAATACGTCAATATGAAAAACATTAGGTGTGTAATCACAGTATTATGTTTAAACAACCTTCATATAAACAAGATTAAAGTCAAATTGCATATATTCTCTTCAAATTCATTAAAATTAATTGAATATTCACACAATTGCTTTTTTTAGTTAAAATAAGTTATTATGCAATAAATCATACTCTAAATGCTTGTAGTGCTCTTGAATTCAACGTAATGTAATGAATAGCTGCAAAAAAATCATTTTTCAACTCAAATTCACTGATATATCATAAATTAGACACTAAAAGAACCTATTCTCTTAAATTTAATCAATATACTGACAAATACATGTGTAATTATAGGTATTACATTAAAACACGATCAAATGTCCCTAATAGATTGCCAAATATCAATTTTCGATTGAAATACATCAATATAGCAAACATTAGGTTTGTAATCAAAGTATTATGTTAAAAAACCTTCATATAGACGAGATTAAAGTCAAAGTACATATATTCTCTTCAAATACAATAAAAACTAATTGAATAGTCACATAATTGCTTGCATTCAGTTAAAATAACTTATTATGCAATGAATCGTACTCTAAATACCTGTACTCCACCTGAATTCAACGTAATGTAATGAATAGCTGCAAAAACATCACTATTCAACTCAAATTCATTGATATGTCGTAAATTAGACCCTAAAAGAGCCTATTCTCTTAAAATTGATCGATATACTATCAAATACATGTGTAATTTTAGGTATTACATTAAAACGCAATTAAATGATGCAAATAGATCGCCAAATATCAATTTTCGATTGAAATACGTCAATAAGAAAAACATTAGGTGTGTAATCACAGTATTACGTTTAAACAACCTTCATATAAACAAGATTAAAGTCAAATTGCATATATTCTCTTCAAATTCATTAAAATTAATTGAATATTCACACATTTGCTTTATTTAGTTAAAATAACTTATTATGCAATAAATCATACTCTAAAAGCTTGTACTTCACTTGAATTCAACATAATGCAATGAATAGCTGCAAAAAAATTACTATTCAACTCAAATTCACTGATATATCATAAATTAGATCCTAATTCTTGCCTATTCTCTTAACATTAATCAATATACTGATAAATGGATGTGTAATTATAGGTATTACATTAAAATGCGATCAAATGTCCCTAATAGATTGTCAAATATCAATTTTCGATTGAAATACATAAATATAGCAAATATTAGGTTTGTAATCAGAGTATTATATTAAAAAACCTTCATATAGATGAGATTAATGTCAAATTACATATATTCTCTTCAAATACAATAAAAACTAATTGAATAGTCACATAATTGCTTGCATTTAGTTAAAATAACTTATTATGCAATGAATCGTACTCTAAATACATGTACTCCACTTGAATTCAACGTAATATAATGAATAGCTGCAAAAACATCACTATTCAACTCAAATTCAATGATATATCATAAATTAGACCCTAACAGAGCCTATTCTCTTAAAAATGATCGATATACTGTCAAATAGATGTGTAATTATAGGTATTACAGTAAAACACAATCAAATGTTTCTAATAGATCGCCAAATATCAATTTGCGATTGAAATACGTCAATATGGCAAACATTAGGTGTGTAATCACAGTATTACGTTTAAACAACCTTCATATAGACAAAATTAAAGTCAAATTGCATATATTCTCTTTAAATTCATTAAAATTACTTGAATACTCATACAATTGCTTTTATTTAGTTAAACTAACTTATTATGCAATAAAGTATACTTTAAATGCTTGTACTCCACTTGAATTCAACGTCATGCAATGGATAGCTTCAAAAAAATCACTATTAAACTTAAATTCACTGATATATCAAAAATTAGACCCTAAAAGAGCCTGTTGTCTTAAAATTGATCAATATACTGACAAATAGATGTGTAATTATAGGTATTACATTAAAACACAATCAAATATCCCTAATAAATTGCCAAATATTAATTTTTGATTGAAATACATTAATATGGCAAACATTAGGTGTGTAATCACAGTATTACAATTAAACAACCTTCATATAGACGAGATTAAAGTTAAATTGCATATATTTTCATCAAATTCAATAAATTTTTTTGAATACTCACACAATTGCTTGTATTTATTTAAAATAATTTATTATGCAATGAATTATACTCTAACTACCTGTACTCCACTTGAATTCAACGTAATGTAATGAATAGCTGCAAAAACATCAATTTCATTGGTATGTCAAAAATTAGACTCTAAAAGAGCCTATTCTATTAAACTTAATCGATATACCGTCGAATACACGTGTAATTATAGGTATTACAATAAAACACAATCAAATGTTTCTAATAGATCGCCAAATATTAATTTTTGATTGAAATATGTCAATATGACAAACATTAGGTGTGTAATCACAGTATTACGTTTAAACAACCTTCATATGGATAAGATTAAAGTCAAATTGCATATATTCTCTTTAAATTCAGTAAAATTAATTGAATACTCACACAATTGCTATTATTTAGTTAAAATAACTTATTATGCAATAAATCATACTCTAAATGCTTGTACTCCTCTTGAATTCAACGTCATGCAATGAATAGCTATAAAAAAACCACTATTAAACTCAAATTCACTGATATATCAAAAATTAGGCCCTAAAAGAGTCTGTTGTCTTAAAATTGATCAATATACTGATAAATAGATATGTAATTATAGGTATTACATTAAAACACAATCAAATATCCCTAATAGATTGCCAAATATCAATTTTCGATTGAAATAATTTAATATGGCAAACATTAGGTGTGTAATCACAGTATTACATTTAAACAACCTTCATATAGACGAGATTAAAGTTAAATTGCAAATATTCTCTTCAAATTCAATAAAATTTATTGAATACTCACACAATCGCTTGTATTTAGTTAAAATAATTTATTATGCAATGAATTATACTCAAAATACATGTACTCTACTTGAATTCAACGTAATGTAATGAATAGCTGCAAAAAAAACATCACTATTCAACTCAAATTCATTGATATGTCATAAATTAGACCCTAAAGAGCCTATTCTCTTAAACTTGATTGATATACTGTCAAATACATGCGTAATTATAGGTATTACATTAAAACGCAGTCAAATTTTCTAATAGATCGTCAAATATTAATTTTCGATTGAAATACGTGAATATGGCAAATATTAGGTGTGTAATCACAGTATTACGTTTAAACAACCTTCATATAGACAAGATTAAAGTCAAATTGCATATATTCTCTTCAAATTCATTAAAATTAATTGAATACTCACACAATTGCTTGTATTTTGTTAAAATTATTTATTATGCAATGAATCATACTCTAAATGTTTGTACTCCACTTTAATTCAACGTAATACAATGAATAGCTGCAAAAACATCACTATTCAACTCAAATTCATTGATATGTCATAAATTAGATCCTAAAAGTGTCTATTTTCTTAAAATTGATCAATATACTGACAAATAGATGTGTAATTATAGGTATTACATTAAAACACAATCAAATGTCCCTAATATATTGCCAAATATAAATTTTCGATTGAAATACGTCAATATGGCAAATATTAGGTGTGTAATCACAGTATTACGTCTAAACAACCTTCATATAGACGAGAATAAAGTTAAATTGCATATATTCTCTTCAAATTCAATAAAATTTATTGAATACTCACATAATTGCTTGTATTTTGTTAAAATAATTTATTATGCAATGAATCATACTCTAAATATTTGTACTCCACTTGAATTCAATGTAATATAATGAATAGCTGTAAAAAAATCACAATTCAACTCAAATTCATTGATATGTCATAAATTAGACCCTAAAAGAGCCTATTCTCTTAAAATTGATCGATATACTGTCAAATACATATGTAATTATAGATATTATATTAAAACGCAGTCAAATGTTTCTAATAGATCGCCAAATATCAATTTTCGATTGAAATACGTCAATATAGCAAATATTAGGTTTGTAATCAGAGTATTATGTTAAAAAACCTTCATATAAACGAGATTAAAGTTAAATTACAAATATTCTCTTCAAACACAATAAAAACTAATTGAATATTCACATAATTGCTTGTATTCAGTTAAAATAACTTATTATGCAATAGATCGTAATCTAAATACTTTTACTCCACTTGAATTCAACGTCATGCAATGAATAGCTGCAAAAAAATCAATATTAAACTCAAATTCATTGATATGTCATAAATTAGATCCTAAAAGAGCCTATTCTCTTAAAATTAATAGATATACTGTCAAATACATGTGTAATTATAGGTATTACATTAAAATGCAATCAAATGTTTCTAATAGATTGCCAAATATCAATTTTCGATTGAAATACATCAATATGACAAACATTAGGTGTGTAATCACAGTATTACGTTTAAACAACTTTCATATAGACAAGATTAAAGTCAAATTGCATATATTTCCATCAAATTCATTAAAATATTTTGAATACTCACACAATTGCTTTTATTTAGTTAAAATGCAATGAATCATACTCTAAATGCTTGTACTCCACTTGAACTCAACGTAATGTAATGAATTGCTGCAAAAAATTACTTTTCAACTCAAATTCATTGATATATCATAAATTAGACTCTAAAAGAGCCTATTCTCTTAAATTTAATCAATATATTGACAAATACAAGTGTAATTATAGGTATAACATTAAAAAAAGTTCAAATGTCCCTAATAGATTGCCAAATATCAATTTTCGATTGAAATACATCAATATAGCAAACATTAGGTTTGTAATCAGAGTATTATGTTAAAAAACCTTCATACAGACGAGATTAAAGTCAAATTACATATATTCTCTTTAAATACAATAAAAACTAATTGAATAGTCACATAATTACTTGTATTCAGTTAAAATAACTTATTATGCAATGAATCGTACTCTAAATACCTGTACTCCACTTGAATTCAATGTAATGTAATGAATAGCTGCAAAAATATCACTATTCAGCTCAAATTCATTAATATGTTATAAATCAGACCCTAAAAGAGCCTATTATCTTAAAATTGATCGATATACCGTCAAATACATGTGTAATTATAGGTATTACATTAAAACGTAATCAAATATTTCTAATAGATCGTCAAATATCAATTTTCGATTGAAATACGTTAATATGACAAACATTAGGTGTGTAATCACAGTATTACATTTAAACAACCTTCATATAGATGAGATTAAAGTTAAATTGCATATATTTTTATCAAATTCCATAAAATTTATTGAATACTCACACAATTGCTTGTATTTATTTAAAATAATTTATTATGCAATGAATCATACTCTAACTACCTGTACTCCACTTGAATTCAACGTAATATAATGAATAGCTGCAAAAACATTAATTTCATTGGTATGTCAAAAATTAGACCCTAAAAGAGCCTATTCTCTTAAACTTGATCGATATACCGTCAAATACATGCGTAATTATAGGTATTACATTAAAATACAATCAAATATTTCTAATAGATCGCCAAATATCAATTTTCGATTGAAATACGTTAATATGGCAAACATTAGGTGTGTAATCACAGTATTACGTTTAAACAACCTTCATATAGACAAGATTAAAGTCAAATTGCATATATTCTCTTCAAATTCATTAAAATTAATTGAATACTCACACAATTGCTTTAATTGAGTTAATATAACTTATTATGCAATAAATCATACTCTGAATGCTTGTACTCCAATTGAATTCAACGTATTACAATGAATAGCAATAAAAAATCAATATTCAACTAAAATTCATTGATATATCATAAATTAGATCATAAAAGAGCCTATTCTCTTAAAATTGATCAATATACTGATAAATAGATGTGTAATTATAGGTATTAATTAAAATACAATCAAATGTCCCTAATAAATCGCCAAATATCAATTTTCGATTGTAATACAACAATATAATAAATATTAGGTTTGTAATCAGAGTATTATGATAAAAAACCTTGATATAGATGAGATTAAACTCAAATTACATATATTCTCTTCAAATACAACAAAAACTAATTGAATATTCACATAATTGCCTGTATTCAGTTAAAATAACTTATTATGCTATGAATCGTACTCTAAATACTTGTACTCCACTTGAATTCAATGTAATGCAATGAATAACTGCAAAAAAATCACTATTAAACTCAAATTTCATTGATATATAAAAAATTAGACCCTAAAAGAGCCTATTCTCTTAAAATTGATCAATATACTGATAAATAGATGTGTAATTATAGGTATTACATTAAAACACAATCAAATGTCCCTAATAGATTGTCAAATATCAATTTTTGATTGAAATATGTCAATATGGCAAACATTAGGTGTATAATCACAATATTACAATTAAACAACATTCATATAGTTAAGATTAAAGTCAAATTGAATATATTCTCTTCAAATTCATTAAAATTAATTGAATACTCACACAATTGCTTTATTTAGTTAAAACAAATTATTAAGCAATAAATCATACTCTAAATGCTTGTACTCCACTTAAATTCAACGTAATGCAATGAGTAGTTGAAAAAAAATCACTATTCAACTCAAATTCGTTGATATATCATAATTTAGAGCTTAAAAGATCCTATTCTCTTAAAATTAATCAATATACTGATAAATAGATGTGTAATTATAGGTATTACGTTAAAAGTCAATCAAATGTCCCTGATAGATTGCCAAATATCAATTTTCAATTGAAATACATCAATATAG
>KZ451950.1:10801409-10814769 GCA_002786265.1 Apostasia shenzhenica
TACTGTCAAGTAGGAGTTTAACTGTGGGCATAATGTTAAAATCCAATCGGATTCTCCGAGTCGATCACTAAATATATGTTTTCATTTAAAATACTTTGATATAACAAATCTAGATTGTGCAATTGTGAGTACATAGTTACAATAATTTAGTTTGGAACAGATACGTCTAAATCCTTGTATTCATTTGAAATACAATGAAACATCTTTAAATAATCGTAAAACTACTATTATTCAATTAAAATAACTTATTTTTAGTTGAAATACAGTGATATAATCATTCTAAATTATGTAATTTCGAGTACTAACTTAAAGTACTTTCATATTACATAGATTCTTATCTAAATGCTAGTTTTCTACATAAATATAATGAAAATTTATCGAATATTAAGACTATTGCTAGTATTTCAGCAAAATACTTTATTATACAGTGAATTGTACTCGATATGCATGTATTCAGCCTAAAGTCATCGTTATAGCAATAAATAATTATAAATTTGCCAACGTTTATATCAAATATGTTGATATATAATAAATTCGTCTCTCAAAGTATTTATTAAGTTGAAATACTCTGATATACTGTCAAGTAGAGGTGTAATTGCAGGGATTTTGTTAAAATCAAATCGGACTCTCCGAGTCGATCACTAAATATATGTTTTCGTTTAAAATACTTTGATATAACAAATCTAGATTGCGCAAATGTGAGTACATAGCTACAATAGTTTAGTTTGGAATAGATATATGTCTGAATTCTTATATTCATTTGAAATGCAATGAAACATCAACAAATAATCGTAAAAATACTATTATTCAATTAAAATAATTTATTTTGAGTTAAAATATAATGATATAATCGTTCTAAATTATGTAATTTCGAGTACTAACTTAAAGTACTTTCATATTACATAGATTATTATCTAAATGCTAGTTTTCTACATAAATATAATGAAAATTTATCGAACATTAAGACTATTGCTAGTATTTCAGCAAATAACTTTATTATGAAGTGAATAGGACTCGATATGCATGTATTCGGCCTAAATTCATCGTTATAGCAATAAATAGCTATAAATTTACCAACGTTTATATCAAATATATTGATATATAAAAAATGTGTCTCTCAAAGTGTTTATTAAGTTGAAATACACCAATATACTGTCAAGTAGAAGTGTAATTGCGGGCATTCTGTTAAAATCCAATAGGACTCTCCGAGTCGATCACTAAATATATGTTTTCATTTAAAATATTTTGATATAATAAATCTAAATTGCACAATTGTGAGTACATAGCTACAATAGTTTAGTTTGGAATATATATCTAAATCTATGTTTTCATTTGAAATACAATAAAACATCATCAAATAATCGTAAAACTACTATTATTCAATTATAATAACTTATTTTGAGTTAAAATACAATGATATAATCGTTCTAAACTATATAATTTCGAGTACTAACTTAAAATACTTATATATTACATAGATTAATATGTAAATACTAGTTTTCTTCATAAATATAATGAACATTTATCGAACATTAAGACAATGCTAGTATTTCAGCAAAATACTTTCTTATGCAGTGAATTGTACTCGATATGCATGTGTTCGGCCTAAATTCATCATTATAACAATAAATAGCTATAAATTTGCCAACGCTTATATTAAATATATTGATATATAATAAATCCGTCTCTCAAAGTGTTTATTAAGTTTAAATACCAGATATACTGTCAAGTAGAAGTGTAATTGCGGGCATTCTATTAAAATCCATTCGAATTCTCCGAGTTGGTCATTAAATATATGTTTTCATTTAAAATACTTTGATATAAGAAATCTAGATTGCGCAATTGTGAGTACGTAGTTACAATAGTTTAGTTTGGAATAGATACGTCTAAATCCTTGTATTCATTTGAAATACAATGAAACATCATCAAATAATTGTAAAACTACTATTATTCAATTAAAATAACTTATTTTCTGTTAAAATACAATGATATAATCTTTCTAAATTATGTGATTTCGAGTACTAATTTAAAATACTTTTATATGACAGATTAATATCTAAATGCTAGTTTTCTTCATAAATATAATAAAATTTATTGAACATTAAGATAATTGCTAGTATTTCGGAAAAATACTTTATTATGCAGTGAATTGTACTCGATATGCATGTATTCGACCTGAATTCAGCGTTATAGCAATAAATAGCTATAAATTTGCCAACGTTTATATCAAATATATTGATATATGATAAATCTGTCTCTCAAAGTGTTTATTAAGTTGAAATACACCGATATACTGTCAAGTAGAAGTGTAATTGCGGGCATTGTGTTAAAATCCAATCAGACTCTCCGAGTCGATCACTAAATATATATATTTTCATTTAAAATACTTTGATATAATAAATCTAGATTGCGCAATTGTGAGTACACATAGTTACAATAGTTTAGTTTGGAATAGATACATGTCTAAATCCTTTTGAAATACAATGAAATATTATCAAATAATTGTAAAACTACTATTATTCATTTAAAATAACTTATTATGCAACGTATTGATCTTTAAATGTATGTATTTCTGTTATATTTAACAATATATCAGTAAGTAGTTGTAAACATGCCACTTTTGAATTAAAATACATTGATACAGAATGAATCAGTACCCAAATGAGTTGATTAAGTTTAAATAAGTCGATATACTATCAGGTATATGTACAATTGCTGCTTTTATGAGAAACTAAATTCATATGCATCAAATCAAAAGCTAATTATGTGTTTTTCATTAAAATGACTCGATGTAACAAATATATATCGTGCAATAGCGAGTACTAATTCAAAAAGCCATGATGTGTAATAAATAGAAGTGTTAGTGCTAATATTTTATTTAAATATACAATAAATAATTATCGAATTATTGTATAATCGATAGTATTCAATTTAAAGAACTTAAAATATAACGAATCTTTCAGGTAGAAGTGTAATTATTGGTATTATATTAAAATCCAATCATATGCAGCGAGTCGATCACCTAATATTTATTTTCAATTTAAATACATTGATATAACAAATCTAGATTCGTAATTGCAGGCACTAAGCTGAAATACCTTAATACGAAATAGATAAATGTCTAAATATTAGTATTCATTTCAAATATAATAAACAATCTTTGAATAATAGTGTAATTGCTATTATTTAATTAATATAACTTATTATACTATGAATTGATCTCTAAATACATGTATTTATTTTAAATTTATTAATATATCAATAAATAGTTGTAACCCTTCCACAATTCAACTGAAATATACTGATATGAAATAAATCTTTACTTAAAAGAGTTTATTTCTTTTAACCACGTCGATATACTATCACGTATTTGTGTAAGATTTAGGATTTAGGGTAATTTCTGCTTTCATATGGAAATACATTTAAATGCATCGAATCGAGCGCCAAATATGTGTCTTTTGTTGAAATATAATGACGAAATAAATATAAATCATGTAATTAAGATTTAAGAGTACTAATTTAAAATGCCTTGATATATATTAAATTGATATCTAAGTGTTAATATTTAGTTCAAATACAAGAAACAATTATCCAATCGTTGTATAATTGTTAGTAGCCAATTAAAAGAACTTAAAAGGTAACGAATCATTTTCAAATTCTTATATTTGATCTAAAGTCATTGATATAGTAAGGAATAATTGTAAAATTATCACTATTTAATTCAAATACATAGATATATAATAAATCAATCTCAAAAAGAGCTTATTAAGTTGAAATATATCAAAATATTATTATGTTGATGTGTAATTACCACTATTATGTAATCTCAAATCGATCGCCACATATATGTTTTAAGTTAAAATACATCAATATAAAAAATATAAATTGCGTAATTACGAGTATTAAATAAAAATACCAGGATATGGTTTAGCTTACTGCCTAAATGCTAATTTTCTTCTCAAAAATAATGAAAACCATCGAATAGTAGAATAATTGCAAGAGTTAGATGAAATAATTTATTATGCGATGATTTATTCACTAAATGCATGTATTGTGGCTAAATTTATTGATGCTGACATTGAATAGTTATAAAATTATCACTATTTAATTCAAATATGTTGATATGTAATAATTAAGTCTTTAAAAGTGTCTATTAAACGAAAAACATCGCTATATTATTAAGTAGATATTTAATTATTGATATTATGCAAAAATTCAGCCATATGCATTAAATCGATAGCCAAATATATGTTTTTAGATAAAATATATTGTGCATACACATGATGGTGGCAATGGTTTTATTGTGTTTATACTAGCCTAGTGCTGTTTCATCTTATTATAGCATAGTTAATTACAATAATATATTTGCAACCCAGTTTTCCTTTGTTCTAGTCATTACTATTGGGTATCATTTAATGAATCTCGTAGTAGATCGTGGAATTGAGACCATTGGGGAAGGTTAAAAGACACGATAAACTTCAAAGTTGCTCTATAAGAAACACCATAAATGAAGCAATAAGAGTGGATACACGCACTTGTAGTTATTATCATAACAAAACATAATCGAATGGACATGCTAAGAAAATCAAGAGAATAGATGATAAGTCGTGTTTTCTTCTTTATAATTATAAATTTATGCTTAATATTAAATAATCATATTTTATTTATTTCAAAATATATAAAAATATGACTCGAGGCAGGCATGCAAATCACAAAATATAAAGAATTATTATTGTAGAGTTGTTGCTGTTAATGTTTTGAAATATATGAACAATTTGTCTGATATTTAGAATACATTAAAGAAAATATTGCAAGATGAAATATCGAAAAATTAACTTCTAAATATCTAGTCCCTCAGCATGTGAAGATGACTCAAGTGTGTGAGACTAGTCAGGGTGAGTTGCACAATTAACACCACTTAGATGCACTAAGAATGAGTGTATCGCTAGTAGATATTCTATAAATATATCTCTCTTGTTATCATATTCTCAATCATATATCATATCAAGTTTGTAAAATAATTTTAGTTAGTTATTATTGATATATTTGAAAAAAATAATTTATAAAAAATTTTATGTTCTTTTTTGGGCGGTAAAAATGTTATTAGAATAGCCTGAGCTGTGGGTTATTTGTAAAAATATTTCTAAAATATTTTTTAAATGACTTAAATTATTAATTAATTAATTAATAAACTATTATAAAAAATTAGCCGTAGCGCCCGGCATTTGCGTCCGAACATCTGCGCTGCGGCTCTGCGATTGAAATAATTTCTCCGCCTTCGCATCGATTCCGCTTTGACTCGCCCGTCAGGGTTCTGTCGACCATCGTTCTCCATCTGATCAGCGGAGACAATGATCGCTGTTACTTCCCTAATCAAACGCTATTCCGTGCCGTTGATTCTCTTTGCCATAGGCCTCTTCTTCCAGCTGATCGTTTTGCCTGCCTCTTATCCCTTATCGCATTACGATGGTAATCGATCCCTTTATTATGTTTGATGACTCTTTTAGGGCAAGGTTTGTCAAGTGTCTAACCTGTCTTGTCTCTCTTGTGCCAGTTTTGGGTGTCAAAAGGTTCGCGACCTTGGAGGAAATTGAGGAAGCGTATCACAAGTTCTCCTTGAAATGGTACCATCTAAGTTGTCTTCCAGCCATGTACTTCATTGTTATTTCCGTCTGTCCCTTTTTTTTTGTTAGAGCTTTTCATTCTTATCCAGCATTTTGCCAGCTACTTATATAAAATGTCTAGTTGTTGCAATTATAACTAGGGATAACGCTTATATAGATGAACGTATGTTTTCTGTAGAACTTCAAATCGTGCACCTTTTCGTTTGCCTATGAAGGGCTGGTATTGGTTTATGCTTTGAACTATCAATTTTCATGCGTTATATATTGTTGGAAAAGACAGCTAATTTATGTCAAGCAAGCTTCCAATTTGCATGACTTGAATGGTTAAGGATTGGATCAACTGGAATGATTGATGGGAAGCTTGAAAGATTTTGAGACTTTGGAGGATAATTAAGGTTTAGGAATTGACTCCCAAAGCTTGGTTCTTTCCCTCATAGCATATTGAGGTTCAAAGATTCTCACCCAAAGACTCAACCTTTCTTTTCACAGGATATCAATTCATTGATGTAACCAAAATCTCATGTCAAACACCAAATCTTTTAATCAAGGTCTGAATATAAATAAATTATTATAGAAAGTGTTTACATAAGAAGGTTAATCATAGGGTTGGCAATTTTAAACTAACCACTGAACCCGACCTGAACCTAACCCGGCTTTATCGAGTATGGGTCATTTATACAGGTATGGGTCACAACTGAGTCGACCTGCATTTGACTTGCATAAAAGGACTCGAGTATGAGTTTGCGAGTCAACTCGATTATGACCTGCCAATGACCTATTTATTAAAAATAGTATATATATTTAATATTAATTATTAGATGTGTATTGCATAATTTAATTGAATTTTCAATATTTAAATTAAACTTTGTGACTATAATGATTCAAAGTAAAAATATTGAATTTATCAAATTTTGATGCCTAAAAAATTATAATAAATAAGTTGGCTGGTTAGCTCGGATAACCCGTTTATTAAACTAGATGGGTGTGGATCTTGATACTTGACTCGTTTAATAAATATGTTGGGTTGAAATCAAGCTTAAATGAGTCGCATCACAAAATGAGTTGACCCGAACCCGACCCACCAACCCAAATTCTATTAAATAAATAAATGTATCACTAAATATAATAACTTAAAAATATAAATCAATAAATCAATTTGAAGCATGATGAAGTAAGATGACAACCTGCATCAGTCATGATGGTGATCATGGTGTAATGTAATATGACCTCTTGATGGTTAACGTGACTATACCTATCCAGTTTGTTGTATAGTGTCCCACCTTTTTCTTTTAGATGTATTTCATGTGTTTTGAGAGGTTTGCACTAATTGAATTTTGACTATATGGACATTTTTAAGTAAGTTTGACACGATATCTTTGATTTTGATTGTGACATTTCAGGTCATCGAATTCAGGCTTGCTTACTACCTCCGAGTTTATTAAGGTTTGTATTTAGGTGATGCACAATTTCTTAATTACTTCTAGAATGTAAATCTGTGCATTTGAAATATTTATATGTGAAGTTAAATCGTGAATCCTGAAAAGTAATGAATTCATTTGATTGTTATAACGGAATCCTAACTTTACGCCCAAGTTTATTGTGAGAAAAAGAAAAGTACTTTGCGTTGCTTTTTCTATTTCCTCATTCTTTATGCATATGGTATTCTTCTATATTTCTCCCATTCTATGTTTTGCAACCTCTGTCAGTATTTTGTTTCGATATGGTAGTTTTACCTATGATTTGTATGTATCATATCACATTGCATCTCTTTGACTTGAAACAGTGCTAGTTCATAAAGTTTGACTTATGATTACAATCATTTTTTTAAGGAATATGATTACAATCATTGATTATAGTTATTGATAACCTAACCGCAATTATTTGGATCTAGCTTGAAACCTCAGTCAATATTTTATTTCGACCATCATTATTGTTTAGTGTTTTATCTGATGTTAGGTGTAATCATCGTCATTGTCACTATTAGTAGTCCTATACCAACTATTTAAGCTTCAATTTATGAATTTTTCACTAATCATAATGTAATCATTCTCACAATTCTAACATACAATGACTTTTGTGTAACTTCTAATTTGGTTCCTTTTGAGTTATTATCCTTTGCATAAATGTTATTTACCCTCCTTAGCGGGGCATTTTCCTATTTATACTTCACATTTTTATACCATCTATTGCTTAGGAGATCAAACCTTGATCTCAGAGCCAACTGGGATTAACCCGAGAACTACTTTGGTAAACTGAAGGACATTCCATGAGTTAGAAGGTAGCATTGGAATTGAAGGAAGAACTCGTGACTAGCCAACACAAGACATGCGGAACAAATTTTGAGTCTTTCTACCATGAATCTTTGAAGGCACAAACAATGTTAGGTCTTAACCCTAACCTGTGCCATTCCGCAGACTCTACGATGGCTCGACTGGGTCCACAAGTGAGAGAAGGTCAAAGTGCTATGGTGCTTGATTAGATGAAGATCGACTTGTCCTACCAACTACTTTTATGGGGATATCTAGAATACAATTACAAAAGCTTTTTATTGGATAGGATTGTCAGGCACGAGGTTTGCTTCACGCAACTTAAGTGGATTTTTTATATATCATTGGACAGCCCATGGCTCCTGAAATGTTAGCTATAGTGGATGCTACTACAGTCTCTTATATGTAGTAATATATTTATTTTATGGCAAATTACATCTAGGTCTTTGATGTTATGGCATAATTCATGTAAGTCAATGATTTTAAATTTTTAACATCTTGGCCCATAATTCATACATCAATTAAGTTATTTTATAATTTTTACCAATTTTACTCATTTTCCTTTCTTCTCCCTCCCATCTCTCTTCTCTAAGTTCTATATATGTGGAAGTTAGGTAGCCTGTCAGCCTCAGTTCTCTCTCTCTGTCTCCTTTTCCCTGCTTTTTTCTCTCTCTCCCCTCCATAGGGGAGCAGGCAAAGGGGGTTCTGCAGCTCCTCCTCCTCTCTCTCTCCTCCCACAGGGGAGCAAATGAAGGCAGGAGAGCTCCTCACCACCCCTCTCCCCCTCTTTCTCTCTCTCTCACCCTCTCTTTCTCTTGCAGGGGAGTAGGTTGAGGGTGATGCGCCTCCCCCGACCACCCTATTCCTCTCTTTCTCCCGTTAGGGACCTAGATGAGTTCTAACCTATCTCATGGGCCTAGATGCTAAAAATTTAAAATTGTGAAACTGCTTGATATTATGTTCTAATGCTAGAGACTTGGAATGTAATTTTTCTATTATTTTATCTTTTTGACTCCCAAACGATCATCTCAGCATTCTCAGTTTCATTTGTTTTAGGCCTAAACTCAAAATCTATGTGATAATGCTAGCCTACTTGCCTTTTTTATAAATTTTTGCTAATTAAATTTCTATGTTCTTTTTTTGTATAATATTACAGAGGTAGTTATGATGTTTTGTAAATTTTCATGTATTTTGGCCACTGACTCGGTGCTCAGATTGTATCCCTATGATGGTTTTGCATTCACATTCCCTCCAACTGAATAGATTCATGAGCTAAGACATGTTGGCAAAGGCAGAAAGTTCAATTGATTAGTGTTATACTAAACTGCAAAGTCCTTGTTCTGTCGATAATTTTTAAAAGACTGCTGATTGGGTTGATGTATCTTTACAGGTGCGCTATGCATTTGAGCTGTTGACTAATCCGATATGGAAGAGGGACTATGACTTGTTTGCTCTGGATGAGCACCTGGTAAGATTTGTTTGTAGTTGTTGTACTTGCTTAGCTATTTGCGATTATTTGTTATATGTCACTGTCAATATGACAAATTATAAATACTTTCAATGAACTTTGTTTAGAGTGTTCTCAATGATATTACAAAGCAATATTCTGGAGAAAACTACTCAAAGATCAACCTTCCATTACTAGATGCAACCTCATCCGGTAATTGACAAAACTAATTTGATTTGCTAGTTCAGTTAAAGATAAGCTAACTTCTCAACTTACTAGGCGGAAAGGATTTGGCTTTCAATGTCTTGACACCTGAAGAATTTGGTTCTGTTTTGGGTGGATCAAAGCCATTGTTGATACAGGTATAACCATGAATTACATTTGATGTTTTTGGCAAAAGAGAAAAAATAAAAAAAGAAAGAAAATAGCTATATTTGATGCCTCAGATTACCCTGCTTCAAGTTCATGTACATCTAAAGTCCCAGCATGGTTGATAGATTACTGTTTTATGGCCTTAAAATACTGTTTGTTGTGAAACTAAAGTCATCTTGTTACTTCTTTTTTTTTTTTTTTTTTTTAAATTTGGTGTATAGGTCTATTCGAATGGGAGTTATCGTTGTGCTTCATTTATCAATAACTGGAAAAGGATAGGTATGCGATATTTGGTGGATGAGTTAGCAAACTGTTTCTTAATTTATTATAAAATTTTGTACCGCGATATCATTATGGCTTTTCTACATAAATTGTAAGCATCATCTTGTTTTTCTTTATGAAAACTTTAGACGATGCTGTTTTTGGAGCCTTCACTAACAGATTTTGGTATTTACTTTTGATTATGCACTTAATATATATAACAAACATTAAAACAACATATTTGTGGGTAGAATCTATTTAGAAATTTGTCAGTTTTTCTTATTATTGTCCTATAAATTTTACCTTTAAGTTTAAGTGATTTTTTTTTATCACATAACATGCCAGATGCATTATTCCAGTTAACTTATTTTGCTTGGATCCTGCTAATGACACTGCTTTTTTATTTTATAGTCATTTTGTATGCTTGATCCACAGTATCACTAGAATATCTTTAAATAAATGTAAAATATTGGAGCTTTCTTATTTCTTTTCTAGTCTCCTGATGGATAATTTGAACCCTCTCAAATTTTCATTTTGATAACATATCTTATATATGTACACACACATGCGTGTGTGCGTGTGTGTATAGGCAATTTTTTTTGAATGGGGTATTTATGTATTCAGGTACCCTTATTTTATATCTCAAAGTGCAAATAATAATATGCCCGTGTTTATCCATCACTATTTTCTTGATTTTTGGGCAACTTTTATACTTATTGTATATGCTTATCTGGATGTATTTCTAACTCCTCCAATATTAGTATTCATGCTAGCTAATATCTCATATACCATAGGGTAAATTACAATCGGCTATCTGATATATAACCTGCATTTAATACAATTAATCGTAAACCTAAACCCTAACCCCTCCTTTCTTTTTGTCTGCTACTATTCCTCCTTCCATGTGTATTTGCAGCCACTAAGTGAAAGTGATAAAAAGAGGGAAGCAAAGTGGGTCAAGGATGATGAGCAAAGGACTCAAGCTTATTATATTGCTTTTTTTTTGGGATAACTAAGGAAGATCATCATTGTCTTTATTATATTGCTTTTTAATATGCTTATTTCATGTAAGAAAAAAATGGTGATAGCAGTCAAAAGTTGATGCTAAGAATGTTTCCTTGCAGCCCTACATAAAATTAAAGGTCCTTATTATGTTATCAAATAAATAACAAGGAGGAGCTAATATTTTATACCGGTCTAGCTGGTACAGTTCCACTTTTGTTTTTTAATTCCTCATTTCCCATTTTGCAGCTGGTTTATTGGATGGTGTTGCAGACACTGGCATGGTGGAACTTGGGAACATAAAACTTACTGCTTTTTTTGCTGAAAGATATTCATTGAAGCATCCAATCTTCCGAAATGGTAATATTTTGATTATTTCTGACAAACCTATACGCATAATTATTGAGGCACTAATAGCATTGCGTGTTGTTCGGGCATGGCAAGGACAGGTACCACTTCAGTGCCTTGCCCTTTCCTAGATCGGTCAACACTATAAAGTGCAAGTCCTTTTAGGATTGTTGTAATGTTGTTTAGCAACATTGGGTGCCTTGAGCATGTGGCCTTTTAATACCAAACAAACATTTTGCTCTTACCGTTTTCCCTTGTCATCATTTTTGTGTGTAGAATATGTGTGACATTCCTTAAAAAGTTTTGAAGTTTCTATTCTTGTCCATTTATAGTCTCCTCTCTAGTTTTTGACATTTTAATATGTTTGGAAATATAGTTTAGAGTAAATATCATCTAGGTTCTTAAGTTGAGGGGGTAATATCACAAAGGTTTATGATTTTAAAAATCTTTCATCTGGATCCCTGAACTTCGAAATCATCCTAAATTGGATCCATGAGGTCAACGTAAATATTTCAATAACCTTTATTTTAACATATTGTCTCAGTTTTCATTTCAATCTAAATAGAAATTACTCTAGAATTGCACTTTAATTTTAAAATGAAAAAAATAAAGATAGAATCTAGAATAGTGGAGACGGAGAAAGAGGGTAAAATAGTAAATTTATATATTTTTTATTATTTTCTTAATTGGACCTAGTATGAAATATTTAAAAAACTCAGAAACCCAGATGGAAAATTTTCAAAATCACGGATCTTTGTAATATTATCTCCTAACCTTTGGAGCCCCTAATTGGGCTTGTTTGGTTGGAGGATGAATTTGGGTAAGAAAAGAGAAAATAATTTATTTTATAGAGTTGATGGGAAAAAATTTATTTTAATATTGGGAGGTGTGTAGGATGTGAAATAAAGTTGATTTTAAGGTTGGAATTTGTGTTGGATGTGAAATAAAGTTGATTTTTAAGGTTGGAATTTGTGTTGGATGTGAAATAAAGTTATTAAAATTTATAATAAATTTAAAATATTATTAAGATATTTTTTTGCCCATTTTTGGGCTCATGCCAAACAAGGCCATTGTCTCAGTTTTCATTTCAATCTAAATAGAAATTATTTTAGAATTACACTTTAATTTTAAAATGAAAAAATAAAGATAGAATCTAGAATGGTGGAGACGGAGAAAGAGGGTAAAATAGTAAATTTATATATTTTTTATTATTTTCTTAATTGGACCTAGCATGAAATATTTAAAAAACTCAGAAACCCAGATGGAAAATTTTGAAAATCACGGATCTTTGTAATATTATCTCCTAACCTTTGGAGCCCAAATGATATTTTACCCTATAATTTATCTTTTATGCTTCATTTTTTTGTTGGTTCTTAATTTTGCTTGGTTGACTTTTTGGCTATTGTATTTTTTAAAATGTAATTTTAGTTCATGTGTTTTTTTGTTCCTTAATTTTTATTGTGCAACTTGATTAGTAAGTTTCCTATTTCTTCTGTATTTTGTACTTGATTTGTAGTTATGTAGCTTGCTGTGAATTTTGTACTAAAACTTTAATATTAAAGCTCAAATGCTTTGTTGGAATATTTTGGACTAAAAATAGATACATAGCTCTCAAAATTTACTTCAATTTAAGTTAGGGTTGATCAATGAAGTTAAACAGATTATATTTCGGTTGTTTTCAGTTTAATCTGTTTTAACTCTGGTCAATTTCACGTTGAATGTACGCCTTTTAAATTGTACAATAATAAATTGACTTCCTAATGAAAGCTACGTTTATCTTATGCCATATAATCAGTGTATTGGCTTACTTATAACCTTCAAATCACAAGATTTACAGAAGCCTTTTTGAGAAGAAAAAAACTATAGTATAAATTTTTAAGCATGTTCCAATTTTCAGTGAGACATGGGATTCTCTTCCGTGTCTTTGGAATTGCTAGCCAAGTGTCTACACGGTTCTATTTTGTTTGATTATAACAAATCAAAAAATGTTAAAGTTCAGTCAGTTTAAACATATATAAAATAAACTTATTTGAGGAAAC
>KZ451950.1:10814779-10920331 GCA_002786265.1 Apostasia shenzhenica
GTTTAGAGTAAATATCATCTAGGTTCTTAAGTTGAGGGGGTAATATCACAAAGGTTTATGATTTTAAAAATCTTTCATCTGGATCCCTGAACTTCGAAATCATCCTAAATTGGATCCATGAGGTCAACGTAAATATTTCAATAACCTTTATTTTAACATATTGGGCTTGTTTGGTTGGAGGATGAATTTGGGTAAGAAAAGAGAAAATAATTTATTTTATAGAGTTGATGGGAAAAAATTTATTTTAATATTGGGAGGTGTGTAGGATGTGAAATAAAGTTGATTTTAAGGTTGGAATTTGTGTTGGATGTGAAATAAAGTTGATTTTTAAGGTTGGAATTTGTGTTGGATGTGAAATAAAGTTATTAAAATTTATAATAAATTTAAAATATTATTAAGATATTTTTTTGCCCATTTTTGGGCTCATGCCAAACAAGGCCATTGTCTCAGTTTTCATTTCAATCTAAATAGAAATTATTTTAGAATTACACTTTAATTTTAAAATGAAAAAATAAAGATAGAATCTAGAATGGTGGAGACGGAGAAAGAGGGTAAAATAGTAAATTTATATATTTTTTATTATTTTCTTAATTGGACCTAGCATGAAATATTTAAAAAACTCAGAAACCCAGATGGAAAATTTTGAAAATCACGGATCTTTGTAATATTATCTCCTAACCTTTGGAGCCCAAATGATATTTTACCCTATAATTTATCTTTTATGCTTCATTTTTTTGTTGGTTCTTAATTTTGCTTGGTTGACTTTTTGGCTATTGTATTTTTTAAAATGTAATTTTAGTTCATGTGTTTTTTTGTTCCTTAATTTTTATTGTGCAACTTGATTAGTAAGTTTCCTATTTCTTCTGTATTTTGTACTTGATTTGTAGTTATGTAGCTTGCTGTGAATTTTGTACTAAAACTTTAATATTAAAGCTCAAATGCTTTGTTGGAATATTTTGGACTAAAAATAGATACATAGCTCTCAAAATTTACTTCAATTTAAGTTAGGGTTGATCAATGAAGTTAAACAGATTATATTTCGGTTGTTTTCAGTTTAATCTGTTTTAACTCTGGTCAATTTCACGTTGAATGTACGCCTTTTAAATTGTACAATAATAAATTGACTTCCTAATGAAAGCTACGTTTATCTTATGCCATATAATCAGTGTATTGGCTTACTTATAACCTTCAAATCACAAGATTTACAGAAGCCTTTTTGAGAAGAAAAAAACTATAGTATAAATTTTTAAGCATGTTCCAATTTTCAGTGAGACATGGGATTCTCTTCCGTGTCTTTGGAATTGCTAGCCAAGTGTCTACACGGTTCTATTTTGTTTGATTATAACAAATCAAAAAATGTTAAAGTTCAGTCAGTTTAAACATATATAAAATAAACTTATTTGAGGAAACTTTAAATTCAAAGTTATAGCATAATAAGTACTCTATCTGCCTAATTTAATAAAAATTTGAATTCATATAACAGATAAGCTTCTCATATAAGCAAAACTAGACAAATAAATAAATTTTACAATATTTAATTGAAGACCTTCACATATAAACTTTAAAATTAAAACTAATACAAGAATGAAACTTCAAGAACTCAGATTGATTATTTTCTTATAAGGAAACGTGATCGCTTGTATTGTAAAGATTCTAAAGTCATTTCAAGTGAATGTTTGACTACCCAACATCGATTAATGATTTTAAATTATGAGATAAAATATTGGAGAAGAAATAATAAGTTAAAATCCTATTCTCGGACTTGATGGTGGAATCTAAAGAATGAGAATAAATATATATTTAAGAAAAAGGTGCTAGAACTTGGGCAATGAAACATTACAGGAAAACTGTTCTTATGTGGCTGACAGTTGCTAGCTGTGTCCGTAAAGTGACGAAGGATGTGCTGGGAGAATCCAAAGGAATGATTCCAAATAATAAAAATGCTTGGTGGTGGAAAGATGATGTATAAAAAAAAATTAAGAAGAAGAAGATTTGTTATAGAGATTAGTTTAAAAACAAAAATAAGGATAAGTAGGAGAAATATAAAGTGGCTCAACGAGAATCTAAGAAAACACTAGGCAATATAAAGAATATGACTCTTGAGGATTTATATAACAAACTAGACACTAAAAAAGAAGAAAGACAATTATATAGGATGACGAAGACAAGAGATAGAAAAACTAAAGATTTAATTCAAGTAAAATGTATTAAAGACGAAGATCAAAATGTACTTTTCATAGAAGAAGATATCAAAAATAAATGAATGAGTTACTTACAACAGTTTTTCAATAAAGATTGTGAAAATTTAATTGATTTTACGGAACTCAGCACTCCAAAAGAAAGTAAAAATTACTCTTACATCTGACGTACTAGTAAAGCTGAAGTCTGGAAAGCTTTAAAGAAGATATTATCATAAAAAGCAGTAGGATCAGATAACAATGGAATCTGATGATTCCTTCATGTGAATAACATTTGCACAACCTTAAGGAAATGCTTTAGTGGCATTTATTTGTAAAATTTTCTTGTCATGATTAGTTGTGCTATATCAAATAAGTCTGACTAAATTTACATTGGCAACAAGTGAGAATGCCACAAAGTAACCCACTATAAATTTGAGCATATTTTTTTGCAACTAGCATCTGATCAATTGATACGTATGGTCTATGCATCAAAGTCAATAAACATTTGCAAAATATAAGTTAAACACTAGGGACCCATTTGGTTGAGGAAAAATTAGTGTATGAATAGAATTTTTGGCTTTTCTTGAGATATGTGTATTGATGGAAAATAAAGTTACGTTAAAAATTGTGTTGGATATGAAATAAAATTGATGGTTGTATTGAAAATTATGTAACGTGAAATAAAATTAATTGTTTATATTATAATTGCTGTAGAATTAGATGCAATTTTTTTAATTTTTAAATGATAAAAAAGTTTTTATTCATAGAAAAATGTAGGATCGAAGTGATCGTCTCGAGGTGAGATTGAATAAATGATTTGGAAATTTGAAAACTAATAGATCTCTTTGTGCAAGATGAATAATGATCTCTCTTGTTTTTTGAGGACAACTACAGGATTCACTTGAATACACAAAAAATAATGAGAGTTACTTATGAAGTATGAGTATGATACAACGATATATATACGATACAATATGAATATGATGATATGTGAAATTTTAAAAAAATAGGATATAAATACATTAAGGCTCTGTTTGGTTGGAGGAAAAAAAGATGATTTGAAAAAATTTTGTGAAAATATTTAGAAAAATATGTATGATGTGAAATAAAGTGAGTTAGTTATATTAAAAATTATGTTGGATGTGAAATAAAGTGATTGTTTAATGTTGAAATTTATGTAGGATGAGATATAAAATATTTTTTAAAGATTTTTTTAAAATAAATTTAAGATTTTGGCCATGGCTAAAATAAGTCATTTTTTTAGCCAGTTGCCAAACAACGCCTAAGGTATGATAATTATATATAAATATATGTATATAATATATTATATTTTCATATTTAAAGTATAGTTCATATGATAGGCCAAAATGACTTATACATCTTGTTGATTTAAATTTAAAAAATATCATTTAAATTTTTTTCAAATTAATTATATTTTTTCAAACATTCTTAGTACCATTAAAAAGAAACATTATGAACATTTTAACTTAAAAAAAAATCCAAGCAAGAACAATTGAATTTGAAAAAAATTTAAATTCAAAATAATATTATAAAGTTTGTTTCATTACTTCTTAACCTATCACAAATCAACTAAGTGAGACAAAGATTTAAATACATATTAGTAGATATGGTTAAATTTTAATCTAAATCTGACTCAAATCAGTTAGGTCAATGCAAATGAGATATAATTGATAAATAATACATGTACTGAGAACTGAACACAACTATAATGATCTAATTAAAGTAAATGCATGTGCTTATCTCCTCAAGTCTCTGACTCAATAAGTATATTAAACCAAAACAACAAAAGTCTTACTCTTCAAACAATATAAGCTCGCTTGATGTAAAGAAGAAGCGTGATTGATGTTCAGCAAAAGCAGTGACAAATCATTGGTTGAGGTAGAAAAAGCAACAACAACATTGACATTTGTAAGGTTACGAAAAAGGATTAGTTAAAGTAAAGGATGTAGCAACTTGCGAATATCAAATCTTCTGTTGCCGAAATATTAGCGTACATGAAGTTCCCACGATCCCAATTACATAAACCTAGTGTATCGCTCTTCTAACTTTAATATTCAAGTTTGTGCATAAGTCATGTTTTATGCATGAGTTTTTTTTTTATTGTGTGAGTTGAATTACTGTTCTAACATTTAAATTTCTAATTAGATGTATTAAAAAGTATCCAACAAGTATCATAAAAGTATCAAATTTTTAAAAAATATTGATAAACATTGATACATCACATGATGTAAAGTAGGATATCAAGGAGTATCAGTATTTAATATGAATATAATACAGATACGTTAGGTTTCATGAAATGTTAATGCTTCATGGAAGAACAAGAAATCACTACAAAAGTGCACTCCTATAAAACACTTTTTTAAGAACTTTGAGCAATTTTGTGGTCCAAAAGTTCTCCATTCAATCCTCAAGGGCTATTTAAAAGGATTTAGAATTGCTCGAAGAAATTTGAAAAAACGAACCAAAAAGAAATGTAAAACAACTACACAAATATATCAAAACAATGGCTCGTCAACCATATAGTCAACTAAATTCAAAAACTAAGAACTTATAGAAACCAGCTGAAATCACTCTTAATGGTCTCTACCATTGGTCGACCTAGTGGTCAATCACCACTAGTCGATTAGCAAAAAATCATGGGTTGGCCACTGGTTGACCACCATGACTTGTCGACTAGTTGGTCGACAGAAACCTACCAAACAGCTTTAACTAGGCAAAAACTGTTTGAAATTGAAACCAAATCAATTTCGAACCAACTCATATGAAAACATGTTTTTAGTCTATGAAGTATGGAAACTTAAAAAATTACGCTGTGTCTGTGTCAGACACATGAACACGGGGGGACATGTGGGGATACTCGAAGACACCGTGTTTTGTCTTAATAAAATAATATTAGGAAAAATTATAAGACACTTCTTGCACATGCAAGAACACTTGAAAATACTTATGAGATGTGGATACTTCCAGGATACTTATGAGATGTAGAACACCTTTGAAATACTTTAAGGATATTTTTAAGATGCAAGACACTTTTGAGATATGAGACACTTCTGAGATAGTTGAGATAAAATTGGATTCATTTAATATTAATTTTAAATTTATTATTACTATTATATTTTTTTATTAATATTAAACCTAAGATTAAAAACTATGGATACTTGATTAATATTTAAAATTTAAAATACTTCTACATTCTCTTTATTCTTTTTATTAATATTTAAATTTTTTATTATTGTTAAAATTTTATCTAATAAAATTAAACTTATTTCTTTTTCTTACTATAAAAATTTTGCTTAATATAAGTCAAAATTTTAAATTAAGCAAGCTAAATTAAATTTTTTTCTCACTCGCTATTCTCTAGTCTCACTAAATAAATTATTCGCAAAATGTTTGAAACTTTAGCTTCACTTCTGTTCTTTTTTCATACTTAATGCTGAGAGCTCTTACTTTCTTTTATTGTTGTTCTAACAAGCATGATTATATTTTCTCTTATTCGTTCACTTGCTTTGCAAAATGAACCCTAAAATTACTTCCTAAATTTCTTCATTGCCGATGACGTTTCTTCTCAAGTTCTCATCATAATCCTATGAGACTTTTGTACTACTCACAAGTTGTTTATATTTAAAAATTAAAGTTTATTTTTTATTCTATGTATTTTCTTAAATATGAATTGTTAATTTTATTATTATTGTATTTAATGAATCATGTCATGTTCGTGTCCTATGTTTTGAAAAATCGTTGTGTTGCATCATGTCGTGTTCCCATGTTATGCCGCATATCATGTCCATGCTTCATAGATCCTAGTGCTTAAAGACTCTCTTTGACTCAAATCGCACCCAAAGATTTATATTACAATAATTTTATTCGAAATAAAATTATCAAATCTTGATCCATTGGGCCTTTTTAATTTAGTTTTGGCTCTTTTATTTTTGCATGATTATTACTTGCTTCTTTAAGCCTAATATTCTTTCTCCACTGATTTCTTCATTGTATTACATCCATTCGCTTGTTTATTTTTAATTGAATTTCATCCAATTAAGCTTTTTTTCTTATCTAATATTGTTTCTACAACCACAGCACTTGGAAGCTTTGTTGTGGCAAACTAACTCAAATTATTGATCAAACATCAAGGCAATATTACAAAGGAGAAGCTAACCAAAAAAGCCATGACTAAAATTGTCCATTTCCAAATGGACCCTAGTTATTGGAACTAACTCCTAGTTCCGAATACTAGTAAGAGTATATATTTTAACATCTATAGCTTTCCCGCTTCTAAATTAGGAGAGCCTCTTGATATGACTTTGTAATATGCACAGAGGATAGAGCCATGGCAAAATATTAAGGAAAAATGTTCAAAGAAAAGATTTGTGAGGTTGATACTTACAAATGCTTATCCTTGTGGATTGCAATGCGTAAATTAATATCAATGTGATCAGTGACCTAAGTAGTCTCACGAATTCTGCAATGTCGAAGGAGAATCAGTTGGGCTAGAGAGCATTTGCTGTTATACATACTCCTGCAAATGAGGGTAAGAAGGAACTGTAGAGTAACAGGAGGACAAAGTACAATTGAGTCATTTTTTTATTCCAGTTTCCAAGTGATGAGGAAACTCAATGAAGTAACATCAATTGATAGTACACTTGTCTGGAAGCAAAGTTATGGCACCAACAACCATTATGAGTATGTGGATTGTCTTTGGTACACTGAATAGAGTGTGAAGAGAATTTGTCTTACCTTGGTAAAGAGAGTGCACAGACATTGAAACAAGATTAATGAAAAAGAATGGTTACTCCAGGTTCAAAAGAGTATAAGAATTGATATGGCAAACTATCAAGTATGGAAGATGAAACAAGATTAATAGGAAACAAGCCATTCAACTACACTGTGAGAGTGGATTTATCCATATTTTGTCATTAAAAATTTTTTGAATACAGATGGTGACTTTAACAAATAGAAAGCAAGCCTAGTCATTATTTAATAAAGGATAAATTGCATCCAGGTCCCTGATATTGGATGGGTATTGTAAATTGTTCCCAACTTTTTAAAACATCAATTTAGATCCCTGAGGTTATAAAGTGCTACAATTTTAGTCTCTCTTTCAGAATGTCACCATTTTTACTTATTTTTCTCAATAGAAAACATAAAATTTAATCATTTTTGACTAGTTTGAATAATTTTAATATTTTAATATTTATACTACTCTATTCTCGATCATCTTTATAAATTTAACAAAAATGTAAAAAAATTAATTTCTCACATCTCTTCCTTTTTTTAATGAAAAATTTAAAAATTAAAAATATAAATATTAATATTTTAAAATTATAAAAAATCATAAAGTTGATAAATGAGAATAATCTTACAGCATTCTAGTAAAAAATTAGCAATTATGCTTTAATTGGGATTAAATTGTAGAATTTTTGTAACCTCAAGGACCTAAATTAAAGTTCTTAATTTATTGGGAGTAATTTGCAACACCCTTCTAACCTTAGTTTCCCAAATGCAATTTACCCTTTAATAAAAATAATTTATGAAACCACAAATGCTTTGAAATTGGAAGCAATTCTGTGTCTTACTTTTGTCCCTGTCCTTACAGTCGTCTGTTGAAGCTGAAATTGTGGCTGTGTAAGCTGGTACATTTGTTGGTCCACATTTGTCCTATTTAAGTCACCTTAGTTCATCTGTGTTATTTCTGATGAACTTTTCTTTCCATTTAATTCTGGCTACTACTAAAGTATGACCTTTACTGGAATTTTCATCCTTGTAATGAAGAAACTATTATTAGGAAGATCTGGCATCTGTACAGGTTTCTAAATCATTCAGTTCATCCATTTGACATGAAAAATGGTAAAGATTTGTGGGGTTGTGTGCTCCTAATGAGTTAGAAAAGATAGTGTCCTTGTTCTTAGTCATTTTGCAGACTCTTAATACTTTGCAAATCCATTATCTTCCTGTATTTGAGAATGCACTCAGTAGGTCTTGTGTCACTGTTTGGATTGGATTAAGGGGAAGCTGTGTGTTAGCTAAAGAGGTATGACAATTAGGTTTACTAGCATTATTGGGTAACCCTTAACTCCAATCAATGTTTTGATTTTAATTATGAATTCTGGCACAGAGTTGTTTGAACTTGCGATGAGTTATAGCTTTCAAACAGTTAAGCCGTAATTTTTTTGTTTTTTGCTTGATAAGTGTTTTTGTTTTTTGGATAAAGGCTTATTAAGTTATTAACCATTGTATATCTTGTTTATAGGTTTACCTTCTCTAGTTGCATTTCCTCCTACTTGTGTCAGTCCTGATTGTTACATAAGGTTAGTGAAGATACAAATTAAGCTTTGAAATATTTCTCAAAAAGCAGACATAATATGACAAATATCCACCTGTGTAAAGTGGTGGTTATTAATGTCATGATATGAAGGTTTTCATGCTGTCTTTGTTATTCATACTTCAATGCTAAATTTTATGAAAGCTTATTGAACAGGTATACCGGAGATCTGTCAGTTGATTCAATTGTTGATTGGTTGGCAACAAATGTGCTGGGCTTACCTCGTATTTTGTATTATTCAAAAGAATCTTTGGTATGCTGGATTTCCTTTATCTAATTTTGTTTGATGTTAGAATTATTTTCCATATGATGGAATATTTATTTTTCATGCTCTTTTGCTCAAATGGCAACATTAATTTATGACTAGGTAAGATTTTGTACTGATTTTGTTCAAGTTCTGCTCCTTTTCTTTTGAGTATCATTTGTGCTTTGCTTTCATCTAATTGTTTTCATCCTTGGCTTTCAATGAAAGTATTATAATATAGTCACATATGCACTTGTTGGCATAGAAGATAAAATGAGGGATGGATGCTTAAGGTGCTTTGGCAATGTTTGTCATTGAGTTATAGAGTGTTGAGAACCTAGTACATAAATATGAAGGGATTCAAGTTGCAGTGTCAATGATTTAAGATATGGTCATCACCAATAATGTTGACTTGTTTATTTCTACCAAGAACTTTTCTTTAGAGCTGAATGGAAGATAAGTTTTACTCATGTATCATTCACCCACGCCATGCTACTAAATACATGGTTCCATAGAACCTCATCCACATCCCTCACTAACCCATTCCATGCTTTAAATCACTTTACTTGAAATCATACTTAATTCCTAACTCCACAATGTCAATTTAATTACCTTCTCTTCTGTAAAATTTTGTGAAATATAATATTTTCATCAAATGCTATTCCTCTTTTACAATGCAAGGCGACCTTTTTATATAGAGAGATCTCATGAAGAAATTTGAAAATATAATATTAAATGCTGAAAATAAAATACCAAATAAATAAAAGCAAATATGGAATTAATTCTATTATAATAAAATAAAATCAGTTTTAAATATGGTGAGTCTTTCAAATATCCCAAATATGCTTTGAATCAAATCAAATCTAAATAAAGCTAGTATGGAAATCTCTAATAGCTCTAATTAATTTGAATTTGAATTTTGATTCAGCGCATGACATCACCCTAGCCGTCCAATTCAATGCTGATTTGTGTCCCCACCAACTGTTCATCAACTTCGAGTACATTTAATGATAAATAGATAGGTGGATAAATAGAGTAATGAATATCTGTTGAAGTAATCATTCTTGTTCTGGAATGAGTGGTTCAGCTTGTTCCAAGTTGGTCTCTGATACTTTGATATCCTAACATGCATTTTGGTTCCTCATTAATATATTTACTCAAATAACTGTTTATGCATCTATGTGGCTTTTGTACTCCTAGTA
Organism: Apostasia shenzhenica; assembly: GCA_002786265.1. NCBI lineage: Eukaryota > Viridiplantae > Streptophyta > Magnoliopsida > Asparagales > Orchidaceae > Apostasia > Apostasia shenzhenica. The sequence goes on from KZ451950.1 coordinate 10,824,746, forward strand.
CTGTTCTTATACATTTGTGGATAGCTTCAGTTCTATATTCTTTTTTTGCTTTCAGGTTCAGAAGTTCTTTGCAAACAGTGGCGTGCACAAGGTAATAGTTCCTTCAAATATTCATTGTTCCTTTTTCAATGAACTATTGCATTTGCTCCTTTGGTTTTCCTCCCTAAAATGGGTAGCCTAACTCTACCTTTATTAGATGATTTTTCTCATGCTTGATATAAGGATAGTGTGATGTTTGTCTGTCAAATTGTAAAATATAAATGAAGTTCATTCAGTCTTAGGCATAATTTGATATGCATGTATGCCTGCCTTTTTTATATGTCCAGCTGAGATTTGAAGGGTGTGGTTGCAGAATCATTTTTTTCAATGTAATGAACTTATTGGAAGTTCATGCAGATAATTATGATGTTTGTATTTAACAAAGAACCGTTGAGAACTTCTATGTGTCGCCTTGTCTTTGCAACAGTTCTGTGACTTCTCATTACTAGGGTCGCCAGCTTCATGCTTTTGAAACCTATGCGGTGCTTTGTTGATCAAAATAAATCCTTGCTTTGTGCTTTTCTCTTAATTTATGGAATCTAATCATAAATCTCAACCTTAAAAATTAATTTTATTTTACATTCCACACGTACTCCAATAAAAAAAATCAATTTTATTTTATATCCAATACAATTCTTAATAATAATATAAATTTTTTTCACATCATAATATTAAAATATTTTTTTTCTTTCTATCTTAAATTTTTTTGAACATATTCGAAATATACTTCAACCAAATGTGGCCAAAAGGTCCATAGGGACACCCTTATATAGTAGGTGAACTAGGCTCACATAGAAGCACAATCCTCACACAGAAAATTCTCGCACACAAAATTTTTTTTCTCTCCAAAATATTAAATGAAAACTCAAAAGAGAGAGAGAGTATACAAATTGAACAGATAAAATAAGTTACAATATCTATATCTACAAATGAAAGTATGAAGCACAATGAGAGTTTTCTTTATAGCTTGAGCACACCAGCCCGAGATCACACACAAAACTCTTCTCAACATGGATGATTAATCAGTAGAAGCTCTTTTAAATTCTTAGAAACATGATGTAAATTCAATCTTACGTCCCACAACACTTTAGGTCACATTCTCTATAACTAAAGCATTCAAAACACTCTACAAAGTTGGAAATGTGATCCTTGATTAGAAATAAAATTGGCTAGCTAAAATCTCAAATAAAGGACACTTCAAAATTAATTTTGCTATCAAAGTATTGATCAAAACCTATGAAATTATATATCATTGGAAAGATCTTGAAGTCTTCTTTGTAACACAATATATAGAACTCGTCAATTTGAGGTTTGTAGAAACAATTATGGTCCAAATACCGAAAGTTGTCAGAAATCAATACAGAATAGGAAAGCTGAATGGTCCCTATGGTCAAATAACTTGGTCGACCACCTTCATTATGGTTCTATTAGGTGTTTAAAAAAATAATAGTTTTCTCAAGTACGGTTGTTTGCTTTTGTCATCTTAATTATATTGGTTTGTTATAGATTTGAGATTTAACCAGGATTATCTCACTTTTGTACTTTTCTATTTGGTATTACTTAAACAACAGGTTAAGGTAATCTTCTTCTCAGAAACTGGAGAACGTGCTTTTCCATTTCTCCGTCTGGCTGCGAAGGATTATTCATCCTATGCATCTTTTGCTGCTGTTCTATGGAAGGAAGAGGATTCTTCCTTTTGGTGGAATATGTATGTGTTTCTGACGGGTCCATAATAGTTGACATTTATGTTTGCTCTAATATTGAAATTTTAAAATACCTTTTCTCCAAGGCTGCAGGGGAAAAAGCCTTCATAATTTTTTCTCCCTAATTCTTAAATTGAAATTGAAATATTTTATAGCTGTTGTGCATTGCCTTGAGCATGAATTTGAAGTTGCTGTTTTATGGCATTGTTTATGATCTTGCTATGATGCTTCTTTTGCAACGTTTCTCAATTCAAGTTAATGATATTTTTATTCAGGTTCCAAGTGGATTCAGCCCCTGCAATTGTGTTTGTAAAGGACCCGGGTGTAAATCCTGTTGTTCATCATGGCAAGACCCATGTTTAAATTCTTATTACTGGTTTCAGATAGGTGCTTTTCTTATTCTACATATTAATTTTCCTTTTCTTTTCTCTGTCATGCTGCAGGGCGTCTTAACAGTTCCTTTTTTATTGAGTTAATGGAGACAAACAAACATCATGGTAGGTTCCTAAAACAATCATGTTTTATTTTCTATGGAAGAAAAATAAATGAATATTTTTTAATTGCTTGTCCTTCTGAGAAGAAATTCTATGGAGATCTGGTCTTTGGAAATGGGTTATATTAATTTTTTTTAACAAAGAAATTTTTTTAGGAGGATTGAACCAAGAGGTGTTTTAGCTTTTTAATTTGTTCCAACAACAAAACAAGGACATTAAACTTGGAAAAAAAGATGTCACGAGAAAACAACATCAAGGCTTTGGACAAAACGCCATGCTGATATTTCATCTGTGATTCATGCCATCTAGTTAGAAAGACTGGCATTGGTGTTGGCTTTAATTGTACTTTAGTGAGCTGTCTGCTTCAAGCACACTTCTAGTAACTCGCTCTCAAACAAATATCATTTTACGTTAAAAACCCAAATCTTGATCACCAGATGAACAATGTTCCATCATGCCATGGTACTGTTTTATCATTTCACCTCCCACATTAAGATATTGATGATATATAAACTTCATTTTTACAAGTCTAAATAGATGTATGCATATATCAAGTCACCTTAAAGTGAATGGGTCTTTTTAGTAACCTCTCTACTGCAAGGAAATAAAGTTAATTCCGAGTCAAAAAGAGTCAATTGATTATCTATCAGGCTTTTATTTTTTAGCATAAATTTTATATATAGTGTGATGTACGTAGATTGAAAGGATGTGATAATTCTTATTGCAGTATATCTATATCATCCTATATAGTCTATTCTACCCTAATCAGAGTTTGAGCAAATGCCTCTTATTCTGTATAAATGAATCCAACCACCTCTAGTCAGATTTGTGGCTAAAGCCAGTTACAACCAATTTGCTTCACCTCCGAGTATTTGAGGAACAACGGGAGAATCATCTTCATTGAGTTGGGTGCCCTGAAGCCAATGAAGTTGAAATAAGGACTGAACGGGAAAAATATACTTTCTACTAAACATTCCAAGCACAAGCACTTGTTTGGCATTGTCTTTAAGAAGGGTGCTCACGCCTATTATTACGTGGAAAAAGCTTGTTTTGTAACTACTTTATAGATCGTTGTAAGTGTTGTACTTATCAAGTACTTGCATATATCCTTTTAAAATTCTATTCATTATATAATTATATATTCATATAATATAATGAAATGTTTTATATAACAAATAATTATTCATGTATTTATCATTTTTATAAAATTGATATTGAAAATACAATCATAACATCAAATTTAGAAAATGTAAATTTAATTTAAACAGTACTCAAGAACGACTCAACTCTACTAGAGCAGGTTCAAGTCGACATAGTTTTATAAAAATTAAATTTTTTTGGCTTGTTTGGTTCAAGGCTAAAAAGAGTCTAACTATTTTTTTATTAAGATTTCAAATTCATTGTAAATTTCAACAATTTTATTTGGCATCCAACACAAATTCAATATTAAAAATCAACTTTATAACATAAATGGCAATAAAAAATTAACTTTAGTTCACATTTTACACACCTCTCAATATTATAATAATTTTATTTTTCATAAAACTTATAAACTAATATAAACTAATATATTCTCTACTATAACAATAACCAAGCCTAAATAATAAAGTTTCGCCTTCTCACAATGGCAATAGCATCCAACATAATTTCAATTGGATTTTATCAAATAATAACTTCTTATTTAACTCTATATATTGTCATGTCTTTTTTGGTCTCTCTTCTTCTTTTTCCATGGACAAGATGTAATAATTCAACTCTTTTTATTGAAGGTTCTATCAGCCTAGAATTTATATGTTCAAACATTTAAGATAATTTTCTCTAAGCCTACTCTCAATTAGGACTACTCCAATTTCCTCACTAATGTATTCATTCTTCATCTTATTTTTCTATATATATGCACGTATTCACCTTAGCATCCTTATTTTGCGACACATATTATTTGTATGTTTCTTTTTTGTAGGCTAACACTTGGTACCATATGTGATCTATAGTCTTATTATTGTATTGTAAAATTACTTTTAAGCTCGAGTGAGATTTTTCTATCATACAATATGCTATATAATATTGTTAGTCTTACTACTGTCTTTTCTCTCTCTCTACAAATAATCCTCCAACCAAATGAGTGCTTTGAGTTTAAGTTTAGCTTAACTCACTTTAACTGAATTCATTACTACCATATCTTTAGTACAATAAGAAAATCTAGATTATCTCTCCAATGGAATCCACCCCCTATACCATTTAAGCATTTATATTGAGGTTAAATATAATTATGTTTTCTTTAAAGTCTAACATGCTTAATATAACGTCATTAGTTCATATAAACATAAACTATCTTGAAAGCTTATGTAATGGTCGTAAACAAAAGCTTAGTACCGTTTCAATAGTTTCAAAAAGTTCACTCTACACTTTTAATCTTTTTTTGAAAAGTGTGCAATTTGAGTTTTTCCAATTTATTAAATCTACCACCAGTATGCTTGCATATCATTCGTAATTTAGTTAGAAGTCTATAAGTTACTTTAAAACCCCTTATCAAAAAAATGACCCTGAAATAGCAAATCGTGATAGTTATTGAATTTTAAAATAAAATCTATCACCAGAGATGATATATGGTGCTGAATGTTGGCTATAAATAAATAAAATAAATATTACAAAAATGAGGATGCTAAGATGGATGTATGGATATACGCGAAAGTATAGAATACGAAATAAGTATATCCGAAAGAAAGTTGGTGTTACACTAATTGAGGATAAATTTAGAGAAAGTCAGCTTAGATGGCTTTGACATATAAATCGTAGGCCGATTGAAGCTCCAGCTAGAAAAATCGAGTTATTGGATATTGCTAATGTAGAAAGAGGAAGAGAGACCAAAGAAGACATGACAAGAAACTATAAGGAGTGATCTTAGTTATTTAGACTTATATAAGAATTTGTTAATTGATAGAGCGCAACAGAAGCAAAGGATTCATGTAGCCGACCCTATCTAGTGGGATTAAGGCTTAGTTTTTGTTGTTGTTGTTGTTTGAAAAGTGTGCAATTTTAATCTTTAGTTTAATAATTTTATTTTAAAATTCAATAATTATCGTGTTTTGCTATTTCAGGGTTTTTTTTTTGTAAGGGGTTTTAAAGTAGCTTATAAACTTCTAACTAAATTGCAAATGATATGCAAGCATACCGGTGGTAGATTTAATAAATTGGAAAAACTCAAATTCTTGCATTTTATGCTCATATTTGAGTACATATAGAATATCTGCATTGAAAAAGTTAAAGGCCTATGCAAAGCTCACAATAGCGGACTTAAGTGCAAAATTTAAAAGCTGAAATTTCAGCAGCTCGTATTGTACATGTATGAAGGGCAAAAAAGGAAATCATAAATTTCAGCTGCTTAAGGCACCAATTTTAGTAATTTAGTGAGAAAGAATAGGTAGGATTTTCTTCAATATCTTTAAGAGGATATGCTATGCTACTTTGGGAAATCTGATGTTTTGTGATGTTGATTTTGATGTCCTCTTTTAAGATGTTGCGAAAATCTATAGGGTGAGGCATACCGTTCTTTGAGCAAAAGTCTAGTTATTATATTAAGACATGTGAGGGATATGTAAGTTATTGTTTGGTATGTATATAGAATATGAAATAAAATTAATTATTTATTTTGAATAATGTGTATGATGTGAAATATAGTTAATTTTTAATATTAAATTTTATGTGTGATGTGATATGTCTGGTTAAAATTAATTAGGTTAATTTTAGTCTGGCTAAACAAACAGGCCATTAAAAGAAGGTGGGGAATCCACATGCCTTTGAAGGAGATACATGACCCAATGTGGTAAAGTCCAGGGCTTTACAGATTGACTCAAGCCACCAGCTTCTATGTTCGGTAAAATGGTAGCAATGACCTTTGTTGAGGGGACCAACCTTGTACGCACCTTGGAGTTATGAGATGGCCAGCAATAATAAAGAGTTGTAGTCACAAATTGAGGCTACTAATATCTTTTATTAAGGTTGACTGCTCTCCCTGTTATGTCCAGTTTAACTTGCAAAAAAAGAATTAATGGAAATACAATATGCTACCTTTAAGGCATCAGCACTTTGTTGTAGAGTATGCAACCATTCCGCACATGATGAGCCTATCTTCAACGCTATAGACCGAAATAAAAAGGAAGCCACCTGCTGTACCCTGTGCTGCACGTCATTGGGTTTGAAAGGTAAAGAGAGAAACAATATTCATAGCGCCTAGAAGAGAAAGCCTCAACAACGACTAAACCTTTGTCCCACTAGATGAGGTTGGCTTCATAAATCTTTTGTTTCCATTGCATTCTATCAAATAGCAAATCCTCATCAAAAAAATTGTCATTACAATCGTCAATAAGGCTTGCATAAGGAAATCCTAAAAGTTGACCAAAAATAAAAATGCATTAAAATTGGCCTAATATTAGAGTGAAAAATGCTAGATTGGTAGCCCAAATCTTGCTTGACTGCTCAACTAGACAAGTAATAATTACTAAAATTAAAAAGAAAATAACAAAATGACAAATTTGAGAGGCTAAACAATGGAATTTAGGTATGAAAACAAGGTCAATTAACTATAGATGATTAGCAATGGATTTGTCTTTAAAGAATTTTTCAGATTGGGGTCAAACATTGAAAATAGACACTAGTAATGAAAATTATTATCATTCTTGTAAACAAGTGTCAAATTTGCCCCAAATGATTTAATTGCTGTTAATTAGCTTGATTTGGCTTGATCAACCTTCTCTATGTGTTCACATAAATAAAGGTGAGCTATGCTAGCAGGAGATATTCGGTAAGAAAATTCATAGACAATGTGAGGGTGAGAGGGAGAGAATTTTGGCAAGTATGAGAGAGAGTATAATAAAAGTAAAGCATACAAGTGTTTCCACCAACTAAGCTAGTCTAAGTCCACCAAAGAAATGGAGACCTTGTACAGGGTAATTACAATGCATGAGAAAGAAGAGCACAAGTTACGTTTATTTAGCTTAAGTTCGAGTATATATAACCTCCAATCTAGGCTACATGGTGCGAGCTATCCTCTCGGGCGACTTTGACCAAGCCATGTGGAGCCTTGATGTAGACATTTAGGGTAGTGGCTAGTATTGCATCCCTCGTGATGGAGACTAGGCTGGTCGGTTGGAGAGGTGAAGTTGCCAAAGTCTTTGCCTTATGCTATCCTTTTGCGTCTTACCTGAGCAGGGAACGCAAGGCTGATGTGGCACTATCTTATCCTCCTCCATGCTCATAATGGATAGAGCATGGCAGTCATACCATCATCGTGAAGTGGTTGGAACAGAAGTAGTGCTTCTACATATCGGATTATCTAGGGAACGATGAGGTAGGACCCACTTGGAGGAGAGCCGTACACAAAGGATAGTCTTGAACTGTGGAATCAATGATATTGTAAAGCTGGCTAGGATGGTGAGATCAGAGGACAAACCATCATGGCCTTTGGTCGTAGTGGTTGGTCCAGGGACCGAGTTTAGATTAACTCGGTGCTTAGAAGATCTTGGTGTTCCTATGGCTGACACATGGACAACTATGATGCATCTAAGATTTCCCACTCAAACACTACGTATTCTTGCACATTCATGTCCACATCATCCTCCCGTTGCTCATAGAAACTTCGTGTCAAGTTTATGGCTTCATTTTCCGAAAAGTCTCTTGTATATGGTACCAAATACTTGACATTGAACGCATCAAATGTCCTTAAATGTCTGAGACAGTTTTAATTGTTACACATTGTCATGTACCAAATAGCTTGTTGGCTTGCATGCTATAAAATGATCCTTTGTCAAAACAACCCATACATAGTCACCACCCTCAAATGTCAACTTTTTTGCATCGCTTGTCAATAGCTTTGTTATACTTCTTATAACTGTCGTCGATTTTTTGTTTGAATTGGGTCCAAATCAAGTACATCAAGTGTTTCAGATCTATAAACCACATTAAGTGGATTGTGACATGTGCTATGTTTCTTAGTTCAATTAAAAACAAATTCAGCTTGTGCCTACGCTTTGTCTCGTTGTTTAAGCTTCTTTCTTGCCAACGTCTTTAGTATATTGCCTAAACTCTGATTGATATTCTCTATCTACCCGTTAGTCTACAGATGATATACAGTACTAAACTTCATCTGTTTACCTAGATACTTCCAAAGATGTCTTCAAAAGTGACTTGTGACCTTGGCTTCCCAATTAGAGGAAATACTCTTTGGGACTTTGTGTAGATAGACAATCTCCTTGTAGTAGTTGTGGGCTATCTGTGATCCATCCATATTCTTCCTACATGCTTGGAAATGTGCCATCATCAAAAATTTGTCAACCACAACAAGCACAAAATCAAACCTCCTGTTTGATGGCAAGCCGAGCACAAAGTCTAAGTTGATTTCCTCCCAAGGACACTTTAGAGAGCAGCATGTAGAGAGCAGCATTCTTTGAAGTCCATTTGGATGTTTGACAAACCCTACAACAATTCACATAGCATTCCAAATACCACTTCATATTAGGCTAATGATTATCTCTCATTCATCAAAGTTAGTGTCATGTTACTACCCAAAAGCCTTGCTTTATGCAGCTCCTTAATTATTTGTTCATGGAGTGAATAATCAGGATTACACAACTGAACTTCTTGGAATGAGAATCACACTTCAATCACACTTCTCTTCTTGGACTACCTTCCAAACAGCTCCAAGGTAGGGATATTAGAATAGCGATTCTTGAAAACTTCAAAGCCCAATACCTTAACCCTCAATACTGCAAGAATGTAAGTCTGCCTACTTAGCGCATTAGCAACCTAATTCTGCGCTCTAGCTTTATGCTTGAGAACAAAGTGGTATTCTTATAGAAATTAGCCCACTTTACATGTCTATAAGTCTATTGCTCAGCTTATTCCTTCCGTTGATATACTTCAAGCAGCAACTAAAGAAATCTCACCCGTAACAGTGTGGTAATAATCGTATGCTCAGATGGTTTAAGGGCAGGTGTCCAGAGGCCAAATCCCAATAAAACACCTTGGCCCTCCTATACAAACAACTTTCTAGTCTTCCAAGTTGGAGAAGTAGAGTATGAAGCACTTTTATCTAACATCATTCATTTCAAACCATGCAAAGTACCTCTTCTTCAGAGCTTCCATGAGGATGATGTGGAATGGGAGCCAACGGTCAAAAACCTTTCCAACTAGTGCAAATTAGCACTCTCTCTGGATATGTCTGACCTCCTCAGCAACAACTATGATATCTTCTTTATGCTCTATAACCTCTTTGACTATGAATTTCGGTATTCGAATGCTCCACTTCTCTGCAATGTCTCTCCATGTCCTTCTCCACTCACTAGTCACTACATTAGCATTACTGAATCCCCTTTGGTTTTTGGCTTTGTTGGGGCAGCGTTGCCACCAGTGTTCATTTTTCTTGCATTTTGACAAGCATGTGACACTCTAATGATGTTCGCTGCATTTGGACCAAGTTGCCCACTTGACTTCTATCTTTGGTCTTAAGGAACATCTCCCTGAACAATTCATGTGCCATTTTGAATAGTCTTCCCATTGAGCCATTCTGACAAGCACTAGGTGGGCTGAAATTGTGCATTCCACTGTTTGAATTTTCAGCATCAGAACCTGCAAGTAAAGTCTTACTTTCCCGGAGCTTACCTCCAGAAGAGCAAGCCCATTGGGGCCTTGAGCACTACAGGCCTAGGTCACATTCATATCACAGATATCTTCATTCAAAGATGAGCTGCTCCCTCGGGCCACTGGGTTTTTGATGCCATGCCTCCTAGATGCTTAATTACCAAATCTTCAACGTCTTGTGGCCATGCAGAGCTAGGATTGGGCTGAGATTGTTGCATTAACTTGATCCTTTCCTCCACCATTGGCTCCAGCTTGCTGGTTCCAGCTTCCTCCACCATGGAGGCCGCAATTTTCGGTTTCCGCTGCTGCACCGATGAGCAAGGGATGTGTCTTAGGTTTGGCTTACACACTTCCCTCCCAGAAATAGAGATCATGTTACGTTCACAATTTTGCTGTCACCATCACCTTTGATGTAGTCTCGATCACCAGTATCCTGTTCCAGAGGTACATATTCTTCCATGCTGTTGTTTGTAGCTAATCAAGCTTGTTCTACTTCCATTTCCTCTGAGAAATCCTTTCTTGCAGCTAAACATGCTATAGCTAGTCCCTTACCTTTGGATTTTCAGCTAGAGCCTGTGACTGAGAGCCTCCTCCTGTGCTTCGGGCCAATGCCAGCCTACTTTCCAAACAACGAGTTGAGCCATCTTATTTCCATGTTTTTAAACCAGGAATGTCGTTCACCTACCAGAAAGAAGGGCTCCATCCCTCTTTCTTGGTGTTTCAGCCTTGGAAGAGACTCATGGAAACAAGCTAGGGTTTTCCAAGGAACCAGTGACTTTCCGACAAGATAACACCACTTTTTATTCAGTTGTTGCTTTATATATTAGACGTGTTCAGTTGTTGCTTTAGAAATTTTAATATTCTTCAGCATGCAAGGATAGTTGTACCTGATTAAACTTTCTTAGCTGGTAATAATGTTGGTGCTTCCAAAGCATATTGCATTTACTGGGCAGTATATATTTTTCTTTGGTCCTGTATCACCATGCTCATTAAGTTTTCTTTAGAGCTTGCCCTATCAAAGAATGGTATTTAAGTTTTCTTTAGAGCCATCTTCATATTGTTTAACTTGATCTTCAGAACTGCCCCAATTAAGAAGTGTAACATCCATGGAGCTGGGTTGTGATGCTAAAGGATCTTCTCGTGCTGGTCATGCTGCTCAAACATGGTACTGCACAATTATTGCTGGACGCCCTGGCCCTAAGCTTAATAAAATGCGTGAAGTAAGCTTCTTCCTTTTAGGGAGTAAATGTTGATGGTTTTTAGGACTTTAGCTTCTTCAGCTGTCTGTTAATTTCATCTACCATAAAAATATTTGAAATTTGACTTAAAATTACTATAGAGCCTGCGCAGGGTCAAAAGTATGTTATTAAGTAATCTTGATGCCAGTGGAGAAAAAATTTCAGTTAAAGCTCCTGCTGCTTTTGCTGCCTTCACAGAGAAAAGACTTACTTTTACATGGCTAGATGGTGGAGCTCAAAAGGTCAAAAAAAGTTTTCAATTTAAATCTAATACCTACCTTTTTTCATGCTGTCGGTTATTAGTATGAATACATGTTCAGTTGAACAATTGAATTGGTATAGATGACATGATTTTTAGTGGTTGTTAATAGGACATTTACATACATGTCATACAAATCTTGTCATATGACACTCCCCACACTCTCTTTACAAAATTTATACTATGGGGTGATTGTTTTTCATGAAGAGAGTGTGGTTTAATATGCCATGATTTATGTCGCATGTATGTAAGCATCCCGTGTTAATACTAGTTCTCCTTGGTAGGAAACAACAATTTATTTAGTTAACCATCTTATTGCGCTTTCTTACTATATGACCCTTGATGTGCTTTAATCTTTTATGTTCTGACTGAACGTTCTGCTACCTAAAAAAAAAAAATCTTTCTTTCTGATTTGTTGAAGTCTCCTGCAAATTCACATAAGTCAAAGTTTCTTTAAGATTCACTCATTTAACTGTAATTGCATCTTTTTTTATGTTACTCTTTTTGTACTGTAGATATTTAAACTGAGTGAAAGAATGTATTTCAGTTATTCATGTTAATTGTTTCTTGCTTGCTAAGAATTTAACAGACTATATATATAGTCATGAAATTGATTTAATACGGAAACTAAGTCAAATGACTCTTTTGAGTTACTTTTAATTGTTTCTTGCCTGCTAAGGCATTGATTGACTTAATACATTGACATGAAATCAATTTTATGTATTATCACCCTCTTGTTGTGGTTTCAACAAAAATTCCAACTTTTGTTTCAGGCTTATTGCTTATTTTACCTGCATAATCTTGAAAACATTTACGAAACTTGTGGACCCAATGAGTATGATTCAGAAAATGTGCCTCGATTATTAATTGTTCGCTACAAGGTAATCTCAGAGCATGTTGAATCAAGGGCCAAGGGAAAGCTTATCAACAATTGGGGTGCATTTGATCGAGAGGAATCTAACCTTGCTTCCCAGATAGTGGCTATTTATAATGGATCTGTGGACATTCAAGAGGTACATGCTTCTTCTTTTGCATTGTTTACTCTTCTTAACTAGGCAGTTAGCTGAATTGGAGTGATTTCCATTTGTCTAGGCTTGTTTAATGCTATGCATTCCTCAATTTTTTGTCATTAATAAATAAAGCCTAACCAACTGTAAAATGCTTATGTCAACCATATTTAGTTTATCCGTTAATTTGTGGTGAAGGTGGCTCAAGTAATTGAACAACGTGAAGTCGAGTCAATATTCACATCTTGGACTTTATTTTATTAAAACATTATTAATTTAATAAAAAAAGAACAGTCACTTTTTGGTGCAGCCACTTGCAAAGGATTGTGCCTGATGTTGTTCATCGGTGTTCCTGCTACTTATGTTGTAAAAATATTGGAGGAACCTTTGGCTTCTAACATTTTACGTTCTGAAGCGTTCCTGACTATAATAATCTTTTCCAGGTGATTCAGTGGATATCTTGGATAGTTGAGGATGGTGATAAGAACGCTACACATCCATTTTTTGTAAGTTGCTCGAGGGGTCCAAGCTTCTTTGAACAGTGCTCCAATTCTTTGAAAAGTTTTGAGTTTCAACTCCAATTTACATAATATGTGTGACAAAACAAGAACTGGTCTGCTGGTTGCTTCTTTTTGCATTACTCCTCCTGAACTAATTTATTCAGTGCCTTTACCCTTCCACCCACATGTTATACAGGCTTAAACATTTGGAGCAAATATAATCAGAGATACCACAGGAAGAATCACATTTATTCCTTTTTATTTAAATATCTTTTTTTAAGTGGTGGACCCTAAGTAGGTTGGGATTCAGGCTTTTTTTGTCCATGTATATGTCAGTTTCAATATAACTAACTAATGCAGAATTTATCTTTTAGGGGAGATTAGTTTTCCTCCTACATAATTACTTACGATTTCAAATTTATTTATCATCGATCTGCTTGTAATCTCTTTATGTATGCTTTTTAACTAACCAAGGTTATGGATGCACACCTGTAGATTCATATTTATATTTATATAGGTCATTGCTTGTCATCACCTGTAAAGACTATAACCTGAATAAATTAGTTCATTGACAGTTAACTGCTTCTGCATTAGTTCTCCATCTGAAATATGCTTCAGCTTTTTTCTTTTTGTTTTTTAATCTGCTAGTTTTTCAGAAAGCAATGCTTTGTCTAGCCTGCAGAGCATGCCATCATTGTTGCAATTGTCCCTCACAAGGACAAAGGCTTGAGTCTAGAGGAAGGTGTTGTTGAGGTCTCAATGAATGTGACTTTGAGGCAAGGAGACGAAACGAGAGATAGAGAAGAAATATTCTTTATTCCACAAACATTTTCCTTGTAGGTTCATCTGCAAACCTTAGCAACTATGACAAAGGGGTACAAGAAAGATAGGCACCTTGCCCTTGGGGCTAGGCCTGTGCATTTGGTTTAATTAGTTGGTTTGGTGACCAAACAAAAAAAAAAGATTGAGTTCGGTTTTAAATTTAATGAAACAAAACCAACCAAATTAGATTATAAACCAAACCAAACCAACCAAATAAATATCGGTTTGGTTTAGTTTGGTTCGGTTAAAATCATATTTTTTTTATCTCAAAAAATTTCTTAATTTTCTTATAGTAATATTAAATAGGAATATTATTATATTAATATCTAGATAATATTTTTAATATAAGAGTAATTTAGCACAATAAGTAATTTAATTTAATAACTCAATCGCATCATCAAAATAAACTAATAAAAAAGTGAAAGAATTCAGAAGCAATTGCAATACATCATTACATCAATATCACAATATAATCAAAATTACATAACAAATTTTTCATTTGTTTATAAAAAATGATAAATATTTTTTCAAGTTTTCAGACAGTCTCACTTATAAGAATTTATCCTAATTATCACACCTGAAAAAAAAAATATACTAAATAATTATCATAAAAATACACTATGAAACTCATAAATATACATATACACTATCACTTCAATAATTCAAAGTTAATACTGTAAAAATTACTATAATGCAACTGAACCGACCCAATCCTAAAATCATATTTATATGTGGGTTATTTAATAATCGGTTAATTCGGTCGGTTTGGTTTCCAAACATATGAAACCAAATCTAAACCAATTAACCGAAATACTCAAAATATCAAACCATCACTAAACTGTTAGATTCTAAACCAAACCAAACCGTTAAATTTAAACGATGCGGTTCGATTTTTCGGTTTAAACCGTAGTTTGCACACCCCTACTTGGGTGGACTATTATCTATTATTGTTGGAGGGCTAGAAATGCCAAGGTTTATGGCAAACCAACATCACCACGAAGACTATTGCCTTGACTATCTTCAGCCTAATTGAAGTTGATCTTTATTCATCAAGGAGCTATTGGAATCCTAGAGCTCCCATATGAGGCTCCATATCCAAACACTTGATCATTGGGTCTCCCCTCTCTTAGATGGATAAAGGTTAACTTTGATGTCTCTTCAAGGCAATGGGATTGCAAGAGCTGCTTTTCTGATCATAGACCATGAGGGTGGTGTCATACATGCTGGGGATAAGAAAATTCTCACCTACTTAGTTACTATTGTGGAGCAACATGCTGCAATACAAGGCTTGGAAGTTTCCTTGAAAATCATCGGGCCATCTTCTCCCATTGGCTTGAGGGGAATTCCATGGAAACCCTACAAGTGGTAGAAATGGAATTAAGTTGGAACTCATCTAGAGCTGGAATATCTCGAGTTGTTGAACATTATAGGATACCCTGTGTTGTGGGAGCCTTCGGGACTGTTGAGGATGTTAAAAGCTTTGAATTTCTAATTACTCCATTAATATTATGTATCCATCTTTATTGTATTACTCATGTTAACAAGATTACTAATAGAGCTGTCGACCACCTTCCACACATGACAACCCTAGATGACTTTGATTGCGTAAGGAGAAGGCTCATCCCCTTTGATTTTTGTAACATACTCAAAGATGATGTAACTTGATGTACTAGCTTTACTTTTTTAAGATTTTGCCTAGGCCATCCCGCGCCCTTTGTTTTCACTCTTCAGGGCTGTCGCTTAGCCCAAAAGAAGTAGATGAAGCAGAAGAAAAAGAGGGAAAAAAGCATAGAAGAATTTCTTGTCCAATCCTCTCCACTTATTTTTTTGCCTTTCGTCAAGAATTCAAAATGATATATAAGAGGTAAGTAACAGTTCTAAATTGTTTATTAAATTAAAATTTTAAATTAATTAATAAATTTGATTTATATGATATGATGCGATATGGTCAAATTAAAACGCATGTTTGGCTGGATGTTTGTTTTACAGTTAATTTCATGTTTATTGAAAATATTATTTTAAGAAATATAACATTATATGCATGATTTTTGACTGAATAGCATAATTGAGAATTTGTAGAATAAAACATATGATTTATATTCATTATGCTAAATTAAAATTAAATGTATACTAAAGAGCATTATGATGTGTATTTGATGAATTATTGAGTAATTTATCAAGTTAAAAGGTAAATTATGATTTGTGGATTTGGATCAACCAAATGAAATTAATATGATGTTTTAAAGTTTTACAATGAAATAAAAAAAAGTTTCTTGTAGCATTTGTATCCGTATCTATGCTAGAACTATGTGACATGGTAACCTGTTAAATTCGGAGATAGTTGCCAAGATGTGTCAACAATTTGCCAAATTCAATAATTATTGTATGTGTGGCACTCCTTTATTTGTAGTATAAAAGTCGCTAACGATCCTATATATATATATATCTATATATATCTATATATATATATATGTGATGATGAAGAAAGACAGTTTAGACATATTCCAAGAAACTATAGCCCGAAAGTTAAAATGTATAGAAAATAAAAAGGTTTATGGCGTATATTATTTGTATATTTATTTAACAAGAGCATTTATGTTTATTACTGTTAATTATCATGTTTATATAATATCAATGCTGTTGGAAAAGAATAATGTATATTTACATATAAATATTTTTATTTAGTAAGTTTGTGCTTGTTGCCTACTTAGTCCTGGGGTTAGTAGACTGATACTTTTATTGGCAAGTCCTAGTAATGGAAGGGACACGCAAGAGGACGATGAGCATTAAAGTTAGGAATTTTATATATTTAGTTTGACCAGTAACTTTTGTATAAACCATGATGGATGAATGAAACTTGAGACTGTTGAATATAATTTATATATAAATAAACTTTTATTTGGGCATGTTTTCTGTAATTAAGTTTCGTATTTTAATTATATTATTTCTGCTATAAGTTTTAAATTGTCCTGTATTATTAAAGTTATTTGATTCAATTTATGACCACCCCTGCGAAATAAGTTTGTATTCATGATATCCTACAAGGGGGACGTCGTAGCCTTTCTGACTAGGAGGAAGGAATGATGAAAATCCTCGATAACCATGTAATGTTGAGGCATTAAGGCTCGAAGCTTGGAGGATGATGTCGAGGAAGTTGTCTCAGAAAGCATATCTTGAGGAGGGTTGTTAGGATGACTCGTCAAGGATCAACATTAGGTATTTTCTATGGTGGGATTTAGGAGATTATTGATTTAATATTTGAGACGGTGCCATGTATACAATTGACTATTATACAAAGGGTGCTTTCATATGTACTTTCTATGTTCCGCTCTATTTATGGCACTATTATGCTGCAGCCAAAAATCCTTGTAGAGATATGATGCTACTATACAATAACAACAACAACAACCACCACCACCACCACTAAGCTTTAATCCTATTAGGTGGGATCGGCTAAATGAATCTTTTATTTTCATTGCGCTCTATCAATTAACAAGTTCTTATTTAGATTGAAGTAAGATCACTTCTTATAATTTTTTGTCATATCTTTGATCTCTTTCTTCATCTCTGTACATCAGAAAAATTTAATAATTCGATTTTCTAACTAGAGTTTCAATCGGCTTACAATTTATATGTCTAAATCATCTAAGTCGATTTTCTCTAAGTTTATCCTCAATTGATGCAACTCTAATTTTCTCGCAAATCTACTCATTTTTCATTCTATTCTTTCGTGTTTACTCACACATCCACTTAGCATTCTCATTTCTGCAATACTTATTTTATTTATATATTTTCTCTTTATAGGCCAATATTCAGCACTATATATCATCATTGATCTTATTACAGTTTTATAAAATTTATCCTTAAATTTGAATAATTTTTTTTTATCGTACAACACATTAGAAATATTTTTCTATTTTACTTATCCTACTTGGATTCTTTTAATGTCATTATCTATTTCACTATTATTTTGTATGATTGATTTGAGGTATCTAAAGCGTCACTCTTCTTAACAATTTGGTTACCAATATAAGTATTTTTTCTTGACTAAAAGTTTACTCTATATATTCAGTTTTTGATCTACTGAAATGAAAACATTTAGATTCTGAAGTATTCCTCAATAGTTCGAGTTTCGCTTCAGTTCTCTCTTAGTTTTATCAATAATGATAATATTATCTGTGAAGAGCATATACTAAGGCGCCTCATCTTAGATATGTCCAGTCAGGACTCTCATGACCTAAGCAAAAAGATACGGACTTAAAACTGAGCCTTGGTATAATCCAACTGTAAAAAAAATCTCCTTATGTCCGAACATAGTTAATAAGTCCTTTATGCATGTTTTTAATAACTTGAATATAAGCAGTATAAATCTTTTTCTTTTCTAAAACTTTTCAAAATATTTCTCTTGGGATTTTATCATAGATTTTTTTTTCAAATTAATAAAAACTAAATATAGGTTTTTCTTTCTATTCTTAGATTTCAATATTATACCTCTCAATAAATGAATAGCTTTCATAGTAGATTTACCTAGTATAAAACTAAATTGACCTTCGGGGGTTCTTTGTAGGCCCGCGTGTCTTATCTTAGTATCACGGGGTAATCTATGTTCGGTCACTCTCTCCCAGAGTTTTAAAGTATGGCTAATTAATTTAATTTCGCTATAATTAATCTAATTCTGTACAAAGTCTTTATTCTTGTAAATAGGTATTAATATATTATTTCTCCATTTATTTGTTATCTTTTTAGTTTTCAAAATCATATTAAATAATCTAGTGAGCTAAGAAATTTCATCTCTCAAGTACTTCCAAGCATCTATTGGGATGTCCAGTTCTATTATTTTTTTATATTTCATCTTCTTTAAAGCTTTTTAGATTTTAACTTTATTAATACGTCGGATGTAATAGTTATTTTTACTTTTTTTGGGATGTTGAGTTTAGCAAGATCAATTGTATTTTCACAATTTTTATTGAAAAACTGTTGAAAGTAACTTATCCATTTATCTTTGACATCTTCTTTTATGAATTTTTTTTTTTATCTTCATCCTTAATATATTTTACTTAGTTAATTCTTTAGTTCTTTTGCCTCTTATTTGGGTCATTCTATATGTATGTCTTTCTTTATTATCTAGCATCTTATATAAATTCTCAAGAGTTATATTCTTTTTATTACAGAATGCTTTCTTCGACTTTCATTGGGATACGTTGTATTTCTCTTATTTATTCTTTTTTTTTTAAATCAATCTTTATAATAAATTTATTCTCCTTAATTTTTTTGTATATTATCTTTCTACTACCGAGCATCTTTATTATTTAGAGTCATTTTTTTGAATTCTCTCAACAAATCTTTTACCACTTTACGAATGCAGTTAGCAACTATTAGCCATACAATCAATTTCCCTATTGATGTTTCACTGCCCAAGTTTTAAGATTTTCTTCTTACAGATACATTTATTCACATTCTTTAGATGTTACCATTGAGTCCAAGGATAGTATTTCAGCTTATTATTTTTTCTCTAATACTTTATCTTAGAATTTAAAATCATTAATTAATATTGAATAGTCAAACATTCACTTGGAATGACTTTACAGTCTTTACAATTCAAGTGATCCTGTTTTTTTATAAGAAAATAATCAGTATGAGTACTTGAATATTTATATTTATAAGTGATAATATGCTCATCTTTTTTTTAAAATAAAGTATTAGTAATTATAAGATCATATGTTAAAAAAAACTGTAAAATAGTTTTGCTCTCTTTATTTGTCTCTCCAAAATCACATTTATCATGAATGCTGTTGAATTCCTTACAACGCTTCCAATGTCTGTTTTGATCTTCTCCAATAAGTAACTTTTCCTCCTGAAGTATCTCTTGAATTAACTTTTCTAAATCATTTCAAAAATTTTTTATGCTTATATCCAAACCTACTTGAGAAGCATATACACTTATAATGTTAATAATTATTTCATTGATTATAATTTTTAAAGTCATAATTTTATTACTATTTCTCTTAATTTCTACTACATGGTCAAGCTCTTATCCAGAATTATACTCACTTCATTCTTATTTTTATTCATATCAGAGTACCAAAGTTTAAAACCTAAGCTATTAATTTCTTTAGCTTTCTTCCCAATCCATTTTTTTTCTAAAATCATAAAATATTAATCTTTTTATTAATTATAATATCCGCCAACTCTATTAACATGTCTGTCAGGATGCTTATATTCCAAGTTCTTAACAATCCTAGTTGCTTGAGTTTAGTATGTTGAATTAGCTTCTTTACCCACAACCGTCTATGATGTGGAAACCCCTACTTATCACTGCTCTCCTGAGCTGATGCAGCGGCCCTTACTCATTTCTCATTGTATTCAAGCAATGCAGTGCGTCGCTTTTAGGAAACTTCTTAGCTTTAACGCAATTTCTTAAAGGATTTATATCATAATTGATTTGATAAGTTTTACGTTGGTTGTTAACTGCCTAACGCAACCCTTCATATTTCTCATCCGGGACTTCGGACCTGGCAATGGTGCGTTAGATATGATGCTGCTATGATGAAGAATATTCTTTAGCGAGCAAAGTGCCAAGTGAAGACTTCCCTTCTGAAGCCTTCTGGTGATGCAGACAGATGTTGGGCATCCTGTCAGCAAGTAGAGAAGAAGCCATTCATAGACTCTTGTTCTAAGGGCGCTAAAAAATCCTATTGTGAGTTATCTTGTAATTCACAACTTGCTGAAGAACTAAAATTGCTCATATTATCGAGAAGAATTTGCGGAAACCCATTATTTTCATGGTGGAAGCCCTCTCCAGTAAGTTAAAATTCTTCTTATGCAGCCTTTCAAGATAATTAGAAAAATCGTTGTTTCCCCTTTTCTGTGTTGGAAGTGTTACGGATCTACAGCTATAGTGGATTATTCACAGTATTGTCTTGTCATGTGAGACATTATCTCTATTTGGTTTATGTTTTGACTTCTACGAAATTTATCATGCTTCCTAAGTGCTAATATTTGATGTGATGAGGAAATGTGAATATCAATAGGACGTATCTCTTTCATATACTTGCGTCTGTAACTTATGGACTCCGCATTAACACATACAAAGTTTTTGATAATTCTAGAAACTTTACCCTTTGTGATACAATTTACTTTATATGGAGACGTTAGAAAGTGGAAGTACTAAGTGATATTTTCGTTTGCTGAATAATAGTTTATTTTTATATCAAAAAAAACGTTTATTCTTGCCTCATCCTTTCTACGTGAAATTTTTCATTAAAAATTCACAGAATTGTTCTTTTGCTTGACTTGAGTACAGTTCCATTTATGCATTTATCAGCACTGAATGGTAATAACTGCGTGATGTTGAGTGGGATTTATGCATGCCTCTGGTAATGTTTTCTTTTTTTTTTTCCTATGTTTATACTTCCAATTTTATTGACCTTTTCAGTAGGCAGGACCTTGAATGTTTTGTAGAATAGATACATTGTTAATTGCACAAGCTTCTTTTAGGAATGTGACTTTTGCTATTTATTAACAAATTCATTAGATGCTTCAAACAACCTTGTGCTCATTCGAAACACTTATTTATTTTTTTAATGCAGATTGGAGCAGCTCCTTCCCTTATTCCTGAGGATTCAACTACATTTATTTCAAAGAGTGCCCAGAACATATTCTACACCAGCAAGGGAATAAAAGATCATGTTTATGACATCATTTTGGGCATTTTCGATTTCATGAGAGATCCTAGAGTCGGTCCTTTTTTCTTTTTAGCAGCATGCATATCATTAGGTACCATTTGGCTAAAACAGGGAAGTCAACCATCTGAATCTATCAAAACGGTAAGCTGCAAGTAGATTTACCGTCAGTCAGCTGTTTCATGACACTATATTCTTATATGCTGAAGTTCTTTTGCTTCATTTATTTGTTATTATCGCATCATAGAGCAGATGGGTGTATAGTTAGAACTATGGGATAATTGTAACACTTACAATTGATCTTATGTATGTGATACTGACTCCCAATTCTTAGTATTTACTTTTCACGTGCTCTGAAAAGCCTGCAAATTACAGTTTCACCATCCTTGATCATATTCTCCCACCTTTATTATGGGAGGACCTTGGACGTCATAGGGATTATATTCTTATTAGTTTCTGAAAATGTTGTCAAGATAACAATGTGTCAACAGGATAAATGTTGACAATTGTGTGTTTGATATGTAACTATTATTGGTTCCTCCCTTGTTGTAGTATTTTGGATGCTTAGCAACTAATCTAAGTTAGTTTATAACTAATTATTTTGATTAGGTGTTGTTAATTTCACGTAATATAAATTATTATCGAGTTGGAATATTTGTTCATTCAAGCATGGACCTGGCTAAGATATATCAAAAATCAGAGATTGAAGACCTTTTATTTTTACTCTTTTTATGTGTGTAATTCTCCTTCATTACTTTGGTCTCTGCCGTGTTGGTGTTGGATAGATAGAGATTTGAGCATATAATTCATTGAAACAAGTTTTTATTATTTTTGGTCGATCAATTAATCAATCACAGAATTTGACCAATCAAAGTCAGTGACCTACCATTGTTTGTTCAATCAAAAATGATTGCTTCAAGAAGTAAAGCTAGTTTGATCAATCAGTTGATCTATCAAACTGGAACTAATCGATCAAAGACAGTTATTCTTTAAGCTTGATCAATCAAAGGTGTGTTGTTAGTTGGGATTTTTATAGGTTTTGATCAATCAACTGATCGATCAAGGTACATTGATCAATTAGGTGATCAATCGAACACGGCCAGAATTTAGCTGTTAGACTCCAGCGGCTACCGACTTGATCAATCAAGCACTACTAGCTCCCAACTGTACTAGCTGTCGGAGTCTTCCCTATTTAAGGGGGTTCGCTGCCTCCTTAGTCTTCTTCTTGGCATTTTTGCACATTAAATAGCTCCCAACTAACTCACCCATATCTCATAACCATCAAAGAATCAAAGTGCAAGCAAAGAGGTGATCAAGCAAGGGATTCAAGGAAATCGTGCACAAGCTTCTCTTCCTTTTTTTTCACATTCATGTTCAATCTTTGAAGGAAAGAATGAGTTGTTTCTTTCAATTGCATTTTTTATTATTTCTGCTTCCTCATTCCCCGCCTCTAGCACGCCCACCTCCACTTCTCGCAGTGTTGCTGACCAGCGCGAGGCGACTCATCATTTTCTTTGTCACTCAGCTTGCTATTTTGCCGGCAAAATGTGCCACTCAAGCATGCCGACCCGAGATGCTTGCCTCACCTACATTGTTACTATTTGAATTTCTTTGGCTAAAGTGTAGTTTCTTTTCTGAATCAAATTAATCTGATTATTTAATTTCAATATAAAATTATTCTTTTAACTTAGATTATTCATTTCGCTTTAATTGCATGACCCGACATTTATTTGAGTGATAGTTACTATTGGATTTAAGTGTGAGACATTTGTCCTAAATTCCTAAATCTCGGATCTGATTTATTGAATTTAAATTGATGCCCTAATCTCATGTGATAAATTTTTATTTATCATACGATCCAATTTAATTTTAATTTTAAAATGTTTTTAATTTGTGGGATTTAAGAATCTATATAATTTATTTAAAAAATATTTTGCGTTTAGTTAAAAATAATTTGCTAATTAATTTTGCTGAATATAAATATAAAATATCATTTGTGTTTTTATCGTCCCGCATCACATGGGATTCAAAAAAATTGTGCTCAGGCACTCTCTTTTTTTTCTTCTCACATTCAAGTTCAATCTTTACAAGGAGTGAGTTGTTTCTTTCTATTGCATTTTTACTTATTTCTCTTTAGATTCTCCTTCTCTAAGTGCTTACTTTAAATTCTTGTGAATAGGAGAGGAATCTTGCAATAACTTATAGATTAGGGATTGGTGTTTACTTGCATTTGAGCAAAGCCCAAGGGGCTGTTTTTCAATTTTTCTGTACAGGCTTCTCCGCCTTAGAACAAAGGAGTGTTCTAATAATAGTTAGATTGATTTGTCAGTTGTCGTGGGCTAGACTCCGGAGTGAGCCAAACCACGTTAATATTTGAGTTCTTCGTGTTCTTTTTTTTTATTTGCTTCCACTTATTATTATTATTGTGTTATCATTTCTCTTACACTAACTCATTATATTGAAATAAATTAAATTAATTAAAATTTTACTTAGGGGTCTATTCGCCCACCCTCTAGACCCATACCAATTCTACAAATATGATCAAGTGTTATATAGGTAAACTGCGGAATTGCTTGATATGTAAATAAGATAGTTAAAGTGTAATGTAGGTAAATGCCCATGTAACTATGCACTCGTATTTGAAGCTTTATTTTCAAGGTCCCCATGGCCTTATTGGGGAGTTTAGTTCAATGTTATCTTAATATTGTGTTATGTTTTCTTCAAAAAATAATTATTTAGTTTAGTGGTGTATAGATAACTTTATAAAAAATTATAAAATTGTCACTAAAAAAAGGACATTTTAGATATCAGGATAATTAGATAACATACATGACTTCAAGATAACATTGAACCAAACACTTTTATATCTTTTAAAGAGTGACACCCTTGTATCTTTTCAAATGTATTTTTTTAAGTGTAATGCTCTTATTTCTTTGGATACATTAGCGGAACTAGAAATATTCTCGTGTAAATATACAGTGCTATCTTCTTTTTCTTTCCATCTTGCTCCTTTTCTGCTTTTCAGTTTTGAAGATACAAAACCAACATACTGTAAGATAGCTGAAACATTTTGATTATTTAATGTCAACAACTTAATAACCTCAAATGGATGGCCAAACAAAAGTTGTGAATTGATGCTTGAAAACTTATATAAGAAGCATGGCAGAATAAATCCTGTGATTCCTTCTGCGATTGATATGGTTGCAACCTATAATCTGCACTGTATCAATTTACTGTCAAAAATGTGCTGAACTATTTGAAGCATGTCCATTCTTTGTTCCTCAAATATTAGGAGTTTAGGAGTTGGCAATGATGTGAAGTCTCTATTTTATATGCTATTTTCATGCTTTTGCTATTTTGCTATTGCTTAATTTAGTGGAACAGTGATCTAGCGCATTTTAGGTTTCATTTTTTGCCTTTTTTTGGATCCTTTGATTAAAGGATCAATCTTCTCTTCTCAGGATAAAAGCACTGTTGCGCCAAACGATCGCAGGAGAAAAGGGAGAAAAGGGACAGGCCTTGATATCCCCGCTTCGATCACCGATACTGAACCAGCAGATGCCTATCAGATGCTGTCAACGGACTCTGGTTCGGACTAGCCATTGCTTACTAGTTTGGTTTCTTCTGGTGCAGCCTTGACAGCATTCATCTTTGGTTAATCTGAACTTGAGGAATCAACTCAATTGTCAATAACTGTGGTTATGGTGTGGATGATCACCAAGAAATGAACGAACAATAGAACATTTAACACTGAATTTTGTGAAACATCAGATCTGCACACATTCATGTTTTAGATCCAGCTGTTCTGCAATTCATAAATGATGTATTGCGTCAGATGGTATCTTGCTAATATCATACTTTAACTTCGGGACGAACTGGTTTCAAGTCCATATGATGAATTAATTATGTCTTATGTTGATCTTTTTGAGCTGTAATTGTTAGCTTTTGTTTCTTGTTGTGATGTCAATAGTCATGCTTGCTCATTTTCAAAGTGACATTTGCTGACATTTCACAGTTACTGAATTCTTAGTTTTGACATGCATTTTTAGTTCAGAGATTTGGTTGACTTTCTAAGATTATATTGGAGTTTATAGATTTCTTCAAAAGTTGTAGGATTTAATTAGATATGAATAATTGCAATGTGAGTAATATGAAGATATTTAAAGGCCTTTACCCATGGAGATAGAATGCAACTTTGGATTAGTTTTCTCATAGTTGTGAAAAAAGAACACAATCCTTTTAGTGGATAAAAGTTTTTTTTTTTTAGTTACACATGTTATCCCTTTAAATCCTGTCTTTCTCTTCTAATGTCAAGTTGATATTAGAGCTAAGATTTAGATGGCCTATTATAAGTGGACCTGATCCCAACCAACTTATAGCACATAAGAGTTTCTATAGCACTTGGAGTCCTCGAGACAAAATCTTCGTCATTTCATGGAGCGCGAAGTTTCAAAATGCTGAAAAGGATGAGGTCAACCCTATCCACTGTAATTGATATTATGCATCGAGCAACAAAAAGGCTCATCGAAATTGTATGGCATCTTAATGGAAACTATGAATTCCGGACATGATTTAAGTGTCCTGATTGAGAACCTCATTGTTAGAACCTTGTCTAACACTTTTTGTCAAACAGCAGTTCAAATCGAGCAGCTCAAAGAAATATCACCAGATCGTACCCTCCGTACTACTACGTCAACTCAGCACTTAAGATAGTATGTGGGTCCACTCCCTAATCATCCTTTGTAGGAATAGGTGTCAGATGTGTCAGACCGTACCTATTATGTCCCCTCCTCTCCAAGCTATAAATAAGGAAGAGGAGGAGAAATTAGGGAGTTCTCTCTCTCTCTGGCCGAGTTGCCCCCCTCTCTCTCTATCTCTCTCTTGTATTCATTTGGTTTCCTTTTAGAGACCCTCAAATTTTGTAAGAGAAGAGATTCGAATAGTGGATTCAAATCGCCTAGACGGCGTCCTGGTTTTTCCCTCAGACACTCAAATTTTTACTTAAAAATCGTTGTCTCATTTCTTTCTGTTGCATATTTTTTGCATCAACACTCATCAACGGATAATTGGAAGCCGAGACTATATATACCACTTCTACTCCCATCAAAACTATAGAACATCATCTCCATGAACTCTCAAAGATTTACTAATGAAACAAGGATATAATTATGCTTTGTAGCGGATAGATTTCAAAAGATGATTCGACTCATTTCATGCAAGTCCAACATAATTGGTTAAGAAATTGTACGTTTGTCTTTTCAAAATGTTTAGGTAAATTATGGGTTGCTAAAGTCGATCATTTTCTAATAAAATCATCAGATTTCTGGTTGCTTTGGAGGTGATGGACACGACCCTTTAAACGAGGCATTTTGTTTCTCCCTCGAACTACTAAGCCAAGGTTGTAATTAAGACAGTGTTCTACCTCCTGCCAGAGTATCACTAAAAACACTGCCAAGTTATAAAAAGTGTATGCCTTACATCCAATTTTTCTTCAAAACAGAGCAATACATTGTCCCACTGACAACGGTTTTGTTCGACGCCTACGTGGGCTTCCTACAGATAATGCCTCTTTGATTTGGATTCGTTTGCAATCCACTTAAGATGGAACTAAGAATGGCCACTACAGAATGATTGATACCGCAAGATGTATGTCTGAGTCCAATAGACATCGGAGAGGTGACAGCAGTAATATAAACTACACGACGAACGGCACTGAGTGGTAGGCCTGTAAATGGGTCGGATCTTGATCCGATCCGATCCATGATCCGAACCGATTATCTTATGAAACGGAATAAATTTTTGACCCGCACGATTGTTCCGAAAATCCGACCCGCTCCGTTTAAGTATTGTCGGGTCGGATTCGGGTCAATGCTGATCCGATCCGAAAAAAATCTGATCCGAAATTTATAAGTATGAAATTATTTTACGTACTTATATATTTGTTATTTAATTGCATATGTTAATTGTTGTTTTATTTTATGAAGGTTTTGAAATGTAACTGAGACCTATAATTATTAAAGAGGCTATTGCAAATTATTTTAAGTGTAGTAATCAGGAAGTGCTTGTATTGTGAAATGGCATAAATAAAATTCGATCCGAAAATCCGAACCGTGGCGGGTCATGGAACGGATCTGGGTTGACCTCGATCCGATCCGATTTTTAATCCGATCCGGATATATTGGAATCGGATCCGGGTCGTGGTCAACCCGATCCGGATCCGATCCGTTGACAGGCCTACTGAGTGGAGGAAACATAAGCAGAGGGAGACTGCTATGGCTTCATGTAGGTAACGGCAGACTCAAGGGCAGAAGGAGAAATGCCGAAAACTTGGGCTATCGGCTTACATGGAGGTATACTTTTGAGCTGTTAGTTGTAACGTTTGAGTATGCGAAGCTCTTTGAATCTTTGATGCTGGATGAAGAGGCTAAGGAGATACTATCAATTCATTAAAAGCTTGGAGATGGCAATCATATCAAGAAAGAAACGTTTTTTGTGTTATGAATTCATTTGATTAAGAAGCCAACGAACTTCCTAAAACACAGATTTTTAAGCCTCGAATGAAATTCAGCCCTACTCGAGTATGTGAGCATCCCGAAGTCTCGCGTAAAAACTAATGCCCCCTTCGTTTTTGAGATACTCTGGATATTACTTTGTACTTTAGATGTAATACCAGTACAGAACAACGGCAGAAAATCCTATTTACTTATTTTGTGTAGTGGGTAGAGTTATCTGGAACTAGAAATGCATGCAGAATCAAGTTTGAATGGGTAGAGTTTTTGGCTCGTGATTCAAATTTCAAACTCAGTCAAAATTAGAACAATCTAGTAAGTTCGAGTTTAGATTATTTTTCTAAGCCATGGCATGAACCAAACTATGATAAGTCTATAAATATTTAAAAGGTAAATTATATGTAGTTTTTTGAGTTTAAGATATAATATCATATGGGTCTGTGGTTTTAAAAAATTAATATCTAGATTCTCGACTTTCGATATAATTATCAATTATTGAGTTTTTTTATAATAATTTTATTATTAAAATTTTATAAAATTCTTAAATTGCTTCCCTCTCTCCTTCCCTCCTGCCTGCATAGGCCAATAGAGAGGGTCAGAGGAGCTGCACATCCCCCCTCTCTCTCTCTCAGTGCACATTCCACCTTACCTCTCTCTCTCTCTCTCTTGCCCTTCCAGGCGTGATCGTGCAAAGGGGGAGACACAATAGAGAGAGGGAGTGAGAGAGATAGAGCAGGGAGAGAGAGAGAGAGAAGGGAGGGTAATTTAAAAATTTTATAAAATTTTTAAATACAAATATTAAAAATAGACCCATTAATATTTATATTAAAAGTCAGGAGTTTAGATGTTAAATTTTTAAAATCATGAACATGAACTCATATGTATTATGTCTTAAATTCAAGAATTTAAATATAATTTTCCCTTTTTAAATTTTAAATTGCCTCATTTCTAAAGTTTAAGATACTTAAATTAAAATTTTAATCAATTCCTAATAATTTTTAACTAATAGCTATTATTTTTGATAACAGATTTAACACATCCCAACAATTTAACGTATCAATTATTCCTCATATATATTTTTATTTTTTACTGTAAACATATCAATTTTCTTACTTCAATTAAAAATTATAGTCATGTGAATTTAAATTCGGCACCCTAATTGAAAATTTTAAATAGGATAAATAAATTAAAATTCATAAATATTTAAATTATTATTTATATAAATTAATTTTTAATTAATATATTAATAATATAGTTAAGATCAAGGCCAATTTATAAATGTGAAGTTCACCATCAAAAAATATAGTGTGAAATATGTGAAATGCATAAATTTAAATGAATATGGTGTGATAGCGGTAATATTTATGAATTGACGGTGAAATGCGTAATTTCATATAAATTTTATGTCCTGTACATAAAAACCCTAATTTTAAAATACAAAATTACAGTAGCTGAAAGCTATAACGTAACCAGCCAGATCAAATAGCTCATAAAAAAAAAGAAAAAAAATATCATTTTTTCAAATTAAAAAACAGGTATAAAATGTAAGGCTGGAGATTGAGTTTTGGAGTAATTTGATTCAAATTAACCAACTAATGAGCAGCATTTATGAGTCAGAAATTTTGATGAATCTATTTATTTATTTTTAACAATTGATCAATCTAATTTTGAACTATGATTGAATCTCTGATCCGTTAAATGTTGAGGTGAAGTGTAACGGGCCGGAGATCGGATCATTAAACAGAAATACTAGACTCCTGACTTGCATGAAACTTACAGGTATTTTTGATAGTCTGTTTCATCCAATTTTAAGTAATTTGAAATATTTTTAGATATCGAACAAGTCTAATTCGTAGAATAAAACCGAATACATTTCACTAACGTGAAGCGGCTTCAAGACCATAAAATCGAAATCACCGAAAACGTGATTTCAGGAGATTTTAAATTTCTAAATTAATATATATACAAATAAAAATAAATTAAAATAAAATTTAAAATTATTTTATTTAATTAAAGCTGCTTTAAATTTTAAATTCGATTCTATTTATTTTAAAGCCAAATTTACAATCGGATATGCCCTACAACCTTCTAGGCTTTTGTTTTTTTTTTTCTTTTTTGATAGAAACCTTCCAGGCTTTTTACTTGAATCAGTCGGTTTTGTTTGCCCTATTTCTGTGTTCTCCTTGTTCTACTGTGGCTTAAGGCTTCAATGGCTGTAATTTCAGATTACGAAGAAAGAGAAGGGCAGTCGCCGCAGATGACATCCCCATCGTCCTCTTCATTGTCGATTGATGGCGGAGCAGACGAGGAGGCGCTCTACAGTATTATGGTCAGGAAGGGACCGATGCCGTTCTTCGAGATGGTAGTTGATCTCCTTCTTCGTCGCTCCGAACTCTTCCAGAACGAATCCGTTGTGAGCAGGATCATGGCAGTGGTTTCCGCCGCCAAGGAGAGAGTGGATGCTGGTCAAATTCCGACTAGGAAGGAGGCCGGTGATGATCAGGTGGATAATGACCTAGCGAGCAAATCGGGTACGTTCCCTGTCCAACCAGACGTCGAGAAGAAAGTTTCTACGACGATGGAGGGTGTTGAGGGGACGTCAACGCACCACGAGGAGCCCAACTTAGTGGAGGATGGCAAGCTGAAGAGTTTGTTCACATCTATTTGGGCTCATTTTGCCTTTATTTTCAGTTCTTTTTTTTGTGATCTCCACTCAATGGATTTTATATACTGGCATCCTTTTGTTACCTTTCTTTTTCATCTACAAGAATGATAAACAAAATGTTTTTTTTCTTCTTGTATGGTTTCGACAAGAAAATCCAAGTGGATTTGCTATTGTAGGAATGCCAAATTAAAAAATAAGCCTTTGCAATAAGAATGCCTAAACATTAACCGAACTGAGTAGGTTTTTAAAAGTACTCTTTTATGTAATACTCTTTCTTTTATATTCCCCTTACAATTGTTATTTTCCCTATCCTTTGGCCACCCTAAGTCTATTTTTATATTTTGTATCTTCTATAGACGTGACTCCTATGATGATATTACGAATCTGGTTATGTGGTTAATCCTGACCCAAAGTTAAGCTTGAGTTTTTTTTTTCCTATCCTTTTCTTTTGCTCTTTTGAGCTGTTTGGGATTTAACTAAATGCAACTTTTTTTTTGTCGGCAATTACCACTCATCAAGCTTACCACCTTTTCTTAAGTGCCTTAATATCATCATTGGAGTGGTACCTGCTGTAGATAAAATTTACAAGTAAACATCTGGGTGACTTATGACTTTGGAATGGAACAGCTGAGTATTCTGTTGTCTTGTAAAACATATGGTCAAAACAATCATAGGACTAGGAATGGGCTCAAACAGATATGCTGATAGGAGAAGGTTTCCGAAGGTGGGTAGACAATGGTGCACAGCATATTAGGCTTCTTTCTTTCCTGGAAATTGGAGCGTATTTGATTGTGCTAAAAGTGGTAGAGCAACATGATACTACGAAAGGATGAATTCCTGAGATCTAGTAACGGGTAATTGAGTTCCAGGTTGAAGGTCATATGATCATGATAAAAAGGTGATAGAAAATGACCATTTTATTTATGCGCGCATCATTTATTTCTTGTTCATTTCCAATTTTTCTGATTGTAATTGTAAAGAAAACTAAACAATGATAAAATACAAGCTGATGGATTAGCAACGTTTCCTCAAATATAACCAAAGTGACTGTTTTATCTTTTTGATTAGTTCAATAGGCACTATCTAATATATGATCTTACCCCAATTTTTTGAAACAGTTGTAACCTGTTGGAACTTTATTTTTCAGATGATTTATGGTTTTGATATATGACATCTATGGGAATAGGAACTATATGTTGTACGGACAGTATTGGCATGTAATATGACAGGCATAGCTAAACAAAATGACTTGAATTATTTGGACTTTAAATACAGTGAACAAGCAGGAACATGGGCGACATTGGGTTGTTCCTGGGTTTGGCCCACAGCCTACCCAATCATTAGATGCCTTCTCAAGATCAATACTGATAAAGCTTTTGTGTCCTTTTATTTTAATTTTTTTTCTATTTCATATGTTAATTTTAGATATACTCTTCTCGCAAAGTCGTGTAATTTGGTTTTGGTGGTTATGAGAAGTGTAGGATTTCAACAAAACTTAAAGATCATATGAGAAGGTTTTAAAGATACTTGATTGCCTTCTGGAATACCAATATATTAGCATGAACATTAGTACATTATGTTTTGAGAAAGGCGTGTAATTTGGTTTTGGTGGTTATGAGAAATGTAGGATTTCAACAAAACTTAAAGATCATATGGGAAGGTTTTAAAGATACTTGATTGCCTTCTGGAATACCAATATATTAGCATGAACATTAGTACATTATGTTTTGAGAAAGGCCATGTGAGGCAGTGTTCATGAAAGATTGAAGGCACTTGAATTTCTTGTAAATGTGCAATTTCATGAAGATAAATGATTCTTTCGATTGATTCTCTTCCTTTGTTCTTTTGAAAGAAAATCTCTGCACTTTCTTTTAAGTGGATTTTTGAGAGTGTAGTCTTGTTTCATTTGTTGTAACACTTCATCTTCTCTTCTGATGCCAATAGGAGTATATAAAAGGAAAAGAAAAAGTATCAGAAATAGAGAGATGGAGTGAAAGATAAGAGAAGGGAAGAGAAACTCTCCTGCTTGTGTAGTATTGTGTCACCTAATGGCTTGATAATGATTGAAACGGCTGAAAATCCTTCAAGCTTTAATGATTGCCCTGTCAGTAGTTGCCAGTGGACAAGTCTGTTCTCATGATTAATTTGCAAAGTCCTATGCATCTGTAGGAAGTGATGAGTGTTTTTCATGTGGAAGCTTTAAGTTTGTGATTTTCAAACCGTGAAACCTGGTTGAAATAGAGGTCAGGCTGGAAACAGCTTGTGAATTGTCCGCGCAAATGTCAGATCTGCATTCCTTGTAATATTTTAGCAACAATAAGAATAAAGCCTTTGTCCTTTGGGTTGGTTATATGGATTCATAATTATTTTGTAGGTCTTCAAAATTTTCGTTTGTGAAACAACTCAAAAATATTGCTTCCTTGACTATGTCGGATGATGTAAACTGTAAATGATTTGTTCTTTCATAAATATGCCCTGTATATTAAAACCTTTGCTCTTTGATATATTCTTGAATTTTATGTCCAGGTTTCATAGTTCATCCTTGATGTCTGAACAATAGTTCCCCTTTGGCATAATGCAGCTAATGGATTACATTGTCCTTTGTTTGTCATGTATTCTTATCACTTTGAATTGAGAAACTTAAAGCCACTGTTCAATAGTGTGTAGGATATTGGTGGCTTACTGTTTTCTAATAATTGTAGAACCAAATGCTGGAAATGGTCTTGACCTGGAAAAGTACTCTTGGACTCAGACACTTAAGGAGGTTAATGTTACAATCAAAGTTCCTGTGGGAACGAAGGCAAGGCTTGTGACTTGTGAAATAAAGAAGAATCATCTAAAGGTTGGGTTGAAGGGATTGCCACCTGTTATGGATGTACGTGACTATTCATCTTTGTCTTTGTTTTATTTGTGATCTTTTTTGAGATCCCTAGACGTGACCATTTTTCACGTCTAAGATTCGATTGTAGTCTAATTCCTGCATTTTTTTTAGGGAGATCTTTATCAATCTGTCAAAGTTGAGGATTGTTTCTGGAGTATAGGTACTTATTTCTTGTAACGTAATATGTTTCCTGTACAAATTACATATGTGCATTTACCCTCGCTGTTTTCTGCTGATATATGGGCGTAGTTTTATGATATTGCAGAGGATCAGCAAGTCATCTCTGTACTCCTTACAAAAAATAATCAGATGGAATGGTGGAAGACAGTAGTAAAAGGTGAACCCGAAATCGACACACAAAAAGTAGAACCTGAAAACAGTAAATTGTCTGATCTGGATCCTGAAACAAGGCAAACGGTAGAAAAAATGATGGTATGACTTCAACTTCTTGCTGTTATTTCTAGTTTTGCTTTGGGACTCCCACGTTTTTCTATGTTATTTATTTGGTTTGTTTTTCACGATTTTTGCATTCCATTTTTTCATTTGTGGTGTCAAAGCTTATCCTGATTTAGTGATATTTGTTGTGCTATGGTTCAATCTATTCTTGCTCTTCCTTTCATCTAAAATATTAATGTGATATAAGCTTGTCACTTGTTGGTTTGTTTTTTACTAATGTTAGTTTGATAGATAGGTTGTTTTAATGTTGTATGCTTATTTCATGAAATTAATGAACATGATAATGGGTTGGTTACATAAATGTGTTTATAATTATTGTTAGTCATGATTCTGTTAGATTTTGCTTTCATTATGGCAAAGTTCTATTTGTTACTTTGAACCATTTCTTGTGGTAATGTGCTTGTGGGCTCCGGTTTGCCTTTCTTTAGAGTTCAAGGTATGTTTGCATTGAACTTGTAATAGGGTAAAACATCTTAGTCCCTAAATTTAAAGCATAATATGAAGCAGATTCACAATTTCAAAAATTTAACATCTAGGCCCTTGAATTTTGATATATCTATCAATTGGGTCCTTTTCTAAATTTGCTTGTTAAAATTTTATAAAATTCTCAAATTACCCTTCTCTCTCTCTCTCTCTCCACCTCTCTCCCCCTCTCTCCCCCCAGTTGCACCTCCCTCCCCCCTCCCTCTCCCTCTCCTCTTCCGCTCCCTCTTTGCTATCTCTTTCACTTTCCTTTTCTGCTTTATCTCTCTTTGCTCTCTCTCTCTCTCTTTGCTTGTTCGCGCGCAGTGTGGCCTGCAAAGAGAGGGATGTATAGAAGAGAGAGAGATAGAGCAGCGAGGGAGGGAGGCGGAGAGTGGGGGAGAGGGAGGCAGAAAGCGAGAGAGCAGTAGTCGCTTGGCCCCCCCGCTCGCCTACGTAGACGAGAGGGGGAGAGAAGAGAGAGAGAGAGCTGGGCCACCTGGCCCCTTGACCCGCCTGTGTAGGTGAGAGGGGGAGAGAGAGTAGAGAGAGATACATTAACAGAGAGAGGGAGAGATAAAGGGAGGAGGATAATTTGGGAATTTTATAAAATTTTAATAATAGAAAATTTAAAAAGGGTCTCATTGATAATTATATCAAAATTTGGGGACGCAGATTTTAAATTTTTGAAATCATAGACTTGTGTGATATTATGCTTTAAACATGTAGATCTAGATGTAATTTACCCTTTGTAATATGTATTTCTAGGGCTCTTTTGTCACGATGGTTCAAATGCTATATATTAATTGCTGCCTAGTATTAGTTTTGGCCCAATGAACTCCATTTTGTGAAAGCTAAACAATTGCTATGAGATTAAGAGAGTTACTCATTAGTTTGATCATATTTAGAATATATTTTTTGAAACAACTCTTTAAGAATCTATTAAGGCACTCTTTAAGCCACTAATTAAAGGAAACATCTAATTATCATAGAAATAACAATGGAGAAAGGGATTCATTGTCAATTTTGTACAATTAGGGCATCAATTGATAAGTTGCATGTCACATTCGTGTGAAGTGTAATTGGGAGTTTGAGATGGGAGTACGAGAAGGAGCCTCCATGGAGGAAGAAAGATTAGGGTTTGGATTTTGATTTTGATATCTCGATTGAATCGATTTCAATCATATTAGTCCATAGGTTCACCAGTTGGATTGTGGTTTGAAGTGGTTCATTGTAGTTTTGAGGGCAAGAGATTGAAACCAGACTGGCTGGCCAATCAGTTCATAGTTGATCCAGGCCTACTAATTCAGTCAAGTTTTCAATACCATGCTAATTGTATTAGTGACTCATAAAGCTATATTAGTTAAACTAGATAATTTGTTGGTCGACCATTAGCTTAAATATTATTGTCAAATATCAAAAGAAATAATTAATATTAACCACAAAGGGAGGAAGCAATAATCTCTTTCTTTTTCATGTTTGATAATATTATTTAAACATACGAATAAAATAAGTATTGCAAAAATGAGGATGCTATGAAGAAAAGTAGGATGAGAAATGAGTATATATGTAGGAAGATTGAAGTAGTTTTAATTAAGGATATGTTTTAAAAGAGTCAATTTAAAAATTGAGTATGAAATAAAATAATAGTTTTTATATTAGAATCTATGTAGAATTATTAAAAAAAATTATTTATTATTATTATTATTATTATTGTTTTTTAAAGTAGTACCATTTTGGTACTAATTTTGGTCCTCACGTTAAACAGGACCTTAGAGTTGCATTGATGTAATAGTAATTTTTTTATTTTTTTATGTTGAATTCAATATAATCAATTGTATAGTCACAACCTTCATTGAAAATTATTGTCACAACCTTTTGGACTATTGTCGACTTACCTTATATTTCTCCCAATTTTTTTCTTGTATTTGAATTGGTATTTATAATAATTTTTTATTTTTTTACTTTTTGTCAATCTTTCTGCTATCAAATATTTTTATTATTTGGAGTTTTTTCTTTGGATTCTTCCAGCACATCCTGTGTTACCTTACGAATGCAATTAGCGGTCTCAACTATATAAAATTAGTTTAGTTCACACCTCTTTTAAGGTAAAATATTATTTTATTAATATTTTTTGATAATTTTTTTATTATATTAATATTTTAAATTTGTTATAAATTTCAACAATTTTATTTCATATCCAATACAAACTTTAATCTTAAAAATCAACTTTATTTTACATCTTACACACCTCTCAATATTTAAATAAATTTCTTTCCAATCAAATCTATAAAATAAATTATTTTTTCTCTCACCCAAAAACTAATCTCCAACTAGACGAGACATTTATCTTGAAATCTAGCACCATTAATTGATGTTATATAGTCAAACTTTTACTTGAAATGACCTTATATTCTTTATAATCTAAGCTATCTCATTTTTTTGTAAGAAAATAATTAATTCACATTCTTGAAGACCGAATTTTGTAAGTGAGAATATGCTTATCTCTGTTTTTAAATGATGTATTAGCAATCACGAAATTATAAGTTAAGGAAAACTCTAAAATAGTTTCTCTCCGCATTAATTTCATCAAAATTATACCGACTATGGGTGCTATTAAATTCTTGTGGAACATTTCCAACACGTGCATTTAGATCTCTCCCAACAAATATTTTTTCTTCCTATGGTATCTCTTGTATAAACTTTTTTAAATCATTCCAAAAAATTTTTTCTTTATACTGACATTCAAACTTATTTTAGGAGCATATACACTTAACAATGTTAATAGTTATTCTGTTTATTATAATTTTTTAACTTATAGTTCTATTCTCATTTCTCTTTACTTCTACTACATGATCTTTCAAACTTTTGTCTAGAATTATATTTGCTCAATTTTTAATTTTGTTTTTATTAGAGTACTAAAGTTTGAAATCTAAACTATCAGTTTCTTTAGCTTTCTCCTCACTCATTTGGTTTCTTGAATGCACAATCCAACCCAAATCGTTTCACTAATAATCACTATTTCCTACGTGAAATAACCCAATGTAGCTCTCCTCTAACCATTAGAGGCCATCTTTACATACAAGTGAGGGCTCCACTCTCAACCTTCTTTAGATCACCTACTAGAGGCCTTTTTAACTCACCAGGAAAGTCTCCATCCTCACCTACTCTAGATCAGACCGTCCTTTTCATACAAGGGCTCAATGAAGGGATATAATCATGCCTCCTCTAAATTACTCTATTTAAAGGCCCTCCTGTCAACAAAGAGAAATAAAAAGAAAATATATGGGATAACCATAAAATTAAGCACAAGAATCTGCTAGTTGTAAGACTTCAATGATCAAATGCTAAGTTGAATTAACAAACTGTAAGTCGACTCAACATTTAAGTCAACCTGTCATTCGCTTGTGCCCAAATTCAAAACTCTAAGTCATCTTACAAATCCTTAGGTCGACTTACATTTAATCAAAACATAAATCTAAGTTGGCTTTTCGCCTATTTTTGTTAATATTAATAATCTTTGTTCGAGATTTGATTTAGTGGTTCGTGAAATCTAGTTCTAAGGTATTGTTTGGTGTTTGGGAAAAAAAGAGTGTGGATGGAAAAAAACTTATGGTTAATTTCAAAAAGTTATGTATGATGGGAAATGAAGTAAAATTAAAATTTGAAATTGTTTTACTGGTTATTTAGTTAAATGTTGAGAGCAAATTTTAATCCTTAATTTATTTGCTAAAGACTGTTACGTCAACTTCCTTATAAGAATGTTCTACATTTTTTAGTGTTCAATTTATTTTCATGATGGTTATTTTTTTGCAGAATGAATTTTTTGAGTCCGGCTCAGCTTGAACTTGAAATGACATTTGGGCTAGAGCCCGACTCAAAATGAATTCCTAGCTGGCTCGAAATGAATATATATATATATATATATATATATATTAAAAATTAATTATGTTATAAATACATGCAAAATGCATATAAAATATCAATAAATATATAAATATATAATAATATATGCATTTAATTTTATTTCAAGTTGGTTTAAGTTTATATTTAGGGTTTGTTTGGTTGGAGGATGAATTTGAGTAAGGAAAGAGAAAATAATTTATTTTATAGAGTTGATGGGAAAGAAATTTATTTTAATGTTGGGAGGTGTGTAGGATGTGAAATAAAGTTAATTTTAAGATTGGAATTTGTGTTGGATGTAAAATAAAGTTGATTTTTAAGGTTGGAATTTGTGTTGGATGTGAAATAAAGTTATTAAAATTTATAATAAATTTAAAATATTATTAAGATATTTTTTTGCCTATTTTTGGGCTCATGCCAAACAAGGCCTTAGTGTGCCACCCTAGGTAAATATCAACGTGAAATGAGACTTGAGCTAGACTGTTGGCCCGTAGCTTGAATGGTATGGTTTGAACAAACCCAAATTTGAGCGAGCTTTGAGTTTCTAAAACCTGAAATTTTTAAAATGAATTAAAAATCGAAAATCTAAAATCTACATCACGTGACATAGTTTTGTATTCTTATAGTCAGATAGTTTTAGTTGCTTGAAATATTACTGTTAAGTTCATTTAGTCTGTTAGAAAATCCTACCGCATATGTACCAAGCGCAAATCTTATATTGATAGCTTGAGGCTCACTTTCACGCATTAGTGAACTCAAGTTATATCAGCTTGATATCAGAATAAGTGTTGAGTGTTGCTCCTAGTAGCATTTGATCCTCTTATTCTTGTTAAATATCTAGGTTTGGTGCTTAGGATTTTAGTCATTTCATATTTGTCTTCATAGCATGGCATTTAGGATTAGTTGTCCATATTGGAGTGGTTTCCCACATCGTAGAAGCGTGACTGATCGAATCTATAATTAAGATGATAGACTAGAGTTGTATTGATCGCAATGGAATAATCCATTCCCAGAAAGTCAACGGTTTAAAGGGATACTTGGTTGATCTAAAGCAACTAGTATTCTCAATACCCTATCTTGATCTCATATTGTTATGTGGGTGATTACTATTGTGTCTTCAAAAGGCAAGGAGGAGTTTCTACCTCATCGAAGATATGACTTCTATAATGAATACAATATCTATGATAGCACAATTGTTACTATGAGTATGCACCTAATAGGCAGAAGACACTTG
This sequence comes from Apostasia shenzhenica, assembly GCA_002786265.1. Taxonomy (NCBI): domain Eukaryota; kingdom Viridiplantae; phylum Streptophyta; class Magnoliopsida; order Asparagales; family Orchidaceae; genus Apostasia; species Apostasia shenzhenica. The sequence continues at coordinate 10,864,235 of KZ451950.1, forward strand.
TTAAAATGCATGACCAACTTAAGGAGATGAATGATCGACTTGGTAAGATTGAAATAGTACAGTTACTTCTAGGAGTTGCTCTATTACTCCACTAATCTAACCACAAGTATATAGGATGACTATTTGAAAGTTATAAAGGATGACTATGAGGTTAGTCCATATTTTATAGAAAATCTTCATGTTGATTCCTCTAGCACGAGTGAGCCCAAGATCATGAAAGAGGGTTGCGCCTTTATCAATCCTTATATCAATAGAGCTGGTGATGCAGAGGATAACGTTCAAAGCTATGAACTTGAAAATAGATGCGGTGGCCTTGAGAAGTTAGGAATCGAACCCTTTGATCTATTGGTAGCCTCTCCTTCTTACATAGAGGGGCTGAGGATGGTCATTTACTTGAGCACAAGGAGTCGAATACTTTGGAGCCCATAGAGGCACCTTTCTATGGCACTTGTCTGGTTGCTAGTGAGATTTTTTTGTTTGCTTCGATGAATGTTCGCTAAGAGTTATACTTGTTAATGACTCTACAATCTGATTTGGATATTTCTTAATCTGAGATTAGTGAGTCAGTTGGGCAGCTACTGGAGTTATCTTCCCTAGAGTTGTTTGAGTACCATGGATGAGTCCTGTAGTGACAATGGAACTACTTGGAGCCTATTACTGTCGAGCAATGCCATAGTTTTGGCGGAGCTCTCTGTTATGTTGCGTCTTGAATCTTATGTTTACATGTAGGTAGACATTTACATCATCCTCTTTGTTAGTCAGAAATACATTCTTAGAACAGTATTGTTGCAGTTTGATCAGCGGCAAAAATCCATGGGCCTTCCGACAAGCGATGAGATGCAGAAGCAGGAGATTCTTAAGAAGTTTATGGCAGAGGTATATCTGCTTCCTCTAGTAATTCTTGGGATGTTCGGTAACATCATTTGTTCTATCAAGCCTTTTTGCACTTGTTGATTTTTTTCATTGATTTGCTCTTGTGTGCAGCATCCTGAAATGGACTTTTCGAATGCAAAAATAGCATAAAAGCATGGATGTGTTTCGAGTTCTCGTGTTGGCATTCGGGGATGGAAGTTTTAGTAGCTCCTTTTCATTTAAACTCTTTGTTTCTTTGTTGAACTATGATATATTTTATGTCCAAGTTTCTGTGCTTGTCGACTGGTGTTTGGATATATGGCTGTTTGGCAGCAAAAATAATTAAGGTTTCTTTTTATTTTATTTTTTTGTATTCTCAAGATTCAGCCAAGTTTACAAAATTCCGTGAATTGTGGATTTTAGAACTGAGGAGGCGTTTAGTTCAGTATTATGTTGATGTTATGTTATTTAAAAAAAATAATTGTTTGATTTAATAAAATTTATAAATAATTTTTAATTAGATTATAAAATTACTAGTCAAAAAGATGACATGCAAGCACGCGATGTTTGGGCGCTTGCTGAATGAGTGATGCGGATAGGAGGCCGCAAGTAAAAAATTTTCCCAGTCGAGGGCTCATAATTGTGCTAAAAATTGGGACTCATTTCAAACTCGATGTTACATATGAACAGAAAGAAAAATGACTATCTGAAAAAAAATTGTTTTTAATTAGGCCTTAGGCCAACCAACGTTTTAAACTATTTCTATCACTTAAATTTGGGTCAACCTAGGATTAATTAGGTTGACCTAAACTAGTCCTAGCTGGATTGCCCAAATTGATCTTATATAATGAACAATTATTGTATAACTATTAATGATTTAATTATTTAAAGCAGTTCTAGTGTTGAATTAGTTATAATAATGGCAGATTTTTCAAAAAATTATTCTTTTTAGGGGGTGTTTAGTTTAATATTATTTTAGTACTATGTCATATTATTTAAAAAGATAATTATTTAATTTAATGATATTTTTAAATAATTTTTCTAAATTAATGAAACTGTTACTCCAAAAATGATATTGAGATGACATATGAATAATATGACATAATATTAAAATAACATCAAATCAAACGCTCTTAGTTTTTTTTTGTAGTTATTTTTTAGCTTTTAAAATAATATTCTTAAGCTACTTTATCAAATATAAACTTTCATCTCTATGAAAAAATTTTTTTTCAGATAAATTTTTATTTCCAAGATAAACCTTAGTCAATTGGCTAACACTTGATGATTGTTAGGCAATGGAAGATATGAATTTTACTGTAAATTGATGATAAATATTAATTAAATGTTATGAAAGGTGATCAACAATTAGGTTGCCAGTTACTTGTTGGGCATAATAGGGTTCATTTGTTTAGTCACATTAATTTTAATGCGAATAAAGTTAATTTTTAATGATAATATTTTTATATTATAATTAGGTATAGTATAAAATAAAAAAAATATTTTATAATGTATGCAAGGTATGAAGTAAAATTGTTTTTAATTTTTTATTTTATTCTCAAGACATGAAGTAAAGTTTATTATTTAACATGTATATTAGAAAAATTTTTATTTTTTATTTAAAAATATAAATAATATGAAATATAATTAAATTTTAATTTTAAATTATTATCTGTAGATGTGATCATAAAATTTTGAATTATATTTTTGTTCCTTTTTTATTAGATTAATTACTAAAAAAAATTTACAGTTAATTACTAATTATCTTTTGATTCATAATTTTATTTCTTCAATTTTTCAGAAAAAGTCATTACATATTTTCTTACTCTTTCACTCGTCAGCACCACCTCACTATAATCATTTTGGCTACGTTACACTGTCGTTGCTACTTTGCCGCCCCACTTCTCTGGGAGAGGGAGAGAGAGAAAGAAAGAAGAGGGAAAGAAGAGGGCAAGCAGCACCCGTTCTTCTCAACCTGCTCCTTTATGGAAGCAGGCTAGAGTGTGGGAGAGGGGAGAAGAGTGGGGGAGCATGCCAACACGAGGGAGAGGAATCGTAGAGTGAGAGAGAGAGAAGTCCCAAATGACATGTTGTAGAGAGGAGAGAAAGAGAACAAATTAAAAGGTAAAATTAAAATATATAAAATTATAAAATAAAAATATTTTTGACATATCAATAAAATAGTCAAATTAGATTTTACGTAATAGTTATAATTTACAGATATTTTTATTATTATAAAATTTTTAAAATAATAATTAATTATTATTATTATTTTAATTGTGTGCTAAAATATAGAGAGATTTACATAAAGAACATTGAATTCATCATAAATTACGTATTTCACCATCGTTTAATAAATATTACGCATATCACACTCTGCTTATATTGGCTATTGTTATAATAGAAATGTAAAACCCATGATATGCGTAATATTTACTAAATGATGATGAAATATGTAATTTATGATGAATTCAATGTTCTGTATGTAAATTCTATTAAAATATATTACAGATTAATTATAATTTTTTTCCAGTAATTAACTTTTTTTTTAATATTTATTGCATTTATGTAACCTATCGCCGACGAGGGCAGGCGAACGGCCCAACTTTCGTCTAAACCGCACGAGTTGCCTACGGTGCAGAAATCCTCGTTATCCGCTTAAGCCTCGCAGTGGCTGACGTTGAATCCGACGGACAAATCCGAGTTGCTTGGTGTCTGCTGGTGCTGGTATGCCCATCTTTCGTCTTCCGGTGTCTTCTTTTTCTCGCTCCAACTTATACCCTTTGCGTGTTTGAAGGTTGGACAGTGAAAAGAAGATTAATGATATTGGCTGTTGGTGGGATGGTGACGATGGCTGCGGTGGCTTCCCCATCTGCTTCCTCAGTTTGCTTGTCGGCTACTAAGTTTTCCCTCTTCTCCACTCGCAGGATCGCCTGGCAGAAGGCCCTTCAGGCTAGGTTAGGTCTCCCTTCTACGCTGGGGCGTTTTCTCTCTACTATGTTTATGCCTTTTTTTTCCCATACGATTCTTCGTTTTTCGCTTGTTCCTGATTTTCATCTCTGTATGTTTTTTACTTTTATTTGTTCTCTCCCTTTTATTTACTATCAGAAAAACCTTAGTAAGCGATTGACGTTATTATTATTAGGGTAAATAGCATCTGGGTCCCTCTAGTTTACTCGTATGAGCAAATAGGTCCCTCGAATATTAAAATCTAGCAAACTGGTCCCTCTAGCTTGATGAAATATGCATATAGGTCCTCGGCCGCGCGACGTCGTCGGCGGGTCCTGAGCAGAGAGAGGCGGCTGCCCCGTCATCGCCCATGAGCGTCTCTCTCTCGATCCCGGCGCACAGGCGACACCGGTGTGACCCGCCGGCGGCCGCGCGGCCGCCGGTGAGTCGCACACTCCGCTTGGGTCCAGCGGCGTCACCCGTGCGCGACGATCGAGAGGAGAGAGATGCGGAGAGGAGAGAGAGGGTGATTTCTAACGTCTGTTACAGCCCAAGGACCTATATGCATATTTCATCAAGCTAGAGGGACCAGTTTGCTAGATTTTAATATTCGAGGGACCTATTTGCTCATACGAGTAAACTAGAGGGACCCAGATGCTATTTACCCTTATTATTATTATTTTTGTCTTTGATGACCTTTTTGGTTTGTTACTTTGATTGCCGTAAAAATTACTGCTTTAATGTGTTCTTTTGAGGCATTCTGAGTACTCGATCTGGGAATAAATATGACTACGTTTATTCTTCTAAATTTAAAGACTGAGAAGATTCATGTTAAATTTAAATTTTTTTTTTTCTAGGTTCATGAATTGAGAATGTCAAGGGTGACTTGTAGTTCATTGTACCTGGATTATCAAAGTCTTCTTTTGGTATCTCATGTAGTTTAAGAATTATTGATATTTAGGTGTGATATGGCATAAAGTTAGTTTATAATATTGGATTTGTGTATGTGTAAGAAATTGAAATATGTGCAGGATGTGTCATGATATTAGTTTTTTGTATTGGAGTCTTTGTGGGGTGTGAGATAAAATTATTACTTATAAATGTTTAGATGTGAATTCTTTTGATACATAACATCTTGGCCTATTTACGATGTTACCATGCGGACCAATCTTTTTCGGTGCCGATAAAAGAAGAGGGGAGGGGGTTATGTTCTTGTAATTTGTCACATAGTCAGTTATGTTTAGAGGTTTTCTTATTCTCTTCTAACCTTCTATTTGTTCTATCAAAGAAAAAAAGAACTTCTATTTGTGGGAGTACATTTTCATCTACTGGCATTTCACTCTCACCACTTTGCAAGCAGTTTTTTCATAGTTTGAAATGAGCATAGTGGTATTCCCCGCTAGTATGTAAGGATAATAAAGAGTAAAGATTCTCGAGATTGTGAGATTGATTGGAGAATAAAACTTATGTGCCAGGCAAATGAAATTATGGAGAATAAAATCACATCAACGTAACTACCGATTACTTGATGTCATGACAAGAAGATTTTTTGTTGAAGGAAATTTGTTTGTTGATGTAATTTATGTAATATATACAAAGAAAAAAGGGTTTTGGTGTGGTTTTTATTAGTCTGGAGTGGGCAGATGATGAAGTACCATAGTGCTTTTATTTGGTCGGCCGTTGGAGAAAATTGCTGTTTGCCTTTGCTATGTAAATTTATTGAGGATATGTATGCTAAAGTTGTGTCTAGTACTAGAGTAAGTTATGAAATGATGATTATCTTTTGTTGAGATAACACAAGGACTTAGATCTAGTCAACTAGTTAAATTAGTTAAATACACTTACCTTAAATTTGAAATGAAGTGCATTTATTTTTATTTTGTTTATTATATATTTTTTGTCCTTGATCAACTATGCTATACGTGGGGAATGTTGGGCAATTAAGAGGAAAATATCTATGAGATCAGATAAGTGTAGCAGTGACGTAGATATTGAGATGGATGAGTGTCATACTAGATTATGAATGAGATAAGAATGTTTAAGGTGGCTTGGCTATGTTTATCATCAACCACAAATCCAAGTCACGATGATAGGGCATGATAAAATGACTTTGGATAACGTTATAAATATTGATCGTGAATAGAGGAAATGCACAAGAAAATGATAAGCTTCAAATTTTACTATAGGATTACATTAAATAAAATACGTCATTGCTGAGTCCCAAGTCTCGGATGAGGAACATAGAGAGTTGCGACAGACAACGTAAAATTTATCGAACATGATATGAATCTTTTAACAAATTGTATTAAAGATAGGGCGTTCTCTAAAAGCAACGCACTATATTGCCTGAATATAATAAAAAGTATGTAAGGGTCGTTGCATCGGCTCCTGAATGTAGTGATAAATGAGCTATGAAGCACCGATACTTCGTGGAGCTTAACGTATCTGTATCGTATCCGTATCGGATACCGATACTCCCCGATACTCCACCGATATGTATCCGATACTCCACGTGGCGTATCAATTTTTATTTTTAATTTTTAAAAATCCGATACTCGCCCGATACTTGCCCGATACTTGCCCGATACTTTTCGATACTTCTAATTAAAGAAAAAAATGTTGAATATCTTAAATATGAGAATATGACGTATTATACATAAATATAACAGCCGTATCCTGACGTATCCGTATCCTACTTTTTTTAAGTTTGGCGTATCGTCGTATCCGTATCGTATCGTATCCGTATCGCCGTATCGTACTCGTGCTTCATAGTAAATGAGCTATAGTTTTTATATCATGGAATGATGCAAGTAAAAAAACTAGTCCAAGACACTAAGATAAGATTAGGTATTTAGAATATAAGCACCCTAACAAATAAGCTAATAGAGTTACAAGACATTATGGTTTATAGAAAGATTAATATTTTGTGCCTTCAAAAAATGAAATGGGTAAGGGAGAAAGCTAAAAAAATTGATAGTTTAGAGTTCAAACTTTGGTATTATGGTAAGAATAAAATTAGAAATGAAGTGGGTATACTTCTCGACAAGAGCTTCAATGATCTGTTTGTCCATCTGTTTGAGGATGAAAGGCCGTGAAAAATTTAAGTTTCGTACCGAGGAGATGCCACAGAGTCTTCCAGAAATAACTAGTTAATTTAGTGTCTCGATCAGACACCATTGACTTTGGCAACCCATGCAGTCTAACTACTTCATCGAAAAATAAGCGAACGATCCTAGAGGCATCTGATGTTTTAGAACAAGGGAGAAAATGCGTCATCTTAGAAGATTGATCAACCACGGCACAAATGGAATCATGCTGAATATCGCGCATCCGGGGTAAACTGTCAGGAAGATCTTTTGGGAACACGTCAGCAAATTCCTTAAGAATAGGAATTGCTTTAGGTGGGGGTACAACCGGATCACTCTCCTTACCTTTCTTAACAACAACAACCCAAATTAAGGAATTTTCATCTATTTCCTTCTCGAACTCTTGAGCGCTAATCAAGTGAAGGTCTTTCTTCTTTGAGACCACTTTCTTACTTGAAACTTCTCTCTTGCTGATGGCCTTAGGAGGAGAAGGACCTATCACGATCTTGCCACCTTTATAGGTGAACACACAGAAATTGGATTGTCCTCGAAGAGTAACATTCAAATTATATAACCAAGGTCTACCCAAGATGATGCTACCGACTTCCATTGGTAGGACGTTACACCAAACTTTGTCTTGATAAGAATTGAATTGAATCGGGAGTAAGCATCGTTGTGCAACCTCCAAGGAAGAGGCATTAATCCAGGAAACTTTATATGGATTGGGATGACTCTCGGGAATTAAACCAACCCTGGACACAGTTGTGGTGGCGATTACATTCATACAACTTCCACTGTCGATGATAATCTTACACACTTTTTCATTGATTCTTATGTAAGTGTGAAAGATAGAAATTCTGCGTCAATCACCACTTTCTTTGAGTTGGGTTAGAGCACATCTAACAACCCCTATTCTTGGATCACTAGAAGAGTCAGACTCATAGGTAAATCCGATATGTCCTAGAGTTTCATACTCAGGATCCTCAAATTCGCCAATAAGTGCCTCATCAACCACATAGGTGGGTGGGTCGTCCTCATAGGCTGGAGACTCATTATCCTGCTCTATGATCATTGTCCTTGTAGGACATTCAGATGCCATGTGACCGATTCCCTGACACCTGAAACAACGTATAGACCGATTACCACCACTACGAGAGGTTTCCCCGATAATAGTCTTGCCTTTGTCAGTGGCAAAAGGCCGGCCAGTGGCTGGTGAACCATCAGCTGGCTTGGCCCCTGAGGGCGTAGTCCTTGTGGGAGTTACCGTCGGGCGCGAATCAACTTTACGTAGTATGATTGGCCTTTGATACCTTTCTAGATCTTGGGCAACTTGATAAGCTTGCTTAAGGGTTGGGATCTGCCTCACAATAATTTCGCGTTGTATGTCGTCCCGAAGTCCAGATCGGAATCTAGAAAATGTGACTTCTGGATCTTCATGAACACCACATCGCATAAGGAATTCCTCGAACCTTGCGATGTATTCAGTGACAGTTTTATTACCCTGAGTCAACCTTGGCCATTGGTCTAATAGTTGATGCTGATACGAAACAGGAACATATTTCTCTCTAAGTTTCGCTTTAATCTCATCCCATGATCCAATAGGTTCTTGTCGATCGTGTTGCAAGAGTCGTTCAACATTATTTATGTAGAGCTTGGCTTGCATAGTAAGCTTCATCTTCGCGAATCTAACCTTTCGATTTTCCGATATGTCGTACTATTCATAATAATGGTCCATATCCGCTTCCCAATCTAAGTAAGCCTTTGGGTGTAGATGACCGTCAAAGGTAGGGGCCTCCACTTTCACGCCACGCCAGTTATTTTCTTCTGGCTCATGTGAATCTCGTATTTGATAACCCATAGGATTATGCTCAGTTCTCCTAGGTCCATAAATTTGCCTAGGTTGTTCGATTTCACTCTCTTGATTATTTTAGCCCTCAAGTCGGTCTATCCTACCGTCCATACGATCTAATCTAGTGATAATCTCATTTAATGCTCTTTGAAGTTCGGGATCCATACTGCTAGTTGGTTTAGTGTCAGAAATGGAATATTCAGAACCAGAACGAGTACGTGTGCAATAAAATAAATATGATCTAATTTATGCAGATGCAAATATGCCCTAACTTAACCTGGCTCTGATACCAAATTTGATGCGAGACGGATGAGTGACGATGCAGTTTAGAGATCAGCAATATTACAAAGCAGATTATTCACAAAATAATGTTAAATATCAGAGAATAATTTTGTAATGACTGAGAAATTAATTAAACCCGCAAAAACTGATTCCTTTTAAAATTTTAAATAAATTAAATCGAATGTAATTGAAAAATTACCAATTCAGATTAGGGCGCAATCTGGTTTTCAATAAATCGAAACAGGGAACAAGATTAAGGGTCTTACAATATTTAACCAACAGTAATTGAAAATCACTCAATAATGAAAGGTTGCACAGGCGGAATAAGTTCGTGCAAATCACAAGCGAGTAGAAAATTCCAGATTGTTCGATTTTACCAGATTAAAAGTTTTGTTGAAATTCGTACCTGAATTTGAAAATTCAGAGACCAAAATGTAATTCTCCCAAATAGGGCAATATCGCAAGGCGCTCGTGCGCGAGCGAAACAGGCGAGGCGGATGCAGGAGACCGAGCAAAGTGAGCGCGCAGGCGCGACGGGCACGGGCGAGGCGGGCGGGCTCGAAGGGCGCAGGCGAGGCGGGCGCGAGGCAAGAACGCGAGCAGGGGCGGCTGCGACTTAGCGCGCGCTGGCACGGGCCTCACTCAGACGCAGGGCCCGCACGAGCGCGGAGCGTGCACTGATGCAGCCGTCGGGCGCACTCGGGCTCAGGCGTCGGAAGAGTCTGGCGGAACTGCACTACGCGGTCGAGCGGAGTGAATGAAGTCGAAATACGGTGAAGGCTTAGAAGTGCAAGGCAAACAGAATCGAACCCGGAGGTGAGGAACTGGAGCGGGTGGAGTTTAGGGATTCTCACCCAAGGCCCAAGCCCTTCCCTATCTGGGATATCGATTCATTCCAGAATCAGATAATCCCAAGGGAAAACACAAATCAGATTTATTCAACATTAAAGAAATAAGAGTAACAAGGAGGCGTTTATATAGGCCTCCATACAGACTGATTCAATAAAAAAAAATACATAATGTAATAAATTCCTCTCACAAACGAGGAAATATTAGATAACTTGCCTAAAATAATGATCACTGAAATAGAAACAACTAATACAAAATAAATGCGAGAACTAAAATCATCCCAAAATGGAATCTCCAATCAATCAGAATGAATAGGAGATTTCCAATCCATCGAGTCAGCGATCCGCAGCATCCATCTTTTCCAATCTGTTCTAATAGTCAATCAATCCAAATCGAAGCAGCATGGCTAGATCTCGGCCGTCGACGGTAAACTCTGCCAAGAATGAATCGACGGTCGATCGTGGTATCCCCACCAGGAAGGGACCTATGATATTTATTTTAAGAGAGAAAATTATAATGAAGGGCTTGAATTAACGTTGCTGAAACCAGTGAGCAAAATTAAGAGAAGAGTTGGGGTAATATCTTAATCTCTTAAGGTATCTTGTGATTCTCACCTAGAGCCCCAATCCTTCTTTTCACCGGGATATAACGCAAATTTCATTCTAGAATTAAGAAAAATAACACTAGTCTATGCCTTTATATATGCCTATTACATTCAAAATTTAAATTGCAAAAATAAATACGGAAATAAAAAAGAGTATAACATTCCAAATGTGAACATTTTAGAAAGAAAGAAAGCAAAGAAAATTTACTCAAAATTTAGAAGATCCTCGTTCAAATCAATTAATTGATTTAAAATCAGGATTTTCAATTCATCTAATCAACCACCAATCACGCTTGCTGCCAAATTTGCTAATGTCAATTCTCCATTTAGATCAATGCCACGTGGTGAGATTTCGGGCATCGAACGTAGAATTTGCTTGGAATAAATCAGTAGTCTAATGTCGTGTCCCCACCAACTACTGAATGCAAGAACTTGTTAAAACAAAAAGCATCAGACTCCAATTTTACCTATAGTCTAGAATTAAATTTGAAACAACAATGACCAATTTTCATTTCAAATTCAATGCATTTCAGCCAAGGTGAAATCAAAGTGAGAACTCAATTAGTGTAATGAGTTGAGGAAGAACCGGAAACAGTACGGTGATTTAGATGTGAAGCAGTTAATCCAAATCAATGTTCATCTGAGCAACAAAAACTGAAATCAAGAATGATATGAAATAGATTAAAACATTGAACTCAAGCTTCTAGATAGCAAATACATCCCCTTACCATCGCTCCCAAATCTGAAACAGGTTGAATTCAGTTTCACCGATGCGAAATCAAGGTCAAATTGATGCAACGTTCATCGAATATTAGGAACAGAAGAATTTGTTTCTTCTCATCACGAACTTTATAGAAACTCAGTAATCAACCATCATCAACTGCGACTCCTTTTGGCAAAGGCAGTTAGGATTTGGCGGAATATGCTCAAATGTGTCGAAGAAGTGGCTAATCATGCACATGGAAGTCAACAACGCAGGGTGACAAGAGGCCGACTTGATCAACCGAGGCGAGGTTGGGCGATATGGGGCGATGGGCTAAGCTCGGTGAGAAAAAAACGCTATCGATATGCAAGCTTGATCTAGATAATTAGGGCTGGCTTTATTTAATGGACCTATTACCATTTGGTCCTCCCATTTGTAGATCCTTTGTAAATTGACTCATGATAACTATTTTGAGTCTAATTCAACCCTAAATTGAACTCAAATCAATCCAGGTAAAACCTAACTGAACACTTACAAGATACATAGCTGGCATTTCCACTGACATAATAAAGTTCAGATGACTCAACAAAATAAAAACACATCTAACTCAAATGAATAAAGATGTGATTAAGTAGATAATTATATGTTAATCCTCGCTCACATGTGAAGATTGTGTGGATGCTTCATCAATGACAAAAATGTTCCTACGTTAAAATCTCATTTTCTTTTATTGTTGCGTTATTGGGGTGCAATGTCTTCTTATTGATGGCCTGGACTTGGGTGTAAAGCAAGGGGTGCTGTCATAACATCATTCATTGATTGCTAACAAGTACTAATCAACATAGAAAACTGTAAAATATGCATATGGTCAAATGAACAATAAAGTGGAAGTGGCAAACAAATTCACTCCCAAACCAGTATTGAAACTACAATATCATCAAAGATGAGTCTGTTCTACACAGGCCATGATGAAAATATGTACTATTTATATTTTGTTGAGTAATTATGATAGCATCAATTGGCATAAACGTTGCTCTGTGAAATTAATTCTATCATCCTACTCTCACAGCGAGTACTTTTCTAAATAAAGTTGAACTATGACTGTCATCGTGCTTCTTTGTTTTTTTTTTTTTTTTGGAGTTAATTTTCCAATCCATTCATTAAGACTTTTCCAACCCATATAAAACTTTCAGAAGGAAGTTTCATGCTACTGTGAAGGCATCATCACGTGTAGATAGATTTTCAAAAAGTGACATTATTGTCTCTCCTTCTATCCTCTCAGCAAATTTTGCCAGGTTGGGCGAGCAGGTTATCTTTAAACTCTTACAAATATAATTTTTTTCTGACATAAAAAAGATTTTGATTATAGTTTTTTTCCTTTAGTTGTGTTTTTGAGGCCAATGGAAAATCTGTGGACAAAATCTTTGAGATAATTTATTTTTTGTTTATTGCCTTCTGTCCTCTCAAGAGTACTTTGTCATGTTGGAACCTTTCCATGCTAGTGGTTTCAATTTGTAATCCTAAAGAATGGACAAATAAATTTATATAATTTTTTTAGTATCTTTCTTTTAATTTAATAGCTATCAAATTTTTTCTTCTTGTTGCTCTATTAATTCATCCTTTTATCCTTAATACTAACCACAATTTTGTTTAGTTATTGTATTTAATAATTTGACTTCCATCCATGAAGTAATAAGATCCCAATTGCATAACCCAATATATATCTCTCAATTTTAAGGTTCAAATCTATGCATAAGTTGTTCTTTATATATGAGATATTTTTTTATTCTTTATCATGTTGGCCAAACCGACTGTTTTAACAATATTTCTCTAGAACGAGTGCGCATGCAATAAAAACAAATAGGATTTAATTCATATAGATGCAAATATGCCCTAAACTGACCTAAATCTCTAATACCAAATTTGATGCAGGACAGATGAGTAATGATGCAATTTTAGAGATCAGCAAAATCATATGTAGCAGAATAGTTGCAAATCAATGCTAAAATTTTCAGGAGTCAATTTTGCAGTGACTGAGAAATTAATTAAACCCGCAAAACTAATTACTTTCAAAATTTTAAATAAATTAGTTTGAAGGTAATTTAAGTTTGCGGCACAATTTGGTTTTCAATAAATCAGAAATGGGGTAACAGGAATATTGGAACTCACAATATTTAACCAACAATAATTAAATTGCACTCAATAATGAAATGTCGTACAAGCCGAACAAATTCGAGCAAATCACAGGGGAGCAGAATGATCCAGAATTTTTGATTTAACCAGGTTAAAAGGTTGCTGAAGTTCGTACCTGAGTCAGATAATCCAGGGACTATGATGTAATTTTCTCAAATTAGGCCTAGGCAACTGCGGAGGCCTCGGCTGCTAGGGCGTGGGGTCGCGCGTAGGCATCGCGGAAGCAAGTCGCGCGCGCGGTGCGGGACGCTTGCGGTCGCCGGTCGGCCGCGGCTGGGCTTGCGCGGGCGCGGGTCATGCGCTGATGTGGGCTTTGAGCGCAGGGCTCGCGTGGGCTCGGGGCGTGCTAGGGAGCAGGGCGCGCGCTGGTTCGGATTGCGGCGCGCGCGGGGCGTAGGCGCATCGGGAGAGTAACTCGAGCACGTCTGGCAGAGCTGCACGGCGGTGTTGAGCAGAGTGAGCGCAGATGAAATGAGGTAAAGGCTGTGAGGTGCAAGGCGAACGGAATCGAGCCCGGAGTGAAGAGCTCCAGCGGGTGGAGTTTAGGGACTTTCACCTAAGGCCCAAGCCCTTCCCTTTCCGGGATATCGTTTCATTCCAGAATTAGATAATCTCAAGGGAAAGCACAAATCAAATTCATTCAGCATTAGAAAAAAATAAGAATAATAGGGAGGCGTTTATATGGACCTCCTTACAAATTGATTCAATAAAGAAAAATACATAATATGATAATTTTCTCACACAAACGGGGAAATACCAGATAATATGCCTAAAATAACAATCACAGGAATAGAAATAACTAATGCAGAATAAATGCGGGAAATAAAACCAACCCAAATTAGAATCTCCAATCAATCAGAATGAATGAGAGATTTTCAATCCACCAAGTCAGCAATCTGTAGTATCCATCTTTCGAAATCTGTCCTAATAGTCAATCGATCCAGATCGACGCAGTGTGGCTAGATCTCGGCCGTCGGCGATAAATTCTGCCAGGAATGAATCGACGGTCGATCGTGGTGTCCCCACCAATTCGCCATTGTAAATCTTTGCAACAGTAGTCTTACATGCGCTTGCTACATTATTATACATCTTTCTTCATGGAGTCTAGATTCTAAAGAGTAACTTCACATAAGGTTTTCATCGGACTTGTGATGACTACTGCTTTATAACTAGTTATATCCCTAAAGCGCTATCTTGCAAACTCAATGAATTGAATATGGAGATATTAAAAAAGTTCACAAGTTGGTGAACCTCAATTCCATAATTGGACAAAGCAAGTATAGGAAGTCCGAGTTGACTGAATTGATTGAAGGTAACACAGGTGGAACTTATGTTGTGTTTCTCCCTGATTCCCTGAAATGTCCTAGATAATGGAACTCATGGTTCTTCACAAGTCATTCTTTAACTTTCAATTAGAAGTTTAAGTGAATTAGGATCACTATAATTAATTAGAAGTTTAAGTCATTCTTGATAAGGTTCTTCCTCCATCTCCATCTACATTATGTCATCAATTTAGTAAGTTAATTCTTCCTTTAATTAAAATTTCATCTTCTGAAGAAGAGAGGTAATTAATTATAGTGGCTTGCTTCGATCTTTAGTATTTTAAAGTGTTAAAGGTATCACTTTTAGGGAGAAATTTGATTTCAATCTTGCTTAAAAAAAAAAGGTTCTTCAATCTCTTGTACAATCGTTGATTTTTATTTCTTAAGCACAGATTTTTGGCGAATCCTCTAGGGACGGTTTCTCTTTTCATCTTTGGAAAAAATCCTTTCTAAAATAGATGTGCATGTTCTATGACTTATAATATTTCTGTTATTATTATATGAGGGCAAAACTAATATTTGTTTCTTCAAGGTAAAAATTGTCTCAAAGCACACTGACTCCTGCTACGCCCCCGACGAGACACATTCAAGTTGGGGCAAGGAGCCTCAATCACTATCAATGGTGCTTTTATTACAATTGGCACTACAAGAGATTACATTTAATTTGTGTCAATCACTCCTGAACAATCTTTCTCCAAAAAAAAAGAAAGATAAAAGTGTTATGGCTGTTCCAAAAATTGATCATGCTCGTGGCTTGAATCAAAAGATTATGAAGGCTGATAAGGGTGTCGTTATTCCCCATTTTCCCAATTAGGCGAAAAGGTCGAATGTGCAGACCTCAAACTTAGCAGGGAGCAATAATAGGGAGGAATATACGCACAAGCAATCTGTCTTTAAGAGAATCAACCAACCGAAAGAAGGGCTTGCTTTAGTGATCAATGCAAACAATCAATGGTTACAGCTGAAGAAAAAGGCAAACAGATAGCAACTTCACAACTAGCTGCACATTGGACTCAGCATTTCTTCACCAAGGGCCCAATTGTACCAACCAATCATGACTATGAGGCTTCATCATCAAAGGTTCCTATTAATAGAAGCCAACGGAAGGTGGCTGCAAGCAAGAAGATGATGATGCAAGAAGTGAACTAAGCAGAGAAGAGTAAACTAAAGTCAATAATTGCTGTGCTAACAAGTAATGAAATGGTTGGAAGAAACAGTCCTACAACAGTTCTAAAGGCATCTGCATTCACAAAGACTGCTGTTGAAGTGCCATCCACAAAAGAAAGGAAAGCTCAGACGTCAAATTTTAAAATCTGCAATTGTTGAAGAAAGTAAAAGTTTGAGGACTTCAGAAGTTGCAAAGATGGGTAGAGAAGCACCTTCAAGGCAAAGTTGAGCAACCATGGGTTGCGTATTCAAACAAAAAGCAACCAGCTGAAAAGTTTCCTCGATTGGATTCACGAAGAGCTTACAATAGTGAACATTAGAGGGGTGTTCATGTATCACACTATGGAGCACCACCCCCTTGAAAGGTCCCATCTCTGTGTACACTGTTGGTTCATCAATAAAGAAAGAAGTGTTTATGTCCTTCCTTCTTTGAAGGATGGAATAGTTTCCCTTTCTTTTTTAAAAGAAATGTGAATCAACAAGAAATCATGACGATCTCTTGATCCAACTCCAACTTCTCCTTGCTCGGGGAGTCTGACTCTTCATCTTTCGAAGGGAGTGAAGTAGAAGGTTGAAGAGCAAGTCCTCTCTTTTGTAAGGACTTGGCTTCTTCTATCTTCTACTTCTTTAGCTCCATCACATATGTGACTAGGAAACTAAGAAGAGTGTCTAACTCATTGGTGGACAAATTTCTTACTTCTACAATAGTCGTCGCCTTAGCATCATATTATTTTAAATGACAACGAAGTATCTTCCTAACTAATTTTTTCCTTAATAAAGCTTAGAGAAATAAGTCCATTAGTGATATCGGTAAATTTAGTAAACATTGCTTTAATAGATTCATTTGATTATATTTCAAAAAGTTCATAGTCATATACTAACATGTTGATCGTTGACTCTTTTACCTGTGAGGTACTTTCATAAGTTTTCTCAAGTTTTTTTTTATACCTCACGAGCAGTAGAGAGTACATATTCTATTGAATTTGACAGGAGAGAGAATTCAATTGATGTGATTCATTGCTTTGTCATTGAGTTGTAGAAGCTTCTTTTTTGTTAAAAGGTTTAGGAACATGTTTTTCTTCTACCACCTTGATGGGGATAGTAAATCCATCACAAACAATTTCCCACAACTTTATATCGAGCCCTTAGGAATCTAATCATCTTTGCCTTCCAATTTAACCAAATGGGTCAATTAGTCAACCATCCTTCACTAATAAGAATGGATTGTGCCATGGTTCTCCTTTGAAGTTGTTAAACTTATACACAAGGACCCATTAGTACTACTTGTTGGCCCAAATGGCAAATTCAAGAGTGAGGTAAATTGAATATTGAAAAATTTTAAATATTGAAATATCGGTTCTTTGAAGCAAGTTCTATATGAGTTCCAAGCTCTCTGTAGATCTTTCACGAAGGATACAAGAGTTAGAGTATATATCTCCAAGTGTGCATATATATATATTATTTATAAAATTGTATTCATCCTTTGCCTTTTGCTCCTATAGTGAGTCCTCCTATAGTAAATTATTGAAACCGAGAAAGAACAAAGTGGTCACTTGCTTTCTTCTTAAGCTGGAATCCTTCTTCCAAGTTAGAGGACTTGAACTTTTGAGACTGCTAAAGAAGAGACGTGTTTTTGAAGGTTAAGGAGAGTTTGAAGGTGGAAGCACAAGTTAAGGTAAGTGGCCATGAAAGAAAGAGGTGGTATTTATATGCCAAAATGGGTTAAGATGAGTTTTAAAGAGTCAAAAGAGTAGGCTGATTGTTTTTCAAAATATTTTATTTTTGCAATAGTTTGGTAAACGTAACAGTGAAGTGTTTCATTTAGTTCAAATTGCGTCTGCCTACCAAAGTTCAGAACGGTTTAGTTTGGATTTGTTAATCGATTCAAACACCTCAAATTGACATATTTTGTGTAGGAGCAATTGATCGGAATAATCAATTGTTCTGATCAATAGCTCCAAAGTATAGAACCATTGGAAGAGAGGTTTTAAATGAAAATATCAAAAAAAAATTAATTAGTTTTATTAATTTAATTAAGTCAATTTCATACAAAATAAAATCTAGATTTCATTGCTTTGTTGATGCTTTTCAACTTTGTTGTTTTTTTTTTAAATTTTTTTTTTTGAGTTTTTGCTCTTCAACTTTGTTGCTTGACCTTGACTTGGGTCGTTGAGTCCTTATTTCAAATGTCTTGCTTGTGAAGTCGCCTTAATCTTTGAGCATTTTGTTTGATTAATGATTTTCATAACCTATCTTAATTAAGAATCAACACAATATACAAAGATCAAAGTAATAATAAATCTAATGTGGTTAAAATCATCAAAATTAATATGGGTTCAACATTCGAAAATAATTTTAACTTGGCAAGTTCTTTCTTTTTGAATTTGTTAAATATCGCATTCAGTTTATCAAACTCACTCATTTTTTCTTCTCACTTTTTAGAAAAAACTACGGAAATGCTACATACCTTTTATGCGGAAAGAAGTAACCATTTTGTTATGCAATTGGCTTTTAAAAAGAAAATGCTGAAGAAAAATGCTAAACGACATTATTTGCTTGTCATTGTTGTCATCCCTAAGGATAGAGTGAACCTATTTTATTTTTAATTAGGGTTGTTATTAGGCTAATTTGAGTGAGTCAAAGGAAACTCAAAATCGAAAATTTTGAGCTCGGTTTTACTTGAAATCAATTTGAAATTGGAATCAGACTTGATTCAAGCTGACTCGGCTCAGATCGATTTGATGCCAAGTCTGTTCATATCTAGGTCACTAAAAAAATATAAACATATTTTTCTTCTAAATCAATTTAACCCCCCATCTTGGGTAGGGCTAGCTTTTAAATACCTTTTATTCCTCCACTAAACTACTATGCCTACTTGCACAAAAAAAAAAGATTTTAAATAAGTCTTAAATATATCAAAATTATCTATACTATATTTGAAGTTCTTGCCAATTAGAATCATATTTTGAACAAGCCAGGGCTAACTCTTAATCAACTCAAGATCAAATTTGAGCCAAAGGAGCTCATGATTCGATTCAAATATTTCAAATTGATTTCAAGTTTGTTTAAAACATAGTCAATTCAAAGAGTTTAAAGTTTTGAGTATTTGTAACACTCCTACTTCTAATAGGAACATTATTATAACAACATTTTGTGGTAAAGTACTTAAAGAACTATTTACTATCCGTAGTTGTTTTTTTTCTCTTATTAAATCCTGTTTAGTTCCTTTTTGTCTGTGGAAGAATGTTGATGTGGTTTTAATTTTTTATAATAACAATTGAAATTATTGTAATTTAGATAAAAGCAGTGGAAGTGGCTGGATGTGATTGGATACATGTTGACGTCATGGATGGTCGATTTGTTCCAAACATCACCATTGGACCTCTTGTTGTTGACGCCTTGCGTCCAGTTACAGACCTCCCATTGGATGTGCATTTGGTACTGCATTGTTGTCATTTAAGAAAGAGTTGATTCAGTTGTTTAATAGATAACTGCTTAAAATAAATTTACTGTGTTTTTATTATATCAGAATCATTTGTCCTAAAGATGAGAATCGTACCTACAGATGATTGTAGAACCTGAGCAGAGAATACCAGATTTTGTCAAGGCAGGTGCAGATATTGTTAGTGTACACTGTGAGCAATCTTCCACCATTCATCTACATCGGACGATTGACCAAGTGAGCTTAAAAATGATCTTCAGTTGTATGAATAGTTTCACTATATGTGTTCTATAGTAATGATATGGCATGTATGATTGATTTTTTATGGTACTTTTTATTTTTTGATAGCAGATGGTACTTTTAATATGGCATGATAATTTCTTGGAAAAATATGTGGCGTATGTCACATTGTCATACGTAGAAGGCATGCCATGGTTTTTCCTTTCCAGTTTTGGATGAACTTATTGGCATGCAATATGGTTAAAAGATAGTGTGGGTGGCATTTTTGTTAATCTTTTTATGTAATTGTATATTTTACTGGATATATATAGATGATTACAGCATTTCTACTGTCATTTAGATTAAAAGTTTGGGAGCAAAAGCTGGAGTTGTCCTAAATCCTGCAACACCACTGAGCGCCATAGAGTATGTGCTTGATGGTAAGAATAAATAGCTTGCGCTGCGCCATCTCTCATCAATGTATCAGTGCTATATTAATCATCAACTGTACAGGTATTCTATCAAAAAAAAAACAAACTATACAGGACTGAAATTTTTTCAGTAATTTGTGTTCCTTTATTATCATTATAGTACCTAATGTTCCAATTTCATTTTGAAAGGACAGCGTGATAAAGCAAATGTAGGTGACAACCAAATGATCTTTTGTCAACTTGTATTATTGGAATTGTCTCCACCTAGAGACATACCATTTTTAGGGAAAATTACTTAATAAGTTCCTACAGTTTACCTATGATTATATTTTAGTTCATGCTTCTAAACATCTTTCTATCATAATCTTACTTTAGGTCTCTAAAATGAAATTTGTTGCATAAAATTCCAAACAAATGGTTTCCATGAGCATCTTAGAAATATTTTGTTGATTCATTGCAAAATTTCTATTTTATCCTCTCC
The DNA here is from genome assembly GCA_002786265.1 of Apostasia shenzhenica. Classification (NCBI taxonomy): domain Eukaryota; kingdom Viridiplantae; phylum Streptophyta; class Magnoliopsida; order Asparagales; family Orchidaceae; genus Apostasia; species Apostasia shenzhenica. The sequence goes on from KZ451950.1 coordinate 10,884,661, forward strand.
TCTCCTGCTCCTGCCTTTATACTTCACCACGTCCTTTCCTAAGCTCTTGCCACCGTGTAAAGTCACCTTGCCACCACCTTCTCTTCCATTAGCTACTAAGGCTGTTAATTTTGCTTGAAAATTGAAGTTCGCTCGAAATTTGAATCAAATTTTGAATTGAAAAGTTCGACTGAATCTAAATGAGTTGACTAACAAGCTGTTTTTATAGCTCAAGATTTTTATCAATCCAATCTTGAGCCGACGTAGGATCGAATCAAAATATGTTAGTTTTTTGCAATAGTCTAATGGAATGTTTCATTAAAATTTCCTTCATAAACTTTGTTCAAATCATATTTATTGAAGATTAATTTTCTTTATTTTTATTTATAAACATTAAATCAATACAAATTGGCTACAATTTAAGTTAATTGAATGAACAAATACATGTATACGTAAGATTTAGCTAAAAAATTGAAAATTAATCGAAAGTCAAATTGACTTTGACTCGGATTGAGCTTGAATCGATGACAAATGAGCCAGACCTAGTTCGGATCGAGATCAAATCAAACTCTTCTCGATCTTTCTTTGGATCGAATCGAAAACTTTCAATTTAATTTTAAGCCGAGGTCAAGTCGGCTCGAGATCAGATTGTTAACATCCCTATTAGCTACTAAACTCAAGCTTCCAGCTTGTCCTCTATCTTCTCCTTTGTCATTGTTGAATTTGAGCCTGTCACCGAAGTAGAGAGGCCCACCGCTCTCTCTCCCTTTCTTGTCTTATATGGGCAATGGCAGGGAAGATCACAGGCAAAATGGAGGGTTTGACTAAGGGCAGTAATATATGACTTAATCTGTGAATCCTACCTAAACCTAACCTAGAAATTGGAGGTATGGGTCATAAATTTTGATTCATTTATTAAATGGATCGGGTTCGAATTGTACATAATCAACTCGGGTCAGGTTTGGGTTGCCCATTTATAGACATTTGTTCAATTAATGGATCAGGTTCGTAGGTTGACTCGATCTATTTATTAATAAAGTTAGGTTCAGGTTATTAATCTTAACCCATTTAATAATTAAATCAAGTTTGGGTTGAGCTATTCGAGTCTTGTCAAGTTGGATTCGGGTTGAATTGGACTAACGAACCAATTTTGTTTATCCTAAGTTTGACGGCCAATGGAGGCGGCAAAAGTAGGATGAGGTGGCTCAGGCATGGAGGAGGCAAATATTTAGACAAATTAAGGATTTTAGGGATTAAAAAATTAGACAATATAATTTATAAAATTAGATAAAATATTAAGGGTAAAATTGAAAAATTGTTAGTAATAGCTGTGGAATCACCTCAACATAATATTAGGTCATTTCTAGGACATAACTGGCTAACAAAAGGATTTCAAAGAATGTGGACAAAAGTGTAATTATGAGAAAGGCATAGTCCTATTTTTTGTTGGAGTCGGGGGCAGTTTTTTTTTTTTAGTAAATCACTCAACAGAATAGCAAATTTGGCTACCCAGTTTTCCGCTATAAACAATTTTGTCATAATTGAATAAGTCGGAAAGTAGGTTTCACAAAACTGGAAGTCGCTGCTTAGCAGGGAGGAAATATGCTTATTTGATATGGGCTTATCCTCCAAGTTCAACTACATTTTTTTGTTCTTTTGTTGTCTGGGTTCCCTTATTAATCGTTTGCTATTGACTGGTTTGGATTTAAATATACTGAGAACATTTGTTTTCAACTGGACAGCTGTAGATTTAGTGTTGATTATGTCAGTGAATCCTGGTTTTGGCGGTCAAAGCTTTATTGAGAGTCAAGTGAAGAAAATATCAGAACTCAGGAGATTATGTGCTGAAAAGGTAATTGAAACTTCACAGGTCTATTTTTAGTCAAGTTTTTTTATTAATAGGTTTTTAAATAATAATAATAATTTAATGTTTGTCTGCAGGGTGTGAATCCTTGGATTGAGGTGGATGGTGGAGTGGGTCCCTCCAATGCATTTAAGGTTCGATTAGCTATTTTGCATGACTAGCGGGTTTTCAAGATCATGATGTTGTCCCTGTTTCCATATTCCTGTAGTTTTTTGAAGTATACGGTCATTCTCTATTTCTTTCTTGAACAGAAACTTTATTATATATTTATATCCGTGCATGTAGGTTGGGTAGCTTAAATGAGGATCCAGCTTGAGATTTTTTACTTACGGAGATTTATTTTTTGGTCATCTCAAATTCATGTTATTTGACACATTTAAATCTTGTTTTGATTGTCCTCATATTTGAAAGAATATTGCTGCGGGATGGTTAATGTTGCTGTCCTGCATTTTTTTTTGGGTATTGCGGCAGTGTGAAAGCATGATCTTGTCTAGGTCAGTTGCTAACTTTTTTCGAATACATTGTTATCTAGTGAAGAATGCAAGAACATTACAACATAAATAATTAATTATACTAGGTTTATAAATTATATATAATACTATAATAGTCTATAATAATGTTTTATAGAGACTTTTCTATTTATTTCAAAATATATAATGTGTATATTATCACGATAGAACAGAAAATATAATATATATCAGAAACATGTCGTAGAGCTCAAGAGTATCGTTACAATTCATTATTAATCATCATTACAACTAAGGCCCATTCTAAGTATATGTTCTTTAAATGCCTTTAGTTGTAAGCCTTTAGTTAATGGACTAGCAATTATACGATCTGTCTTAATATATTCAATAGATAGTCTTTGTTTCTAAACTTTCTCTTTAATGACAAAATATTTTAATTACACATATTTGGCACCTTTGAAATATTTATTATTTTTGGAGAAGAATACTGTAGTGGAGTTATCATAATAAATTTTCATCAACTTGGTAATGATGTCGACAACTCTAGTAAAGAGGGAAATAATGCAGCTGAATTCTGAAATGCGAATTGCTGGCTTAGAACTTACCCCTAATTGTTAATTGCAATAGAGGAATCGAATGAAGATGGATGTCACTTTTGTTTCTATTACAGTATTACTGTTATTCCGTGAAACCAGATGATCGATTCATGTTTAACATAGAGAGTTCTTTACTGACATAAAATAGGAGAATCTTACCTAGCTGTTGCACTTCTATAACAGGTGGTTGAAGCTGGAGCTAATGCTATTGTTGCTGGCTCTGCGGTCTTTGGAGCTAAAGATTTTGCAGAAGGCATGTTCTTTGGCGAGTTTCATCAATTATTGCATGCTTTCAACTTAATGTAACCTAGCTGTTAGGGTAACTAGATTTCCTGCAGTTTTTGCGATTATTCGATAACTGAACTTGTTTCGCTTACCTTTATTATAAACAGCAATAAAGGGCATCAAGACCAGTAAAAGACCTGAGGCTGTTCCAGTATGAGGTAATTGGAAGCTTGTTCTACCAAATTTGTGTCTGTTTGCTCCATTTTATGTGTTTCTTGTTCTGAAGTTCACATTTTTATGTATATTCCTTGGAGTTAAATAGAATATTTGGATGGCAATCTTCATGGTTTTACGAAATGCTTGTTTACTCGAGTTAATATATAGGTTTGTCTTTTTAACACATTTCACATATTCCTGCTACACTAGCATCTATTATGGATACAAGTTCAGAATAGTATCTTCAAAAATTGTCAAAGTACTGCTTGTGTTTTAAATCCTTCATTTTTTAGAAACTTAGCTCTAAAAAAATTTGATCAATAAAGTGAAATGCAACTAGTGCATCCTTTTTGTGATGAATGTTTCCTGTGCAATCATTTGCTACAATCTATCAAAAAGCTGCAGTTCAGGCTACTTATTGGGCCAGTTTGGCCCAAAATTGATTTGGAATTAGCCCATCAATGATGGAACTGGACCAGAACCGGCTCTATGTGTGTGTGTATGTGTATATATATATATATATACCAATTCGAGAGCGGGAGAGAGAAATGTGTAAGAGGATGTAGAGGCAAGAGGATGTAAAGAAACATGATATTTTATTGCTTATGAGGGAAATAGGAGAGATGCCTTTGCCGCAAATCAGAGATTATCCTTTTATAGGCATTAGACATTACGATGCTGCATAAGATTTGATTTGAGAATTGCTGGGGACATAGATCAACATCAAATTGAATGACTAGGATGATGTTATGTACTGAATTAAAATTCAAATTCAAATTAATTAGAGCTATTAGAGATTTCTATATTAGCTTTATTTAGATTTGATTTGATTTGATTTAGAGCATATCTGAAAGATTTGGAGATTCACCATATTTGGAGCTGTTTTTATTTTATTGTAATAGAATTACTTCTATATTTGCTTTTATTTATTTGGTATTTTATTTTCTGTATTTAATATTGTATTTTTAAAATTCTACACGAAATTTCTCTATATAAAGAGGTCGCTCTCCATTGTAAAAGGAATAGCATTTGATGAATGAAATTATGTTTGAGTTTTCTCAGAGCCTAGATCCGGGTTAAGGGGTCGATATTCCGGTAAAGGAAATGGTAGGGTTCACCTTTGGTGAGAATTCTTAAATTAGCTTAGTTATCCACTTTTCAAAAAAATAAAAAAATCTTTGCGCACTCACCTACCTCCGAAGCTCGCTCTGCTCGCAGCGCCGTGCAACTCCGCCGGACTAGTCCGACGAGCTTGCGCTCCGAGCGCGCCCAGCCCCAGTAGCATGCAGCGCCCGCCAGCGCGCCTGCCCGAGCGTCCCCGCGCGCGTGCCAGCCCGCGCACATGCCTGCGCACCCGTCCGCTATCTGCTGATCAGTATTGATTATTTGACTTCAACACAAATTATTCGCTTGACTTGAATTATTTATTTGGCTCTAATTGTGCGACCCGATATTTCTTTGTGTGTCAATTACTGTTTGATTTAATTGTGAGGCACTTGTCCTAAATTCCTGAACCTCAGATCTGATTTATTGAATTTAAAATGACGCTCTAATCTAAATTGATAAATTCTTATTTATCATACGATCCAGTTTAATTTTAATTTTAAGATATCTTAATTTACGAGATTCGAAAATCTTATTTATCATATAATTTATTTAGAAAATATTTTTCTCTTAATTAAAATAATTTGCTAATTAATTTTATTGAATATAAATATAAAATATCATTGGCATTTTTTTCTGTCCCACATCAACAATGATAACACTATTTATATTATTATAAGATTATAAGATTTAATAATCTCATAGGACAATACTATATTATTACAAGACGTAAAACTATATTATTGCTATTATCTCGTCCATTATATATACAAGCCCTCCACTGCCTTGTTGGATCACATCTTGATGTATGTCTCCATTTTATATTTTCTGAAATGTCTTTGGTTTTTGGTCTGAAAGAAATCAAATATTTCATTATCTTGTGTTCCCATCAAATTATCATCATCAAAGATCATAATCTTTCTATTAGTAAAATGACGGTGTCAGTTGCGTTCCCTATGATGTAGTAATAATTCTCTTAGAGGGCGTTTGGTTCGTTGTTATCTTGGTGTTATGTTATATAATCTAGATGTCATGACATCTAGACATCATCTTTTGATTAATAATTTTATAATCTAATAGAAGATTATTTGTAAATATCATTAAATCAAACAATTGTCTTCTCTAGATAACATAACATAATATCAAGATAATATTGAACCAAACGCCCCCTTAGATTTTTTTCTTATTCAAAATTCCAATTATATTCTTCTTCTTTGAATTCCTCAGTTTCAAGGTACTCTCTGGAAATTTATCTTGACATTATGCATACTTGATACGCAGGAACCGAAAAATAAAAATTATTTCAAACTCTATAATCCTTTCAAGTATTTTCATGCTCCAAATAGAAGTGCTTGCTATTCTTGGATAATTTTGTCATTCATCAAGATTAGCATCTACAATGATTTTTCGAACTACATGTTCTATTTTTCTTGTTGATTTTTCCTCTTCTTCATATACAAGAAATATTCTTTATCTTTTGTCTAGCAAGATCATTCGTCAGTTCTTCTGTAGGTATTGTACAACCTTGTCTTTATGTAAGATATTTAAAATTTTGCAGTATATTTCTTTAAGAAGTATTGTCAAAGCCGTATTGATCCAGTCTTTTCTCCTTGCTTTTTTTATATTTAGAAAATTTATATTTTTTATATTTATGAAGTACTTCCAACATCAAAAATATGTATATATATTATATTTAACTAGATTTAGTATGTAGTATTTTTTCAGTAGTCTAATGGAAGACTTCATTAAAATTTTATTAGAATTTTATCTACGATCACTCAAACTATATTTAATTTTAAAATAATATATTAGAACGAATAGTCATAGCTTAAGCTGATTGAATAAATAGACATATTTATACATAATATTTAGCTAAAAGATTAAAAATTTATCGAAAGTCGAATCAATTTTAGTTTGGATCGAGCTTGAATCGATAAAAAATGAGCTAAACTAGCTCGAATCGTGATCGAATTAAACTTTTCTTGTTCATTCTCTGAATTGAATCAAGATCAAATCAAAAAATTTTAATTCAACTTTGAGTCAAAGTCGGATCAGCTCGAGATTGAATCGTTAACAGCCTGACTTCTTGGTGTTTGATTAATTCTAGGTTTGCTTGTTTCTCCAAGATTTGTTTATTTATTATATACTCTTCATATAATTCTTCTAAGATTTCAGTTTCTTCTACAGCATTGATATAATCAATTTGTTTAGCATTCAGAGTTGGAATATTGGTCCGGTCGAGATATCTTTCTTTATCATTATCATCTTTTTTATATTTTATACGTACATTTTTTATTTATACAACTCAATATCATATCTTTAACATTAATTTTTATGTTGCTTATGTCATTTTTGTGATAATCTATCATATATGTTATATTACTTAATATTTCTACTATAATCTTAAAATAATTAGTAATATTATTTGTATATTTAGTTTCAAAATACATTCATGCTTTATGTTTTTGCATGGTGCCTAAAACCAGTATTTTTTCAAATCACAAAGGAACTGCCTTTTACCTTCTCCATTTCTTGGCTCTTCTTGGCCATTTTAGACATTTAAGGCACAATTACAGCGAAATGTATGGGTTTTAGTAATAGCTTAAAACTTTAGTGATCGGCACAAAGTTGTCATTTTTCGAACTTATTATCATGAAAATTTTTGATTGAAATTAAATTTATCAACAAATAGAAAAAATATACCTTAATAAGATCTTCACAACTGAAATCAAGCTTTGAAAACAGGGTAAGGTCTTCGCAAAGAGATTGAGAAAGTTGGCTTTGATACCAAGAGCGAGAGAGAAAAGTGTAAGAGAATGTAGAGACAAGAGGATATAAAGAAACAAAATGTTTTATTACTTGTGAGGGGGATAGGAGAGATGCCTTATCACAGTTAGGACGTCATCTTTTTATAGGCATAAAATATTACTATACTGCATAATGCTTGATATGACTAACATTATAATATTGTTTAGGGTAAATTTCACTCAGGTCCCTGAGTTTAAGGGTTATTATCACACAGGTCCACGTTTTTTAATTTTTATCATCAGGGTCTCTAGGTTTTCAAAAAATATCATCTGGGTCCTTTTTTATTTTTTTATTATACAAATTTATACAAAATTACTATTATACCCTTACACTCCCTCTCTCCACCGGATCCGGCAGCCGCGCCGCCCTGCGCCGCCGGCGGCGGCCTCGTGCGGCCGAACGACACCGCTGGCGGCCGGCGGCCGCGCGGTACGGCGGCCTCGAGGTCGTGCGGCCGTGCAAGGCCGCCGGAGGCGGCGCGGCTGCCGAATCTGGTGGAGAGAGGGAGGGTAAGGGTATAATGGTAATTTTGTATATTTTTTAATAATAAAAAAATAAAAAAGGACCCAGATGATATTTTTTGAAAACCTAGGAACCCTGATGATATAAATTAAAAAACGTGGACCTGTGTGATAATAACGCTTAAACTCAAGGACCTGAGTGAAATTTACCCTATTGTTTATATTATTACAAGATTACAAGAGGATAATTGTAATGGCAATTATAGTAATTTTCAATGTAGTATTTAATAATTGTTAAAATTAAACATATTGCAAGTGGATTTGTAATTTACACATTAGCTATTTTTTTTGGGCTATTGCCAAATAGACCTTAGAGAACCCCACTAAAGCTTTATATGGCTTTATATTAAGTGATGGGTATTAAAGTAAATAAATTTAAGTAATCAAAATTATTAAAGAATAACTGATGCATACAAAAGATATTAAGAGTTTTTTAAATAAGAGTATATTATGATCTGTGTAAGACTTGAAAGGTTTTCTTCAGGAGCTATTCAGAGGTACATGTGAGAGGTGCTGGTCCCTTTCAAATCTTGAAAAAGATTAGTTTGAATATATATGTAGTGGATCTATATAGTATCAGCTACACCTTCAATGTCTCAGACTTAGTTGCATATAAAGAACCAATTGTAATACCCAGTGAGCCGTTTAAACCATATTATATACCCTTTGAAAGTGAGCCTACCCTAGAGGGTCCACTGGCTAAATTTAGTGAGATAAGTGAGCAGGTTGACTTGATTCTAGATGATCAAAGTATAATTTCCCGAAATCACAGTTGTCAGAGGTATCTTGTGTGGTGGAGGGGTCATCCGGACACATAGGATACATGGATCTTAATAAAGGAGCTTTAATGGATAGACTCCAACTCTACTAGAAACATACGACAATAGAGTATAAGCATAGTTGCCGGAGCTGAGTTTTCACCATAATGAGGGAGTTGGTACAAACACAACTACTTCAGTTAGATATTTTCGTTGTTCTAGCCTAATTTGCACTTACAATCGCATTTGTTTGGGGATCATTCAAAGACGATCTATTTAGATTTTTCTCAGATCAGTCATTCTATCGCATTTCAGTATTTCCAAATTTCAGTTCCCTTCAGGTTCAGTTACTCTCGTACATGTGCTATTAATTTATTTCATGCGGCTTTAATATTTTGATAATATTTTTTTGTATCATGCTCTAATTTAAGTGATTTTTAGTTCATTGGAAAGATAAAGAGAAAATGCTGAAACTCATGTGTTTATCATTTAACTCAGTTATGCTTGCATCTTGAAGAAAATCTACAATCTTTGGATAGACCGATGGTTAAATTATTATTTTGTATTTTCTTTTATGTGAAATATTTACTCTTACATCTTGCTTTATGCATCTTATATATTGAGTGGCAAACCTCTATGCAAGGCATAACTTGATAAATGATAATTTTAATACTGTCTTACGCTAGTTTTGTATTAGTGCAAGTTTAAAAATAAATTTTTTTCGTATTATGTTGATTGGCTGGACTCCAAGAGGAGGGGTGATGATGCCTAAGTAGTGAGATGTCATCGCTAAGTTATCAGGATTTCAGGTACATGTCTTCTTTGCATTCGAGTTTTATACACTTCTTCTCTAGTTTTCACGTAGTTCTCTTCTTGTCTTTTGCTTTTGAGACATAAGGAAAACTATAATATATGATTTCACAGTTGCTAGTTATATTGTGTACATGGTCAATATTTATTATTGGAATTTGTAGTTGGGAGAAAACAGTTAATTTTGCCTTCTCATTGGCAATGTCATTCTCTGTGTCAAGATCTGTTATGTATAACATGAGACTTTAGCCTATTCCTGACTTTCTCTAATTCATGCTTCTGTGAAGATATTTTATTTTGACTTTATTCTTTTCTCTTGCAAAGAATGCAAATATCTTTTCTTTTTTTACTTACTCAATGACTTCTTTGTAACAACTAATTACTTAATTATATTATCTACATTTCATATCATAAATCTTGGCTTCTTGGTTATTATGATATTACTAATATCAAATGAAATATACGCATTAATTAAAAGATGGTGAAATGTGTAATTTGTGATGAATTCAGTGTTCTGTATGTAAATCCCTCTAAAGAAAAAGATCACATATCTTACCTAAATTGTGATTTTACAGAGAAAACGTAGGAGCTAAAATATGCTTGGTGAAAAAACAGAGAAAACGTAATCTTTTTTTATAATATAAATCTGCCACATAGGAGAGAGGGAAAAGGAGAGGTGGGCTGGCGCTGTTGGCTGCTGCAGTTGGTAGCGCAAGCATATCTTCTTCTTTTTTAAGAAAAATTATAATTTAGTTTTTTAACTTTTATATTCTTATAAATTTATCCAAAATTTATTCTAGGTCTAAAATCCTTCATTTTAAGTCTAAATCAGTTTTCAAAACTCAAATTTTATTTCAATGTCTTTTAACTTCAAATTAAATTCTTGGATGTTACAATATAGTTAATTTTATTTGAGAAACTCTAGAATAAAAAAATTTGTGATACATTGAGTTAAGGCATAAAGAAACTTCACCAGCCAGCCTGAGGTATTTACCACAAACTTAAAACACTTAGAGGGTATTTGATTCATTGTTATCTTAATATTATGTCATATAATGTAGATGTCATGACATCTATATGTCATCTTTTGACTAATAATTTTATAATTTTATAGAAGATTATTTATAGTTGTCATTAAACCAAATAATTGATTTCTCTAAATAATATAACATAATAGTAAAATAATATTGAACCAAATGCCTCTTGAGATTTAGTTAACCCTATTCTTTTTGATAGATTACGTAAAGGTACAAACAACAAGGTTAAAATTTTGTGCTAAGCAGGACTTTCATGTGGCACACAAGTATATGATTTAAAAAATGCATTTGAATCATATCTTATTTATATAAAGTATTTTTTTTATTATGTAAGAGCTAAAATATGCTATATATATTGAGTAAGAAGTATTATAAGTAATAAATTTCAATTCTTACATATAATAAAATGCTTTCGTATAGTTAAAAAAATGCTCCTATATCCGAAAAAAATATCCTATATAGTAAGAAAATATTCTTAAGTTCAAGGTAGCATTTTTCAAATATTACTTCCATATTAAAAAAGAATGGCACACAAAAAAAAATAGTGACTTCACGTGTCATATTTATTTAGAAAAAGTCAACTGTCATTTTACATACTTATGATTATGTTATTACACATATTTTAGGTTGATTCAAATGTAATCAAATAATTTTTTTTTCAAATGCATGTCTTTAATTTAAATTTAAATATAATGTTAACTTTTTTTATAGTATTACATTTTTTATTAATGAAATACTAAATTAAACTTTAAAAAAATAAAATAAAATAGTGAATTAAATTTGGTTGTGTGTGTGAGCGTTGTTTGTTGAATGTATTTACTAAAAGTCGCTATTTCTATTTTTAAATTAGAATAAATTATGTTTAGATCTTTGAGTTTAATATTTAATATCGTACAGATTTATATTTTTAAAATAATAATATCGAAATTTCTAAGTTTAATAAATTATTAAATAGGTCTTTTTTAAAATTTTGTATAATTAAAATTTTTTAAAATTATCATTTTACTCCCTATCATTGTCTCTCTCCTCCCGATCCGGCGCACGCATGCTGGGCAAAGTTAAAACGGTAATTTTAAAAAAATTAATTTATAAAAAAAGTAAAAAAAATTATTTAATAATTTATTAAATCTCAGAAATTTTGATGTTATAATTTTAAAAATATAAATTTATATAATATTAAGCATTAAACTCAGGGACTTGAGCGTAATTGGCCCTTTAAATCATCCCGGTGCGAGGAGAAGCTGAGAAAAAGAAAGAGAGCCGTGCCGACTTCGTCTTTGTTTTTTCTCCTTTACCAGGTCGTAACCCTAATTCCACGATCCTAACCATAGACTTCGCAACTATGGCTGCGGCATCTCCCTGCTGCAGAATCTCCTCGCCTCGGCCAGGGCCGACTCGGATTTTTGCCCCCTCTGATTGCCGCCCCTCGACGTGGCGCGATTCATCTGGTGCCTCTGCCCGGTCGGAGAAGACCACATCATCTGCCAGCAGGAAAACTTTTTTTGTCGGACGCTGCGTTACCAACACTGGCGGTCACTACGGCATTTCTTCCGCACTCATCCTCCGTTTCCCTCCCAACTTCGTGCGCCAGCTCAGCACCAAGGCTCGACGGAACTGCTGCAATATTGGTGTGGCCCAGATCGTGGCGGCTTCGTGGTCCGACGTTCAGCCGCCCATCGATTCCCCGTCCTCCGCTTCACTCACTTCTGCTGCTGCCGATGCTGTCGCTGCGGTTGTTGTTCCCAAGCAGGAGGAGATTTCGCTGGCAGGTGCTTCAAATCTCGCCGTTACTAATTTGACAGATGCTGGATCCGATCCTATCCCGGTTGTTGATGCGCATTCGATGCCATCTCCAGCTCTGAAGACCGTCCCTTCTCCTGCTGCCTCCGTTTTATTCAGCTCCGATCAGAGCCTTACTGTTCATGCCGGTATCAATCACTCTATTCATATTTTGGTCGCCAATATAGATTTTCTTTGGAGATAAAGTTACTTCATTATTTAAAAGATTTAAGATACCTTGGCTGTTATCCTGTTCGTTTATCTGATATGCGACAAAAATTGGCCCTGATAAACGAGTCTCCTCAGGTGAACGATATGGACGGGGTGTGGTCACAGATGCGATAACGACCCCTCTCGTGAGAACTTCCGCCTACTGTTTTCGGAACTCAGACGAGTTGATTGATTTCAAGGTCTTATTCGTTTATCTGATTATCCATCGAAGTTTCGTCCCCTGCCCTCCTTTTTCCTTTTGATGCATGCAACTGATTATCTTTTAACATTTTTGAAGGAGGGAAGATACGCCAGTTATGAATACGGGCGCTATGGGAACCCTACCACAAAGTCACTAGAGGAAAAAATGAGGTTTTTTTGATGAATATTCCAGTTTTACGTTGTCATGCAGATGAAGGATTCATCATGCATCATAGCACTAACGCATTAAACTATTGTTTCCATAACAATGTCTGTGTAATATGCAGTGCATTAGAAAGAGCAGAGTCGACATTGTTTGTGTCATCTGGAATGTATGCTAGTGTGGCTTTGTTTATGGCTTTGGTTCCAGCTAAAGGGCATATCGTCACTACCACTGATTGCTATCGCAAAACCAGAATATTTATGGAGAAAGAGCTTCCAAAACTGGGCATAACGGTAATGTCATGGACATTGTCACTTTCATCTGTCTTGACATTTGGAAATCTTTCAATAATGAGGTTTTGACACTCTTGGCTTTCACTTGCATGTACATGTTTCCTTGGTGATCTTTTTTACTTTTTAATATATGATTTTGGAAATTAAATTTATTTGGTAGTATGATTTCATTGAGGTATCAAACAATAAAATTCATAGAAATTACTTTCCTTAAAAAATGAGGGTACCTTAAAAAATAAGAATACAAGCTTCACTTGTGCCAGAATAGGTCACTATACCAATTCGTACCCATCCCAAAACTTGTAAATGGAATCAACAAGTGTCAATGAAGTGGCAACTAAAAGCACAGATAAAGAAATCGTCGTGGTAGCACCTTGTGAAAATGCCAGTGATGCAGAAGTTCTCATTGAGTTGCTCATAGCCGTGATGTGGTGTCTCTTAACCACATCCCGCCAAGAACCGGCGAAGAACTTTCAAATGCATGTAAGGAGAAATCTCGTAAATTAATTATTGACAGTGGCTGTTTTATGAACATTATTTTATTGGGCATTGTTAATAGAACAGGTCGGAAGGAATTTCATCTGATCTCTTCTTTTATCAAACTCTATTTACAATTATTAGACTCGATTTTATTTTTAGCTATTATAATTTATTATCATACGAGAGAGAGAAGGAATTTTTCTTTTTTCTTTCAATTTTAGAGTAAATATATTTTGGGTCATTTTTGCGTTAAGGGTTGTATAATGGGTCAAATTGACTCAAATACTTCTTAGGTTCATGAGTGATGGTGGGCCCCTCCATTCCTTCTTGTTTTATGCATTAGTCCTCCACTTCTTGTTTCATGGATCAATCCTCCACTTCGTCTTGTTTCATGGAATGGTTCCAACATCCTTCCCTTTAAATATACTTGGGATGGAGCAAATAAAGGGAGTTCTTGATTGTTTTGTACATTGAAACCTCTCCCCCTTGGAGTGATCGTCAGCCACCTTCTCCGTTGCTATCATCAGACATCACCGTTGCCACCGTCAGACCCCAACGCCACCACTGTCGTAAACCCGCCACCGCTGCCGTTGTAGTATAATTTGCTACCGTCGTTGTTGTTGCAGCCATGCTGCCGCCTCCACCACTTACTTAGCCAGTGGAGTGACTTCTGGTTAGGCTCGTTTTGTACGAGAGTATCATCACTAGTATGGATTTGATGCTGGTTCAAGTATCGTATTGTGGGGTTCAAGCCCTATCTTATCTCTACCATATTATTTACTATTTAAATAATTTTATATTCATTTTTTTTATATTTCACTCCATGTTATTTCTCATCTCTAATATGATATATGGCCATCTTATATTGTAGTAGGTATGTGTAAACATCTCTTATAGTTTAGCTTGTTTGCGATATAAAATTACTTTTCCTGTTTACCTTATAATCTCTATATTTTTGGATATTAATATTTAATGAATATGATACTCTTGTTTGTGAATTAACTTGTTAAAATCCGACAAGATCTCATGGCCTAACTCAACTTTGATCAAGATATAATTAAAAAATATGTTTTTCTTACAATCTAAAAGCATGAAAATCATGTTCTGCATTTCATTTTACTTCACTTAGGTTTTCTTTATTTCTTTTGTGCCTGAGTCATTCTTTATTTCTTTGGTTTCCATTAGATTTCTCCCTATTTGTCACATTGTTAGATTGCTTCAAAACGGTGAACCCTAATCTTATTTTAAGAAAGCATTACTATTGAAATTAAATAAGGTTAGAGCTCTAGATATTCTTGTTCCCTATTTCCATTTAAAAAGTATCGGTAGTTTAATTAATTAGTCAATTTCTAATTTACTTTCAATTGAGTTTTCAACAATTTAATAAGTTTATTTGTTGGATTTCAAAATCTTTATTGTTGTAATTCTCCTTCTATTTCCTCTTAATATTTGTTGTGATGAAATGCTATAAAAAATGAGCTTGACCTTTATTTGCGTCATGATTATCTAGTTTCACATTTTGTATCCATGCAACAATTACAACAACATCAATGACAGTAGCTATGTCTTTATCCCACTAAGTGGGGTGGACTACATGAATTTTTTAGTTCCATTGCACTTTATCAAATAACAATTCCAGTCCCCAAGCTCTAAGTATCTTCTTGCAGTAATCAATGTTGAAAAGTTGCCTATGAGAATTGAGTTTTCATTGTTTAATTTGGTGATTTTGTAGTTATAACTTGTATTATTTTGAAGATGACTATTGTGTTGTCAACTTCATGTTCTTGTTGATTTTTTGACTCTCATCCTCAATTTTAACTTTTTGACTCCTTCCTATAATGTGTCAAACACTTTTGAAAACAACTTTTTAGGGAAATTGCCTTTTTCTCACCTCACAATGTTACCGAGTAAAAATTGTTTGATTTTCTTCAAATTTGATGTTGAGTAAAAGGATTTCTCATATAATAACATTATTTGTCTCATTCAATGTAAATGGTGAATTTTATTTTGTGTCATAATTGAATTTCTTCATATAAGATAGAGATCTGTCCAATTTTAAATTGATTTAATTATGGCACAAAAAGGCAAGAATGAAATATTCAAGATATCCAAATATGAGGGGATTTATGTTTTTTTGTTATGGAATGTTCATAGTTCATTCTTTATTGTTTAGTCCTGCAAGCTATGTCTTTTATTTATTTTGTTTGATTATGGGTTAAAATCTTTGTACTAAGAGCTCGATTTGCTTGTGCAAATTTTAGATTATGTTGAAAATTGACTACATAATACTTTCTCCACATAATTCTCCCCTCTTGCTCTCCCTATCTCTATATTTATATCCCTTTTCTTTTTCCTATTGTTCACTCCTTCTCTTTTCCTTTTTATTTTTCTACTCTTACTGCCTTCTATCACTTCTTCAGTTTATTTAAACAAGTGCAACCAACTGGCTCCATTTGACCGACCAAATAGATCCGCTCTGAATTTACTATTGCCAACTGAAGAAAGCTTTATCATTCACTTGCTCATTGCCTCATCCAGCTCAAGCATTGTTAAGTGTAAACTTCAGTAGGTACATCTCTTCTGGATTTACCTCATTGTTCATCACTAACCATTTCCACAATACTCATCAATAGCATTGAGCAAACAAATATGCTAACGGCATCATCCACTTCCACAACTCGTAACATTGATCTACCCTTGTGGTCAAAAATTGAATTCAGATTTCGTAAAATTATGTTTGCATGCATTCACAAGGGAGTCGAGCTCTTTTCATCTTGAGTAGAATGTTGGAGATCTTTCTGTCAATCCTTGTTATTTCAATTTAAAATATTTTTTCCTCAAAAAAGTGACAATATGAGTTAATTTGATTTTGGAAGTAGAGGGAATTTTTTATTTCTGTTTTTGTTTTGGATATTTCTAGTTTATGTTTTATTGTTTAGGAAAGTAAGGTATTTTATTTTATATATTTCCTTTGACGTGTACGATGTAAACTCTATATTAAGAGCTCAAATTGCTTTTGTAATGTTCAGACTGTGGATTGTAATGAATTGAATTTGGGATATTTTCTCCTGTAGTTCTCTCTTCTCTCTTCCTCTGTTTTTCTTTCTCCTATTCTTCATTACTTGTTCAGTTTTCTTTATTTTCTTCTAGCCTTCTTTTTCTCTTTACCGGTTCTTAAAGTGGTTTTGGCAGTAGGCTCTTTGTATGTATTTGATTATTATACAAAAATTACAGTTAACAAAAAGGCATAGTAATGGTTTTCTTTTCTTTCTAGTTCAAATTGCTCAAGTTTTATATTTTTCCTATTGAAAATAGAGTATACTTTAATTTCCAAATTTGTGCTGCCCAGTAGAGCATTTTGTGAAATATATGCCAATGTTGCTCCATGCTGCATAGTGGCATTATATATTAAAAAAAAAAATACATATCCTTGTTCGCTCCGTTATGTTGGAACATTGCTTCATAGTAAGGTGTTCATGGCTATAAAGCAAACTGTTAAGATCTTTATTTTTTTTCAGTTTTGACTGTGAAGATTTTTTGAAAGCTAGTTCAAAAAAGATGAATACTGCTAGTACATTTTTTACTTTTATCATAAATCTGAATTCTACCGGATGAAAATGAATCTACTTCTTCTAATGCAGATTGTAGAATAGAACCATAGCTACTAGCAATGCGGGAATTTTTTTAATTTTTTTGGGAGGCGGCTGAGGTTTTTCATTAATAAAGCAAAAAATGGTACATCAAGGGGGAAGAGCAAGATTGATCAATTATTTGGGCCAGCATTATGAGAGCTTATTTTGGCAATTAGGAGGGACTATAACCCTGATAGTGATAAACTAGTGTGGGCTGCTACAGAATCAGAGAAAATACCTAATACTTAGCTTTATGCTTCACAGTTTGTGCTGGAAGGTGAGACATTTGTTGGTGATTGGTGTTAGAGAATTCCAACGCAACTGAGAATTCAAGTGTTTCTCTGGAGACTATACAAGAATGTCATCCCAATTAGAGATTGGTTACAACGAAGAGGTCTAATTGATATGACAACTTGCCCTTTGGGATGTGGAGTTGATGAGAGTATAGCACACTTAGGATCCGATTGTAGACTCTATAAAGTAGTGCGAGACATCTTCCAGCAGTACCATGTTTTATTTTCACTAACTCTTTCTCTGCAGGTGAAGCTCGAGATGATGACGAGGGTAGTCAAATATAATAGACGAGACTTGCGGCTTCAACTTGAAGCTGCAGCCCTCTATTATTGTTGACAGGCTCGTAACTTCAAGGTGCATGGCAAGCCAGTCCCTTCGGCGAAAGCTATTGTTACTACAGTACTGAACCTCATAGCTAATCTCATGAACCATCCAAGGAGCCACTGGAACCCAACTACCTCATTGAGGTCTTGTTTCCCCTCTCTTGATTCTTGGGTTCCCCCTCCTCCAGGATGGATCAAGATTAACTTTGACGGCTCAGTAAAAAGTGGATGTATAGCTGGAGCTGGGTATATCATTAGGGACCATTATGCAAATTTTATCTGCTGTGGTGGCAGGCGGATTCTTACACGTGTTGTGCCTATTGCTGAAAAGTGGGCAGCCCTTGAAGGATTGAAGGTTATCCTATGCGATACACCAAGGAATATGGGTATTTGGCTTGAGAGAGATTCTATGAAAATCTTACAACTTATTTTCAATGAGTTTGAGCGTAATGGAGTTTCCTACAACCGAACAGGCTTGCAGAGCTATTGCTTGGATCACCAGCAACATGGCATAGTGGATGAACTGTTCAGAGGATCCAACTTCACTTCTCGAGATCCTATCCTAGCTAATATTGTGAACATCTTATTGTCGTTTGTTGCCTGTAGAGTTAGTTATATACAACGTAACAACAATAGTGCGGCCGACTTTCTAGCGCACTATGCAACATTAGGTGATTTTTGTTGGGAAATTGATATGCCCCTTCCCAATGAATTTTATAACATTCTCAAAGTGGATGTTGAGTGACATTTGATAGCTTGTAGTTTCTTTATTGTAATTTTTTGGTATTACCATTTTTCAAAGAAAAGGGGAAAATCCTGTAGAAGTCTACAAAAATCGAGGTCCATGGGCATTCCTCCTCCCCAAATAAAATCACACTTGGTAGTTAGACTAGCTAAGTAGTCTTTAATTCAGTTACTTGATCTAGAGATAAAGGAGAGTCTAGCCATTTGAAATGATTGAATGTGTCTGATTATGTCACTAATAATGGGATCTTTATCTTCGTTGTGCCTCCACTAGGGTCACCTACGTCTCAATGATGCATAATATTTATGTTGGACGCTTTCTAGCCAAACTCCCTTACACTGAAAGCCAAGGTTGTTCCAATGCTGACATAAAAACTCCATCTTGAACTTGCTATGTAGGATTATACTGAATGATTTCCTTCCCCATGCAAATTAGCCTCCATACCAACTATTCACCCCCCTTCACCTCAAACTGTTAATTTTGAGTTACCATATTTTGCTTTTATATCTTCCCTGCATATGCATTTTTCATTCCTGAGGAATTTGGAGGAATTTGGTGGTAGTTTTGCCCCTAGGTGTTTGCACCAAACTTCAAGACTTTGATCCTCAATCCACCCTTTTCTTTTGACTTGCATACGTGTTCTCATCGAACATAATGCATCGCCTTGATGGTTGAGTTATCGCTCCGCATATACCTTATCAACCTTTCAATCTTATGAATAATGATTGAGGGAATAGCAATAGAAAAAGAGTATGAACAGGAATAGATGTGGTACTATTGATCAGCATTACTCTATAGGCAAGGGAACAAGGTTTCCTAGGAGAAAATTCTTTTCCTCATAGTTCTTTTTTTTGTCTTCTTTTGGAGATTGGGATTCCCAAGTAGCTCCAATCTTGACTCTCATACATTCCAAGAAGTTGTTGAATTTCTATTTTTCTACTTTTTCTAGTGGATTCACTAAAGAATATTGAGGACTTGGCTAGATATATCTTTTGTCCTGAGCATATGCAGTATAGATCCAACACTTCCTTCACATTAGCAGCCTCTAGGTGAGTTGCTTTGTTAAAGATAAGCAAGTCATCTACAAGCATTAAATGTGATTAGTAAGGCCCTCTAAAGGAAGTTTGAATGATAGATAATACTTTAGAGCATTGGATAAATAAATATGGGGAGAGAGGGCAGCCTATCTTCATCCCCCTTCTTGCCTTTCTCCACAGTGATTTTTCTCATTGATGAGCTGATACAGCATGAGGATTGATTTAAGGTGTTCCTAATGTTTCCAATATAATGTTAATCTAAGTTTTAAAATGTAGAAAATAATTTTTTTTTTTTTAACTAAATGCAAATGAAGGGGAGATTAAACTAAGTTTCTTGAATTATATTAAATACAAATATTTGCTTATTCACATGAAACATCATGGAATAATTTTGATGATTAACATTTAGTCCGGACAAATTTAGGAAACTCATGCAGATAAGATAATTAAATTATCTAATTTAAAACTGATTTAGCATATATGCATTTTAACGTGAAATTCTCTACATATGATGGTTTAACCAAGCTATTCAACATATAAATCTTACTAAACGTTAACCTTTCGAAATCAGTTCTATACAAGGAATTTGACATGGATTTAAACTCAGGAAATCTCATTCTCATTAATTAAGCACATGAATTTCAACATCTAGTTATGACTCAACATGGAAGCATAGACAAAGCATCACAACGTTACTAAAAATGAACTTTAACTGAGAACATAGGATCCAATAGAAATTTAAAAATGCAAAATTGAACATAAATTATAATCTTCACACACAGGGAAGGTGGGAACAAGAAAACGAGCACAACTAAACTCAAAAAAATGGGTGAATACTATGAGCAGACCAAAGAACCTCCAATCTCTGATCTCGAAGCCTCAGCCCCCTATTGTAGCCTTCGATGATGTCGAATAGTCCTTTGAAACGAAGCCGCAGCCCCCTACTACATTTCTGATGGCCCCAACTCGCAACCTTCTGCTACTTCAGTGAAACAATAGAGTCCCTCTCTTTATAACTCTTTTGTAGTAGAAAATCACCCTGTATTCTCCTTCAAAATTGTAGCCCACCCTTGTATTTATAGAGGAAAAGGGTGGAAAAGGGCCGATGGGAGTGCTTGTGTGGACGCGTGACTAGCGACTGAGAAAGAGATCATGACCAACAGTTGCATGCTTGGGGCATGTGGCTAGCATGAACTGTCAAACTCGGCAATGTCGACAACGTGGATCAGGGCCTAGTAGGTCGCAGATGGTAGAGGAGTGCG
Source organism: Apostasia shenzhenica (assembly GCA_002786265.1). Classification (NCBI taxonomy): domain Eukaryota; kingdom Viridiplantae; phylum Streptophyta; class Magnoliopsida; order Asparagales; family Orchidaceae; genus Apostasia; species Apostasia shenzhenica. The sequence continues at coordinate 10,905,465 of KZ451950.1, forward strand.
CACTTCACATCTGAATGTAATCCCATTTAGGGATTTAAAGGAGATTTATATAGTAGCTTTAACATTTTTATCCCCTTTACAACTAGGTCCTTACCCTTTCACAAATGACCCATAAATAATTCAAATTGGACTCAAATCGAACCCAATTTGATTCTAGTTGAACCTTTTTGACTCAAATTAACTTGAATTGAAAATAAAATATATACAAGACACACAATGAGCTTTCTCACGATTAAACAAGTCTAACTAACTCGATAAACTGAAATAAATGCGGGAAATGAAAGATAACTATATACAAGATTATATCTATGGCATTGTTGTGTCTGATCAAGCGCTGCATCAATCCTCCCTGGCTTTGAAATATTTAGTTTCGCCGAAAATTGTTGCAGGTACTCCAAAAGACTAGAACGAAGATGTGTTAGCTCATCTTATGTGATCCAAGAATCCTCTATATGTGAAAAATCTATCCACCTGATAATGTATCTTTGGACTAAGCCATCAGCGGTAAAGGTAATCTGATCGTTTACTATGGCCTCCAGCATAGGGGGTGCTGGTGGCATCATCGGCTCAAGAGGGAGCAATACTGTAGATTTGGGGGTTAACCTTGGTTCATTAGGAGAAGAAACATCAAGGTAGGAGCTAGTAGTGAAAGTGGATGATATAGGTGAAACTGGGCCAATGGAAGTTACTAAATCGATAGGAGGAACTGGATCAAGGAGTGGCTCATGATATGGTGTATTGAATTTATTCCCATATGTTTAGACAATTCAAGTTCATGTGCATTTGAGTTAACCTTCCTGAGAAGTTGATAAGGTCATATCTTTCTCGCAGTAAGTTTCTTAGACTTCTCATTGAAAATTCTAGTTGAATTTATGTGAACCATTATATAATCATCTACATAAAACTTCATAATTTTCCTATGTGAATCTGCATTATTTTTATATTTAGCATAACTTACAAATAATCTTCGCCTAATTTCTTCTTGCAAATCTTGAATATGCTATGCGAAAGATGATGTAAATTCACTAGTCCTATGTCACTGGTAGCTCAATAAGGTCAATAGGTTTCCTAGGCACATATCCTATTACTATTATAAATGGGCTCATACCAATCGATCTATTGACTGAATTATTATAAGCAAACTTAGTTTTGGGTAACACTAAGTCCTAACTAGAAGTGTGTTTACCAACTAGACAGTAAAGTAAGTCTTTTATGCTCTAATTAACAACTTCCGCTCGCCCATCCATTTATGGGTGATAGGTAGTGGAAAATGGAAGCTTAGTTCCCATTTTCTTTCATAATCTCTTCCAAAAGTAGCTCATGAATTGAGTGTCTCAATTGACTATTATATTTTTTGGAGCCCTTGAAGACAATCTCACAAAAGAAAAGAATAGTTACATTTAAGGCATCAGATGTTTTCGAGCATAGAATGAAGTGGGCATTTTCAAGAATCTACCCACTACCATTAGGATAGAGTCATGACCTCACTGTGCAGGGTAAACCAAGCACAAAGTTCATGCTCAAATCTTCCCATAGCTTGTAGGGTATTGGCAACGGTGTATGAGGTCCTACTCTTTTATAAGAACTCTTAGCCATTTTACATGCCCTACAATGAGAGACAACACGAGAAACATCATGCCTAAGACTAGGCTAAAAGAAACGATTCTTGACCAAGGTCATAGTCGTATTTCTTCCAAAGTGTCTTGCCAATCTTGAATGAATCTTGTGTATCAAATAGTTTCAAAGTGAGACTAGGTGTACACAACCCATTGCCCTTAAATAGGTAACCATCTTCATCTTTGAGTAGATAGTCAGAATTTTGGGTAATAGAATCTTCAGATAAATTAATGAAGATATCGTCAAAACCTAAGCAGGAGGATAATCAAAAGATAACATCTCAAATCTTGTTACTTGCACGCTCCTTATGTTTAATGACACCACTATTCTACTAAGTGCATTAGCGGGTTTGTTTTCAACTTCAGACTTGTGCTTCAGTACAAACGTATACTCTAGGAGAAATTGTGCCCACTTGGTATGTTGTGCACTCAGTTTCTTCTGTGCACTCAGGTACCTAAGGCCCTGATGATCAAAATGTAGCACAAACTCTTTTGGTAGGAGATAGTGTCTTCAGTACCTCAATGCTTGCACATCATAAAACTCACGATTATATGAGGAATACCTTTGTCTGGCCTCATTCAGTTTTTCGCTAAAGACATCTATAGGTCTAGTTAAGGACTCCACCAATGCCCTAACCTAAAGCAACACAAGCAACCTCGAAGACCTTGTTGAAGTTGGGTAATCGAACCATTGGTGCTTCAAGCAGCCTTGTCTTTAGACTTTCAAAAGCCTTCGTCGCAGCAGCTATCCACTTAAATTCTCCCTTCTTCGGATAATCAATGATGGGAGCAGTGATAGTGCTAAATCCTCTTATAAAACGACGATAGAACGTCACTAACTCGTGCAAGATTCATACCTTAATAAGTGAGGTAGGAATAGGCCAATCATGAATGGCTTTAAGTTTTTTTAGGTTTGCTGAGACTCCAGATACAACAAAATCGAGAAAGAAGACCGATGTAATCATGAAAGAGCATTTCTTTAAATTGATAACCTTTTTCGCTTAAGTACATCCATGACCTAACATAGGTGGGACAGATGGTCAAATCTAGAGTGACGGTATATCAAGATGTCAAACTAGACAACTAAGAATATTCTTAAGAATTGCCTAAACATGTGTCATGACCGCATAAAAGTACTCAGGGTATTCAATAATCTGAAGGCCATGACTAGCCATTCATGAAAATCTTTCTTGGTCTTAAAAGCAGTTTTTCACTCATCACCTTCTTGCATATGGTTCTAGTGATATCCGCTTATCAAATCTATCTCAGAGAATATGACAGCTTCGGCCATCATATTGAGCAAGTCATCAAGCCTAGTGGTGGGAAATCTATAATTGATGGTAATTTTATTGATTGCCCGATTGTTAATGCACATGCATCAACTCCTATCTTTCTTAGGAGTAAGTAGTATTGGGACAACACATGGGAAGAAACTCTCGCAGATGAAACATTTCCTAAGTAGCTCATCCACCTTTCTCTTGAGCTCTGCATGCTTAGTGGGGTTCATATGGTAATATGATAAGCTAGGGAGCAGTGAACCCAAAATCAGATCAATAGCATGTTGTATATCCCTCAATGGAGGGAGCTCATTTGGCAACTCTGCTGGACACAGATCTTGAAACTCAAACAATAAAATCTTTATATCTTTTGTTATGTAGTCATCAGAGAGCACCTCGCACTTGTGCACCATTAACGCTTATGAAATCTCTCCTTTTTTTAATTTCTTGTTCAAATCTGTGTGAGCTAAGTAGGTGAAGGGGTTTCTTTTGCTTCACGGGTGTAGATGATTCCTTAGCCTTTAATTTCAAAGGCTCTTTACGCTTTGTAAGATTCATTTTGTTTTTTCCCTTAAAGGTGGCCTCATTAGTGTTCGATTAACTATAATGAATTACATCTCGGTTATATAGCTATGGTCTGCCATGTAAGATATGGGCGATGTTCATAAGTAGAACATTATATTAGATCCTCCTAAAGGATGTTCATAACTGAGTAGGATTTAAACATCTCTGTGTTGCAGGAGTCATGGTCTCATCAAGTCATGCTACCTTATAGGGTTGTGGATGAGCTTTTACGTTCAAATTCATTCGCGCAATGGTAGACGTTAAAATACTGATGCAGCTATCGCTATCAATAATTAGCCTGTAGTATGTATCCCTACATTTGAATTACATGTGAAAAATAATAGTACATGAATTTCAAGGAAAAATAGCAGTACACTTTTAATCACGATCGACTTTGGGTGTGACAATGATGCATCTCATCGCTGCTAATTGAGAAGACCTTCTGTCTCCCTCAACTACACTAACGATCCAGTCCATTGGATCAATGTCATTTTCTTTGACGTTATCCTCCATCTCTCCTCATTTTTAGCATCATTTTTATGGCCAAGAAAAAGTATTTGCAGATCTGACCTCAGAGGCCTGGATGCAATTTACCCTAATAAAAATGTTTCATTTGTCTTGTTTTAGTGCAATCTAGTCAGTTCTTTTAGAATCAGAGGCCTATCTTTTTATACTGTTGTTTGCAGTGCATCTTTTGGTCATATGAGTGACATGTTTGTGCAGTACATACGTATCCAGTCCTTTAATATGACCTTTTTTTTATTTTTTGCTTGTTTAATTTTGATAAGCTGTCAGTGAACTGCAGGTTACCATCATTGATCCTGCAGATATTAAAGCACTGAAGGGTGCTTTGGATCAAGAAAATGTTAGTGAATATCATGAAATTGCATGTTTTCTTATGTACAAATATCTCAAAATTTTGAGTTGACTAATATGCTCTCTCTTTGTTTTCCTCAGGTTTCTCTTTTCTTTACAGAGTCGCCAACCAATCCTTTCCTTCGATGTGTCGACATTAAACTAGTTTCACGGCTTTGCCATGAACGAGGAGCTCTGGTTTGCATAGATGGCACCTTCGCCTCTCCTGTTAACCAAAAGGCACTGGAATTGGGTGCTGATTTAGTTCTTCATTCTGCAACTAAGTTCATCGGTGGTCATAATGATGTGAGTTTATCGAAAATGTTATCATTATGTTGTGGATTGCGCTTCTCGTTTTTCACTTGTAATTTCAAAATCTCTCTTATTAAGGTACTTGGAGGTTGCATCAGTGGTTTGGATCAGCTGATATCAAAAATTCGCCAATATCATAATGTTGTTGGGGGCGTTCTTAATCCTGTGAGTTATGTAGAGTATTCTTTGTGATTTCAAATTGTGAGATGATCCATTTTTGTCTGTCCTTGTATTCTTATTACAAAATTATGAGTTGGTATTGTTTCTTTCTGTTATCGATTATGATTATAGATAGATTATCTAACAATTTTCCTTCAGGATGCAGCAGCTATGTTCATCAGAGGCATGAAAACTTTGCATCTTCGTGTACAGCAACAGAATGCGACAGCACTTAGGATGGCCCGAGTTTTAGAGGAACATCCCAAGGTCCCTATCGATAATACTCCTCTTTCTAGTTATTTTATCTTTGGGACAATTATGTGCATACCACTCAGTTTTTTAATATTACCTACCCTACCAGTCCACCAGTTTGGACCGGTAGGGTCTGGCTCCAGACCTGAACCGAAACCTGGCTAACTGGTCCAAAACTGGACCATGTTGATCGGTCTGAAACTAGATTGGATCGGTTTGGACCAATTTAATATGGATTTTGACCATTTTAAATTTTTAAATATTTTTTAAAAAATAAAAGGAAAAAAGAGTTGTATTGAATGTAAAAAAAATGCATGATTGAAGTAATGAAATTATAAATTAATTTTATATCATTCTGGAATACTACAAAATACTTGTTTCAAAATTTCCAACCCCTCAAAAATGTTATCCTTGAATTCATCAACAAAATCATATATTATTGATTACTTTTTCTCCTCCAAACTAGTCTTTAAAGCAGATTTGCATACATAAGGAAATTGCAGATAGCGAGCCTCAATAATCCCCTATTATTTTCCTGCTTAGGAAAAAGCTAATTCTACAGCCACTGTAGAAACTTGTGCTGTAAATACGTTATGGGCCGTGGTAGCTATCATTGGAAATTGCTTAATTTCACTTTTTCATCATCTTCGATTGTGGAACCTAAGTCTTGATACATGCAGCTCTTCTCTTGTTGATGCTCTACACTTGCGTCTACACCTTCTCTATTGACTGTTTGTGCACATTGAAAATCCCCTTTTTTTCCCTTTTGGTGCTTGGTGTTGTCTTGTCTCTTTATGTTTAACTTGTTCACTATAATAAAAAGCATGTATTTCTTGGAGTGTATTATTTCTTTTTAAATAGCTATACCACTCCTTAAGAACTCAGTATATTTGAGGAAAACGTTTCAATCATAGCATTTCTTTAACATGGATCAAGGAAAGATGCTATACAATATAATGTTATTATTTTCTAGTACTTCGTGAATTTATTTTTCATTTTAAAGATAAAAAATTTTATAGATGGATTATTGCGAAATTCAATAAATTTTTGAAATATTTAAAATATGAAAGGGGTTGGGTAATAACACTCAGAAAATTGCTCTGTGGCTTCCTTAAATATCCTTAATAATTCAAAAACCTTGTAAAAATTTTCCAAAAATTATTTTGGGGGGCCTTAGATGTATTAAATAATCATAAAATTTTGAAAATTATATACAGGTTCATAGTTTTTAAAAAGAACAATAAGTGGGCCCCATGATTATTAATTATGGGGCCCACAGTTGTGCCCCTATCATATTTCTAGGTATGCAAGCCAAAGCCTACCTAGATCTAAAAATAATATAAATAAATAAGTTACCAATCAAAATAGATCTGGTTAGCTCGAGGACTACTCCGGACCAAGGTATCAATTCGGACAAGTTCGAATCGATCTAGTAAGAACCGGTTCCGGACTGGGCCGGTTCTTACTAGGCCAGTTCCGGATTGGGTCAAGGTTGACGTAAACCATTAAGCAATCCTGATGCTACCTTGTTCATAAAAATTGAGCTATGCGGCTGCATGTATTTAAAAGAGGATATAATATTTAAAGTTTTTTGTGGCTAAATTTGGGGCATTTGGCAAGAATGAACAGTGCTGATTGTTGAATCAACAGTGCTGATTTTTTTTTTAGTCAGACATCCCCAGCCATGGCAATCAACAGTGCTAATTATTTTTTCCAGATTTGTGGTTATGTGACCAATGATTGAAACCTTAGACCTTAGATATCCTTGAATCTCTGTCCCTCTGCATATAGCAAGAATGAAAAAGTTTAATTTGACTGCCAAATAATTGTTGAAATTTATTCAAATGCAATGGTTTTTGGGCGCTGATATGCCGAAGAGGAAAAATGTTTCAACTTTCAAGCATGTGCAATGTTCCAATGTTTCCTCAGATGCCGATGAGAGCCCTTTTCTATGCTCAGTCCTTGTGTGTGTGTGTGAGAATAGGCTTAAGCTGCAGTTTTCCTCTCTCTGTCGTCGTATTTTTGAGTCGGGACTCTGTTTTCTGCAGATTGTTCGGGTCTACTACCCGGGTCTGCCCAGTCATCCTGAACATGACATCGCCAAACGACAAATGACCGGTTTTGGTGGTGTTGTTAGTTTTGAGGTAAGTTACCGTCCTCTGTCAATTCTGTGATCACTAACGATAAAATGCATTAAAACAACAATGTGAAAGTGATTGAACATCAAGAAATGCCATTGGAGGAATCAGTTAGTAAACTTCTGAGGGTGCATTGTTTATTCAGGTTGCTGGGGACTTCTGCGCTACTAAAAAGTTTATTGATACCTTGAAGATACCATATATTGCTCCTTCCTTTGGTGGTGTTGAGAGCATCGTTGACCAACCTGCTATAATGTCTTATTGGTATGCATCCTCTCAATATCAAAATTAAATTCGCATGAAAAACAAAACAAAAAAAAAGGAGCCAACTTGAATTTTTTTTTTTATTTCTTTATGTTTCAGGGATAGCAAAGAGGATAGAGTAAAGTATGGGATCAAAGACAACCTGGTTAGATTTAGTTTTGGAATTGAGGCTTTTGAAGACCTCAAAGCCGATATCCTTCAGGCTCTCGATGCCATCTAACTATGATTTCGATTCAGATTATTTAGTGTGTTTGGGGAATTCAGTTGGCTACTTGCGAACTTTGGTTGCCTTTCGGACTTAGTTGTTGTCTGATGTGATTCAGAACCAGAATGTGCATCAATTATTTATTTCCTGGTTGTTCATGCCTCTTAAGCCTCATAATTATTTTGTGTTTTTTGTAATTTTTTGAGATTTGACTGCAAGCTACATAAAAGAAATACACAAATGTGTGCTTTAGCAAATATGAGTAATGAGGGTTGTCCTGTTTCTGATTTTGGTGCAAATGTCCTACCATTTACTGTTACAAGTATGAATTAAACTTTTGTAATATAAGAGGCTGGCTGTGAGTTTGGTTTAGATTTGATTGCTTCACGGTTTAAATAAATCCAAGGGTAAATTGCATCTCGCACTAATAATGTTTCTCATTTTGCCCTATCAGTGAGTTCCACAGGGTGATAGATTACATGTAATAAGACTGTTGAATATTTGATACATACATTGCTTGAATTAAATAATTTTTTGAACATGTCATTCATATACCGAGTTGGAAAATAGCCATTAGATAGACATCAATTAGCATGGTTAATTGATGAAACATTTTTGAATTTGAATTTAAATTATTAAAAAAAAAGGGGATTTACGTAGAGAACATTGAATTCATCACAAATTACGCATTTCACCATCATTTAGTAAATATTACGCATATCACACTCTCCTTATTGTTACAATAGAAATGTAAAACCCATAAATAATATAAGGAGAGTGTGATATGCGTAATATTTACTAAATGATGGTGAAATGCGTAATTTGTGATGAATTCAATGTTCTCTACGTAAATCCCCAAAAAAAAAACATTGAGTGGATGCTGGTTTATAAACGTATAGACATCTTTATTTTTTTTTATTTTTTTCAAGTGAAAAGATGACACCTCATACTGCACTTTCCTTACCGATGCTACTTGCATAAGATTTTTGTTTTATTTTCATGTAAATTTATTTATTCTGTGAACAACTTTTTTTTATGATCAACTATTCACTCTTTTTTAGCAATGTGACTTATCCTTGCATTGCTTTCTGTAGAATGGATGATACCTAAAGAGATCCTACATTTTGGAGTCCAACAAGCAACTCTCTCGAGAGCACCTCATTCAGAAGTCCTGCAAATAGCTTTTCTAGATAAGGTGTCACAACCCGAGATCTAAATAAATGAACCCGTGCTGTGAACTGTCAATGGTCAATCATTTAGCAACGGAAGCTTATAAAACTATCATCATATAAAGATAATCAGAGCAGTTAAAACTCCTCAGTATAAAAACAAATTAAATATATAACTATCAAAAATATACAATATCATATTCCAGATATTTACAAGATATCTCAGATAAACTCACATCTTTGACATACAAAATGATTGTGTTTGTCATAAGTCCTAAAAATAATATTTGTATACAAGTTTTATTCACATATTTACAAAATGTCACATGATTGACAAAAAAAAAACATCACCTCTTATTAAGAGGAGAAGCTCTCCTAAAACTTTCAAAAAGAGCAGAAGGACTCCAGTCTCAAGTATGGCTCTCAATCTGAAAATTTTGGTGTAAAGAAGTGAGCTTACAATTCAGTAAGAAGACTATTCACAGTAAATAAAATGAATACACAAAATTACTTAATTTGTCAAACCGATCTTTCATAATAACTTTTAAAAACACACAGTAAGATAATTCATATGCCACAAGCGGATGAAATGCAATACATATATATATCCCACCGAATATACACAGATGAGATTCAATGTATAACCTACTGGTCAGAGGTTTTAGATATCCTCGAAAGAGGAACAAATACATATCCTAGTCAAGATTTTGCTCCCATATTCAGATCCCGTCATGGGCCACAGGAAATGACTTCCAGCACCAAAGAAGTCTATCTACATGACGAGTTACGGTGCTCATTCAAATTTGGGATTAAATCCCACAATTTACTTGACTAGTCTTCACAGCATTCCTGAAATTCAAACAGATAAGTATTTTACAAATATGCAATAAACATGCTCCATGTGTTAATCAAATATTTTTTTTCGAACTTATAATATTCTTATACATAAGCAGTCATTATATAGCTCGTGAGTAAAGTTCAATGCAGTCATCAAAAACATATCAAAATATTTTTAAGTCAATAGAAATATTTTTAAATCAATATCAGAATATTTATGTTAATTAGAAAACTAAGCAAAGTCGATAAATTCATCACAAAAGCCATGAAAATTCACTTACAAAAAGAGCTCTAACTAAATCCGCTGCATTCCTGTTTAGTTTCCTCTTTTCCTTCTCTTCTTCTTCTTCCTTTTCCTTTTCTTTTTCCTCTGGTTCCAGCAGCTGGCGCTGCTGCTGCTGCTTTGGTTTGGCGGAAAGAGGCGGGACAGAGGAGGCGAAGAAGGCTGGCGGAAAACAGAGGGAAAAGCAGAGGAGAAAGCTTGTTCTTTTTCTCTTTTTTTTTCTTTTTTTTTGGCTGCCACACGGCAGAAAGGGAAGAGGAGAGGGGCGCTGGCGGGTTGCTGGCTGCTGTAGCTTGCAGCTGGCAGCTAGCAGCCCCCAAACCTATCCTTTGAATAATTAGAAAAATTATAAATTAGTCTCCCAACTTTTATACTCTTATAAATAGGTCTAAAATTATTTCTTTTAAGTCCAAAATCATTCATTTTAGATTCTTTTTTATTTCACTTAATTCCAAATCTTTACCAATATTTTCTATTTCAATCCAACTAGGCTATTACATATCACCCTCCTTAAAATGAATTTAGTCCTCTAAATTCATGTACCTAATTATTCAAAGAGATCGGGATATTTGTTTCTGACTTCATCTTCTCGTTCCCAAGTTGCTTCATCAGAAGTATGATGTTGCCATAAAATTTTCACCAATGGTATTGTTCTGTTGCACAATACTTGATCTTTTCGATCAAGAATTTCAATAGGTTTCTCTATATAAGACATATGTCTTCTGATTTCTATGTCTTGTTGACTGAGAATATGAGAAGGATCAGGTTCATATTTTCTTAACATAGAGACGTGAAAAATATTATGGAAATCTATCATTTTAGGTGGTAATGCCAGTTGATAAGCAACATTCCCAACTCTTTCCAGTATTTCAAAAGGTCCAATATATCTAGGACTTAACTTGTCTTTCTTTCCAAATCTCATTACACCTTTTATTGGCGATATTTTCAAAAATACAACGTCCCCCACTAAAAATTCCAAAAATCTTCTATGATTATCTGCATAACTCTTTTGTCGACTCTGAGCTGTTTTCATTCTTTCCTGAATAATTTTGATCTTTTCAGTAGTTTCTTCAATCAACTCAGGACCAGATAATTTCCTTTCGCCAACTTCTTCTCAACAGATATGTGATCTACATTTTCTGCCATATAAAACTTCATATGGAGTCATACCAATACTACTTTGGTAACTGTTATTATAGGAAAACTCAATTAGAAAGATATTCTCATCCCAATTTCCTGCTAGTTCCATTATATAAGCGCGCAACATATCTTCTAACGTTTGAATAGTTCGTTCAGATTGTCCATCTATTTGGGGATGAAAAGCAGTACTGAATTGTAACTTAGTACCCATAGCATTTTGTCGACTTTTCCAAAAATGAGAAGTAAACTTAGGATCTCTGTCTGAAGTAATAGTTACTGGAATGCCATGTAATCTTACAATCTCTTTAATATAAATATTTGTGTTAACGCGTGGTTCTTGCGCTGCATCCTGACGGGTCTGTACTTGATTGATTGATTTGCTGACTCAGCCTCCAGTCTACAGAACTTTTTGACCCAGGTCAAACTTCGGGCGCGAGGGTTCGCTCAAACATCGGCCACGACGATCCAGGATCATCCCCCGTAAACCTCGGGCCCGACGGTACGAGGTAACGCCTGTCACGATCAACTTCACCTAATCCCGCCGATTTCCGTGCAGACACTCTTCCCCAGGAAAGTACCAGCATTAAAGGATGTCATCTTCCTCGTACAGCTGCGGACTTCTCAAGTGACAGGCAAGCGGCGCTCGGAGTTCACCCATCACCTTTCCTCCGGAAAGCCAGGGTGGAGCTACGCGTGTCAACGGCTATAAAAACCGCTGAACAGTCCCAGCCCACAGAGGACAGCAAGGGAAACAAGAAAACAAAAAAGAAAAGGCAAAGAGACTCAGCTTAGAGATTCCTAATTCTCTCATTCATTTGTAGCAAAGCCCCAACTGAGGAGCTTCCCCTTCTTCTTCTTCTTCTTCTTTTCCATAAAACAAAGCATTGTACAAACCCTGTTTTAGGGTTATCTCTCTCACTTAGTAAAACTTCTTCGCCGACGGACCGGTGGACGTAAGGGATTCCCTCCCTGAACTACCTTAAATCTTCGTGTGTTTTTCTGGTTGTTTCGGACAGAATCTTCTCCCTGAGCTTCTATTAACAGGCTTATCTCCTTTGCGCGCCGCCGTCTCCTGGAACTCTCTCTCTTTGGTGTTCCCTGGACCCCCACATCCTACGTCAACATCTTCTGGTGCTTTCATTGAGACCTGGAAAGATGGTGGCGAGAACGCGCAAAACCAACTCTGATGCCCGCAGTATACAGGTAGGAGAACCCTCTGTCCGGGCGCCGGATGACGGAGCCTCAACTTCAACTTCCCGGCGACGCGCCGGATCTGCCTCCTCTTCCAGAGGCACTCGTGTTTCAGAGCTCCAAGGGATGCTCGCAAACCTCACTGACATGGTGACTGGCCTGACGGCACAACAGGCCGTCATCCTCAGGCAAACTCAGCCGGTCTGTGCTGTACTTCCTCTCCCACCAGTGACAGCGGTCCTTATACCTTGCCCGCCGGTACCGGCGGTTCCTGCTCCTCCTCTGCCGGTTGCGGCGATTTCAGAGATGATTCCGCCACCTGCAGCGGCCCCGGCTCCGCCCCTACCGATTCCCGCGGTGGCCGAAGCCCCTGTACCAGTGCCGCAAGCTGCGCCACTCTCCATCCAATCTTCTGGTTCTTCCAGACCACCATTACGCCCTTTTCGTTTCCAGGAGGTTCATCAAAACCCCCTTCCACCTTGTCCGCTATCACCACCTGCTTTCCTCCCACCTGCTTTTCCTCCGTTCCTAGCTGGAAGAGACCCCCTCTTTCCCGGCGCTCAGGCTCCTCATCACGGACCTGATCCCTTCTTTGGACCGATGGACGGAAATGCCCCATTTTCCGATGCCATCCGTCTGGCCCCCATCCCAGAGGACTTCCGGCCACCCAGGTTGGAGGTCTACAGAGGCGCGACAGACCCCCGTGAGCATGTGCAGGAGTTTGAGGCCGCCGTCCGATATCGCCGGCCGGACGAAGCCACTAGGTGTCACCTCATAGCCAACACATTGAAGGGGGTAGCATTCAGCTGGTTTATCAAGCTGCCCCGAGGTCACATCACCTCCTACGAGCATCTGAAGTGGGAGTTGATCGCCCGTTTCATAGGACGGACCCGTATGGTCGTGTCCGATATGGTCCTCGCCAACATTAAGCAAGGCGAGAGGGAGAACCTTCGGGATTACACCAACCGCTTCTTCGCCGCTGCGGCCGAAGCCGAGGATGTAGAGCCTGCAGTGGCTATGCATAACTTCCGGAGGGGGCTCAAGGTAGGAGACCTGTCTAAGTCTCTACAGTTGGCAAAACCTCGGAGTTACTCAGAACTAGTGGCTAGGGCCTGTCAGTTCATGCTGTTAGAGGACGCTGAATCCTCCCCCAAGGATGTATCTGGGGCAAGACAGGACAGGAGCAAAAGAAAACATCGGAGTATCGAACCCTCGATCACGAGGACACAGATAGCTAGACCTCGTGATCGAGAAGAAGGGAGGTCCCGACATACCCAGCTTCCGAAACTTCTCTTGTCTAGACCACTCCCCGAGGTCTATGCGGCGGCTATCAAGCAGGGTTGGGTACGGCCCACTGGGCCCAAACCAGCGCCGCCACCAGGGGTGGACCCCAACGACTACTGCGAGTTCCACGGGAACTATGGGCACAGGCTTCACCGCTGTCGAGGCCTCAGAATCTTGCTCGAGAAGCTGGCAAATCAGGGCAAGCTCGAGGAGTTCATGTAGATGGCTCCGAACTTCACTTCCGCCCAGAAGGGGAAAGCCCCCGAGACTGCTGAAGCTCCTGCCAAAGCCCTACCACCCGCGGGCCCTAGCCAGCAGGGGCGCCCCTATCCTCCTGCCAACAGAACTATCCATGCCATCTTCAGTGTTGACCCAGTCGCTCAACGCCGGGAAACAGAGGTCGGCATCGTCTATGAGCACCATGCCTCATCTATCCCCCTTACATTCTGTAGTGAAGATCTCCCCCAACAGGGCAACTTGCATAATGACCCAATCGTGGTCGTTGCCCGCATCACTGACTTCGATGTCCGGCGGGTACTCCTCGACTCTGGGAGCGCCGCCGACATCCTGTTTGAGTCCGCCTTCTTACAGACGGGACTCAAAGAGACTAACCTCCTCCACGCAGGGACTACCTTGCTCGGTTTCTCCAGAGAAAGGGTCCAACCCCTGGGATTCATTACTCTTCCTATCTCCTTTGGTGACGACAACGGTCACGCTATGAGCATGGTTAACTTCGCAGTCATCAGAGCTAAATCGGGCTACAACGCCATCCTGGGGAGGACAACTCTAAACTCCTTCGGGATGGTGATCTCCACGCCCCACCTGTGCGCGAAGTTTCCGACCTCCAGCGGCGTTGTCACCATCCGGGGAGACGCAATACAGGCTGCCCGCTGCTTTCAGATAGCGGCGCAGCTTGTAGTTGATCAAATGGATCCTAGGGAGACCCAACCGGTCACACCGCAGGAAGGAGTTATCAGCATAGCCTTAGGAGGTGAAGGCTCTTCCAAAACTGTAAATGTTTCATCTTTATTGAATGAGAAACAGCGGGCGGAAGTTACTGCCCTGCTTTCTGGCTATATCGATGTATTTGCATGGTCTCCCAAGGATGTTACAGGTATGAACAGGGCGATTTCCGAACACCACTTGAACGTGTCTCAGGTTGTCACCCCTGTTACCCAGAAGAAGAGAGTAATGGCAGGAGAAAGGCAGGATGCCATCAAGGAGGAAATCACAAAGCTACTCGGGGCTGGTTACATCAGAGAAGTCCAGTATCCCCGATGGTTAACAAATGTTGTAATGGTAAAGAAAGCCACTGGGAAGT